>CM071878.1:21124247-22374247 GCA_036759885.1 Tetranychus piercei
AATAGAGTAAATGGTTAACATGGATGAGTCTTCATTGTTTCGAATTCGAGTTGTAGCCGAGTCTTGCAACTCTTTACCATCTTTAAACCATACTATATGAAATGGAGGTGATCCAGATAGGCTTTGACATGTGAATGAAGTTTTACCACCAATTACAGGTTTAACCAAAGATGAGAATGGGGCTACTTTAGGGCCTAGAAATATAAAATTGAATTAGAAAAGGACAAATCTAGTGAATTACTTACTTTCTTGACCATGAACGATGGATAGAAATATAAACAGGATAAAAAAGGTCGAAACTTTGGACATGTTGAAATTATTGTGAATTTCGATCTTTTCCAGTTAAAATAAGTATTATGTCAGCTATGGAATAAGGAACCATTCAATAACAATGTTATTTTGGCCAAAAGCGCCAATTTTCAAGCAAAGTATAGGAAAAATATTTAAGTAAAGAATACAAAAGTGAACAAGTATCACAAATTTAGACAAAAATATACAAGCTTTGTCAACTAATTTCATGAATTCATATGCTAGAAAGCGCCACTCATCAAGACTATTGATTTAGTTTAAAAATTTTACCTTCAACCATAATGACAAACTCAGTCCAAAGATTAGGTTCGATTTTGTTTGAAGCAGAGCATCCGTAGCTACCAGCATGAAAACGGTCAATTGAATTGATAATCAAGTGATCATTCGAGATTTGGGCATTTTGAAGATAATTTAAATTAGTCCACATATCATCTGAGAAAATTAAAGAGAGAAAGTTCAATTTATTAATCCAGTAGTTTTTGGACAAGTAGGAAGACAAACCTGTGAATTTCTTCCAAACTATTTCTGGCTTAGGAAAACCAGAAGCGATACAATCCAACTCTATGGTTTGACCTATCTTGGCTTTGATGTCTCTAGGTTTAGTAATCCAAAATGGTGGACCTTTAAAAGAAAGTGATGATTTGTCAAGAATATAAATTTAGGGCCAAAGGCCAAAGAGCCAATGGATCATTACCTTCAATCAACAGTTCTGTGGAGTAAGAGTCGGATCCAAAGTTGTTGGAAACTTTACAAGTATAATTTCCAGAGTGACTCGTAGTAATTGGATCAAGGATAAGCATTGATGAGTCCTCGATTGTGCGAATTTTGATTGATTGAGAATTGGAAAGCTCTTTACCATCTTTAAACCAATTAAGCTGAATAGGTGGTGTACCTTCGATGTTTTGACAAGCAAGAGATGTTTTTCCTCCGATCACAGGTTTTACCAGTGGGGAGATTGGAGCTACTCTAGGACCTGTAATTAATTCGACAAGTGATTAAATTTCATTAAGCCAGTATTAATAATGAACTTAATACTAACTTTTTTGAGCATGATTGGTGATAAACAAATTGGCAACAAGTATGAAGAACGTTATAAAATTCATGGTTGCTGAAAGATAACTTTAACTCCTAGACAAAACTTGGAATGATAGTAAACAATGTTTTTGTAAAACCCAATAATACAAGATTCTCAAAGAAGCGCCACTTTTCAAGTTTGAAAAATTACATAAGAATCAATACTAAATTTTGTTACCAGTAATAAAAATTTCAAATTCAGTCCAAAGCTTGGGCTCAATACCATTAGAAACTTCACATCCATAACGGCCAGATAGTAATTTTGTTGATTTCAAAATGTTCATTTCGTTTTGCGTTACTTTGATTTGATCATGATTCAATGGCTCCCATGATGTCCCTGGAATAGAAATTATAATTTATTGTAAGCTTATCAGTTAACGATACAATAAAGAATCGACTCACCAGTAAATTTTTTCCATTCACTTCGAGTTTGCGGAAAACCTTCGCCAGAGCAGGATACATTAAAAGCAGAATTACTTCGAACTTTATATGATTTAGATGGCTTATTTTTCCATCTGGGAGGACCTGGAATGAAATGATGCGTTCAGGAATTCGAAAAAATAAGACTAGAGTATTAGAATTTCAATAATAGTAATCGCAAAAAGCATAACCTTTCTAATACTGTACCTTCTATACTAATCTGTATGGAAGATGAATCCTTTCCAAAATTATTGCTTATAACACATGTATAATTCCCATTATGTGTAACTGTGATTGGGTCTATTATTAGCATAGATGAGTCCCTGATTAAAGATTCAATCCTGATTGTTTCCGAGTTTTCAATTGGTTCCATGTCTTTGAACCATTTAAAATGAAGTGGTTTGTCACCGCTTTCAGCAGAACAAGCGAAAGTTGCTACACCACCTTCTTTTGGTTTGGACATTGATGATATTTGACTAGCTTTGGGGGCTAATAAAGAAATCATTAGAAAAGCACTGATATAATTTATAACTTACCATTTTGACAACTGGAATGATTCAGTGATAGAAGAATGATAATGACGAACGAGTAGTAATAATTTATTATACTCATAATGCTGTAATAGAATTTTCAAGTTAAAAGACAAATAAACCACGATTTTCTTGAAATATAAACAAACAAAAAGCGCTCTGCTCAAGCCTATTTCATAATAAAATAAAACCGCGATCTCTGAAAAATATAAAACCTTCCATATCATACCAATAATGTCAATATTGAACTCATTCCAAAGATTAGGTCCAAATCCATTCAATACTTCACATCCATATTTTCCTTCATGTTTCTTAAGTAAATTGCTAATCTTTATTTCATCATCGGAAATTTTCCCAACCAATTTATCATCATCCAAAATTGTCCACTTTAAATCTATAACATAAAAATTGAAAAATTATTAGACATTTGTTATTATTTCAACTGATTAACATACTTTCAAACTTTTTCCATACAACTTTTGGTTTTGGATGACCAGTAGCAGAACATCTCAAGATAACTTCTCCATTTGGTTTGGATTTAATATCTTGTTGCTTGAATTTCCATGAAGGTGGTCCTGATAGTTACATTAAGAAAAATTTCAATGAATAAATACATTAAAATTTGTATCGTAAAAAATAAATTTACCTTCAACAGCAATCTCGATAACTGGTTTATCACTCCCATACAAATTCTTAACATTACAGGTATATTTTCCATTGTGACTTGGTGACATTCTATCAATTTTGAGAATAGATGAGTCCCCAAGCTTATCAATACGAAATTGGTCATTGCTTGAAATTTTTTTATCATCTTTGAACCAATCGAATTCAAATGGAGCTTCACCACTATCGACCAAGCATGCAACAGCAGTTTTATCTCCGACTTTTGGTTGGAAAAGAAAAGACAGTCGTGCTTTTGGGGCTAAAAACAAAAATATCTATAAATGATCGCATCTCATGAATACCACATTCTATTTTTTGGCATACTTACTCTTTTGGCCGTACAACGAACCAACTAGAAGTAGTACAGAAAACAACTGAATAAACATTTCTTTGGGTTTCCCAGATTTGACAGAACGTTTCAGGTATCTTATATTTTTGTAAAGTCAATTTTTTCTCATTGATTTGCGCTCAGCATAGATGCATTCAAACCAATTGCTTTCAACCCGCCAGGTCTAAAAAATAATATTTTGTGTCAATTGAGCTCAAAAAACCCAGAATAAAGTTATATCAATCATAGAACAGCATTAGCATCAAACTATAGCGATAAATATTAATAAAAAGTCGTATTAATGATATAAATAAATAGTAATGCAATAATTTGAATGGTTTATAAAAGCAGAAATATAAAAAACAGCATTGCTTGCTAGAACTTAAAACGGAAAATCTTACCTCTTTTAACAACTCATTAATCAACTTAAATTGTAATGCAAGAATTAATGAATAAATATTTCTTATACATGCTTAAAAGCAAATCCTATCAAACTTTGCAAGTTGAATGTAAAACAAGTCAAAATACTGCAGCAAAACTTTAAAAAAGCTGTAATCGGTGCTGCATATTTCAAGCTAATGTCAAAGCCGGAGATATATTTGATATATACTGGAGCAACATCTACAGATTCAGTGCCGAAGCATACTGCATCCTGAGCATACCTTTAATTCAAGTCAATTGGGAAATTTCAGATAGTTTTCAAAACAAGTGCAAACTTACCATTTAATAATATGCTATTTTCAGAACTGAAATACAACTATTCTTTTGAATAGCAAAATTCCAAACAGCTTGTAGATTGACAAAGATCCATAAAGAACGAGGTCGATTTGTCAGAATAGAATAACCATTCTGTTCGATTGTAAAAGCAAGTGCTTTTAGGAAAATACTGATAGGAAAGTTCTTGATTTAATACACAAAAAAAATTGTCGACAAAGAAGCACCAATCTCATATTATCTTAGAACATTAGACTAAAATTTATAGTAATATATTACCCTCTATTGAAATGTCAACCTCTGACCAAAGGTCAGGTTGAATTCCATTTGAAGCTAAACACCCATATTTTCCTCCGTGATTCTTAGTAGTATTCATAATCCGTAAATCACCATCAAATTGAACATCAAGTTGTACCCATGATGATTCTTCGATTCAACAAAATATACAAAAAAACAAACTTAAGAGTTTTCAAAACTAAAAAATCACTTTCATCAATGAATACCTTGCAATTTTTTCCATGTTATTGTAGGTTTTGGATATCCAGAAACAAGACATTTGACATTTACGATTTGATGTATTGCAGATTTCACATTATTGGGTTTTTTGATCCAATTTGGTGGACCTTAATAAAGACAATCAAAAGAGTGGATTGAAAATTCGACTAAATATAGAATTTTTAAATTTTACCTTCAACTGCAAGTTCAGCGGTGTAAGAGTCTGATCCATGTTTGTTTGAAATTTTGCAAGTGTAATTTCCAGAATGACTAGATTGTATAGAGTCAATGAGCAAAACTGACGATTCTTGTACAGAACCAACTCTAATATCTGGTGAATCATAAACTTGTTTACCGTCTTTCATCCATACTATTTGATACGGTGGTGATCCGGAGAGACTGAGGCATATGAATGAAGTTTTCCCACCGATCACAGGTTTAACAAGTGATGAAAACGGAGCCACTTTTGGACCTGAAATCATATTTTATGATAATTTTTCATTCATTTGGACCTTTTATAACCTTACCATCTTGACCATGAAGTTGAACAATTTGCACTAAAAGTGTAATCAGAACTAGGGAACAAAAATCCATATTTAATGCATCAATAGAAAGAGATTTAGACATTCGAGAACAATGTAAACCAGTTTCTTAGACTTTTAAACACAAATGATATCTTGTCAAACAAAAAAGCGCCAATTCCAAGTTGAACTACAACCATAAATATTACCCTCTATTGAAACATCAAATTCTGACCAAAGATCAGGTTCAATTCCATTTGAAGCTAAACATCCATATCTTCCTTCATGTGCTTTTGTTGCATTCATAATTTGTAAATTATGATTATGTAGACCATTTGCATCAAGCCGATTCCATGTTAATCCTTATAAAGGTAAAAATTGATAAAAAAAGAAATAATTCAGGTTATAAATGCTGAGGATAATAGTAAAAATTAATTAATACCTTGTAATTTTTTCCAGGTTATTGTAGGTTTAGGATATCCAGAAACTAAACATTGGTTGTTTATCATTTGGTGTATTTTTGATTTCATATTACTTGGTTTTTTAATCCAATTTGGAGGACCTTTAATTATAAATTTTATAGTTTAAAGGTCAATTTATCGACAGAAACTTTGAGATGGGTTTACCTGTTACTAAAAGTTCACTAGTGTAAGAATCTGATCCATGTCTATTTGATATTCTGCAAGTGTAATTTCCAGAATGACTCGATTGGATTGAGTCAATTGTCAACGTTGAAGGTTCTTCATTCGAAAGAATTCTAATGAATGAAGAATCATGGAGTTCTTTGCCATCTTTGAACCAAATTACATGCATAGGAGGTGATCCTGAGAGACTTTGACAGATGAAAGAAGTCTTGCCTCCAATCACTGGTTTTATATGAGATGAAAATGGAGCTACTTTTGGACCTAAATTTGAATAAACTGATAAATAACATGACCAAGTTTATTTCCTGTCTTACCTTCATGTCCAAAAATGTCCATTCCCATTCCAAATATGATAACAACTTGTAAATAGAAAGTCATGTTTTTCAAAACAACTAAACGGTGTCCGCACATTCGAATAAAATGCAAACTATTTCTCATTTTTTAAAACCAAATAACATCTTGTCTAACAAAAAAGCGCCATTTCCAAGTTTAAATAAAACTATAAACATTTACCCTCTATTGAAATATCAAACTCTGACCAAAGATTAGGCTCAATGCCATTCGTGGCTGAACATCCATATCTCCCTCCGTGATTTTGGGTTGCATTGCGAATGATTAAATTAACATTCGAGATATCATGGCCATTTCCCGTCATTATATCAAAATCAATTGGTATCCAAGATGATCCTTAAAAGTTAGAATACCATTATAATTTTGATAGAGGATTTGTTTGAAATCAATGTACCTGTGAGTTTTTTCCAAAGAACCTTTGGCGCAGGATAACCAGAAACAGAACACCTAACATTGATTGTCTGTCCGATCTTTATCTTGATATCATTTGGTTTTTCGATCCAATTGGGTGAACCTAGATTCGAAAATTTGCTCTTAATGTAATGAAAATAATGCAAAAGAATCAAGAAACTTTACCCTCAACCAAAAGTTCGATAAAATTTGAGTCAGATCCATATCTATTGGAAATTTTACAAGTGTAGTTCCCAGAATGACTTGATTTAATTGAATCAATAATCAACATCGATGAATCTTCAATAGAGCGAATCCTAATATCAGGTGGATTTCGAAGTTCTTCGCCATCTCTAAACCAAGTAATTTGTAGAGGTGGTGATCCAGATAGACTTTGGCAAGTAAATGAAGTCTTCCCTCCAATAACAGGTTTGACTATTGATGATAGCGGAGCGACTTTTGGACCTTAAATGAAGAATTTCATCAAAATCTGAAAGATAACTAAAAGTCATACTTACTTTCTTGGCCATAGCTAGATTGAAATATGACAAAGAGTCCAACAAAAAGACAAAAAGATTTCATGGTGTTTTTATACCAACAAATCTAATGTGGTTGTATTTTTTTCAAATTTTATTCCTAAAATCATTTGAACCAGTAAAAATAACAAAGAAGAAAAAGCGCAACTTTCAAGCAAATGAAATATCAAAAGTAAAACTTTTACCATCAATTATTATATCAAACTCTGTCCATAGATCAGGTTGAATACCATTAGAAGCAGCACATCCATATCTACCCTGATGATCACGAGTAGCGCTACGAATTTGAAATTCACCGATAAAAAATTCTCGATTTACCATTATTATTTGATCCTTGTCGGTCAATTGAATCCATGATAGATCTGAATTATATCAACACACATAGTTCAATAAGAATTCTCGTTATCAGGACTAAAATATTTACCCTTCAACTTTTTCAATTGAACTCTTGGCTTTGGATAGCCAGAGACAAGGCATCGAATTGCGAGCATTCTACCGATTTCCGATCTGATATTAGTTGGTTTTTCAATCCATACAGGTGGACCTAAAGATCAGATTAGATAACAAAAGTCAAAAAAGAGACAAAGAACAAGGAGAACGAGGATACCTTCGATCAACAACTCCGAAGAGTAAGAATCATAACCATATCTATTGGATATTTTACAAGTATAATTTCCCGAGTGACTTGATGATATTGATTCCATAATCAATATTGATGATTCTTCATTTGTTCTTATCCGAGTTGAGGCTGATTGATTTATTTGCTGGCCATCTTTAAACCAAGTAATCTGTAAAGGTGGTACACCAGCCAAACTCTGACAAGTAAATGAGGTTCTACCACCAATCACAGGTTTAACAAGTGAGGAAAAAGGAGCTACTTTTGGACCTAGAGAATAGAATCAGTTTAGAATTGACTGAATTATCACAGAGATAACTGAACATACTTTCCTGTCCGTAATAGCATTGTAATGATGATAACAATACCAACAAAAACAAGTATTGAATCATTTTGTGTTGGCGCTGAAAAAAATTTGATTATTCAAAACATAAAGTTGTACAGCAAAGGGTCATATAAACTAGTAAATAGATGAAAGGTTAACAAAGCGCCACTTTTCAAGTAATTCAAACTCTTATTTACCAATAACTTTAATATCAAATTCTGTCCACAGTTTTGGCTCAATTCCATTTGATACTTCACATCCGTATCTTCCTTCATGAACTTTTTCAACTTTGGATATAAAGATTTGGTTTTCTGGTTTTTTTAAACTCCCATCATCAACAACCTCCCAGGATGAACCTGAAATAATAATGAAATAATATGAAAGTTAGAAATAGCTTACAGAAATTCATATAAGCTTTCAAATTTGTCAAACCTTTCATCTTTTTTAAAATGACTTCTGCAATTGGTGAGCTTACTGCAGAACAAGGAATCCGTAATTGATCATTTACATGAGCATTGTAAAGCGTTTCAGGTTTATTTGACCATTTTGGTGGACCTGTAAAAACAATGCGAGGCAATCCAATGAGATATGGTTCAGTTGCAACTTTTGAAATTGAAAAAATTTCAGACCTTCAATACTAATTTGTATCGATGATGAATCTCTGCCATAAATATTGCTGATGACACACGTATAATTGCCATTATGATTTACAGAAATTGGATCAATGACCAAGATTGCTGAATCTTTTGTTAAATATTCAATTCTTATTGTATTGTGATTATTGATCATTTCTCCATCTTTGAACCATTTGAAATGAAGTGGTTTATCACCACTTTGGGCTTTACAACCAAAAGTCGCTGAATCTCCTTCTTTTGGTTTGGACATTGATGATATTTGACTAGCTTTGGGGGCTAATAAAGAAATCATTAGAAAAGCACTGATATAATTCATAACTTACCATTTTGACAACTGGAATGATTCAGTGATAGAAGAATGATAATGACGAACGAGTAGTAGTAATTTATTATACTCATAATGCTGTAATAGAATTTTCAAGTTAAAAGACAAATAAACCACGATTTTCTTGAAATATAAACAAACAAAAAGCGCTCTGCTCAAGCCTATTTCATAATAAAATAAAACCGCGATCTCTGAAAAATATAAAACCTTCCATATCATACCAATAATGTCAATATTGAACTCATTCCAAAGATTAGGTCCAAATCCATTCAATACTTCACATCCATATTTTCCTTCATGTTTCTTAAGTAAATTGCTAATCTTTATTTCATCATCGGAAATTTTCCCAACCAATTTATCATCATCCAAAATTGTCCACTTTAAATCTATAACATAAAAATTGAAAAATTATTAGACATTTGTTATTATTTCAACTGATTAACATACTTTCAAACTTTTTCCATACAACTTTTGGTTTTGGATGACCAGTAGCAGAACATCTCAAGATAACTTCTCCATTTGGTTTGGATTTAATATCTTGTTGCTTGAATTTCCATGATGGTGGTCCTGGATAATTATAATTCAATAAAAAGGTTAACAAAAGAACAGAGTAAAACTCAATAAAATAATTGTAAAATTAACCTTCAACAGCGATATCGATAGCTGGTGTATCACTTCCATACATATTTTTAACATTACATGTATATTTTCCATTGTGAACTGATGACATCTGTTCGATAGTTAAGATTGAAGAGTCTGGCAACTTATTGATACGAAATCCATCGTTATTTGTGATGCCACGGTTATCTTTGAACCATTTAAATTCAAATGGTGGCTCGCCATTGTCTACCATACAAGCAACTGTAGTTTTGCCACCAATTTTTGGTTTAAGAAGAAAAGATAATTGAGCTTTAGGACCTGTAAAATAAATAATAAAACGATTAGAAAAATGTATTTCTCAAAATTTTGTTGACTTTTATCTTTGACATTTTACTTTTTTGACAGTATGATGTGCTGATCAGGACAAGAAACGTTAGCAGCTGAATAATCATTGTGTTGTTTTTTGAAAGTTTAACAGAACGTTTTCATTTATTTTGTTTTTCTTTTTATGATGAAAATCTCTTACTGATCTGCGCTTATCAAAGAACAGTTTTAACCAATTGTCTTCAACCCGCCAGGTCTGAAAAGGTATTTTTTGGCCAATAATCTAAAAAATAACAAAATTCGGATCTGTGAAAATAAGCTTACTATTTTTGCTAATTATCACTGCTACAATAAACAAATCTACATGCACACATGTACTACATGTGAACATGTGATGAAGTTCCAATTTTATTTTAAGCAGCCAGTTGGTCAAAGAGTATAACAGTTGGTTGTATTTAAATTGCAATAATAATTTTTATCTTTAAACCTGATGTAATCAATCTCATAATCTTAATGCCATTGAATCAATTGAATCGGTTCATTCCTAAGTCGATTCAGTTCTTTCTCTAAATTTAAAAGGCTTGCATCAAAGTATTGGATTTAATTTCAACTGATAAATTTATTAGCCCAATCTACTAATTAACAAGACAGTTTTATTTAATTAATGCACCGGTCTATCAAAGATCGCTATACAATATTCGAGAAGCTTCTGTAGTCTTCTGTACATATCGTTCTGTAAGTATAGCCATTTTGCTTATTTATCAAGAAAATTTGAAAATTTGAGGTATGAATAGCTTAGTTTTGTTTTGAACACACTTTCTTACTCTTGAGAAACTCTCCATTTTATTTAATATTTGATTCTGTTCCTGCTAATAATTTTCTATCCAGCATGTCACTTTTTGGTATTATTGTAAGTGGTCGATTGGTACAAACAGATTTTCAACCTGTTGATGCTGGTAAATTTTTGATAACCATACCTAGTCCTGAGAGTATCAATCACATTGTTGTCTTTCTTACCGGTACTCAACCTTTACCTCTTGAAGTTGGTGCCAGTGTCTATTTTTCATGGCCTGATCCAGTTAGCCCCCCAACATGGCAATACCTGGGTTATATTTCAAATGACAAACCATCTGCCATCTTCCGTATAACCAAATTGAAAAACTCAACACCCTCTAATACATTCGGATTTACCCAGCCCATTGTAGCTCAATATGCTCAAATTGGTATTTCTTGTGAACCTCTGGCTCAGATTCAGCAACTGACTGCCGACATCTCAGTCAATCCCATTGCTGCGGACTCAGTGCTGACCTATGCTGCTAAAACCGCCGAGAATTTATTTAACTATACTTGTTCATTTGCTCGTACTCTTCTTACCGACACTAATGAGCAGTTTGTACCCCTCTCTATTATTCATCAATGGTATCAGAACTTCATGAGAAGACTTGAACAGGATCCAACGTTTATGAAAGGATAGCCAGATCTCTATTTGCCTTTCATTCTAACAAGAATTACTCCAACTATTGTACAAATTGTATCTAAGTTGGTCTATATTCAACTGATTCAGTTAAACTCATTGAGCCGAAATCTGTAAAGATTAACTTGAATTTCATTGGTTCTTTGAATTTCATTATTCATGCTACGGCCTTAACGATCTCAAAACGATTAATTAATTTGTTATTATTTTGTATGGAACGCATCAATTCAATTCATGTTTATGAACATGTATTTCTTATTCATTGGTGTTTGATTCTCACGACATAATGCATATAGAGAATGTAACTTTTAAAAGATTGCAAATGAAAGAGGTTACAAAAATATCAAGCTCATCTTTATTCAAAAGATTTTTTGATATTTTTTGAGATGATAATAAAGATTGTGAAGCAACGCATTTGGTTTTGGTTTCATTGTCTCTTTTGCTATTATTACTGACTTTATTATATTATTTGCTATATATACTGACTATTGGAGCAGTCAAATACTCAAATAAGTAAGCAGGCTGTTGAATCGTAAAAGCTGAAAAGTACCAATCGAGTATCATGAAACAATAATACTGATTTGCATTCAAATGTTGAATGAATCTTTTATCTGATTTGGGCGAGTTAAGTTGAAAATTTCTTTGTCGGCATAGTTGATACCCTAATTTCAAACTTGACTTATGCAACTGAATTCATCATTTATTTAATTCAAAACCACTGTAGTTTAATTCTTTCCAAAAGTTCAGAGGTTTCGTTTCAAGAGGCTGACAAGACACTGACTTGAGAGTTTATTTATTGAAGTAGTCAGTTGTGTTAATTTAATACCATTGTTTATACTCACATTTGACATTTTTTGCGAAACGAGCAAATCACACTCGTTTGTAGAGGCATTTAAAAATTGATATATAATATAATAAAATGCATTTGTTCGTATAAAATTAATTCGATAATCTAATTTGCTTAAAAAGATGGAAAGCGGTGCTATCGAAAAGCAAGTTACTTCGTTTTATTGTAATTCTAATGAATATTATTTTAAAGTTATCTGGCAACATTCTAAAGATTAGTCGTTAAAGATTTCTCAAATATTCCTATTTGTCAGAATAATTATCACCAAAGTTTCAAAGAAAAAGAAAGAGGAAATTCTAATCAATGACGAAATCTACAAGATGGAAGAGTTCAGTTTCTCACAACCTGTTTAAGTTTTACTGTACTGTGGAAAATCTGTAATTGGTTTAACCTAACAGCATAAAGCTGCTATGAAGATGAAATTCAGTGAGTTGACTAACTGAACAACAGTTTATTAACTCTATCTTTTGCATTGATGCTGAACTGATCTATAAACCTGTAATTTTTCATTTATAATTTAGTTGGAATTGAGGCTTTTTTCCCAAAGATGAATGAGTCTTCATCATAATTGAAACAACTTTTCAAAAAATATTTGCGTTAATGATATGACTAAGAATGCTATAATATGGGATCATTCAACCTGAAAATCTGAATGTTGAATTTTGTAAATTATGTTTGGCCATTACTACAAATAATTTTAAATATAATTCTGAAAGCTTAACAATTCAGCTCTAAGTTTTTCATGAATAAATTGTAGCAAATATTAAATAAAATAATATTCCATTCGGTCATCACATCGGAGAAATACTTTTTACACTTAATAAAGTTTTAAAATTCAAGGAAACCCTTCAAACAATAGGGTGTTGAGCAATGATACGAAAAATTTGCTAATACTCAAGCTTTAATTCGGGCAAAGCCAGGTACTGCTCAAATGTTTAAACCAGGATTCGGTGCGACTGGAGGTAAAGAAGGAAACTCTGAAAAATTTTAAGTACGAAAAAAATCATTTTGAATAAGATAGTTACTAATTACAGGATAGGGAAAACATAAGATACCTTTGCTATTATATTTGCCTTCAATCTCACTATCTGAGTTAGGATTTCCTGGGATATGGAAAGGTGAAACAGGCGGTTGAACATTGTTCTGAGCTAAAAAAATTATTAAAGATTTTTGTAAATGAAATTGGTCAACTAATAATAGAATCGGGTAATAATAGCATAACTTTTCTATTACCGTAAGGGACACTTGGAATTGCCAGACCAGGATTGTATCCGACTGAAGGTAAAGCAGGAGGTCCTGGAAAATGTTTTATACCTAAAGCCAAGTACGAAAAAAATCATTTTAAATAAACTAGTTACTGATTACAGGATAGGAAAAACATAAGATACCTTTGCTATTATATTTGCCTTCAATCTCACTATCTGAGTTAGGATTTCCTGGGATATCGAAAGGTGAAACAGGCGGTTGAATATTGTTCACAGCTAATGGAATGATGAAATTTGATGTAAATGAAAACGGTACATTATACAAAAGTGAAAGAGATACAGCTACTTTGCTATAATCGTGGATTTCACATTTTTTTGCTCCTGATCAGAAAATTTTTACTTTATTTCATTATCACCAATGGGTTCGGTTGCCTGTTCTAAACCTTAACCATACTGACAATTGTTATAAAAAAGAACTAGTTTTTTGTCAAAGAAATGATAAATCTTCATGAAAAGATATAAAGCTTTTGCTATTATTGTGTATATTATCATTTTCACTGTACTTAAGCCTCTAAATTGCCTGGCTTGTTTCAAAATGCTATTTAACACCTTCTGAATTTAAACCCACCACGAAAAAAGTTATGGATGGTAAAACCAGTTACATAGAATCAGGTAACGATACAATACCTTTGCTTGGATCATTTGTCTTGTTTCCCTTTCCAACATCGTCTTCTCTTTCAATACCAAACCTTTGCGTTTCAGCTGGTGCTTCTGTGATGAAACTGAAAACAGCGACAAAAATAACGGAAAGAACGGAAAGTACTAAAAGAGCGGTTTTGATTTCATTCAAATTTTCATTTTAACTATTTTCCGATGATGTTAACACTAATAATTGAATCACTTAATTTAATTTTCTCGCAATTCAAACTGATACTTTTCCATAAGAAATTTTCTTTATACTCACTGTATCATTAATTTAAGCAGTCAGTTGGGTTGATTTAAACACCTTGTTCAAGTACCTACCTTTGCAAAGTTTTTTAAATATTCGTTTAATTTAACAATTGAAGAGTTGAATTACTAAGAATGAATTCAGCGTCTGTATCTAAGAATAATCTCTATCTATATAAATATTTATTGTATACATCGTAGTATTGTAGTATCTATCGTTTATGAAAATGACGAAAAGAACGACGAGACCAACTCATTGTCCAATGCATGGGATGATTTACTCTTGTTGTTTTATTTGGCTTTTAACCATTGATTAGCTTTTGATATTTCATTATGTGGAATATTACGGGTTCTAGCAACTTTTTTTCGTTAAAAATATTCAAATTCGATAAAAAAATTCATTCGTGATATTATGACTCACTTTTTACATTTACCAAGTTCAAATAAAAACCGACTGAATAACCTTAAATGTGAAGGTGCCATTCAAAACTGTTTGCAAAACAATTATTTGACAATTAATGACTTTTAATTTTATTTTCACGTTCAAAAGAGGCGATGACAAACTGTTTAAACTAAACGAATGCAACCTTGATTCAGATTGAAGCACTATTCTTCCTGCAGAAATTTACATTGAAAAAAGCGTTTCTGTTTAACAAGACTAATCAGCTGAAGTAACTGAATAATCTTAAAACTAATAAAAAGAGAAATGAAAAGAGACGTGGTCGTTTGGCATGTATTACTGAGTTAATTAACTCAGTTACTGTTTGATCAATGTAAATTTTAAGGGTTTTGATTGTTGCTGGGACAATTTAGACCTAAAATTCATTGAATTCATCGCTATTTAAACAATGAAATCTTAGCTTAGTCATCAACAATGGTTGGAAATACTGTAGGTTAAATGAACCAGGACCGGGGTTGGTCTCTCCTGGTTGATTTTGTGTGGATTGATCTGGTAATGACTCTGCATCATTTTATTGTCTCCAGAAGATGAAACTTCAACACTTTTACCTAAGGCTGCAATTGGTGGTATCTGGGTTAGTGGGTGAGATTTTCGGATCCTTAGAAAGACTGTCATTACTAGGATTAACATAGCAATCAAAGCCCTGAACCTTTTGATGCTCATGGATATCAAGTTGATACTAACACTAAAAGTAAGACCAGAAGATAGACAGAGGCACTTTACAAAGTACCTTTACTCGAAAATTAATACATGTATTATGTTCTATTGAATCAATGGTACTGATCGTAAAATTAAATGGACAATATTAGTATAATACTTTATCTGAAGTGCAAAATTGCGAGAAAAACTCTTCAAAAATTTTGTATTTACTCGTATATTGTAAATAAAGATAATTTCTCGATGATTTCAGATGATCTATTGATTTTTTAATTTTAATGTTTTCTAAAATCGAAAAAGTTTTCAAGTTAAAGTTGGAGTTTTCATTGTTAGCACTAACGATTAATTTGTTAACGATGAAGTTGAGATTCGAGAAATTTCAAAATTTATCGAATTTACAGTTATATAATGATCAAAAATGGTAAATGAAACTTCGATACTAAATAGATATTATTCTTTTTCGACTATTTTTGCAGCTTAAAGGTGTCAAAATGACATCATACAGAGTTTTAACTATTTTCAATCATTTTTTAGGTCGGAAAACCTATGTAAATACATAAAGAATAAACTTGACTTGCATATTTCGGTAAAATCGGTTTGGTTAAGATATATTTATTCATACCCAAACTATTGAGAGGACATCAAAGGACATCTAATGGTAAACAGAGCTAATGAATAATTTTTATACAAATCTAAACTCATTCATTCAACAAACCGGGTTTAAATTTTCAAGTTACTTTAGATAATTAAAAATTTGAAAATCTTAAGAATAATAGATACAAATATTAAAGTAGATTAATACTGTATATAAATGTATCAATTTGCATCACGTAATTTACTGATTAACTATGAAAGACTGATGAAACATCATGTTTTTTTCCTCCATTATTTGTGAGAGATTTTACCGGGTTGCATTTACAATTATTATTGCTTGTATTACTTGACAATAGGGAACCATCATTTGAATTAAATTTGATTTAATCAAGATATAACAACAAACCACATTCGACTTCTTTTTGTTATAACAAAACAGAAACTTATGGAACAGAAAATTATCATTAATTTTGATTGTAAATAGTTAACAAAAGAATGAGCCGAATTCAATCAATATGCGAATTGAAAAGAATTGAATGCAATCAATCATTGTGTAGCTAACAGCAAATCGATTAGATGATAGTTAGATGACTGATTACAATATTTCAATCATTTGTTATTCAACATTTCAAATGGACAATCTGAGCCAAAATGCACCTTCACCACTTTCATCACCTCCAGCTCTTCGTAAGCGCATCCGTTTACTTGTCCATCTCTTAATAACGACTTTAAGTGCTGCACAAATTTATTCAATTACAATTGATTATTTGTACGGTGAAATCACAACAAAAGTAAAATTAGTAACTCCAAAGCAACTCGTTTTACCCGATGTTTCCTTATGTTTTCCATTCCTCGATCTCATCAACTTAACCAAAGTTGATTATAAGTTTGAAAATTTCAGTTCTATTTTAAAAAATAGGCCATTCTTCGATGATTATGGAAGTCATAATGACATCTACACAGAGATTTACTCAATTCTAGGTAATCTAACAACCAAAGAACTAAACGGACTGTTAAAGGATATTAAACATGTATCTCCTAGAGTCAAATTGACCCCCATTTACCGTACTAATGATCCAGTTACAGGCCATCACCTGGTAAATGCTAATGCTTCTTGTGAAATAACTCATTACATTCGCCAACCATCGCTTTGTTTGACAATAAGCTGCTTGAATGAAACAAATCAGCCGCTTGAATATATGCGTGAAGATATTTTTCAGCAGCCTAACAATGGAGCAATGTTGCACATCCGATTGAATCCAAATGTTGCCATTATGGTGTCTTCAGTTACCATAATTTTCACTCCGCCCAGCCATTTGACTCATGGAAATAAACAATCTGCATTTCGGATCGGTTTCCATGAAAGGACTCCAGCAACTTATATAATCACTTACTCCAAAATAATCAACCTACTTATCCAAGATAGCTATGAAATATCATGTTTTAATTACTCATTGATTGGTTATTTGTCAAGAGATGATTATTATGATGCGTGTTTAAACAATGCATCTTTACAAGCCACTGGAGCCGCTTTTTACGGGACTGTGCAACATCTTTATAATACAAGGAATCTTATGAGTGGTTTTCACCAATTTTATCATGAATATTTAAATCCGAATGAAACTGAAAGAGAAAAAAAGAGAAAGTTTTACAAATATTGTCGTGAATATTGTTCTAGTCGAGCAGCTAAACCTGATTGCCACCAAGAAATACTTAACCCAGTTAATTTTCGCCAGATCCCTCGATCAGATGGAATCTATGAGATTGTAATTAGAGCTCCAACAAGTCCATTTGAAATCAATCGATATTTTCCTGAATACACTTTACTAGATCTGTTGATTTACTTTGCTAGCAGTTTAAATTTCTGGTTTGGTTTATCTCTGATCTCACTTTCAGAACGGTTTCTGAATTTTTACTTTAATCTATTTACGCGCAAAGAGTCAACGAGCCAGAAAAGTAATTCGACGATTATTTTGTCTAAAGCTAAGGTAGCCAGTTCAAGACCAATGGAAGTCTTTGCTGTCCAAACCAGGAGGCCAAGAGTTACAAAAATCAAGGATATTTCTAATGAAATACCAGTTGTTTATTTTTAAACTAAAGCGTTATGAATATGTATCTTGAATTACAAGATGCAAATAAAGATCAGACACGAACATGGTTATTTACTTTAAATTTGATTTCAAGCTTTGTAATCATTTCAGTATTTCTCAAAATTCCCATGATTTCTAAAGGTTCGGTGGATTCTGCATATTTTTGAATGGATGGTTCTTTAACTCGCATAAAAGGATTGATCAGCTTCTCCATGCTAATAGTTGACGGAATGGTTGTTTCAGAAAGAGACCTTCTGACCTGCAGGAGAGAAGAAAATTATTAAATTGGATCGATTTTGATGAAATTTTTTTAAGCTTTTACCTTAGCCCAGTTCAGTCTTTCTTGAATATCTTTGTTGGATGGTTCAGTGCTCTGAGCAAAAACTAGATTAGATACAGTATACTCATGGCCACAATAAACTCTCTGTTAGTTGAAAAGGAATATTAAATCAGAATCATAAACATTTATGCAAAGTGATCTTAACTTACAGTTGAGTCGGGTAATGAACTTAGCTTATTAATCAACGCATCGTACTTTTGATCCGGAGTTCCTTCAAAAAACTTACCAAATCCTGCTTGGAAAAGAGAGTCTCCTGCAATGATTTAGCATGAATGTATAATTTTCAATCAAAAGTTTGGATACATTCACACTACAAAGATTTAAAAATATCGACTGAATTGAAGTAAATTATCGAAAAAGAGAAATAAGAAAAAATTAGAATAAAATTAATGCTAAACGACCAAAGAATCCTTCGTTTGTTCACTGTCTATAAGCTTGATTAGACGAGTTTTCGTAGAAATACTATCATCAAATTTTTTATATAATGTTATGAAAAATATCAATCAGGAACCAGAAACTGGTGGTAAATAACACAAATATCAAAACTAATCACCATTTAAAGTTATAAATCGGCGAAACAATGTTGAAAACTTAGCTTAGTGCAAAATTATTATAATATCAGGATAAAACAAAGATTCCGAATGTAAATAATATAAAGACAAATCGATAATAAATTGTTGGGATTAAACGAGTGGAGATTCTTTGTAAAATACGAGAAATATAAACTTAAGATGAAACTTGAATTAAAACAACGGCTGAATTAGTAAGTTAATCACGTTGATGATCGCAAAAAATCTTTTTAGAACGACTATCAGTACGAATGTGATGCTTTGGTGAAGTTTTAAGCAGTCAAATCAATTATAAAAATGCTATTCAAACCATTCCAAACGAATGTTAATTTGACTTATCGTCTGGTTAACTTCGAAGCTACACTTTTCAATTGGGCTATGTTATTATATCAGCATTTCAAATTTCTTTTGAAATTGAAACTAACCTTGTGTGGATAGATTATGAGACTTGAAACTTTTATTCATCTCTTCTGAGAACAGAATCTTTAAGGAAGTGATTAGGTCGATCAAGCCATTGATTTCGGAGCAAATAAAGCTTAGCTTAATTTGATCTTTAATTATGCGCGTAAATATTGATTAAGTTTGAAAAAAATCTAAAGTCCCATAATTTATCCACACGAGTTATTGCAAACCTAAATGAATAATGCTGCATCATTTAAAACAACATCCGTTTCTTGTACAACTGATGTTATTACCCGGCTAATAAGAAATACATGGAATGTTTAACCTGGTGTGAATTGTGTTTAAGCAATTTGACAATCAGTTACTTTAAAATGATATATTTTGTAATTCAGAAGTTTTGTAGATAAAAAACACCAGAAGAGGTACATGATTCGTTAATAATTGGTGTTTATTTTTCATTTTATCTCAAGTTTGTCAGAGCCATCAGTTATTATTAGTTGCCCTCCTCACTATTAATATTATCGGCAATATCACCGGTGTAATTTCCGGTATTATTTGATTCAAGTGGATTATCGATTGACGTTGGCATCGCTAAATTAAACACGAGAAATTTATGAAAGTAAAATCAGTTACGTTTTCGGAAATGTTATGTCATGAAATCGGAAAGGAATACAATACCATTTATTGCTGCCTTTCCCATGTCAACACTTCCCATTCCGTCTGTTGCGACTGTAACGAAAATAAAAACAGCCACAAGTGTAACGCAAGTAACGGAGAGGATAAGAAGAGCACTTCTTAATAGCTGCATTTTAACTTTTCTGATTAATTTGAATGCTTGTGTATGAACAAAAGTTAAATTTGGACTAAAACTGATATTGTTAGCAAGAAGTGCCTTCCTTTTATACTGATGGTCTTATTGAAGCAGCAGTTGTTTTGTTCCCGTTTGTTTAAGTATTAACCATTGATATTTTCAGGTTATTTTCAATTTGTTCATTATTCTACCATTCTATCCTCGTGTATCATTTCATGATGCATCAGAATGCACGCGCTCAATTTCAAGTCAATTTCAAGTCAATTTCAAGTCAATTTCAGAGCAGTTTATAGTCAACAGAGCATATCATAACACAAAATTTTCAATTGTGAAATCATTCGGTTACGAACAAACTTCTGCTGAATATTTGACCGCTCTCAATGAGGTAGCGAAATTAGGTTGGTCCATCACGAGGTGGTTATTTTTCAATATTTTACCGCTAAGTGGAATAAAATGACTGCTTTGCGAAGTTCATTCTAATATATGTCACGGCAAAGATTTAACTTCAATTTCAAACTTTAATTAGTGAATAATATTTCGTTTATGTTTAAACATTTTCAACTCTAACCGTGCATCTTTAATTGCGGAATTGACTAGAGTTAATAAAGCACTGCAATTAATAACTAGAAGTTGTTTTATTTTAACTTTAACTTTACACTAAATGGGACGGTATTGACCAGCGTAATGACTAAATTCTTCAATTGTGGCGGACTTTTGTGACTGAAAGTGACTTTAGATCAATTTCAGACAGATTCAGAAAAAAAGATTTCTTTGTTAATAATGTTGAAAATTCAGCTTAGAAAGTATAAGGAATATTAGTAATAGGAACTGAATTGAACTACAAACAATCAAATTATAATTTCTGAGTACAACTTCACATGAGTTCAAAAATAAAACTTATTTTTTCCTATGATCATCAGCTTTTGACTTTTGGTCAAAGATCGAGGTAGAAGTGCGAAGCTTTCCCATGTTAAAGCTCATAGACAAAATTTAAAACAGCAAAATCTATTCCTCTTTGCACTTTTGTCGCCTCAAAATTCAGAGAATGGTAAGTTTCTTGGATATGATATTTGAAAATGGATGATGCAGAGCATTTTTAAGAACTGAGACAAAACTCGAGACCATTGGAACAAAAAGATAACTTCCGTTGATTAGTCAATTTATCATAGTTAAGTCGAGTCGTTAAATAATGTACAAATACTGATACTCTTGTCCACCTGAAAGTATTGGGACAATTGAATAAGTCGAACTTATTTAATATTGAAGCAAAAGTCATTAGTAAAAACGACAGAACTTTTGATACCTCGTTTGTTATTACCTCATAATGAAGTAGTAGACTTCTTTCACTTCCAATAAGTTACAGAGTTAGTTAATTAACTTTGATCTTTGTTTCTCCTCTGAATTCAATAAATATTTCAATCCTAATGTTCAAGTTGAACCCGGTAAATAAATCAATAGTAATGAGAGGAGAGACAATGCACAACACTAAAAACAAAGGGTGATTTTTAATTTTACAATAAATAAGGTTGCATGATTGAGTTAATTATAGTCTGGCTCGAATGATTGATAAACAAAAATTTGAAGAAAAGCCTGGCAATTGAAACAATAATTGACGAAGTCGAAATTAATTTTCAATAACAAAAACCTACATTAAACCAATTACATTGATAAAAATCAGTTTGACCAAACATTATGAATTTAATCTAAATTAGACTGAAGGTTAACAATTCAAATCGTGTTGATTCCTAGTTGATTTACAATTAAAGTGATTTTTCCTTCCTTTGTAATCAATTGTGATGCAGCGAGTGAAAAAATTATCTGAATTAGTCCCAAAAGCCAAAGCATTATCACGATTCAATAAAATATTTGGTGACATCGTTGATCCAAAAGATGGTTTAGAGCATTTAGATTTTCTCGAGAAATCTGGTAAAACCTGGTTAATTTGCCTTGGTGGTTACAGTCAATCTACCAATTATCATTCAGGTTATCTAGTTACTTCGATAGCCATTGAGGCAATCAATTGGTTCTTGATTAGTCGACTCATTTTACTTTGCCTGACCGACAATCAACATCTATCCTTTTATTTGGGCGATATATTTTACGGTACTTCAACTCGACTCTACATGAATGCTGTTTTTGGTGTTGCATCAATCATTTTAGGTGGTGTTAGAACCTTCATCTTTTGGAGTGAACAATATGAAAACTTACATTGGATGAATTATTTCGCCAATATAAAAAAACATGGTTTTAGAACCGATATGCTTCATATTTCTCAAGCGGATCTGAAGATATTAAGATCTAGGCTTTACATAAGTCGCAAGATTTTCACGTTTTTCACTCCATTAACAATCATATCATTGGCTTCAATATTTACCATTGCCATTGTCAACAACCCGGAAACTTATTCATCAAAAGTCAGGCTAATTTTCATTATTGGTTGGACTGGAGCTACTTTTATTGCCGCTGTTTTCGCCATCGCCACTGCAATTTGGTTAGCTATTCATATTTACGTTCTTATAGTTTATACCATTTTGCGTTTGAATCATATTACAAGGTTAACTGAAGGATTAATCCGGCTACCAATCATACCAGTTAATTTGATTCGTTCAGTGATTAATGAACAAATCTCGTTATTCAACTCGATCGATAAAATGAATAAGCAATTGAGTAATCTATTCCTATTTGGTTACAATTATGCTTCTTTCGCTGCTGACTTTTTGCTGTATATAGCTTTAATCATGCCAAAGGATAATCTATTCAATAATATTCTTGTTTTCGGTTTTGGCATTGAAGCTTCTGGCATTGTTATTATTATCGTATATCTTGCATCGACCATTCATATCAAGGTATGTTTATCGCTAGACAGTCAGGTCACAATAATTTATGGTCACCAATATCATTATCGTTGTCTATTGATAGTTATGCGAATATTTATATTTTCGTTATCTTGTTTTTCAAGACTCACTCAACATATTCATATTATCATGAGATGATTGAAAAAATACCGACCTCTAATTTAAACGAAACTATAATCAATTATAAGGTAATTTTGTCTCTACTTTCGATTGATTATTTCTCAAACAACTGTTAATTGTTTTAATTTTAAGATACTTGGTATACTCGAAAGGATTGGTGGTCCAGTTATTGGCCTTTATATTGGTACAATGTTTCCATTAACTTATTACCAATTTGTCACGGTAAGTATGATAAACTAATCATTGATTAAATTAATAACATTTTTTCCTCATTTAGTTTCTTCTTGAAAATGCTAGTTTGATGTTGCTTCTAGCTGGAACCTTACAAAATATTATGTGACAAATTATTGGAAACTGAGTATTTTACTAGCGATTGACTGTCAGTACATAACAACTATGCTAGGAGTGATACTAAATCTGTAAGATTTTGGATAAAAATTTATCTTATCAATTTACGAAAACAATTGTAATTGGTGAAAATGGCGAATTTCTGGTAAATAGTACCTAATAACACTTTTATCACAATTAAAATCTGCACAAGAATCTGAATCTAAATGTGATTAAAGCAAAACAATATACAGATCATGTTATACTGTTTATTCTACTTTTCCTGCAATTATCGGTTATGATTAAATTGATGTTACAGATAAAGTATGAATATAATGATAAATATTACATCATTAATGATTGGGTATTTGTCAACTTCAAAGTCAGAGTGAGATTTTGCCCCTGTTAGGTGAATCATAAAATCAAAGATCATCAATTAAGTATATTTGAGCCCATTTACTGCAGCGTTTGTTATATGGATCAACTTCGAAATTTTGATAGTCCAACTCTTTGTTTATCTTCCAAACGTATGGAGTGATTTTACCATCTTGGTTTCGAACAGCCGGCCAAGGAGCATAACCATCTTTAACGAATGTACCGAGTAATTTCATCATTTGTAAGCTGATTGCGCGATCAGAATCACTGTAAAGATCAGGAGTTGTAAAAGGGTAACCAATGAATAAAGCAGAGTCATCAGCGTGAAGGGTTCCAAATGGACGTCTGTCCTTGTAAGAATCGAGAACCACTTCATTACGATAAAAATAAACTTGATTGTTGAGACTGAATATTTTGCCCATTAAAAGAGAAGGACAGATGAACGTAAAATCAGAGATGATCGCATGGAAAATCGATTCAACTGCTGTTTGGTTTCCCAATTGATCTTCATGTAGCTCATTAAAATAAGATTGAATAATTTCAGTAAAATTATCCATTTTTTCAAAACCAAATCTTTGCTTAAATAAATTTGATAGATCAGTGATTGCGTCTTGAACTGTCGTTGGAGCAGAATAGGAAACAATATCTTCGTTTTGTTCAGTTCCAATAAGAAGTGAGTATTTATTTCTTTTAAAGATGGGTGATTTTATCAACTCTTGGGGTTGTTGAGGCAAAATGTCATCACCATACATTGGCTTAAAGGATATAGATGTTGAAGCCTTAACCAGATCAAATGGATCAACTTTTTTGAGACAATGGATTTCATTCCAATTAAGAGGATGATCTTTGGTAACAGTGTCTCTAAAGGAACATTTAACGGCTGATAAAATCTCTTTGGTGAGGTTCTTAGCTCTTTTAGGGTTCATTATAGTTGGTGGAGATATTGGTAAGCCAGACATAGCAACAACTTTATTAAAAAGTCCATCAGGAACAATAGGCGATACATACAATGATGTAGCAACGATCGAACCCGCTGATAGACCACCTAAAGTTACGCGATCTGGATCGCCGCCAAAATAACGGATATTATCGTGAACCCATTGGAGTGATTGAATAACGTCGTGAAGATCTTGGTTACCAGGTAAATGATGAGGATAATTTTGTTCATCAACTTCAACTGGTCCATCATAAGGTCTACCGAAAAAACCTAATCGATGAGCGATTGTGACAACCATGATATCTCCAAAGGCCGATAAATATTGGGCTTGATTATGAATTCCTGCTGGACCACCGAAAGCAAAAGCAGATCCATGAACATAAACAAATACTGGATACAATTTAGTAACTGTCAATTCGTTTCCACTTACAGGAGTGAAGATGTTCAAGTACAGACAGTTTTCACTGAGAGTAACATTTCCAGCATGAGCTTTATACATAAACGGTGATTGTATACAAGCAGGTTTAAATGAATCAGCTTTGATAATTGTGGTTTTGTGATGATCATGATGATGATTATGGGCAACTGGATACGTTCGTGTAAAGCGTAGTGGACCCACTGGTGGCAAGGTATATGGTAATCCTAAAAAACAAGCAACTTGATGAGACTCATTTACTTTCAAGTATTTGCCATGAACTAGTCCCCATGGTGTTTTAGCTAAAGGTTTATCAGATATAGCTGATGCTAACGAACTGATGATTTGAAGAATCAAGCACAAAAAAATCAAATTCACTGAGCACATAAACATCATGATACTGTTGAATTCTTGAGTATACTGAGTACTAAGTTACCAACTGTAACAATTACTTGTTAGTTGTTAACAAGTTAGATCTGTTCTACTCCATTTTACTATTAAAATTTTTCGAGCTTATAGCTTGATGTCTAATCAATTAATTGATTAGAATTGTTTAGCAGACACACCTTTGGGTAAAGTTTAATGACAATGAAAGAGTTTTACTATTAGTTCCTCTCAATCCAGAATGAATACAATACTAAGTTTAACTTGTTTCATAGCAATTCGAAATGAAATTATTTAGGCGAGAAAACATACATGCATTATGTCTAAGATAATAAAAGTGATTAAATATTATCAGAAGTTAATAGTTGAGCTAGTGGGATGTAATAAGACATCAATTATGTATTATAAATTGTCCAAGAAATGAAAACGAATTGACCAGTAGAGATAATGAGATCGAAGAATTTGAAGAGTCAATTTTTGACTTAATTTATCGAATTATGAAGTGTAATTGATAATGTATTTAGAGTATGATTTTCTTACTAGTCTTGCTTCTGATCAAGAATTCTTATAGTTTATGATAAAAAATTGTCAAATATTGGTAAGAAACAAACTGGCTAACTGAATGCTAAGTCTTGTTTATCATGATATCTTGTGAAATCGAAAATTCTAAGTGAAAAAAAGCAAGTCAAAGCAATGAGATAATGAACGTGCAATGATTGATAGAACAATGTGGAAATAGAAAGCAAAAATTATTGATAAATGGTAGAAGCCAGTGCAATATCAGCAAGATATGATAATAATTAACGTGGAAAGTCATAAATATGAGAAGGATCAACCATCTTCGAGTGTCTCTGTTTGAAAAAAAGCAAAATTTAATTAGAATTTAATTTAACTAAATATTAGATATCATAAGGGAAATTGACTGATGAATCATTCAAATTGAACATGAGCTGAAAACTCATGAAATTTATCTATATATCTCATATAATTTGAAAGCGACTCAAAATTAATATATTTAGAAACTTACATTTTCTGTTGGCAAGTTTGAATATGAGACTGGATATTGATTAGCATGATGATCCAAAGTCATAGTACCATTCATCAAGGGTTTCGTGTTTTCTGAATCGGTAAATCGCCTTTCAGTACCGAAATTGGGTATTGATTTATTGAGCGGAAGAGTCCCAGTGGCTAAAGCGAACTCAAAGTTCGGTTTGGTTGATGCCTCTAATTGAGCTTTCCTTACATAGACAAATGCTATGACGATGACAATTATAATGGTGGATACTGCAATAATGATCGACAAGACACCGACAAAAGCTCTACTATCCCCATATTGACCATTCGAACCGTCAAAAATTGACCCGATAGCAAAGTTGTCTCGATGAGAACGAATGGTTCGGGTTTTAATAATATTCGAAGGGTCACTAACTCCATTCTCATTTGAAGCAGTCAAATAAATTGTGTAAATAGTATCAGGATTCAGAGCTGTTAAAGTATATTCACCGACATCTTTATTTTCAAGGAAAAAGTCCATTTCACGCCAATCAGAATCATCACCTTCTTTGAAATGCAAATCGAGATTTTGAATCTTATTGGAACCAGAAGGCAGTGAATAACCTACAGTTATCGAGTCAGTAGTAACTGAAGATACAAATAATCGTGGTGGATTGGAAACATCACCAGATAAAGTTTCAACAGTTATTTCCGAACTTTCAGGCCCACTTCCAGCAGAATTGAAAGCTTTCAAGATGATTGAGTATTTAGCACCTTTCATCAAATATCTCAAAAAGTATTCATGGTGTGATGAATTCGATTCAGCAATAGAAACAGTTTTAAATGAATGCGGAGTTTTGTAGTCATCAACCAATCGATAACCGACATAAAAACCGAGCAGTTTGCCATTCCAAGTATTTCTAGGAGGTGATCTCCAAGCCAAGCGAGCCGTTGTTGGACCTCGTGCAATTGCGTGAAGATCCACTGGTGCTCCAGATGGCTCCTCTTCTCCGGTAACAAAGCTAATTTTCTGTGAAGGTGCACCAGAGCCAACTTCGTTGACAGCAATAACAGTGGATTCATATTGACTTCCAGGTTCTAGATCTTTGATCAAATGCAAATTTAGTGAAGAAGAAATGTTTATTTCGTGAAGACGGTCATTGACACCAGGAGATGAAACTTTCCAATACCTTATGATATAACTGAGAATCGAAGTTTTGCTTTCAGGTGGCTTAGCCCAAGAAACACTCACAGTTCGAGACCAAACTTGTTGAACGGCAAAGTTTAGAGGAGCTGGCGGAGGTTCAATAATGGTGACACGAATCTTTCGCTCATCTTTACCAAATGAATTTTCCGCCAAACAAAGATAAATACCATCATCTTTGACATCAGCTGAGTTGACAGCAAGCATACTTTTAGTTCCATCGTTATTTGGAGCGTCCGTTATTTGATATCTGAGTGGATCAACCTTATCGATTGGAGTAGAGTCTTTGAACCATTTAACAGTAACTGGTTGATCACCGTCAGCTGAGCATTCCAGTTCAAGTGAATTGCCTTTTTTGGTAGAAACAGCTGTGTTTTTTTCCTTGAATTCGGCTGGAACTATAAACCACAGAAAAAGAAGAAAAAAGAGTTAATCAAAAGTCAGTTAGTGACGAACAGAGTGTTAATAATAAAGTAGTTAACTTGAGAGAGGCGCTTTCGTGACAATTTTCAAATATTTGTTTGTTTGAACATTAAAATTAGTTTTAGCTGAAAGAAAATTACCCAGAACATTAGTTTTGATTTATTTGCAAGATGAAGAACCGTTATCGTTCTCATCTAGACATTTATATTTCCTATAAAGAAGTAGAAATTCGATTAAAGTGGGAAGAAGAATATTAATTTAAATTAAACTAGACTAAAAGTTGATAATTGCTTTTAATCTGCAGTTGAGCATGTGATGTTGAAATTTGGTCTTTAAAAATGCTGTTTAATCACGGATACCGCGAACCAAGCTATAGAAAAAGAAAAAAAACAATAAAATGCGATCAATAAACGATAAATTTTAAATTGTTTCATTTGATAGAATTTTCATTCAGTTCATTATATTGAATTTGTTGCAACATGATTTGATCTCTTTGTTTAGGAATATTTAAAGAGTCAAATGATATCTTGAATAAAAATTCGATTCAAACTGCACAAAAACCACTATTTTAAAGTAAAACAGACAAACCATTGATTTAAAACCATGAAATTCATACAATAAGATAAACAACCAACTGGTGCATGATTTAAACTTTAAACAATGCTATAAGGTTTAAATGATGTTTAAAAGCTAGGTAAAGTCTCAATGAATGAATGAAATTCAATGGCATTACACTACAGCCATCTACAGTCAACAAATAATAATTACTTTGTGTGAAGTTAGACTTTACTCTGATAGATGGCCTGACCAATTTCAAATCGAGCCGCCCTCCGGCTAAGTATTAACTTTGTTAAATGTTTAACTCAATTGGTTAATTCTGTTTTGTTAGTTTCATTTAATAGTGACAAAAATGCGGATTTGAGATACTCCTCTTAATGGATGAGGACTTACCAAAGAGTTATACTCTTTGGGACTTACTCAGCCAATATTAAAAGAGTAAGAAGCAAAGATAGAGAAACAGAAAGAGAGCCTCAATTAGGCAAAAGACGGTCTGAAATTTATCAAGTTTAATACAAAATGTATTTTTCTTAATAGAGCTGAATTTTATTTTAGCTAATAAATTTAGGAATGATTAGCGAGTGCAAAATGAATATAACTTGATATCATTTTTTAATGGAAATGAAAAGATTGTGTTTTACAATTACCCGACATAAGATAAATTTGTTATCATATAAACCCAATGACTTACATAAAGCTCAAAATGCTCGATCATTAAAATGGACAATGAAGTGAGGAAATAAATAATATTTGTTTGATGTTTCAATGGTCATTTGAATAGATTCATATATTTGATTAAAATTAAAAAGCAACTATTCTTTCCTCTAAATTTGCAATACCATATTGGAAATGATTAAAATCACTGTTTGTGAATGATCCATTTGAATTAACAGATGAAGTATTTTTGTTTTTTTACAAAAAGTAATAATTATTCACATTATATTACAATAGAAACAAGGAAAACTGTTTTTAATTTCAATTTTGATTGCACTTCACCAGCAAAATGGATTGATTTTACTTTAATAATATCATTGAATTGAATATTAGGACAGTAATAAAGTAAATTATATAAGATATCGCTGATTTAACATTTAAGATTTAAAGCCAATTGTTAAATAAAAATTTTGCACAGATAACTTTGACATTAGGCTTGACAATCAAAATTTTGATTTTTCCTGCTTCACATTAAAACTTTTCATCATAATATTTAACTGAACATCAATTATTATTCTTTAAAGAGTTACTTGAGTATTTTTTTTTGTTTTTAGAAAGTAAAACTCTTCGATAATTGTACAAATCTTTCTCTTCATTCATAACTTTATCATTACAATAGACAGTATTAGTTTCTTTTAACCGATTTAAATTAAATGCTTGATAATAGTTTAAAATTAGTTTTGATAAACATTAAAGAGCTTGTAAATGAGGTTGAGAGTGATGAGTTGAAGGAGGGCCATGACCAGGTACATAATAGGGATGAGATCGATAAGATGATCTTTGAAGATGATGTAAACTCGGTGAACGTAAATTATCACCAGATCCTAATCGAGACACCATTGACATATGAGAATGGTGGGTTAAATGATTGTTAGGATGCAAGTGATTTGCTGGATGAGGAGGCGCAAGGTGATGATGATGGGTTAGCAGGGTTGGCGGTGGAGGAGAGCCTAGTGAATGATTCAATTGTTGGAAATGATGATGTTGCTGTTGTTGTGGAGCTTGATGATTAACTTGATTGGTTTGACTTTGTTGGGGTGAAAGGTGATTCCCTTGCTGTTGCTCCTGGACTTGTGGATTATCTGAAGATGGTGAATGTTGTTGAGGGTGTTGATGTTGATGTTGATGTTGATTTTGATGATTATTGTGATGTTGACCTGATGATTGATGTTGATTATGATGATGTTGGTGTTCCATTGAATGAACATGTCTAAAAGAGAAATTAAATTAAGAAAAGAGAAAACGAATTTAAGCATTTTGCTTTTAATCTTTTGTTTTTCAGCCAACAAGGAGAAGCTGAGCAAATAATTAAGCTAATTAAATTTAATTTTTGCTTGTTTTTGCTTTTACTTTTAATTGTATGAATATTAATTAAAAATAATACGTACCCATTAAGAGTATTTTCAGGTAAAGGTTGATTCTGTTACAAGAAGAAAGGAAAAGATGAATAAACAATTAGAAAGATGTATTTGATATCAGATAAATGGCAACTATAGTCCACTTTGAATTGTGAAACAGTGGGAACAGAAAGATTATTATAAAAATATTGTTACAATTTTCAATTCAATTGTTCCTATTTATCTTGAATTTACGAAATTAGTTTAATTTTGAAGATAATGCGACGATAATGATAAGTTAATTATTTCTGGTGTTTATAAATTGTAAAGTAAAAGTTCTCACAGTTCCAACATGTTGAAAACAATTGAACCAGAAAAACCAAACTTTTTCACTCAATCCTAACCTAAATCAATTTGGGTGACAATTAAACTTTCAATTAGGCCCTTTTGTGGCTGATTGATGCATTTTGTTGTCATTCAAGGTTGCTATTAATTATGGCAACAATTATAATCAAAATCAATCATTTGGAAGTTAATAAACAAAATGATTATATCACCTACAATTTCTATGTAAATTACACTAGAAGGGAAAATGATTGTTACTTTGCAGTCAAAAATCATAAAAGGTTCACAAAAGCGCGTAAATGTGATTAAATTAAAGAAAACAATAAAACATTTTAGTCAATAATCAAATACAAAACCATGTTTTTCATTTTACCCTAATTAAACTAAACATTAATTAACAGAGATAGATAGATAGAGAGACAGACGAAAAAAGGTAGAATAAGTTATAATCAATGATCCAATCGGATACACTTCAATGATAAATTTACTTTTCCCATAGAAAGATTATTATAATATATATATTATTGATGTGAGAAAATTTACATTATTTAGAAAGCGCAGATTAGTGATTAAAGTTTCAAATGACAATATAAAAAGGTAAATGAGACTCACTTGAATCAATGAAGATGGAGGTGTTCCTGTTGGTTGAGGTTGTTGATGTGGATGGTGTGTTTGATGAGAGGGATGAAGAGAGTTAGGATGACCATGGGAATGTTGTTGTTGCGACTGTTGTTCATGTTGATGTTGATGTTGATGCTGGTGTTGATGATGTTGCTGTTGTTGTTGCTGCTGTTGTTGTTGTTGTTGTTGTGGATGAAGATGATGTTGATGAATATGTGTATGATCTAAAGGAAGTGGGGGAGGTGGCAGATGATGCGATGGGTAATCATGTGGATATGTTGATAAGCCATTAACATGTTGATTATGAAAAGGTGATAATAATGGGTCGATTTCAGAATGATGAGTAGGGCGCTGTTGGTGTCCATGGTGGTGAGCAACATGATGATTAACATGTGGTTGATGGGGTCTGGGTCCTGGTTCGGGAGTATAAGTAAAAGTAAAACCTGTTGGATAGATAACCCCATCATCCCGAACAAGGTTAACATCAATTGTAATTGCATAGCGAACCCACTCCCAACCTTCACGAAATTCAGAAACATGTGGAACCACACATAATAATGACTCTTGACAACGAAAGAAGGTTTCTGTTTCAACATCAGCGAACCAAACTTTCAAATTTTCGGTAAAATTTTCACCAGTCAACTCTAACATGGCAACTTCCCCACCACCATTTAGACTAAGACCAGATACGATAGGAACCGGAGTAACGGGAGCTCCGCCATATAATCCCATCCCTTGAGTAAAGGTATATTCAGCCTTATCAGTACTTATTATTGTCCATGAAGCGCCATCAGTAATTACTTCTTTATTAGGCTCTTTTGGACATGGTGTGGCTTGAAATTGAATGATTCGTTCTTGAGATAGACAAAGATACATTCTTTCTGTATCTTTCATGTAAAAGGCACATTTATGCAACTGTGAAACTGGATCATCTGCATCCAAAAGGGCATTCTGTTTGTCTACTTTTCTTATCACCTTAAAGATAAATTAAGAACATCATAAATTAACAAAAATATTGACCTCAATGGTTAAAACTAAATAAGATGACATTTGTTGAACCATTGCTAGTTCTAAGTAAAATCAGATTTGTTTATCAATATAAGCAAGGAACACTTGATTGCTCATTAGAAAATCGATCCGTGAAACAAATCAACTCTTGAATCAAATAATTAACAAACCATTAAGCAAATGACAATTGAACACAAACAAAAGCCTAACCTTTGAATCTTTACTTTTCAAGCTGAAAATACTTTGTTTAAGCATGTTAACATGTAATTCAATCAAATGCAACTTTCTAAGAAGCACGTAATTCCAATCATACAAATGTTGATCCAAATAATCATATTGATTAATAAACTTAACAAAACAAACAAACCTTTCCATTCATAGCCAAATTGATCGTTTATTAAACTTCAATCCAAATAATGTCACAAAAATCTCATCAAATATCATCTTATTTAACATGAATACATATTTACCAATCTGGGTAAAGACATTCCAGTTACAGAGCAAACAAGTTTAACAGTGGAACCATAATGAATATATCCATTTCTGTACGATTCTTTGGTATCTGGTTCATTTTCATCAACTGAACAAAAGCAGCGAAAAAGAAAAAAAATTAGAAGAAAAATCAAAAAAAACTTACCAAGATTGAACCCTTTCTTTGTTGTTAGCAAAAAACCATTCAACAATCATTAACCAATGTAATTAAACCCTTTTCCCTGACTCACATTTAAAATCTCATAAATCAAGCTATAAATTAATGATCTAAATTGATAATCATCTTAATCATCAACATCGATTATCATTAATGACAGTAAAAATAATATTCAACAAAAATTAATAAATAAACAGCGAGCAAACAATTCCTATAAAAATATGATAAACAGTTGAATGGCAATAGATGGCGTTGCTAATGTAAGGATAAAATTAACAAAATGATGAAAATGATAATTTAAATTATAATAAAGGTATAGGTTGGACTGAATCAGAATGGATAATCAGATAATAAGCAGGTATGAAGAGAGGCTTGACATTTATTGTTATTGAAACTGGTCAAACAACAAAATGGTAACCATTAATTAAGTTTGAATGAAAAACTCAACTCAACGATATAAATGATAATTAATTAAATTAGGACATAAATAAATAACATTTACTTTTACAGATTCAGTTTCATGTCAAACTTGAATTAACTGACGTTGAAAACAAATGATATAAAGCCTCATTTTGTTTATAATATTATTATCTCATCAAATGAACGCATGAGCATGAAATGTATAGTGCATGATGTTTGTTTGATAACCTTTTCATGATGAATAATTGAGATTAAATCATTTCATCTGTTTATAGGAAACAAAATGATCAACAATTTGATAACTTACCTAAATGTATAGTAAAAGCTCCCCATTGAGATGAACTTGCATGAAAATTGTTATTTTCAACGTGAAGGTAACGAGTTGAGACTGTTTGAGATCGAAGTCGATTAAACAAAGCTACTTTACTTCCTGAGCTTATGCACACTGAAAGTTAAAACAAATTGATTAATTGTTATTCTTATTAATCTTTATTATCGACTTACAATCTGCATTCTTTAACGATTGCTTCTTCTTTGATGGTTTTGATATAACTTTAATCCGTTGAGAATAAAAAACGCCAATATCATCAGCATTGGCATAAAACATTTTCACTGATAACATGAAATGCTTCCGTTTATCTGAATCGCTTATGTACAATGTTTTAGCCGCACAAAAGTTCTGGAAATTTGATCAACAAAAGAAATGATTAGATGCAAGTTTCTGTCAAGTTGAGTGAAAAGTTGACCTTCCCAGACTTTACGGTCAAAGTTTGACTAAACTGATTTACTTTGTTGACTAGAGGTTAAGCATTGTTATATTTGGCTATTATTTTGCATCATTAATTAACAAGGATTGATGGTATAACAGATAAATATTGACTAAATTACAATTAAATGATCATATTGACTAGAAATAACTGTTTGGTTAAACTTATTTGAAGAGTTTATTCAAACGTTCAAGATTGTTTAAAGTTATTAAATTGTGCTTAGTATTGTTTTGGTCATTTTGTCTTATCATTTTAACATGAAAAGCAATCTTTCATCAATGGCAACTTTTCTAAAGGCTATCGACAGTCATGATTATATCCATAATAATTTAGTTGAATTGTTGAAGATGAAAAGATTGTGTTAAGAGTTACTAACCTTTCCATTGAAGTCTAATTGTTGCATTTCTTGATCAGAATTGCCGATTCCAATGAAGGCACAGATTTGTGTTGATGATTCCGATTGACCAGCTCGGATCATTTGCTGTTGTCGATGTGACCAGCCTTCACCATAAAGGTAAATACAAGGAGGTGGACAAAAGAATCGCTTCTCATTACCATAAGACTTTTGGGCAACTTTGGCATGTAAGATAACGACTTTCATCTCTTTCCTTTCACGAATATAGTTTCTCATTGATTCTCTCGCCAATTGATGTTCCCATGATCGCCTCAGTCGAGACCTTTCATCCATTGGAGAAGGCAACGGACTTGGTGGACCGTGAATTGAATTTGGTATCATTAAGGTTAAATCAGTGGCTGAACCATTAAGCTGCCCATCTGAACCAGTTGAACCACTTGTTCGAGCTCCTCCGGTTGGTGTTGAACCACCAATTGGACTAGCGCCGGAATTATTACTATTGTTATTGTTATTACTATTGCTATTACTGCTGTTATTAACTTGAACCGTTGAATTATTGTTGTTGTTATTTTGATTGGTGCCATTAGAGTTACTAGAAACATTACTACTATTACTGTTACACTGTTGTTGTTGACTTGAAGGTGGTGATTTATCTGAATATAAAAGGTGAAAAGAGGAAGAAAAATTGAAGGTAAATTATCTTGTATTTACTTTACACTTTTTCACTTTACGCTTCTTAACTGCCAAATCAAATCAAACAATTATCATGAGTTTTGATCAACAAATAATACCAGTTTTACTCCCAATTTAAGTTTCATTTTTTTCATTCCGCTCTCTTCTTCTTCTTCTTTACCTGCCATTAAATTCAAATATTTATTATAAAATTGCGCTTGTTGACAGTTTAAATGTTTTATCACGCTTAAAGCATCCTAATCTCGCCCATCAATTTGATAATCCTTTTGTGGTTAACTTTGATTACTTCAATCTTGTTAACACTTGGCATCAACACTGTTGAAAAGATGCAACAACAAGAATAAAAAACCGTGTGATTCTTGGATAACTCAGATGATTACACTTGCCAAACCGATAAATGAACAACACTTGAAGCGGTAAATGTCAGTTTTGAGTAAAGATCGGCGAGACTCACGCAAATGCATTGACAACAAATGAAATGAAATTGAAATGAAACTTTCTTCTTCAATGAAACTCAATTGGAAAAGAAAGGAAACAATTTGATTGATTATTTTGGACAAAAGTGTAAATAAAAAGATATCATTTGTTAATTGAATAAAATTTAAATTGAAGCATCTTGCATGTTGATGAGCACTTATAACCTAACATTATTCATTAATTTTCACTCTCACCATCATCAATATCATCATTATCCTCATCATCCTCATCATCATCATCATCTCTCCCATGGGACCACGAAAACCGGATGCAAGTCCGTTAAGGTTACGTGGGATTTGCTTGATCCTTGTTAACTTTGCTGTTACTTTGCTGTTTATTGTTGCTTGTTTAGGTAACAATCATTTTATTTTCATCTCATTTTTTGTCTTCTTTGTCTTTTCCTTCATCTTCCTCATCATTTACATCATCTTTTTGCTTCATCTCTTCATCATTCTTCACCATTCTTCACTATTAACCAACTTGGTCATCATCCTTAACCAACCTGAGTCTAAGGTTTTACTAATTGTACCGTGGGAACAGTAATTGTCAAATGAATGGTAACAATGTTTTTGTAATTTTCATCGCAATTCTGAGAAGGAAACTTCTTCATGGGATTCTTACCTAGATCAGATGAACATATTAAAGGTGTTAATGTGTGGTGATTAAGACACATTGATGAATCAACCAAGGAAACTGGACTAAGAAGTCCAGTCGCTCCAATACTGTGAGTATCCATTGAACCCACTTAACAGGTAAACTCCAAGTAAACAAAAAGGCTTCAAATTTGGAAACAAAAGGCACAAGACAATCCTTAGCTATTTGATTGAATCAATGAAGCACAAGAGCGTTCATTATAAACACATAAAACAGTCGAGTAAATCAAAGGGAATCCATTTTCATGTGCAAATGACAAAGTAAATGATGTTACTCTGCTTTATGAAGTCGATCACAATTAAACAACAATAAACACTGCAAAATGCAATTTGATTTTCAATAAGTTAACCAATTAACCAATTATGGTTGAAGCATTTATTGTAAAGATGCAATTGAGAAGGCAAAAGTGCAAAGCTTGCAAAGGAAAACAAAAAAGTGTAAAAAAACAGAGTTGAGATCAAATTAAAATAAATTAACGTAGACTTTTGATGGTGACTTTAATGATGAAAATGAATGGCAAATGATTAGATGGTTAGATGAGAGTTCAATAAATGTTCATGGTTACGATGAAGGAATAAAAAAAACATTGGAAACGAAATGGCAAAATTGGTTGTAAAATTGTTGACATTAAAGAGCATATTAGTTGACCACAACAAGAACAAGGTATAAACAAGAGATACAAACGATGGATGAGAGTGAAGAGAGAGAAAGAAAGAGATGAAGGAGACGATGAAGATGAGGAGGAGGAGAGGGAGACAGTGGCCTCGGAAGTCTCAATGAAAAGCGGCAAAACTCTGGGAACAAGTTAATCGTCATAGATGGAGCTGCAAAGGTAAAGTCTAAGATTGAACATGAAAGTGTATAAAATGTAATATAATTTGAGTGACTCTTTGTGACTGTTTAGTGAGAAAGAGATGATTAGAAGGGAGACAAGAGAGAGAGAGAGAGAGAGAGAGGAGAGAGACAATTACAGGGCGGGATGAGAGTACAAGTAGCTGGAGTAAGGGAGAGATGATGGGAGGAGATGAGAGGAGGAGGATGAAAGATCATCTTGCAGCTTATTCAAGCTTCCCTCAACTTTTTGCTTATCATCATCAAATTTACTTCATTTTCTTTGTGGGAACCTTTTGCCTTTTTTATTCAATTTTTGTGAATCAAATTTTTCATCATCATCATCATCTTCTTCTTCATCATTTTCATCTTCATCGCTTCATATTTAACTTTGACTTTTGCGTTTTTATTCAACATTTCAAGCCTTTTATTGTCTTCCTTTTTACATGAGAAACATTTCGTTCTTGTTTTATAAAACAATGAAACATTTCAAGATTTTCATTTGATTAACTTTTTGCCATCATTTGTTATCATTTTACAATCCTTTTCTGATGAATATTTTTCACCATTAAAATCTAGTTGATCAATATAATTGTAGAAGCTTGTTTATCAAAAGGCTTAATTAGTTGCTATTTACAGTTACAAAAAGTCGACAATTAAACAGGTTCACACAAGAATACACTTTCAAGGTAATTTAACTGGAAAAACATGAACAAGATAAATGGTCAATTGTTTTGTCTAATTGTGGTTCCAATTTTGTATATGTTATCACATGCTAATGTTGACCATTAAAATGTTTACTATTTAAAGCTATTCTGGCCAATTGATCAATGAAAAGCAGTTTATCATGAAATTGTTTACATTTCTTGTGCCTTTCAAGTTTAACTTGAATGCAAATATAAACTCTTGTAACTCTTGCAATCGACTTATATCAATGAATTAATTATCTTTTCATGTTAACATTATTATATAACATTATAATTGGCTGATATTAATTTTCTCACAGACTAATAATTTGAATTGCCTTAAGATATTATCATCTAGTTGATGTCTTATTCAATAAATTTTATTGATATTTTCATGAATAGGCAAGGTAATGACACAAAAAGATGAACAACAAGAAATGAATCGAAAAAATTTCATACAATTTTTCAACTTTTTTGCTTCTTCTTCTCGTTCAACATTCCATTCCTATTCTTGTTCAGACCAAAATCACATGTAAACTTGTCAATTGAATTTGATTGTCAACAAAAGAGTAAATTGTTTCCCACAATTTGTTGTAACGTTCAATGATAATGAGAATCAGGATAAACTTCAATAGCCAAGTAAGGTTCGTTTCAAAGCTAAATTTGGAAGATTTTTGTTATTAATATATTTCTTCAATTCAAGATGAAGATGAAGACAAATTGGTTTGCTATTAAGTGTTTAAAGCTCGCAATGGACGGGTCAGTAACATGATTGCAATCGATTGAATTTAAATTTGAAAGGAAAACATGAAATTGCGCTTTTTCCGATTCCAATGACTTTTAGGTTTTTTGTTGTTTCTTGACAATCTTGTGAAAATAACTGTAAGCAAATGAATTGCCATTGAATGCAAATGATTCAATCTTAACAATTTTTCATTCAAATTCAGACTAAACCATAAACTATTCAATTCTACTTTTTTCGTAATCAAATGTTCTGCTTCAGTTTAGTCAATTATCGTTCAGTTAAAGATATGAAAATTTATGAGCAACGCTTTGATATTCAATTTTGATTTTCATTTCATTTTGTTTAAAACGAAATCTTCTGAATCTTTGTTTTTCACTGCCTTCTCTTGTTCACCTTTCATTTGACTTTCACTGAATCTTTTATTTTCCAGATTATTTCAGTGCAATTTACAGGTTCAGTTTGAAGTGATTATTAGTACATTTATTTAAATGAACTTTTTTCAGTCTCAAAGTTGGAATCACCTTTCATGGGACATTTTCATTCCTTTTCACTTTAAAGGTTCACATCACTTTAAGCTTTCAATTTAGTCTTGAGATGTTTGACTTTTCCGTCAAATTCAATAGCAAAGTAATTTAATAGTTGATTAAATTGGCCTATCAAATGATGACGCAAAAGGTTAAACAAAAAGTTTTCACGATTCAGTCAAGGTAACAATCGCTATTCTCAGACTTTCCAATCGAAAAATATCTTCAATTCAGTGAGAAAACTGTTAACATTTAACAAGTTGCATTACATGATATTAAACTTTGCCGATTCAAAACAACTATGTTAGCAAAAACTGAACTTAATGAACTTGAATTGACTTTACTCTGATGAAAATTCATTTTTGAACATCGATTCATACAAAGACAAGCATGAAGTCAAAACAGAAAGTACTTAGGACATCAGCTTGACCTGACTGATTTGAGCAAAGTCAAAGTTCAATAAATATCATTTGATTATTTCGCATTTTTTGTTAGAGCAGTTGAACTGATAACAATCAGTAAAAGTTGCCACTTTGATGACACTTCAAAGAAGCATGACTTTCAGTTTAAAATAAAGTTAGACTGACTTGTTATTTCACATTATTAGACGAAAATGATGGATTAAGCGGATCAAATTAGTCTGGAGTTTGTGATGTTGAAGATGCTTGATTTGATTCTGATAAACATTTCATTAGAAAGCGTTTGTTTATACTGAGCTTGCAGGTGAGGTTAAAGAGTTAAACGCGTTTACCATTAATTTTCAAACTACACTGTAGCACTGCATAGACATTGACAAATTTTGTTTGACTATGCTTTGAGGTTTTTGTTGATTGAACAAATGCAGTTTCTCCAGGTTTTAGACTCTAATGAAGTTTCATTTTCAGTTTTCTATCGAAGTCAAGATCGTTGATTTCCATTAACACATTCATGCGAAGTTGCTGTTAAGAGTTGACTAATCTAAGTACTGATTTCGGTAAAATCCCCAAACTCTTAAAGATACGCGCACTCAAAAGTGGCATAGCATAACTATTTTACCCATTTCAACACAACTAACCAAATAATGTTGATAAAAATTGGATTCTAGGTTCAACATGATGAAAGTTGAAATAGTGTAAAGAATAGTGTTTAAAATTAACTTTCATTTGATTGCATGAAAATCAGTCACCATGAAAATAAGTGTCTAGGTTTGAACACAATTATGTGACACTTAGGCCGACAACCTTGTGACTTAACGAGGTTGATAAATGTTTAACATTCAAAGTAACTCACCATTAAAGTGAGTCCTTGGTTTTGCTGGTTTAATAAACTGTTCAACATTTTGATCAGCAATTCTTCTTGAAAATTCACAAAAATTCAGTTCTTCACCCTTTTCCGAGCCATTTTGATAGACTTTTGCTGTCTAATTGTTTAATTGATGTGAAAAAATTAACCCGAACCAACTTCAATCGATTCCCAGTCAAATAATTAAACTTTTAACAATCAAAAAGGTTCAATGATTGAACAATTTTGGTCATTATTGTTGAAGATTCTGCTTATAATTTTACTAATTTCGCAAATTGAAAGACAATTAAAAGAAGGTTAATATAACTGCTCAAATGCGCTAATTATTTACTCTGTTTATAGCTTGCAATTAATTGATATGACAATAAGGTTTAAACTGAATGATTAACTTTATCAAACAAAAACAGTGGGAAAATGTTAAATTGCAATTTGCTAATTTACACAATTTAACAAACAAACAAGAAAAATAAAAACAAATTGTTCTTCCTCAAGATTCCAATGTTAACTTGAGTTGATTTATTATTTATTAATATTAAAGTCAACACTTTATCTTCAACTGATTAATTGGCTGAAAAAGTAAATTAATTTATCTGCAAAACTGAAATTCAATTGTAAATACAATGATGATCACGATTTATCGTGATATTGACACAATCAAAGAGTGAATTACATTCAACATCAGGTAAACTGATACCGGGTAATAATATCAATTTACTGATTAAACAATAAAATCAAGTGTTGAAAATGATTAACAAAAATCAATTGTTTCAATTGTCTAATCTGATAAAGTTGATGTTTCTTGAGTTGAGTCAAGTGATGAGATTTACAGTGAAACAGACAAAATTGTTTTGTCACCTTTAACATGATTCAGGTAATTACTTGTTATCCTTGATTTGTGGTCAACCTTGCTTATCATTTCCAATCAAAATGGTTAAACCTTAAAGATTAAGCTAATCTCATCTACTGTATCATCTGAAGACCACCAAGTTGTCTACAAAATTCATTGAATTCCAGAGTTTAAATGTTTACAGAAAAAGAATCTCAAAATTGAACATTTATTTACAGCAACAAAAAGACACTATTTTTCAACTTGTTATTACCTTTATTGATATTATTACAACTTACCTTTTCGTATAAATGATAACCTGAATAATCTGTAATCATTATCAGATATACATGATAATTGTCATCGTCGGTGGTCATTGAACAATAATAACAATCGTGATTAAATCATTAAAGATGAACCTTTCAAATCACACATTCAACACTGAATAGGCCAAAAACATGAGACTCTTTTTTATATAAACTACAAATTGTGCTTTAATCATCATCATCATCCTCATCATCAGAATAATAGTTGTCTTGATTATCATCATCATTATCATCCACTGTTCATCACCATCATCTTACAGCTTCTGTTCACATAACAACTCGTAACAAATATAATAATCATGATAATAATATTTAGCCTAAGGATATTTCAGTCTCTTGTTTAGTCTTTCTTTTTTGTGTTTAACGTTTCATTCAACAATTCAGTGAAATACAGTAGCATCAATGATTAAAGGTATGAAGAGAGATGAAGAAAGGAAGAGAGAGAAAGAGAGAGAGAGAGAGGCTTGAACTACCCTTTTCTTGGTTCATTTTTTATACTTACTGTACTTTCCCACGGGACCAAGGTAAAAACGCTTCACCTTCAAGCTTCAGGTAACTTTCTGTCTTCTTTCAGAATCTTGTTTTTACTTTGCATTTTAAAGAGAAAACTCATTTACTTTATTTAACTTTTTCTTCTTCTTCTTCATCACCATCAGCTTCTCACTCTGATTGGACAATAACATTTCACTTCTTTTTTACCCCTTTTCATTATCATCCACTATTCCACCCTCGCCTCAGTCTCCACCCACTTAATGATAGCTAGTCTTCATCAACACTTGGAAAGCTTATCTGATCATCAACATCTCAGGATTTCATGTTTCTACTCCTTTCCTTTCCTCCCATTTTACACGACATTTAAAACTCTGGGAATTGAGAAAAAGTTGACGATGAAAATGAAAACTTGACTCAAGACCCTTCATGTAAGGGATCATTTGATGCGACGAGACTGACTCTCCTAGGTTGACAGACTCATGAAATGGTCAGGCACTCTTATGGTGTTCAACTTAAAACATATGATGAAACGACAGAAGAGGATGACAACGATGAAGACGATGAAGATAAGGAAGATGGTGATGAGAAAACAAGAATAAGATGAAAATGATTATGATTATAATGACGAAGTTGAAAATTTTTTCATGCCACTAAAGACCCTTATTATGGGTAATATTTGATGGGACAAGAACGGACTTGTTAGGTTGAAGGATTCATCTCGCTAGGCTGGCCATACGTACTCCTTGTAAGATTATGAAAAGATGAGGAAGATGATATGTGGATGACCTGCGAAGTTTTGAGACATGAGAAACTGATTTGATCTGTGAAAACCACCAACGCAACTTGAATTTCATTTCCGTCATGTTCACCTTTTCTTCCCTTCTTTCCATCTTCCATCTTCATTATTCAATCTTTTTTATCCAAAGATGTTTTCCTGTATATTTACCATAATAATAATAGTTAATTGAGAAAAATATTTTGCTCTCTATTCAAGTAACAAATTAACATTAAATCATCAATCTCAACAAGTTTAAATTTTGTGATGATTGGGCCAATCATTTTATTACGCTTCGGTGGTCCTTTTTCATTGTTGATTGCTGCAAATTTACCATCAATTTTTATCTAATTACCAATAATTTCTGTTAATAATAGCAAGAAGAAAAAAGGTAAATAATTTCTCACTAATCAAACTATCAAAATGTTGAAAAAAATGAGTGCAAAAATCATGAAAAAACCCTGAAATGATGGAATCAAGTAAAGACAGGAAATTGTCAATCAACTGATTTGACTGGTTAATTGTAATCAAATTTGATTTACAATTGAACATTTTATTGATTTTGCTGATTCAAAGTGGCGATAAAATTGGCCACAAAATGAAAACAAAAGCCTTTAAATAAATTAAATGGTTCAAATGATTTATGCCTTTTGCTAGTTTAATATTGTCATTCAATTACACTTTACACAATTAATCAAGTTGACCATTCAAGTTTGCTTTCCCATCATTATGTGCTCACATTTGGTTAGACTTTAAATCATTCTGATTGCGACCATTTGTGACCCTTCAGATCAGTTTAATTGTTCAATTGTTTACGAAGATGAAAGGATAACATTGATTGGTCAATCTTGTTTCTCAATGATTTATATCAATTGATCGATAATCATGATAATAACGATTAGATTATTTAATAGATTATTTACCTTCAAGGTATTCGCGTTTGCTAAATGATATCTTGTTAAATGATTAAAGCTTAAGGCTTTTATTGCCTCCAAGTTATGCTTTCATATTAATCAAGTTTTATATCCGTTACAGGGTTAACCGATTGAACCATTGAAAGGAAAGTTATAAAGTCAACAGTAAAATTGTTAAGTTCTGTTCAGTTAATTGAATAAGAATTTTGTAATTTCATGAACGAAATATTCAAATGCAAAATAAATTTGATTCTATTAATATAATCCTTATTTCTGAGGCAGGCCTAATGATACTTGAAAAGGTGCTAATTGGTAGATAATTTGAGCTTATAATTGCTTGCAATGGCAACTCAAACATTGATTCTGTAGCCAATGAACTTAATTCAATAGGAACGAACGTCTTTTAAATTGCTCCTCAAATAAAAGTCTCTAGAAGTTAATTTTTTAACCAGATCTACGATTGAATAAATGAATTTTGCTCTCTTTTAATCAGAAGTAATGAGTCAAATAATTTGTAAGTGATTGTAAATTAACACTTGGGATGATGATTGTAATGCGTGATTTAGAGGTTTGCAGAGTTAAATTATGATATTGGCGATAATATACAATAAGGTTATAGACAGTTGCATGGTGTAATCAATGATTTCATGATTTCATTTTTCATTCTCTCAATGTTATGGTTGAGGTAATTTTTTTCAAACATCAAACTATGTTTACCACCGATTGATGTAATTGATGTATACAATAAAGGTACTGGCAACAGCAGTAGTAGCAGCAGTAGCAACGATAATGATGATAATAATGATAGTAGTGTTGAATCAAATAAACCACAAACATCCTTGTTCAAAATTATTCATCCTCTTCAGGTGGATCCACATCATTTTGTTTTTTTTGAGAGATTCACTTATTTTTTTCTGTTCAACAAAACAACATTTTAGGTTGAAATTTTTTTCCTCACTCGTTTTGGACTGCATTTATAGCCGCTTTTTACTCTAATCTTGTCGGTTTGACCTTCTTTTCGTAAAAATGGTTGAATCAAAAAAATATATACTTTTCATTTCACATAATCAATTCCTTTGTTAATGACAATAAATAATGACAATAAACTAAACCTGAGCAACTTGAAATGCCTTCAAACAAGTAAAAGCAATTTACATCAATAGAGGGCGTTCATTGCACTTGGCAACTTTTGAGCAAAATTTGAATTTTTGTTTAATTTGCAAAGATTCAATTAATTTTTGTGCTTTCAATGAATCTTTTCAAATTTAAAATTGCAAACTTGAAATGAGTTAGTCTTGAGATAAAATTAAAACCAATGAACTTGTCAGATGAAAGTTGAACCTTTTGTTAAACTAAACAAAACTGTAATTGATACAGATAAAGAGCTGAACTCAATTCAAGATTAAATTTTCATGTAACAACCGAACAAAGATTCCATCTTTAACACGCTTTTAACAAAAAAGGTAAAGGTCAAGAATGAGAACAATAAAAGATTCAAGTAAAAGGTAATAAAAATGTGGACAAAAAACACACAAATAAACCAACAACAAATATCAATGTGAAGATGAACAAGAATCGCTTAATGAATAGGAAAGCGTCAAAGATAAAAAACAGCCGATCAATTCAATTATTATTTCACCTTGATTGAGTTTCATCTTTTTTTCATCCTCCAAGTCAAGTGAGAAACAGGGAGTAAAAAGGAGGATTCAAAAAAACGAGCAAAAATAAAAAATAAAATCATCTCACAATGGATGTTGATTGAGAAAGTTAACAATCAAGTTGATCTTTTACCACCACAATAGTAGCAAGTTTTTGATAAACTTTGGCATAAACACAGGTAAGCTTATGGTTTAAGAGTGAGATGAAGATGAGAATGGTAAAGGTGAATGAAAATGGTTCAATGAAATGGTTCAATTTTCATCATCTTCATTGTCATCCTTTTTCTCCCCTGTTTAACTCTCTGTTTGCCTCAATTCAATCAAACTCACAAAAAGGGTGGCAATTTAATTTGATTAAAGTTTATTGAGGTTAGTCAAAAGGCGTATAATAAACGCTGACGGAGGTCCAGGCCACCGTCAAAGGTATCGTCATCTTGCTCGTCATCCAAGATCAACTTACCTCAATCTATCATCATTTTCACTGTTTTTTGCTTCTTACTTGCAATACAACAAACATAATTGTATATCTTTTTGCTTCCAAACACAATTCAATAGTCAACATAATATGATCATCCTATTATTATCCAACATTATGTACTATTAAAGATGTTATTTAAGATACAATTTTAACGGTTCCCAATAAAATCATTGATTGTATCAAATGTTAGGTTATTAAACAAAATCAAAAAACAATTTTCAAATGAAACAAAATACCAAATCTAAATGGTCGAGTTCTTGGTAAAAATTGGCTAAAAACAAAACATTTACAAGGTGAATTTTAGTGAATTGATTGTCAATTATTTTGCTTGTTAATATTGGTTTCTAAGAAAGGTTAACATTTGCAATGCAAATTGTTGAATATTAAAAAGGTTAATCCATCGGTTTTAATGTCTTTAAATAACCAAAAGGATCTTTAATACTCTTTGATAGTTGCCATAGCTTCGATCAATCTCAATCATTCTGATTCTGCTCTATTAGATGATGATTATCTTCATCTTTATCATCATCCTCCTCCTCTTTTTCATCCTCATTTTCACTCCAATTCATATTGAATGTAGGCCTTAAGTTTCCGGCAACAAAACTGGTCTTTGATTGTATTTTTTGCATACAATTTTCCATTCTTGTCCACCTTTAATTATCATTTATTTGATGGACAATTAAATTGTTTAAATGTTATGAAATGTTATTTTTGATAATGTTTTCAGCTAAATTGTTGATATAAAAACACCAACAATTCTTGTGTTGATATCAATCTCTTTATTTCACAGGTTAATCAATGTAATTGTTACCTTTACTGATGATCAGCTCTCATGTGAGTATCAAATTTTATAATACATTTTTTTCTGCATGAAATGCATTTAAATGAAATTTCATTTATCATGTAAATCATTTTTGTTTCAATTCCACTTTTACGATTAAATTAACATTTTAAAACGTGAGGTTAAAAAGGTTAAATTGTTTAACCTCATTTTAAACTGTACAGTTGGTCAAGATTGTTGTTGTTGAGATAATTATCAGTGGAAACAAGCATCCTTGATTATTGTCATTATTACAGATTTACGGTAACTGTAACCAAAGTATACAGTAATTGAAATCATTTTACAATCACTTAAAAACACTATAACTGAGAAACAAATTGTTCAACTTTTGTTATTTATGTTTTCACGATTCATCTTAATGACTCCAATGTTCAACTTGTTAACAGTTAAGCTAACAGTTTTAGTTAACAGTTTAGTAGGTTCAGCTTTAACATGACGAAATTTTGTACATTTTAATGATATTCATCGTTGATTCACACAATCATCCTCGTTTCACGTTTTGTATCCGTTCATTAGATTCAAGATATCATTGCTTTAATTAATATTCTTCCTAACCATTTAATAAGGTTTAGATTGATTAATAACGAGTTGCTCTGATGGATGAAGCAATTATTTTATCAGCTATAATTTGATCATTCAAAAGGGAAAGTTGTCTTCATTTGCTTCTCAATGCGATTCCCGTTTTGCATCCATTTTACACGTTGACTTTATTTTTGCTTGACTACTAATGATGTTTTCGTTGATAATGATGATGATGGTCATGATGGTGATAGAGTTACTTGCTTAGATTTGATAAGATTTTTGGGAAACAATGTTATTGGAAGTGAGAAAAAAATAAGGAAAGAAAAGTGTTCTCTTGGCTTTATTCACATGAAAATGAAGTGAAATAACCTGAACAAGGGAGAAAGAAAGAGAAGAGAAAGCAAATGATAGGATGATGGTGAAAAATAACTAGACTGGACCATGATGATGAGGAAGAGTGTTTCCCTCAAAAAATATTCCGATGTGTATTACCCTTAAAAAGAGTGAAAGTCAAGGTCAGATTTTTGCGGTTCCATTCCTTCCGTAAGAAAAAAGGTGCTTTAGTTTCATCGTCATCAAGGCCAACAATCAAGCTAATTGTGTGAAAATTTGATTAACCAATTGATTATGGGTTATTGTGAGTAGGATAGTCGCAATGAATCTGGAATGAGAAAAGGAAAATAATTTGATGAGTTGAAAGTGTACCACAGAAAACAAAGGGATAAAGTTAAGAACCAAAGAAACAAAATGATAGACAAGAGAAAATGATGAAAGTGATGATGGTTAAGGAGACTAAGAGGGAAGAGGAAGAAGAAAGTAATGTTATGTTTATAAATATATATTGTTTGAGGAATTAAAGGGAATAGGAGAAAGTACAGTATATAAAAACATATGGAGTTATTCCCAGCATTTTGAACGCAACTTTGTAATGTGTCTATTGAAACCTCAACTTGAACTGTACATTTATAATGTATTATAAAACATCATTCAACTTTCATTGTACCATCGACCGCATTTAATACGTACTTCAATCAATTCTCTTCTTTAGGGTAACTAATCAATTGCTAGCTATACTTTTTTGCTTGTAAACACATACAAAAAACAAAACAAACCTAAACTTCACTCTACTCAATCTTTTGACATGCAATTTAATTTTACACATTACAAACCTTTTATTTTAAACATTCAATTTACCTCATGTAAAGTGTTCTATTATTGGTATTATTCATTGCTGTCACTGTTTTTGTTCTTTTGCTGGGTGATTTTCATGACTATTTGAGATATATTCACTTCCATGATCTATAAGAACGAATTTTCAAAGTATCTTGAGGGTTTTGTAAATTGAATCAGCTTTGAATTTCACAAAACTAGGCAGTCTAGAAGAAGTCGCTCAAACCATGCACCGATCCTGGCTTAATTGCTGGTATAAAAAAACAATATGCAATTAGATAGATCAGCTTCTAACTAGGCTCTAGTTCAATTTTTAAACCTTTTTTATCCGTTTTACATCTTTGTATAGTTGGAGTTTACGCTTAATTAAAACACTTGAAAATGAAACAGCGTTCGTTTAATCAATCCATGAAGCATAAAGATAGATTTCTATCGATCAATCAAAATACTAAAACATATTAAGATTCAACACAAGTTAGTAATAACATTTACAGCCAAAATAAGCATAATAATAAAAAACAATCAGTAAATAATAAAAATAAAATAAATCAGAAGATAATCATACGTCTGGTAATTGGAGGGAAAGAGGTTAAATCAGGGGCTGTCTCCTCATCTTATCTACAGTCGCGGTCAAAACAAAAAAATGAAATCAATAATGAAGAAAATTAAGTATTTTAATGATTAAAATAGAACTGATAAAATTCATTAAAATTTACATCCATTCATTCAGTAATGCAACAAATAACCCACTAATAGAACCCAATGAATTTACCTTTTATTACACTGAACAACTTTTCATTAATCAATCATTAATTGCTCCAAGATGAAAATTATTGATTTATAAACAAAGAAAATTGAAGTGAGAAACAGAAGAGAACAAGAAAAAAGATGATCTAAAATTAAATTACAATAGAAATGTTGAATAATGAAAATGATTAATCGATGTCCATGGCAATTCAATCAATACTTTAATATATTAAACTTTGATTGAAAGGGTTACCTCAATTTGAACCAATAATAATAACCTTCACTAAATTATGATTAACATAAAAATACAAATCTAAATGTTAAACATTATCTATTAAAACTTAATCACTTTAATCAATGTAATATAAAACCTTACAAAGAAGGAGAAAAAAAGGTTTAAACATTAATTCAATGGTTTGATGGATTTGCTGTTAATGCGTTCAGTTGAATCATGGTTTTGTCATCAACAGTTTGCTACCTAAAAACATGTCTTCCTCAACATCATCATCACCATCAACATCATCCATGTTTGATTTGATTGAGTGGAAAAGGCTTTTTTGTTTTGTTTTGTTCAACTCGAGTTAAAACCCAAACAAATGTAGGAACCACCAAAACTGGTGATGCCTGAATGTATGGGAATCAATCCATATGTTTGTTACCTTCAATCCAATCCAATTTTGTCTTGTCAACCCAAAAATACCATTTTTAGCAAAAATTATTTGTTTCACTGAAGAGGCAAAATTTTTCATCCAAATTTCAATCAAATTGGTCAGCTTAAATAATCAAAGTTGATATCAGTTTGAGTTTCATTGTGAGTTATGGTTAATACAATCCCAATCAATTATTATCATTAGAAGAAGAAGAAAAATCATAAAAAATGTAAATTTTCTCAGACTCTGATTGTTGATTTAGTTTGATGTGCAAACGATTGATGAACACGAAATATCAAGTCAACAAGTTATTCACATTGATAAACCATTAGATTGAACTTAACTTTTTCATGATATTTTTACTAGTTTGTCTCCATTTTGTGTGTAAAATATGTAAAGTTGAAAAAGTTCACTTTCTCCTGTGAAAAGCAATGATTTAATTGACAAGAAATGAAACTAATCACGAAATAATCGTGCAAATACAACAGGGTAACCATTAAGTTTACAATCAATGGAATCAACTATTTTTGCTCCTTTTACTGTTCCAGTTGTGCTTTTCATTGAAAAAAAATTTTGAATCAAAGTGACCATATTAGAGATGAGAGGAAGCAATTGAAAGCTAATCAACCATTTATCAATGTTAATCAGCATTGTAATAATGATGGTAAAAGTAATTTATTAAAATACAAGGTTTAGTTGAAAATGTTGATTAGTTAAGGTATAAAATTAGGTTCAACTTGGTTAGGATAAACATGGTTAAATGCTGGGAACAATTGCATCTGTCCTGTTATAAAGGCTTACAAATTTACGGTTAATACAAAAACTTGATTCAGGACTTTTCATAATGATAATAATAACAGTAATACAAACTAAATCTACTTTTATATACTTGGCTGCTCCATTTTACTCAATCAGTTTCAACTCCCATTAAGCCCTCATCCTCTTCATCCTCATCTTCACCTCTATCACTGCCTTATCTTTGCAGTCTTCATGTTCATCAGTTTTAGCAGCTAAAAAATGAAGTTATCGGTTTACTGATAATATCTTAAGAAGTGTTTTAATTTTATTTTTCAAATTGATTTTTGTGTTTTGTATTTTATGTAATAATATCATGAATATATCTTTAATGTAGCAAATATCAATGTTGTGTGTTGAAAGCAATTTGTTTTACAATCTTTCAAGATATTTAAATTAACGTGACAATTGACATTAATGAAGAGAGCAATTAATGATGCAAGGAAAACGCTTGTTCACAAGAGGTTGGCTCTTTTATTGTAATTAAAACTAGTTGGATCATCATTATCATCAATGAAACAATTGTTATTAAACAGAATTATAATTGAATATCAAGATGACGATGAACTCTTCAGAAGAAGAAAACATTAATTTCAATTTTCCATGTTTAGCACAAAACTTCATGGTGATATCATCACCACATTAAACCCTCATCATTATCATTATTATTTTATCGCCACAATCTTCATAATAATCATAACAGCCAAAATTAACATTTGAAGCATCATCACAAGTAACGTTTGATTAGGCTGTTAGACATAAACCTTTCAACCCAAGAGAGTGGCTCTCGTCCCATCAAAAAGGGATAACATTAGGGTCTTTCACGATGGATAAATGGATGGATTTTTTGCCATTTAATTTCCTTTTCATTCTTTTCTTGGTTCTATACTTTAATCCTATTCATCACCGACGCGTAGTTTACCATGAAATCATATGATTTTCATGTAAAAAAAGACCGAATATCACAATATCCAATCTAATAACCCAAAGAAAGTCACTCTTGTCTCATCAAAAAAGTGATTACACAAGGGTCTTACACGGAATGACAAAGGTTTCTTCGTTCATCTTTTTCACCTTCATCCTTTTCTTGATTCTATATTTTCATCCTCTTCATCATCAACATCTAGTTCATCATGAAATCATATGATATCCGAGTTAAAAATGAATACAAGTAACATCTAATTAGACTGTTAGCCATCAATCTTTCAAGCTAAAGGGTCGTTCTTGTCGGATCAAAAAGAGCTTAGATTAAACATCTTTCGCGAGTTAATAAAAGTTTTAGTTTAATCACTTTAATCACCCTATTTGACCATAATTTTTTCATCTTCATTCTTTTCCAACATGAACATGAAGATGCTTTTAATAGCTACAACAATAATAACAATAATAATGATGAACAATCACAGTTATACTGATGACCATTCTGGGAACTAAAAGGGTCCATTTCACTCCCATGAAACTTGCCCCTTCCAAGGTCATGAGACGTCCCTTAAGCCTGATCCAACTCATCCTCATCTTGGCCATCCTCGCCATCATCAGCATCATTATCATCATTAGGATGAAACTAAATGACCTGAGAACTGAAAGCAAGAGAAAAGAGAGAAAAGAGAAAAACCTTTTTTGTCTCTTCCTCATTCAAAACAAATCTAAACAATTGTCAATCCCAATCTGATTATCGTTATTAACCAACATGAAAATTTATCAACATTATCCTGATTATCAGCGCTATTCATTATCATCATCATCATTATCGATTAACTTGTTACCTTAACTATAGGCCTTAGAGGCGTACCTTTTACATTTATTAACACAAACTGGTTCCTCCTGTTGTAGTTACCTGTTTAGCCTCATTTGTTGATAAACTTTGAGATTCATCCAGAAACGAGCCAATCACAATCAATAAAGCAATTATTTAACTTATTTAATTATCTTTTCAAGCTTTCAATATAAAACTTTTCATCAATTGCAAAAGTTAACAAATTCATTTGATTCACTTCTTAATAGTAAATTAATGTTTTAATAACAATTCAACTTAACCTTCTTTTCATTGTTCAATGAAAGCCTTTTTTACCTTTTCACTTTTATTGACTTATTAATTTATTTTAAATTTAAATAACTTTTAATGATTATTTTAATGTTGTTTTGATAACTTGTTTTGCGTCCGACATTTTTCAATTTTGATTGATTTGACTTTCATTTTTTATTAATGTCAATCAAATTGTTTGCCAAAATTGGCAGAATAATAATTTAACAGATTAATCATTTGAGTAAATTAACTCAAATTAACACAAAAAGAAAAAATTGAATGAAAAAATATCAATCAACTTCAACATTTAATGAAACATTTTCAACACAAAATAAAACTATTATTTCTATTAAATTGTCAATTATTCTTGCATAAGTTGATATTCACACAGATAAATATAGATTTCAGTAAATTCATGAAATTTCAACCCTTTACAGCCTAGCAAACTAACGCAGCAAAAGATGAAATTGAACAATTCAAAATATTAACTTAAAGAAACTGAAAAATTCGGTAATAAAATTTTGCTTCAAAATTTCAATGAAAAGTGACTGTAAATCATGGGAATATTACAAGACGAAATTAAACGAAAGTTGAACTTTTCATTGTAAATGATCAATTTGGCTAATCATTTGTCACGGTGAAATGAAGTTGAACATAATTTAGAGTAGCAATGAAAAGGATAATTCAGACAATATTAAGTTGAGTTTGAATAATATTGGCTTTAGTTGATGAAAAATGGAAAGTTGTGCAAAAATGATTTCATATATTCCACAGAAGACATTTCAGATAATCTCATGGTTTTCCTGTTGAAAGGTAAAGTTGTTTATTTACACCAAAATGTTTGCACCTTACCTTTAAACAAATGCCTTAATTGTGTTCCCACGGTGAAGAGGCAGAGTCGAGTGAAGCCTCAACCTACCAAGTGCATCGTTATTAGGTGTATCACTAGGTACATTAACCCTGTGCCAAGAAATGAAAGCAAAGTGAGTAAAGCAAAAAATGTTGAATACTTTATGCCAAGAAACTCATACCTAGCAAAGCTATCTAAACTTTTCCCACCAACAACTTTCTGAATGTTTCAATGAATATCAGAGGCTGAACAGGATGAAGATCATCATCATCATCATTATCATTGCATTGTTATGTCTTTGGTGTCAACTGATTTTTTGTCGCACTAATTGCTTATGTTCGTTACAGAACAATGTACTTTAAATTGTAAATTTTTATCCTTTTGTTGAATAATTTAAATAACATTGACTTTATAAACTGAACAGAATCAGGAATTATCAGGGTTTCCATCGGAAGACTTTATTCAAAGATTGATTCAAGTCTTGAATAATCAGTAATGATACTTTGACGTGATTATAAGTCTAAATCTATCGGCAAACTTTTCAATGATTTTCATGTTATTCGTCTTCAATTGATTCACTTTTGTAATTGCTGTAAACTGTACTTTTTTCATTCCATTCAAAGTGATCAAGATGACCATTTATCACTGAATTATCTGAGTGCAGTTTGCTCTTTAAGAGGATTAAGTGTAACAAGGAATTCAAATTAAAGAAGAACAATTTCGAAAAAAAACAAAGATATTTACACTGATTACTTCTGATTTGGAAACTTATTAAATCCCGTGTAAACGGAACTGAATGAAAAGTGTTGATTTGATGAATTTGATGATTGAATGAAACAATGAAAAAGATTGAAATGAAACATATTTAATGCTTTTTTCATGTGATTTTTATCCAAGTTTCATGGGAATTTTGAGAATCATTCAAGTGAAAGGTTTAAGGAAAAAATTTCAACACCATTTTTACAGTGAATTATTAGAAATGATTATTTGTGGAAATTTTGATCAACAATGAAATCAAGCAAATCATAATTGTCTTCAAAATAAGATTTTACCAGTTTTAACAATAAATTCAATTTAATTTTTTTCCTCTTTTTGCTCTCTTTTACAGATGTTGAACTGAAACAAGAGTTCAATTGAAAAAGGTGACATTATCAATCGTTAATCATTGACAATTATCGATTGAATAGAGAAAATTATCAGAGAAAATAAGTTGATTCTAATGATACCTAATCAAGTTCATGGTTCACCAAGTCCGTTTTCAAAGTCTGGTTTACCAAGTGATGGTGATGGTGATGATGATAGGTTAAGAGGTGGTGAAGGCAAAGGTGGAATCACTTTGACTGGACCGAGTGAACTTGAGAGCACAACAACTGTAAAAGGTCCTCTGGGCAACGCAATATCACAGGCAATAGGAACAAGCACAGACACATCGGCAACATCAGCAGTAACTGGATCAAAAATGAAGACGATATCACCTTCATCTTTATCAACTTCATCGTTATCCTCACTATCATCAACCTCATCTTCAACTTATGGTCTGAGCAGGGAATCAATGAGAAACTATATTCGTGAAAGGAAAGAGATGAAAGTCGTTATCTTACATGCCAAAGTTGCCCAAAAGTCTTATGGTAATGAGAAGCGATTCTTTTGTCCACCTCCTTGTATTTACCTTTATGGTGAAGGCTGGTCACATCGACAACAGCAAATGATCCGAGCTGGTCAATCGGAATCATCAACACAAATCTGTGCCTTCATTGGAATCGGCAATTCTGATCAAGAAATGCAACAATTAGACTTCAATGGAAAGGTTAGTAACTCTTAACACAATCTTTTCATCTTCAACAATTCAACTAAATTATTATGGATATAATCATGACTGTCAAAAGCCATAGCCTTTAGAAAAGTTTCAATTGATCAAAGATGGCTTTTCATGTTAAAATGATAAGACAAAATGACCAAAACAATACTAAGCACAATTTAATAACTTTAAACAATCTTGAACGTTTGAATAAACTCTTCAAATAAGTTTAACCAAACAGTTATTTCTAGTCAATATGATCATTTAATTGCAATTTAGTCAATATTTATCTGTTATACCATCAATCCTTGTTAATTAATGATGCAAAATAATAGCCAAATATAACAATGCTTATCCTCTAGTCAACCAAGTAAATCAGTTGAGTCAAACTTTGACCGTAAAGTCTGGGAAGGTCAACTTTTCACTCAACTTGACAGAAACTTGCATCTAATCATTTCTTTTTGTTGATCAAATTTCCAGAACTTTTGTGCGGCTAAAACATTGTACATTAGCGATTCAGATAAACGGAAGCATTTCATGTTATCAGTGAAAATGTTTTATGCCAATGCTGATGATATTGGCGTTTTTTATTCTCAACGGATTAAAGTTATATCAAAACCATCAAAGAAGAAGCAATCGTTAAAGAATGCAGATTGTAAGTCGATAATAAAGATTAATAAGAATAACAATTAATCAATTTGTTTTAACTTTCAGTGTGCATAAGCTCAGGAAGTAAAGTAGCTTTGTTTAATCGACTTCGATCTCAAACAGTCTCAACTCGTTACCTTCACGTTGAAAATAACAATTTTCATGCAAGTTCATCTCAATGGGGAGCTTTTACTATACATTTGTGTGAGTATCATCTTAATCAAGAATAATGTTTCTTTCTGTATTAGCGATTAATTTCGATAAAAATTGAATTTATTAATAAAACCTCACTATCTTTACTTGTTAGCGTATCTCAATTTGAATTTCCCTCTCCTAACCTTTATTTCATTTATTTACAATTTTGCACATTTAATTAGTTTCATCTTTTTAATGTTTCAAATGTGCAATTTTTTATTTGAATTCAAGTTTCATCTTACTACTTGTTATTTATTTGTTTTACCTGTTTTATGTTTACCTACCAGTGTCAATGATGGATTAAAATGGTAAACAATTTGTCCGATAAAAAGATAAACTCAAGATTATCCTTGGAGAGAGATTTATAATTTGTTGAAATTTTAGAGTGAAATATTTTCTTCTTCTTTCTCTTTTTGCTTTCATCATGTTTATTGTACTCTTTGATTGGTGGTAATAAATGGCATTCACTGATCATTATCGGAATATTTTTTGTTTTTTACCCTCAATCCAGATGAGATGAGATAACTACAAAATCTGATACTGATCCTTAATCCCTTTTCTTAACGCTTAGCCATATTTTTATCTTCATTTTTTATCAATTCTTTTTTCTCTTTTTTCTCTCCTTTTGTATGACTATTTCACATCATGGTTTACTTTCCCATTTGATTATCAACATGATGTGAAACTTAAATTCAGTGGATGACAACGAATCGGAATCTGAGGAATTCAAGGTTAAAGATGGTTACATTCATTATGGATCAACAGTTAAGCTGGTTTGCTCTGTTACAGGAATGGCTTTACCAAGATTGGTGAATATTAATATATTTGGTTTAATATTGAAGACATTTTGATTGATGTTTATTGTTTACTGTTGCCCATATTAAACAGATAATACGAAAAGTGGATAAACAGAATGCCCTTTTGGATGCAGATGATCCAGTTTCACAGTTGCATAAATGTGCCTTTTACATGAAAGATACAGAAAGAATGTATCTTTGTCTATCTCAAGAACGAATCATTCAATTTCAAGCCACACCATGTCCAAAAGAGCCTAATAAAGAAGTAATTACTGATGGCGCTTCATGGACAATAATAAGTACTGATAAGGCTGAATATACCTTTACTCAGGGAATAAAGATGAATGGAGGAACTTCGGTTACACCTGTTCCTATTGTATCTAATCTCAGTCTCAATGGTTCAGGTGATGTTGCTACATTAGAGTTGACTGGTGAAAATTTTAACGAAAATCTAAAAGTTTGGTTCGCTGATGTTGAAACTGAGACATTCTTCAGGTAATAAGTCCAATTAACATTAGTCAGTAATAATAGCATGATTAACAATTATCGATTTGAATAAAATTATTTTATTCTCCTGCCTTGTATCCAAAGGGGTGACATCTGAAAGAGTTTACATAAACTAATTTCAAGCGGTCTTTGTATAGTTATTTCAATGGACATTCGATGAATTATTCTAATATTTCTTACTTATTACTGTTCTATTCTTCTTCATACAGATGCCAGGAAAGTATAATTTGCGTAGTTCCTCAAATATCTGAGTTTCGGGAAGAGTATGAATGGATACGCCAACCAACACAGGTTCCAATATCATTAGTACGTGATGATGGAGTAATCTATTCAACTGGTTTAACGTTCACTTATACACCAGAACCAGGTCCAAGACAAAATTGTCCTCCTGATATCGATGATGGACTAAGGCCCTTAAGTCAATCTGAATATCACAATCTTCACCACCTCCAATCTCAACAACAGCAACAGAATCAGCATCATCAAAATCCACCACATTCTCCACATACTCAGCATAACTATCAACCAACCTTGGAACAAACTTCTCATGGGCAACAACAGCATCCAACTCATCAACCACCACCACCACAGCATCATCATCAGCATCATCTTCATCATTCCCATCAACCAATTAACTCGCATCCTGGGTCACCTCCATTGCTTGTCCATCAGGTGAGTTTCAAAATAAAACAAACGGTTTGTTCATTATTGCTGTATTTCATTTAACCTAGGGTTTCTCACCGACTAGAAATTTCAAATTAAACTTGATTATCTTGCTCTCTTCTTCTTCCTCCTCCTCCTCCCACACCCACCTTGAACCCTCTGTAAAAATGTTAGGTCAATATCTCTATGGGAAAAAATGTCCCCACTCAAGTGAATCCGATTGGAACAAAGAATCTGATGTTACTCTTTTCTTATCTAATTGGTGTCCAAGTTAATTAACCTGAAAGTGAAAACTATATTTAAAGTCTAATTGTTGATCACAATCAATTGTTTTATATTCATGTATAAATATATATATATTCATAAATAATAATATTTATATGTATATATATTTTAGAAGCTTCATGGTCTTTTGGTTATTGCAATGAGAATTAACAGTTAGATAATCATTGGTGGGAATAAATTTTTTTACTTCTCCACACAATTATATTACTACATAAGGGTCATTGAGATTTAACTTTTTGTTGTTTATTTGCAAGTAATCAAACAATCGTGAGTAAATGAAAGTAATAACCTTGTGATAATCAAGTTTAATCTAATGTCAATCTTAACCTTCTCAATCCCAATCATCGAATTTATTTTTTTCTTATAGTCAATTTACTCTAAATTTAATCACGCAAGCAAATTTAAAATCATTGGCGATTTACCGTTATACCTATTACAGTTATTTACTCATGACCATCATCAATCAATCTACTAACTATTTCGCTTTTTCTTTCTCTCTTAGAGTCAAACATGTGTTGAGAACTCATTCAATGGGTAAGTAAATTGTTGATCATTAATATTGTAATCTACGGGTGACTTTGATTATTTCTAGACCTCATGTAATTTTATTGTAACTTTAATGTCTAATTATTACAACTCAGCTAAGATGAATTAATCAGGAAATTTTGGATGCTGAGAAATTTATTTATTCACAAAAAAAGGGTGAAGTAATTATTTAATTGATGTTTGTAATGTTAAAAATTAAAAATGTATTTTCATTAAATGGTCACCTGAATTATAAGTGATTGGTGTGAGGGAAAGTAATTAAAGAATGACATTTGAATGAATAGAAAAGGTTATAAGACACTTCCTTATTAATTACAGTTAAACAATGGTTAATCAAAGTATTTAACAGATTAAACAGAAGCAATTAGAATCTCTTTGTATATTGTCTTTATAAATGGTCTATTGTTAACTATAATCATACCTTAATTCACTCTGGGAATGTCAATACGTGACAAAGTTACAAGTTACATGTTAATTATTACTAATCATAATAACCAGCAAACTATACAACGCAAAATTAACTAACCTGTTCTTTACATGATTGTCTCCCCATTTATATCTAGACATCTTTATTTATTGGATCATCAAGAACAACATTCAGCTGCTCAACTCCAATCATCTGGTCAATCAAATAGCAACAATCATCAACAATCACTTAATCATTCTTCATTGGATCACCAAGGACCTCAAATTCAATCTAATCAACCAAATAATTCAATTATCAATTCATCAACACCAAACCATCATCACTCTTTTCAACATCACCAATCACCATTACCCTCACCTCCACCTTTATTAACCCATCATCATCATCATCACCAGCAACAACACCATTTAAATATTGTTCATCCTTCATCAATGATGTCAAGATTTACTGGATCTTGTGATAACAATTTTAGATCTACTAATTTGGTTCATTCACATAATCAAAGATCATCTCATCGCACACATCCATACTTTGTACCTGGCCATGGAACTCACTCTAATCATCATTCTCACCCTCATCTGCAAGCTCTCTAAGCAAACTGCTTGATATAACCTCATTAATTAGATTCAATTTTGCACTTGAGTCAATTCTTAGATGTCTTTCATCTTTGTTTTCTAAATTATCATATTACAATTGCTTGTTTACACTCCAACCTACCATCATTTACACTCAAATTCATTTTTGTATTTAATCACGAATATCAACACAAAAAATTGTCATCAGAGCAATAATTATTATAGCCTAATAATACTTTTCAAACGCAGTTGAAATTGTCTCTATTTACAGCCATCATCTATCAATGTTGGTTTTTGCTTTATTTCTTTGGAAGAGAGTTAATGCCTCAATAAATCAAAGTGATGTTAATCATTCAAATTAATGTAACAATTTATGAATAAGAGAAAAGGTTGAACTCAATGAAATCGACCCAAGAAAAATTGCTGTTTAACCAAGAAGTAGACATCATTGAATAGATTAATATGTATCATTTCTGTGATATTTAATAAAATTTCACTAAATATGTTCCGACAATATTTTATCATCAGTTATTTGATTACAAATAAAAACAGTCTCAAATACATTAGTAGTGAATCAACTGTAAAATTATTTACATTGACAATTTTAGTGATGTTTCATATGCGTATTTCGAGTGATTTAGGTTTAAGAGCTGAAAAATTTTTAAAAGCTAATTTAAATCTAGTTTTCACTCAATAATATTAAATTAACTTAATTGTCAATTTACACTTTTTGATATTTGTAGAGTTACTCCATCTCTTGGAATAATTAACACTTTTCTTTCTGTGATTTCTGTCCACAAATTTTCCCTTTCTTTTTAACCAATCCTTTTGAAATGTTTCACAACAAAAAAGAAAAAAAATTATTTATTATTCCAAAAGATTGAATAACTCTTAAAATATCGAAAAAGTGTGAATTTACTGAATTATTATTACATTACTAAACTTGAGAAACCAATGAAAAGCTCAAGTTTATGGGACGTAGTGGTTTGAATTTGGCTCTTTTTTTGGTGCGCATGTTTTTCGCTGAGTCATGTAATAAAGTCTGCATTTTTGTTTTACAATGATTGGGTTTGATTGAAAGTTTAATAACAAATTTGAGTCAAGTGTTCCTTCAATAATTAGTTGATATATTAGTTTATTTAGAAATTTGCGGTTTATTTCTTCGTCTGTTTTATAATGGCTCGTTCCAGTAGTGCTGGTTTTGATCGTCACATTACTATCTTTTCACCGGAAGGCCGGTTGTATCAAGTTGAATATGCGTTTAAAGCTATTAATCAAGCTGGTGTTACATCAGTTGGGCTAAGAGGTAAAGAGAATGCTGTCGTTGTTACCCAGAAAAAGATTCCTGATAAACTTTTGGATCCAGCCACTTTGAGTTCCCTTTACCGGATAACACCTCATATTGGCTGTGTCATTACTGGTCTTGGACCCGATTCTCAGTCTCAAGCTCAAAGAGCTCGGTATGAAGCAGCTGATTTTAAATATCAATATGGATATGATATTCCTGTCGAATTGTTAACGAAGAGAATGGCTGATATTGCTCAAGTTTACACTCAGAATGCTGAGATGAGACCTTTGGGTACCAGTTGTATATTCATCTCTTACGAAGATGGACAACCTTTACTGTATAAAACAGATCCTGCTGGATACTATTGTGGATACAAAGGTGTGTATAATTTTCTGATATTGATTTAATTTTTATAACTAATCCGCTCTTCAATTTTTAATTCAGGATGTGCTGTCGGTGTTAAATCTGTGGAAGTATCCAACTACCTTGAAAAAAAACTTAAAAAGAAAACTGATCATGATAAAGATGCTACTATCAGATTAGCAATGAGTGCTCTATCAACAGCCTTAGGAATCGAATTCAAATCAAGTGAACTTGAAGTCGGAACAGTTGATGAAAGTGGACTATTCAAACTTTTAACTGAATCTGAAATTGAAGCCCATCTTACAGCTGTTGCTGAAAAAGATTAAAATCCATAGTAAGCTCATATAGCTTGATTCAATTTTCTCTTTTATATTCTGGAAACAAACAATTTAAAAAAGAACTGATGAAGTTAATAAAATCAATCTTTCAAGAAATTCTTACCAACCGTGACTTGGTCTCAATTTGTTCCATTCTATATCCAAACCGGTAAATGATTTGTATTACGGTGAATTTTCATAAAACTTGCCGGTTCAAACCCATGATGGATGAAAAAGACGAATTTTCCTTCTTCAGTAAACTTGGGATCTCGTGTTACTAGTCTATCTTATATTATAAATGCTACTTGCATAGAAATTAATGACATTTTATTTAACTATTTGATAGTAACCAGTGCCATATCCAGATTGATATTATAAGCTGTCCTCAAATGTACACTTTCGGAGTTGATATTGGAAATGAAGATTGGCATTCATTAATTCTTTTATCTAACCACAATTTTTACTAAAATGGCAATAAAAATGACTAAAACACTCAAAGTCTTGGAAGGTTTCAATTTTGGTCCAAAATTCTAACAATTCAGAAATCTATTCTGGCTCGGATTCTTAAAGCTTACCCGTGGATTAAAAACGATTTGGAATGCTTATTTCGATTATAATTGAACCTTCCAATGTTTATTATTATTAATTCACTGTTATCCTCAACTTTCCGGGCCTATTTTAATCAATTACTGACCTATTGATTGCATCTAATAGAAATGACAAATCTTAAAGCCTTATTTATAATTGAAAAAGATTGGTTATTAGTTAAAAAATTGGTAATCAGTATAATTCTCAATTATCTCTTCATTTGTTTGTTTCATGCATAATTGAGTTGCCCATTTGAATTAGAAACTACATCTGTATTTTGGAAATCCAAAGCCGAATTTATTGTCAAATAGATTTATGAATTATTCATGACAAATGATTAATACACGAAAACAACTATAACGTTAGAGGGTCGTATGATAACACAACAATGGTTAAATTAATCAAAAGCAGAAAGTCGATTAAAAACTACTTGTAATTATGACTTATGAGTACTATTGATAAAACATTATTGAAACCTTCGCAAATTTTTATTAGTTATTTTGTCTAAATGCTAAAACCATCAATCATCAGATTTATATTTCGCATCGTTTGAGTTTTCAATGTGATCTAATTTAGCTAATTCATGATTTTCTTGATTTTTTGGTGCCACAACCTGAAAATTTGTTGGAACGAAACTGTCACTTATTTTAGTGTTAGAGTCTGATTCGTTTTCATAAGCAACGTTCGGATCGATCAGTAAAATGTAATACCAGACTCCTAGAAGAGCTCCTAAATGAGGTGCAATAATAGCGACAAGCCACCAATGACAACCTGATAAATCCCTGGAAGAATAAATAAGTATAAATTAAATTGGTTATCTTTAAATACAAAAAATTTCCATAGAATGATTAATAATAAATGAAAACTCACATGAAAACATCAGACCCATAACCAAATATCCAAGTAAACAATCTCGGGCCAAGATCCCGAGCAGGATTAAGTACAGCTCCGGCATTATAATTGAAAGAAATGACAATTCCAGTAATAACTAGGGTAAAATAAATTGGATGGACAGATCTGGGTAATTTAGGTCCATCAGCTGCGAGGATTGAAAAGCTAAGAATACCAGTTGATAGAATCTAAAGGACAAAAAGAGAGGATGAAACTAAATTAGAAGACACTAGAAATCAATGAATTCCGAGATGTACTTAAATCTGCCGCTGAATTTGCTACCAATGTCTAGAGAATGAAATATCATCATGGGATAAATCAACCGACAAAAAGATTAGAATTATTTCTATTTAAATTTAAAATGATTGATGCGGTGAAAATGCAATTTAACCATTATTCTTAATTCTTAGCTATTTAGCAAATGATTATTGTTCATTATCGTAATAAAATAAACACCCGAAAATAATTGATCTACATAGATATAATAGATTTAAGGGTAGAGTTGTGATGCAGTTACAAAAAACGCGACTAACATAATAATTCAGTTGGATTGATTGATCGTTATTAATGTTGAGCTTACTTGGTCAAGAAAGGCAGAGAAAAGTCCAACTCCCTCACCGGGATGCGTGACATAAACTGCTGAACCATTCACAGTATAATCAGGATCAAAATGAAGAATAGCGTCTTGATTGATCAACCACGTCACAAATGCAGAGAAAAATGCTCCAATATATTGAGCCGCTATATAATGAGGAACCCTGCTCCATGATAGTCGTCCAATTGAGGCCATTGCTGTTGTTACAGCGGGATTCAAGTGAGCACCTGATAAAACAGTTCAAGAAATACCGATCAGCGAATGTGAATGGTCAACTTAATTGAATAAAAGACTCTTTACCTGAAATATCAAGGGTTGCAGAAATAGCAATAAGTGCACCAACACCAAAACAAAAGGCAGCTGCGAAGGTATCCATTGCCTGTTTCCTTGCTTTATACACAACATGGGCTGATAATCCATTAACCTGCAATTTTCAACAGTCCATTAGTTGAAGCAGTAAATGATTAAAATATTAAGACAAATCAACTTACCACTAGAATAAAAGTTCCTGTCATTTCAGATAAAAATTCACGAGTAACTCTATTAGAGAGCAGCTTTTTAGACGCCGGGACAAGATATCCAAACAGCAAATGGGACCGTAATTTGGCCATTTCGTTGTTTAAAGACAATTACTTAGGTGAATGAATAGACTAAAAACCAAAATTCACAGCATGTTGGGTTAGAATTAAAAATTTTGAATTGACCATCGAATCCTTTGTCAATTATAACTGAAATTTCAATTGTTGGTAGTTAGACAAACACAATCACAATTTAAATAAGACTTAACCTTCTGAATCCAGGTTTAAACCATATTCAGAGCAACAATCGATAGCTGTAAAACCTGTGAAGACTGATATATGATACAAAGAAGGACAAATTAATTAAACATGATACGATTATTTAAAACTGATTCAAAGTGATAGTGAGACAATCTTAACTTACTTGTAAATACTTGGATAACTGAGCAAATCATGCCTCTGAACCATTTTGTCTTATACATGATGAAATATCTCATTATGTTGCTACATCGTAACTCTTTCAGCATAAAAACTCGAAACCTTTATACAATGGTTGACTTGCAGCATAAAAATAGCAACTGCTATAACCTTTTCTAATAAACATCAATATATATTGAATAGTTTAATAATAACGGTTACCTGAAGGTTTTGGTATACAATTATTTTCCTCCACTCTGATCATCTTGAAACAAGAACTCGATATCGTTACGATTGATTTTCAACACTATTGATCATTTTATTGTACATTTACAACGACATGAGTAAATGCAACAAGAGTCTTGTGAAATTGTCAACTGTAAGTTGATTAATTTTCACTAATTTGCTATGCTGAACATGATACACTGAGCTGCAATTTACTAGGTTAACAATACAGCTAAAAACAGTGAAGTTGAAAATGTTTAAATAATAGATTTTAATATTAACTTTTCTTTATATTTGGCAATTTAATTATTAAAGAATTGAGAAAGAGCGTTTTGAATTGGATACAATTTTGAAAATCTTGTAATAGTGATGAAAAATTTTTATCGTTAGCTGCAGAATCTAAATACAGAACTCTAATGCGAATTTTATAGCTCTTGTGAATTTGCAGTTTGATGAAAATGTGCCATTAATTGTAACATCTAAAGGCTTCTCAAGAAATAGTGAAATTGATTGCTTAACCGAATAAATGTTATTTTCAATCTTCATTAAACACTGAATACCAAAAATTTCAACCATTTCGATCGTACCCTGATGAAAAATCTTAACAAGTTTTAATGGTTTTATGGCTTTTTAATAAAAATTGTGATTTCGGTGAGCAAATCTTTTGCAAAATTGAATTGAAAAGTTTATGGTAAAACTTTGACTAAAAAATAGATTTTCTTAAAATAAAATTGTAATACACACAAGCTCAGCTACAAAGAGAAAGGCAGATATTCAGGGAATATTATAATAGAAAGTAGTTCTGACGAGGAGGTATTATACGAGGAAGTAATAATACAAGCTAAAGTTCAAGAAAGTAAAGTCACCAAAAAGACTAAAATTGAGAGAATCAAGACTCGGAAACGTAGTCGACCATAGTTTTCGTGAAATGATTAAAAATACAAATTGCGCCACAAGTTAATTGAATCAAGAATCAATTTTTTTAAATGTAATGATTTTATTCAGTGAAAGAAGCTCTCCACTGAATATTTCGGCTTGACAAAGGCTCTTGTCAAGAATTTAATATTAATGAGTTTTTCTTCTGTACTTATTTTGATATTTACGTATTAAATCAGAAATCATACTAAATCGTTGAAACTTGACTTTTCCAAGATCACTTATAATAAAAATAATTATTTGGTAATCAAACGATGGACCCACAGTTTTCCAATACTTTCAGAGAAAAGTGTTACACGAATGTTTTTTGTAACTGACAAGAGGATGATTGCATTTTACAAGTTAACTGCTTTGAATTCAGATACAATTCTAGTTAGAGACAGAATTTTCTTATTGACAAATAGCGAGTCTTTGGTTTGGTATTCATTTCATTTGGCTCATTTCAGCATTTGATTTTCATAATGTCTGAGTAGATTGTGTTATCATTTATTGAGAGTTCATCTTGATGATTAAAAATTTTACTATTTCAACTCTAGAATGTCGATTTACATTAAATTGTTAAAAGTTGGCTTTGAGCAATTCGCAAGTGAACTTTAACCATAATTTGGCTTTGAAACTACAGAAATATTTTCAAAACCTATCAATTTACTGAAAGTACCTGCAATAATTTCTATGAATCTTTAGCAGAAGAAATTCAGAATAAGCCATGCAGTCTGGTAATTTATTCAGATAAGTAAAGTGGACAAATTTATGTCTCATGGCCTGATCAGAGTAGACCAAGACATTATGTGATTGACGTTCGCATGTTGACAACTCTTGAAATGTGTTTTTGATAAATTGTACCCAAATGATGATGATCATAATGTCCTAACCAACATGGTTAAAAAAGTCCCGTTTTGTTATATATTTATGCTTATCATTGACGCTATTGTTATTGTTGTTGGTGATGATGGTGATGATGGTGAAGGGTGAGAATGAAGATGATGCCGAAGAAGAAGGAGAAGGAGAGAGAGGAAGAGAGAGAGAGAGAGAGAGAGAGAGAGAGAGAGAGAGAGAGAGAGAGAGAGAGAGAGATTTATAGGTATTATCAAGAGACTGTGATGATATTTTATATTATTGAATGAAAATGTCTGTATAGTTGTGATAGTTATGGTTGAAATGTAAAGCTCAGTGAAGTGAATAATGGAAACTTGTTGGTCTCAATGGTTTCACTTGATCATACACTATAATTGTGTCAACAAAAGGATGAAAATCTCATCAAAGAATGTATTTCAAATAGTTGAAAAGATCAACAATTAAATCTGCTTTTCAATTTGCAACTGCTTTCAAGCAATTTTTCACCTTTCACTCTGAAACATTTCAATTTAAATATTTAATTCATTTAAGTAAAGAAAAAGATTCATTTTTATTGACTGATATAAAAGAGTGAAACAAAAATGAAATAAATACACCAAAAAGATGTAAATAGCAAAGTATAATGTTAAATGAGGCAAAAAACATCAACAATTTGTGATGCTTTAAATCATACATTTCTTAATAATGATATTGTATTGAGCCACAAATGGATGGTGAATTAAGTTGTCAACTAATAATCAACAGAGTGTATAATATGAATAGACAGTGATGAACCTTAAATCATTGAATAAAGAGAAATGGATAAATATTGCAAAGAAAATGATGTCGATAGGAATGAAGTAAATTGAACGTTCATTAAACATTATTCCTTTGAAAATGAATGTATGGACACGCAAAGGATTAACAGTTAATCACTTTCAACTAATCATGCAACAACAATATGTTCATCAACAGGGATTGATATCTATGGATGGAGCTGATACATTGAACCAGGCAGGTGAATGAATTAACTAATCATGAGCAGGTGACAAAGCAAAATGTGATCAAACATCATTTTTGATTAACTTTTTACACTCAACTTGACAGATTAAAAAGGAAAATTCATGTTCAAAGAATTTTATATCCATTAAAGTTTACATGCAAAGGTGAACTGTTTTCACACTCTTAATAGTCAATCCTTTAATCCTGCCTTTACCAAAAGGTATTCATTTTGCGTGATTCAAGTAAATTAACAGTGAAACAACGTTTAATATTTTCATTTGCAATGTGTTACAATAAACAACAACAAAAGGGAAGGATTTGTGATTCTTCAAATTAAACTCTGGTTTAAAGGTTTGCAAAAGTTGAAATCGCTTTTCAATGGTCAGGGTAATATTGATGACCATTGAAGACCGCCTTTTTATACGGATCAAGATTAACTGAGGAATTAGAATGGTTATGATAATGATGAAGATGGAGATGAGAATGGCGATGATGATGATGCGCTAAAGAGTAAAGTCAATAAAGTCAATTGATGATCAAGTGATGCAGATGCGCTACATGCATGTGCTTATTGGATGCGCCTTGGATTCGCTTTATGCTTTATCCTCGCCATCATCTTCAATCTTCATCTTCCTTCATCACTTCCAATGGTCTCAACCGTATAGGTAATATTTTCCGGATCACTTTCAACTCATCTTTAACCTTTACACTTGACCTAAACCTTTTGCTGTGACAGTTTCAACTTTACAGTTAATTTCAACATTTTCATCTTTTCACTTTGCTGTGCAACTGGATCTCAATCAATCTACACAATCAACTAATTGACTATGCCTCACACTGGTAAGTAAACAATTGATAGCTTTAATTTGATCAATTAGCCAAACTCGATAGATATTAAAAAAGTCAAATTTTTATTAAAAATGCTTGATTTTGCTGAACTGTCTCTTTAAATTTTGCCTGTAAATTTGTCATTGATTTTCATCCGTGATAAAATGAAGGCAATTCAACTTGAACAATTTGTAAAATTTATTTGAACAAATATTGAATTTTTCATTTTTTTCAATTTTCTTAGCAGTTTTCAGTTGAATTTTGCTGTAGTAATTTAGTTTACATTCAATACTGAATCTTATAGGTTCAGTTGGAGGCTTACTGGGAGTGACTTTTCATGATAACCTATACAATTCAATTGAGTTAACTTCATTTTATCATAATAAATGCACCAACTTAGGTGTTCATCTTCACTGAATCGCTTTTTTCTTTCATTTTTTCATCTCTGAGTTTACCTGTTAATCCGAGTTGCTGATTTGTTAATCTTTTCGTCAGAACTGTAATTTAATTATTTTGTATTCGATCATTTTTTTGTCAATGTTTGACATTCTATTAGCTTTATTGCCTAAACACTATTTTACATTGAACATTGTCCATTCAATTGATTGCGCTTTGTTTGTTTGATTATCATTTTTTCTTGTGCTTCAGTTGAGATTCATTGACAGAGAAAACTCATTTTGTTTATTGTACAAACAGTTATTAAATAAAGTTTACTGTGAGCTGGGAGGTTTTGATTCATAATTTGATAGGAAAAATTAATAAATGCTGTAATATGGTGACATTAAACGGTTGGGTTGGTTTTATTGAAAATTGCGCCTTATTGGTTTACTTTTCAATCAGTTGGACAATAGAGGGAAATTGAAACAATGAGTTACGCTTTATTGCTTAACCATAATTTACAAGTGGATAAATTTTGTCAGTTTTATTTTTAAAATGCTAAATGTTTTATTATTCAATTGATTATCTGCATTTTAATTAATTGTAGGACAAGCTGGAATCAATCAACTTGGTGGATTGTTTGTGAATGGACGTCCTTTACCATTACATGTGCGACAACGGATTATTGAGCTTGCTTTAATGGGTGTTAGGCCTTGTGATATTTCCAGACAACTTTTGGTCTCTCATGGATGTGTATCTAAAATATTAACTCGATTCTATGAAACTGGATCAATTAAACCAGGTTTGATTATACCTTGAGCAGGTTAAAGATATCAAAGGTAACCAATTCATTTTGTCTGTTTCTTGTGAAAAATAGGTTCAATCGGCGGGTCTAAACCTAAGCATGTTACTACACCACACATTGTTAAGAAGATATTGAAACTGAAGCAAGAGAATCCAGCTTTGTTTGCTTGGGAAATCAGAGATTTACTTCGTCGAGAGATATTACAATCAAGATCAAATGATAATAGATTTAATCAAGGATCGGATATTAATCTTAGTGTTCCGTCTATATCATCAATAAATCGTATATTAAGAACAGGTACAGAGAGTCGAGAGGTTGTATTATACTCTAATCAAGAAAGTACCAATGGACTTAAAAACTTAATATCTTCCTCAAGCTCTACATCACCGCAATCATCATCTTCATCAACATCATCATTATCAACGAGTTCATTCAATTGGAAATTACCAACTTCAAGCAAACTCGATCCTAATGGGACAGTGACAGGACCAACATCATCATTAACTGCGAACATATCAACATCTAGGATTATTAGTAATAGCATTTCATCAGATACTCAACAGCAATCAATAGATTATCAAAAGATTGATAGAGAAGAAGAAGGAAGATTTGGAATGAATCGAAAGATACTCAACCAAGCAACATGTGAACTAGGAAATTGCAATGTAACTGTACCAAAAAAACGACGAAAATATACTTCTTATAATATTGAAGATATTCTTCGATCTGATGATCCTGATGTTGAAGAAATTGATTATTGCAATGCAAATCAAATTGCGGAATCTACATTCTTAGGACCTAGTTTGAGTAAAAGTAATATCTGGAATGATTATCTAAGTCGGAATCGATTTTTTTCAGCAAATAATCCAACAATCACATCAATGTTTATCAACTCACCCATCGTTTTCAATAGTCAACAAAATCAATTTGAAACTATTCCACAAATATCATCAGCTGGACACAATTTGATTATCAATTAATACTCGCCCGTTTCAAATCAAAATCCTGGAAACTTCAAGTATTGTTAATAGACTTGGTTTGTTTTACTGTTGATCAGTCATTATTTTAATTCATCTAATTTATCTCAGGTAAATAACTCTCAATATCATCATAGACTTGATCAAAATTTCGATTTTATAGTGATTAACTATAGTAATACAAAAATAACCAAACAAACTTGAAAAGGTCTTAACTGGGAAAAGTCTTTTTGGATAACCACAATTCAATAGTGTTGAGCTTCATTCGATTGTTTATATCTCAATTAGTGTCTTTATGTAATTAGTCTAGTAATCATTTGTAGTTATTGTCTATTGTACTTACACCCGAACTCATCAATAAATCAGTAATTTAAATTACTGTATCAACTTGTAATTTAACCGTTAAACCAGATGAGAATAAAATCAAAACTTCATGATTATAATTGTGCTCTCAACTTTCCTCAAAATAAAATCGGTCGCAAAAATTACCATCATGTTTATCATTGAAGACTTTTTTCAACCAAGAAATGGTTAAATATAAAAAACACTATCAATAAACAATCAGTTAACCGTAAAACATGATTAACAATGTTGATAATATAATTTCCCACCAAAAAGCCATTTCCAGCCTCCCAAGAGTGTATTTAACTGTAAATTGACACGCGACTGTCTCTTTGATTGTTGTGACTTTTCAATTAAAAAGATTTTACACTTGAATTAAAGTATTCATTGATGAAGAGTTCAACAATTGAACAGTAAACAAAGTCAACAACTTAATCGACGCTATCGATTAGTGTTGACAACTCTTGAAATGTGTTTTTGATAAATTGTACCCAAATGATGATGATCATAATGTCCTAACCAACATGGTTAAAAAAGTCCCGTTTTGTTATATATTTATGCTTATCATTGACGCTATTGTTATTGTTGTTGGTGATGATGGTGATGATGGTGAAGGGTGAGAATGAAGATGATGCCAAAGAAGAAGGAGAAGAAGAGAGAGGAAGAGAGAGAGAGAGAGAGAGAGAGAGAGAGAGAGAGAGAGAGAGAGAGAGAGAGAGATTTATAGGTATTATCAAGAGACTGTGATGATATTTTATATTATTGAATGAAAATGTCTGTATAGTTGTGATAGTTATGGTTGAAATGTAAAGCTCAGTGAAGTGAATAATGGAAACTTGTTGGTCTCAATGGTTTCACTTGATCATACACTATAATTGTGTCAACAAAAGGATGAAATTCAAATAATTGAAAAGATCAACGATTAAATTAACCTCATAAACCATTTCATCAATTTTTTTCAGAAAAATATGACTTAATTAAGAATAAAGTAAAACAGCATTTAGCATAAATCTAGAGTTTTAAAAACTTTTTGTAACTTGCATGTTAATCAAATCATCCATCGAAAATGATCGATTAATAAATTGAAAAGCAGATTTTCTTTTTGAGTTTGATTTCTAGCTTTTCAATAACTATTGAATTTAATCACGTTTTGGCGTAGTTATTAAAACGAAACTCATAATAGAGGATAAGTTGACATTGTATTATATAACTAATAAAGTAACTACACAAGTCTACAATGTTAGTTGTGTAATAACTAAACTAAAGGAAACAAAATGTAAATGTAAAGTTATAATGTTAAATGAGGCAAAAAACATCAACAATTTGTGATGCTTTAAATCATATATTTCTTAATAATGATATTGTTAAACAGTTAAATATTATACTGTGTTGAGCTAAAAATTGATGGTGAATTAAGTTGTCAACTAATAATCAACAGAGTGTATAATATGAATAGACAGTGATGAACCTTAAATCATTGAATATCTGTGTGATGGAAGATAACGATAATAAAAGACAAAATAGAATCAAATATAATGATGAAAATTATGAATGAAGATGTAGATAGCTTTAGTTCTGCTGGATAAGAGAAGTGAGGCAAATTGAGCATATATCAAAGATGATTGGTACGACACGTAAAGGATTAACTGTTTATCACTTTCACCTAATAATACAGTATGTTTTTTCAGAGGAGGATCTAGGAGGATTGATATCTATAGATGAAACTTATGTCATGAATAGGCAGGTGAATTAGTGAACAAACTATAAGCAGGTGAGAAAATGCAATCAAGACCATTTTTAATATTCAGCAATTCACTGGGTACAGATAATCGAGATGTACTATAAACATTATGGCACCAATAGAAAAAGATAACCACTTATCCAATGAATATTGAAGCAATTGATAATGGTGGCATTCCTTCGTCAGTTCCTTTAAGGAATCCCAAATAAAGAACCATCGGAATAAATCCATATTGGAAACAGAATCTGAAGAGATTCAAAAAAGCAGCTAATTTTCCTCCTCTCCTTGATGGAAACATTATGACCAGATATAGTCTATGGTTGATAGTGGATGGAAAAATAACAAAACAGTGTTAGAACTAAAAAAACTTAAAAGCTTGAGACATACCTTTTTAGATTGACGAAAATCAATAATAATAACTAAATACAATTGAAGACGAAAAAGCAAGTTGGATTTGATTAAAATTTAAATTTATTTAGACAAAATTAAATGCCAAAATTGAAACCAAAAGCATGTCAAAATATCATCATAAACAGTTATGCTATCTATAGGGACAAATTTAAAACTCCTCACTATTATTTAGTTTATTGTCAATAGATGGAGCTTTGTAAGGCAAATTTTGACTGATATTATCGGATAATAATTATCCGGAAAGACTGGATCTTAAATCGATATTTGTACGAATAGTTCTTGCTGGATGACGCAATTCAAGCCAGAATTTTGACATTTATCGTTATCTATTTCGATTGATCTTTACTTAATAGTTTCTTATTCAATATCCTTCTCGTGTTAAATTAAAGTCATGGAGTCTACTTTATTAAGCCCAGCCAATGAAGTGGTTCAAGGAAGTAGGACGAGAAGGTCAACCATGGAAAAGGCCGCAGAGTATCCTCTGATTGGTGTTGGTAAGTGTGACTATATCATTTAATTGACTTTCATTTCTAATTTTCTTTATTTACTTTCCTGATATTGCTTAGGTATCATAATTGGTTTAGGAGTTGTCGCCAATGGCATCTACAGATGGAGGAAGACACCTGAAATAGTGAACAGTGCCTGGCTGCAAAGATACAGAGTTGGGTCTTCAGCTCCTATCGTTATTGGGGCATTACTTAGTGCTATGATGGAAACACCAGAGAAACGAAGAGCCCGGAGGGAGCGATATTCATGATAGTAAATTTAGGCTTATTTCAATCAATGACAGGGGAATTTTATTTTGTGATTTTCAAAATTTCTTCAAAAAAAATCTTGGTTAATCACAAATTGAGCTTAGGTTATTTAGGTGATTAATTTACGAACAGAAATCAATTTATGTTTTTAATACTTGATCAAATTGATCTAAAATCGGATTAGAAATTAGATCCCAATTTGGGATTAAAGACCCCAAAAGGGTTATGTTATATTGATGTAAGTCGCTGTTGAACTGTATGAATATTTAATCAATATACATGTATATGTACCAATAAATGATTAAAGTAATTATTTATTCAACTTAAGATTTGACATTTGATTGAAAAATATTGCATTACGTGCATCTTTGTGTCGATTACCTTGTATGATTGTTTCGGATTGACAATTTAATATACCAAACGTAAATTCAAATATTAAATTACTATTCATGGTATTAAGTCTATATTATTTGAAAATATGTAGATTTATTGAAAATTTGAAGCATCTTAAAGATTGAATTCAATAAACACAACAATTCTCGAATTACGAGTTCTTTAAATTGAAGGGCAAAGTTGATCAAAATCAAAATTTAATAAATAAAAATACATTTTTTTGTTGAATAGGTTGTTTTTTGTACATTTTAATGCGCTTAGTTTTTCTTTGAAAATGTTTTCCGAACCTTTACCTAAAATTTGTTAATGTGAATAAAATAAAATAAACCGTGTTTGTCTGAACAATTAAAATGAATAATAATCTTTGATTTAACCGCCAAAATAGTGATTTATAAGAGTGAATATTGGCGCCTTGTTTAATAATGAGACTCTGACTCAATATTAAGGTGGTTTTCATTCTTATTGACTTTTGCTTTTATTTCGTACCTGTTAGTTGTAAAATTACCATTTGAAGATGTTTGCTAAAAAATCTAAAACAATTGATATTAATCAGTTGAATGAAAAGATGGAAAAATATTTTCTTGTTAAAATGCCAGACGATTTCTTCAAATTTTGGTCGTTTTGTTCATCTTTGAATCCACTTAACCCGAAAGGTAATATCCATCCGTTGTTTTGCATTTTCACTTGATGTTATTTCTTTTTAATTTAGCTGCATTACATACACTTGATCTACTGTTAGTTGGACCTTTTGATGTTATTGATGGTAAATTGAAAGATGAAGTGCTTGACTCAGCAGATCCAGCTTCCATACTCTGTTATTACCGTTTCTTCTATGATGTTCCCGAATTCCAAACAGTTCTTCGTGATACTAAATCAAACTTTCATATTGGTTATTTCAGGTAATCATTTGATATTTTCTTTACTATTTGCGGGCTCTAATATGTTTTATCTAATATTCAAGGGATTCTCCTTCAGAAATGCCTTCGATGGTTGTTTCAAATGATCCTGACAAATCATGCATCATCAATCCGTTAGGCGATAATATCTTTTCCGGCATTCTGGCTTTCTGGTAAGCTGTTTATTTTACTTTATTACAAATAAGCAATTAATTTTCAATATTTTTGCTTCATTCAGTGAAGACATGAAAAGAAGGAGGTCATCAGAGAAAGATGATAAAAAGGCCCAAGCAGAAAAATTAATCCTGAAACTAAAAACTTATGCCGAGAAAAATGACATACCGTTAGTAAATAATAACATGAAAGAACGAAAAAAGAAAGTTGTTGCAAAAACTTTCCATGGAGCTGGCATCGTAGTTCCTTTTGAAAATGATGTCGGCTATCGACCATTGCCTGAAAATGAGCGTAAGCAAGATCATACAATTTCCCCGTACTATTTATTCTTACTTGAAAATGTATGTTATAATCTTATTCCTGAATATTTTATTCAATTTATAGAGAATTTAAAAAAACTGTTGAAAAAGATAGCTGATATGCCAGAAGAAGACCGTCAAAGAAGTAAAGCATATGAATCATTGCGAGAAATTGTCAACTTAACGAATTTAGCTAATGATGAATGTGATTTTGGAATGGCCCTCGAACTAGGAATCGATTTATTCTGTTTTGGTGATGAATTTTACCACAGACTCGTCTCCTTTACTCTTGGTACAGCTTATGAGTTATTAGACAGACACCAGTTTGGAACAATAATTGAAGCTCATCTTGCGAACCGAAGAAATGAGAAGCTAATGAAATTTAGTATAAAAGGTGGAAGTACATCAGCATCATAAAGCTGTTGTGAAAATTTTAACCAAAAGGAATTGTTTATTCATCTGTTTTGTGAACTACAAGTTTGCCTTTTTAAACTGTCCAGAGTCGTAAATGTTGTACAGCATTAATTTCTTTAAAGTACACAGTAAATTTAGATCACATAAATTTTCCACTTTCATTGATTTAGGCCAATCTTTAACTGTCATCTTTATGACGGTAGATGCTTATTTTATCTTTCATACAAGTAAAAATCATTGGACGAGGTTCGCCTTTGAGACTTTTCCAAGATTGTGAATACCAAGAATATAGCATTGTAGGATCATCAACCATTGGATTACTGAACTGATTTTCTGGAGGTGGTATTTCGTGTAACAATTTACCAGACTTAAGAGACCAAAGTCGAATTTTGTAATCTTGTCCAGAAGAACAGACAACATCCACTGATTCATCGACACTAACTGGAATCTTTTTGCAATCATTAACATGATCAGAATATGAAATTATAGGTGACCTCGAATTCCTATTATCCATGAGTAATAGTTTGCTATCATGACAGGAAACAATCAATTGATGGCCGTTTTTGAGAGGATGCAAGTAAGCGATAGTTTTTGTTTTGAGATTACATGTTTCAATACGTTTCTTGTTGGTAACATCAAATGAAACAAGATATCCATTATTAGTTCCTGCATAAAGTCTTTTACCATCCTGAGAAAATTTTAAAGATGTTGCTTTACCTTTCAACTCTAATAGAGTGTGATCATTGCTTGTACGATTAGTATTGATATATAAAGGAGTAAATAGACGGATGTGCTTATTGCCACCAATAGCTAATGTTTGCAAGGTGTGAGGACAACAACTGTATGCAGGCTCCCAAAATTCATAATTTAGGCTACAATCTTCTGTCTGTAAGTGATTCTCAATTTGAGTGTCATTGCTGAGATAATAAATTCCTAGAGAAGAATAAGTGGTCAAGTCTTTTTTACAATGGTTAGTTAAGCACATCACAGCTGAACAAGGCGACCCCGTTATTTGAACCATACACAAATCTTCGACTTTGCTTCCGCTCGGGAACGAGTTGATCATTGATCGACTTCTCCAGTCAAAATGTCGGTCCGATCTTTCTGAATTATTAGATACTTTAAGTCGCTGTATAATCGACCCAGTTCCTTCTGATGAGCTCCAAACTCCATAAAGGGAATCGTTTTCTGGTTCACCAATAAGATAATCACAGTTGACATTTTTCATCGGGTTTCCTCTAAAATCATTAATTTCCAGTGTATTAATTTTTGTGCACTCCATCTGAGCAAACCGAGCAGATAATAGGCATTCTTGAACATTGAAACTGTTACGATTAATATGCAAGCGAGAAAGTTCACTGCAGAAATTTTTCATTGGACCAGATGGTTTAACTTCGGATTTAACTTGAGTGTTAATAAGCGGATGAAATTTATTGTTGTTTAAGATTCGAAAGTGACGCTTTTTAATGGGATCATAGTAGAACCCATCAATTTGCATGTTACTTTCCATTCACTTGTACAAATCAGTAAACATTGAAAACTGTACAACAAGCTAATCAATAAAAATAAACAAGGAAATAATTGAAAGATAAGAAAAATTATCAATAATTAAGAACAAAACAATTTGGGTTTAAATTGTTTATTAATTTAAAGAAATCGATGGTTAAAGATCTCTAACTAACATATGTTACTCGAATACTTTAACATCGATTAATCGAGCAGTTCGATTATTTGGATGAATGTTCGAGTTCGAGTGAATGTTATGCTTGAAAAAATTGAGAACAAAAATTTCGATATCAAGTTAAATTTTAATTTATAATTCACTAAATGTTTACATAAATTTATTAAGAAATACTAGCACGATTACAGTTTCCATTCTTTAGTCGTTTCTTTAACATGTCCATCAGGCGGCGTGTAATTAGGATTAGGTGGAGATGATTTAATCTGATGGTCAGTTCCATTGTAAGGAATCAGTTTTTCATCAAATGCAATAGCTTGAGTCCATAAACTGGGTGATACTTTTTTAAGATGCTTCAATGCTTTTTCCTGAGAAGCAATAACTCCTCTTATACATTGATATTCCGATTTACTTTGATAACAACGATACAATTGCCAAACAGTCAAGATTTTACGGAAATTGACTTCAGCTTGAGGATCAACATTCTTACGAACTCGAATATCCATTTCCTTTTGAACATGAGGTGACAACGAAAATTCAACAATAGGTTTAATTTGTTTCGGAGCCTTTTCCATCTTTAATATGTTTTTTTCCAATCGTTTGGCTTTCCTTTCATTCCTCAACTTTAACAGAATCGGGTCGATTCGACGCTTTTTCTTCATCGGCTCGGCAAACAGAGAAGCTGTTGTATGAATTCCTCTCCATATTTTACCACAAATTGGCTGCAACAAACTCATTTCAGACCATCGACTAGATTAATATAACAAAAATAATAAACAAAGATGAGCAAAAAACGAGTGAAAAAACAGCTGTAAATATCTGAATCCTTCAACACCAGATGTAGACACAGAAATGCATAATGTCAATTATGAGTAAATCAATTCAATCACAATTTATTTCATTAATACAGTTAACATTAAATCAATTTCACTAATTTTTTTCACAATTTAAATGCGATTTTTTCTTCAAAATTTTGGATTGATCTCTTTAACCTCAAAAGCTTTGAGAAAAGTCAGACAAGAAAAGCTATCCGTTAAACCATTAAACAAAACACTTTCGCTCTGTTTATTGTAATGATTAATTTCCCGAAACAATAAAGCTATTCGGATGATCATTGCAAACGATACAAATGACGTGAAAATGTGACTAAATTATTGTAAATCAATCGAACGAGTTGTGAGTCGAATCATGTTTCATGCGTATTTTGAATGCAAAAAAGCCAAGAGAGCAAAAATAATTTCAGAGTTTAGTTGAATCGAAACAGAATGAAGTAAATTCCCTTTCAAATCAAGTTATCCTTTCTTAACTCAATCAAACATATCATCAACATAATCATCAAAATTGTCAACTTGAAACTAAAAGTTAAAAGTTAAACTTAGATCTCAGTTCAAACTCACCTCAACATGAAAGAAGGAGAAAATGTTGAAAAACTATTGAAAAAGTTGTTTTTAAATTAAAATGGAAACAGTTGATCAATGAAATGATAAATGTAACCCAAGAATTGGGTTGAAGTTTGTGCAATTTGAAAACCAAAGAACTGTAAAAAATGAAAGTGCAACCCAATCGTTACAATTGAAAATTAAAAATAAGAAGAAAGATAATTTTGCCAATTTAATTGAAATTGACACCAAAAAGACGCATCAATGAGTGACTCTTTGATCGGAGTTTTCAAAGTTTTTGGTCGGCGTAAAATCGCTTTCCAGGAAGGAACTGATACACGAATGACTCGCAGTTTGTTCATCATTGATATAACATGTTTAGGTAAGAAATGGACTCAAATTTTCCATCCAATCCAACCATGAATCAATAATATAAAAAGAAAACATGATTTGATCGAATGACAAAAAAGACGAAGAAAAATGAAATTGAAAAAGTGAAGATGAAGAGAGACGAGAAAAGTGTCATTTTTCATGTTTTTTTCAAAATGTTTTCTTCTTCAGGATTATCAACAACATTAGGAACCGGCATCTTCACCTTACTTGCTCATGCTGCCAAGCATGAAACTGGGCCTTCAGTGGTTCTCAGCTTTTTGATAGCAGCAGTTGCTTCATGTCTTGGAGGTAACTTTATTACTAATCATTTACTTTATTCAAACTTTACTTATATTTTGCAGAATAATATCGATTGTTTTGTTTTTCCTTCCTTACTTTCCTTTCTCACTATTTACATTACCTTTGCTGAATCTATTCATTTTCTTGGCTTTTCTTTTTTTATTGGAAAAATTTTCCTTCTCTTTCCATTCTTTCATCATTTTTTCCTCTCTTTTATTTCTGTTTCCAGGTCTTTGCTATTCAGAGCTTTCAAGTCGTTTCCCTGAAGGTGGTCCAAGCTATGTTTACCTTTATGCTACTCTTGGTGAGATTTGGGCTTTTCTCGTTGCCTGGTCAATGATATTTGAATATGTAATTGCAAGCTCATTGGCTGCTAAATCGTTAACCTCCTACTTGGACAATGTTACTAATGGTTCATTGGCCAAACTTTTTCATATTCAAACTCAATCTCTTCAACTTTTACCCGGTTTTGAGGACCATTACCTTGACTTGCTTTCAGCATTAATAATTGTCTCAATTGGAGCCTTACTTTCATTAGATTTAAAGGTTAATCTCTTTCATGTTTTCATATTTTCTAATCATTGTGACACTTTGGAATGAAAGGTTTCATTAGTGAACTTCAAGAAGACGAAGAAAATGGTTCAATTTGTTCAACTGATATACTTAGCTTTCAAGTTTTTTGTTTCCTTGAACAATTGAATGAAACATTTCGAAATGAAAAGCAAGAAAACTCGATTGAAATCGCAGTTGAAAGAACCTGATTAACAATGGTTTTATTTAAATCCTTTTTGGTTTTGCAATTCTCAGCTTCAAAATCTGTTGCTAATGGCACTAATTTTAATAATTTAATGACGAATCTCGAGATTGAATGGAAAGCTTTTAGTTTCATGAAATTTTCATCGACTGTTTAGAATAAATTATTGATAAAAAAAGATAAACTTCGCATTGCACAGAAAATAATTTATTTAAATGTTATTCATAAATTTGTTATCAAATTGAGTTGAAAAATGTTAACATTAACACTAAACAATCTAATTGAGCAAAAGTAGCAGCTATCAATATGATGAAACAAGAGCATTAACCAGACAAAAAGTTGCTCATAAATTGAAGTTTCCTGAAACATTTTCACAAAAAAATGATTTCGTAGACAAATTCAAACTATTTAATGACTCAAAGCAAATTGCTGAAATCCATTTTCAATTTCAATTCCACAGCTATCATGTTTGATAAACAACATTGCTGTATTCATCTGTTCATTGGTCATCGCTGGTATCGTCATGGTTGCCTTATCTGATATGGATCCAGAGAACTGGACAGCTGGCCCAGGCTTCTTTCCGAATGGAGTCAATGGGGTGAGGATTGTTTACTAAAAAACGATTGACAATTGCTAAAGATTACTTGTTGATTCAGAAACTTGTTAAGCTTAAAACTCGAAAAGTTTACAAAGAAACTCTCGGAGTTTTGCAACTCCAATCAAGCGTCAATCCATGTTCGAGTAACAAACAATCAATGAACCAATTCTGAAGATAAGACGAGAATATTTTCCAAAGAAATTCATCTTTGAATTGGATTTAAATTTTTCGTTAAAATTCCTGAGTTTTCTCAATGATAAACTTGATTCCCAGTCAACGAAAAGAGACAAAAAATTGAATTCAATTGAATCAAGACGGTTTGTTGTGAAGCAAAAATGATAAACTCTTGACTTGTTTGAATTCCAAGTTTTACCTTTTCCTTAACCTTATTTAGCATTTCTCATCCAACAATCATTTCTATTAATATCATCAGATTTTCCATTCTCTTAACCACTGAGTAGTTTCAAGTTTAATCTGTTTTCAAACATTACCTTTACCTAAACTTTACCTTTTCATGTAACCTTCTGAAACTCACTTGAATGTCGATCATTTTCATGTTGAACTTTTCTCTACCTTTTTCGTTGCCAGATATTTTCGGCTGCCTCATTATGCTTCTTTGCATTCCATGGATATGATATCATCAGTTCCATTGCAGGGGAAACTCAACACCGTATCCGCATTGTGCCTGTTGGTATAAGTTTAGCTTTTCTTCTTGGATTAGTTGCTTGTTTTTCATCTTCAGTTGCAATTACCTTGCTCATTCCGTACTCATTGATGGACGATAATGCACCAATCATCCAAGTAAGTTGAATTTGCTATGAAATCAATAAAACAGTGAAATAATAACAATGATAAATAATGCATTTCATGATGATAAACATGTAATCGGAATCGTTAAAAGAGCAGAAAACTGTTCAGCTTGATTTGATCAATCAGAATAGCATCAATATTTCATCGGAAAAGCAAACAAGCAAACAAAGCTTACCTTATTGGTTAGTTGTTACATATTCACATGGATTATGTTTTCAACATTTTTTTTCCTTTCTTCAATCTTTAGTTATAAAATGATCTTTTTGTTCAATATAATCAGATTAAGATTAACCTTGCATTTCATTTTAATTAATATCATGAAAACTCTTATTCCATGTTACTTTGGTTCTTCAAGTGTTCACCAATCAAAAGCACCAATTGAACATTGAATTGCATCGATGATAAGACGAGTACTTTTTCCTCCTAATTGTTACACTTTTTCATTCACTAATATAATCAATGTCGATCGTTTTTGTTGCTGTTTTTTGTTTGCATGAAAAGGATGAAGATATAAAAGTGAAAAGTCAACATCAATAAGCGAAACATGATGAAAGAAGAAAATAATTTCTTATGAAAAGGAAAGAAAGCTGAATAAATGAATCGAAATGGATTAGAGTTGGTTTATTTTCTCGTTGAATATGAAGATGATGAAGATGATGAAGATGATGATGATGATAATCGTCTTTTTGAGTTGTAAACAGGGAACAAAAGTATCGTAAGATTTTAGGTTAAGCATGAACAGATTTTTTTTCAGTTATCATCTTTATTCTCATAATTCTTAATGGAGATTTTTTTACTTTTCTTGAGACCAAATGTATTTGGGTGATGAAAAGAAAGGTAAGAGATGAAATAATCCAAATGATTGGTCCAATGGTTTCAGTTAAAATTCTTTTGGTAAATGAAAGATGGCAATGAAGAGAATGAGAAATGATGAGTTTCAACATAAGATGATGAAGAGGTGAAAAGAAATAGATAATCGTAAGAAGAAGAAAAAAATGAGTGAAAATGTTGTTTTAAGTTTGATTGAAATTCATCCAAGCAAAAGGCTAATAATCTGACAAAAATAATTGACCGCAATCAATCGAGCTTTAGATTAACTGTTATATTATTGACCGAGAATTGAAAAGGGACGAGACAGCACATTAGTACATCGAAACATTCGGCATCTTATTCATCAACAAACCTTTACTCTTTACGAAAATCCAGATCAATTGGTTTGGAACTCGGTATTTCTGAAGATAAGGATTTGTTCCGATTTAAGCGAGAGAAATATCGATGTGACCGCAGAAACACTACTCGAGATCTTTCAATAAGCTCATGATTCTAACACATTCAAGCTCAAGTACCTTAGAGCTATTCATTTGTCGCATCTTTTTATCAAAACGATTCAATCCATAGACTATCCTAGTCATAGCGCGACCTCCACTTTATGTAAATTTCAAGTCGAAAGATCATTTATTTACCCTTTATTTGAAGGCCACTGTTTCATTTCTTTTTTTTCTGTTTGATTTCATTTCTAATCGACTTTGATGCACCTTTGAAATATCATCTTACGTCAAGCATTTATCAATCACTTTTGTGCCATACCTTTTCTCATGCTTGGAATGTTCAGATGAATGAAAAGTTTTATTGAAATGCACTCTATTGACTGGGAAGGAAAACCTTTTCTTTATCTACTTTTACTGATCTCATGTTTCATTTCATTTCACTTTACTTTTACTTTTTATTAGACATTCACTTTACGTGGCTATGATGCAATGAAATATCTCGTCATTTTGGGTGCAACAAGTGGCCTTTGTGCATCGATTATTGCCACTCTTTTGGGTCTCAGTCGACTTTTATTTACTTTGTCCTCTGATGGCCTCTTGCCAAGTCCACTGTCCAAATACAACTTAAACAAAGGAACAACCAGCATTGCCACCATTTGCGCCCTACTTTTATCATCTTCTGTTGCCTTAATGGTTCAAAGTTCAACACTATTTTTGTGGCTGGGATTCGGTTCTCTTTTATCTTACATGTTTGTCTCAATAGCGATATTGTCCCTTCGCTATGGACTCCCTGACCAGCTTCCCATTGAAGCAAGTGAACTTGTTCAAAGTGATTCAACCTACGATTCAATATCCCAGTCAACCCCAGAGTTGACCTCACCAACAGCATATCAACCAGACATGACATGTCAAGTTTGTTTAAAAGCGCACCAATCTCAACCTGAAAACTATATTTGCACGGCAACTCAAGTGATCCAACCTGTACCACCATCAACCAATCTTGAAGCATTCGATTCATTCGTCAACAACAGCTATACATCACCAACAGTGACACGGCCCGTTAAACCTCAAGGATTAAAAGCCCTTCAAGGATCATTTGCAAACTCAAATTGTTTATTAACTCATTCATTTAGTGATTGTTTACTAACTCAACGCACTTTTAATTGTGATATAAATAAGTGTAAACTGTGCATGGGTCGACCTTGTCTCAAGCCAAACCGGACATTCATCAAAGGGGCCAACATGTATGGAACCATGGATAAACCCAAACCAATGACGGTTGACTTTATGCACAACTCCAAGTTCATCAGCTCCATACCAACAGAGTCAGGCCTACAACTTGACGCTTACAACCTCAATGACAGTCTGGACAACTTGCCAACCGAGAAAAGTTCAACCAAAGTTTCCCGTGAGTAGAAATAAAATGATCCAATAAACAGTTGACTCCCTTTCTCTCTCCATATTGTACTATTGACCCATTAACTTGATCATCATTAGCTTCTAAAAATATTTCGCCACTAATCAATAATGCATTTGAATTGAATCCAGAAAAACAGTAAACAAAATAATCGGAACAGCATTGATGATTGATATTGAATTAAGAGCCATTCCCTGTCAACATTGTTTAACGTCCATCATCATTAGCAATTGACGTTCACTGACATTATCGCCAAAGAAGAAACACGACAAAAAATGATTAAACTCATTTGCCATTTCAAAAGTCGAACCAATCAATAAACAAAAATCCAAGTTATTTGCGCAGGTAAATTCGTTGCGACGAAAAAAGGTGCAGAAAAAAGCAAACGAAAACTTCATTGACTGCAGTGCCATTTTCATGTTTTCATTTTCAGGAGAAGAAAGTTGAATAAAAATGGAGCAACTATTTGACACAGATCTTGATAATGATAAACGAATTGAAATTGTTTGGTGAAAAAAAGCAAAAGAACTGAGAAAAGCTATTATGATGAAAAAAGACTAGAAAACCTATTATCTGAAAGATTCATTTAAACCATTTTTTGCTTCTTCTTTGACCTTTTTTTCTTGCTGATCTCAGCTTCAAATCTACCTTACATTGTTTCTTTTGGCCTTGTTTTCCATTTTTGTTTCAACAATATCATCATCATCTTCACTCTCTTTCTTATCATCATTCTTTCTCTCTTTAAGCTTCTTAAGATATTAAATCACTTGCACCCTTCTTCACTTTTCAATTGACTATTACCAAAAATACATAACCACTTAGCACTCAATTTTGTTTGATTTTTTCCTCTTCTTTCTTTCTTTCTTTCTTCCTTTTCTTCTTCTTCTTGAGATTTTTTCTTTACACTGACAAAGGATTTTACACTCTCCTTTCATCTTTGCTTTACAGTCAACATTTGAATTTCAACGTTACTTTCATCTTTAGAGATACAAATCAAGAAGATGAATGAAGCGATTTAACCAAATCATTATAATCATTCATCAATTCCATGTGAAATGCAGAGTAAAACAAAAAAAGAAAAGAAGTGAAATATTTACTTTAAAATCAAAGATTCCCATCTTTACCAAGTTTAACCATTTTTACAATCAACACTTTGACCAGTTTTTGGTTTTCATCATTATGAGCCATTTGAATAGTTGAAAGTAACTGATCATTTTGACAATAATTTCATTTTGAATGAAATTTCATTTGAAATGGATAAGAAGAAAAGACAATAAAAATGTTGGCCAAATGTAAAGTGAAAGTCATCTGTTTGAATTTGCAAGAAAAAAGTGAATAAAAAACTGTGAACTTCAAGGATATCAACTATTTTATAATAAAAGGTGCCAGTTGACAGGTTGCAATGATAAAAAGGGAAAATAAAAAAAGGTAACAAATAACAGGTAAAAGTGAAACTATTTAAAGTTGAAAGAGTAAAGACATTGACATAAAAAACTGGTTGACAGGTTAATTATACAGTGACAGGGTTTGAAATTGAAACAGTGGCAATTGAATGGCGTTACTTTATCCTAAACATTATTTGTTACACATTTTGAGCGGTTCGATATGAAATTTCCTTTGATTAATATTAAAGTTGATATTTTCAACGTTTTGGTAGCAAATAAAAATGCTCAATATTTTCACATTGAAACAATAATATTTATTTTAAAGACGGAATGAATAAGCTCAAAATTGAATGCAAAACTCATTTCTGATTAATTTGTTTTCAATGTTTCCTTTTCGTCTCTTTACTGGTTTAACAATTTGCTTGTTCAAGACAACTCATTACTGGTCATTTATTTGATTCCCTCTCATTATAATGATCGACTTTGGGTCTCTGTGAGTTTCAAGAGCTATTAAACTGCACAGAACTATTCTGAAACATTGAATAATATTCCATCTGGATGGAAATGATAATAAAAGTTGTGCTCATTTTATTCTGTATAATAACCTCAATTTACAAATGACACACAAAAAGAATAGTTTTTTCCTCTTTTCCCCTTTGCTTTGGACAATGAATAAAAGTTTTCTGTAATGATTCAGATTGAGAGCAGACGTAAAAGTCAGGAATGAGGAAAATGAATGAAATGAAGATCGAGGGAGAGAGAGTAGAAAAAATTGTATCTACATCAGGTAATAAGGTTGAAATGATTATTGATGGTGAAGAGAAGACATTTTGGTTGGAAATAAATATTCAAAGAAGATAAACAAAAGGGAAAATGAAATGTTTGAAGGCGCAGAGGACATTTTCGTTCAATATAAATAACGATCCGTGTTTAGTTTCATGCGATTTTTTTGAAGTTAAAGATGAGCATTATGATTGCAACGAGTATACATTCTTCATTAAAAATCCAATTGATGTAAAAATCTTGATTTATTTTCACGATTTTCGCCCTGAATTCAATTTTAGAATCTGCGCTACGAAGTTTTCTCAAGAAAATAAAAAAATGAGTGAAAATTTTTTGATAGAATCAGAAAAATACACAATCACTCTGCTATTATCGTGGTCTCCATTCTTCATAAGTCCATAATTGTCCTCTTGTTCCGAAAAGGACTGAAGCCTAAAACTTTGGCTTTTTAGTTAAGAGTTGGGACCTTGTGTGTTTGTAGGAGCATAAAAACTGAGTCCATTTGTAAAATTAAAATTTTTTTATGATCAGTAGTTTTCGATAAAATCGAGTTCAAATTTTAAACTTCGAACGCCTTTTGTACATTTGTGGAACCATATTTTTTCATCAAAATCATTTTTCTGGTGCTACTTTAAATGGAAAACGCAGTTATTTTAGAGTATTTCGTTTTCTGTTTCTGTACAACAGATCACTTCGATTTACAATTAAACTGACCGCTTTCTGTGCCGTAAAAGTTAAAGACCTGAAGCTAATTTTTCATTGATAAAACTCATTGGTGAACGATGCGAGTCGCAAACTTTTTTCAATTTATCAACAGTTCTCTTGATTCTAGCTATTGGCCTTCAAACTTTGAATGGTATCATTCACAATCATCATTCTTTCACCAATCATTAGATTCGCTTGTAAGCTTTGATACATTGAAATATCAGATGATTCAAACTGATGCAAAAAAGTTATAGCACTCAATTCATTTTGTTGCCAGATCTTATTCTTGATTTGAAAGGCTTCTATAATAATATCTTTGCAAAATGAATATGAAATTGAACGAAGTAATCCTCGTTCTCGTTACCCTGTTCGCTTGATTAATAATTTCAATTGATATCATTGTGAATATTCGTAGGTTTCGTCGCGTCTATAAAAGCTCAAAAGTTACTGATTGTTGGGACCATCAAATACACAGACAATTAAATTATGTTGAAAAGTACCAATCAAGTATCATTGAACAATCTTGTTGATTTGTATTCAAATTTTGAACGAATCTTCTATCGAATCTTGGATTTATTTTAACTCTTCACAAAAGTAAATGGAATTCAATCGAATACAAAATTGTTGATTGACAAGCACTTTTGTGCCAGTCAATAATTTGAATAGATTTAACATGAGTCTTTGTCATTCAATGAACTTTGACAATGAAACAAGTTGACAGATTTAAAGGTTCATTGGTTTGATTTTTGGTCTCAGTTTTCAGATAGACTTTAGGTTGAAATATATAACTGATGCAGTTTGTAATTCTAACGTTATCAAAGCATATATACAGTAAGATTACATTGTTTTTGTCCTCGAAATCTCACTGATTAGCTGGAAATGTCGATTTAAGTTCTTCAGTTCATTAATAATCTTTCGATTAAAAACTCATTGGAATTTTATTACATTTGCATAGTTTTATAAAGATGATTAATCCATGAACTAACCTATCCTACATTTTTAGCCGAAATGAATTCTGTTTCATATCTAATAGGTTTGAAATGTGAATATAATGTGGACAAAATCATCGGTCGATCGATCAACTGGAAGGCATGTAATAATCAAAACGTACCTTTTAGCATAATTGCTTTGTAGTAAATTGTTATTTTAAAAGGAGAATGTGTAAAAAATCTGACTTGCGAGTTAAGAGTTGGGACTTCGTAGGATTGTAGGGGCATGAAAACTAAGTCCATTAGTGCTATTAAAAAATTTCTCCGATCGACAGTTTTCGAGAAAATCGAGGTTAAAGCTGAAACTTCGATTGCCTTTAGTTCACTTATGGAGCCAGATTTTTTCATGAAACTCATTTTTCTCATGTAACTTTTGATGACCAACCAGAAAATGCACTTATTTTGAGAAATAAATATTTCTGTTTCTGTACATCAGATCACTTCGATTTTCAGTTAAACCTCCTGCGATCTGTGACCGTAATATTTAAAGAGTTGAAACTTTTTCGAGTTGTCGACAAAAATAGTTGCTACATATGATCGATCGAACACTTTTTCCAATTTATCGACAGTTCTCTTGATTTTGGCCTTTGGCCCTAAAACTTTGAGCCTCAATATTTCGAGAACGGCATTACCCACAATCACCATTCTTTGACTAATCATTAGATTTTATAATGGGCTATAACATTATGTGACTTAATGTTCGAAAAAGTCCAAGTTAATTCATTTAATAATGAATATCCTTCTAACTCATCAAAGATTTGTGTTTGAGTATCCATTCGCCTTTACAAATCAAGAATCAAATCTGACAACTCAAGTATCAAAATGCTATAACTTTTTTTGTGTTATCTTGAATGATCTAATTCTTCAATATATTATAGCCCATTATAAAATCTAATGATTAGTCAAAGAATGGTGATTGTGGGTAATGCCGTTCTCGAAATATTGAGGCTCAAAGTTTTAGGGCCAAAGGCCAAAATCAAGAGAACTGTCGATAAATTGGAAAAAGTGTTCGATCGATCATATGTAGCAACTATTTTTGTCGACAACTCGAAAAAGTTTCAACTCTTTAAATATTACGGTCACAGATCGCAGGAGGTTTAACTGAAAATCGAAGTGATCTGATGTACAGAAACAGAAATATTTATTTCTCAAAATAAGTGCATTTTCTGGTTGGTCATCAAAAGTTACATGAGAAAAATGAGTTTCATGAAAAAATCTGGCTCCATAAGTGAACTAAAGGCAATCGAAGTTTCAGCTTTAACCTCGATTTTCTCGAAAACTGTCGATCGGAGAAATTTTTTAATAGCACTAATGGACTTAGTTTTCATGCCCCTACAATCCTACGAAGTCCCAACTCTTAACTCGCAAGTCAGATTTTTTACACATTCTCCTTATTTTTAGTATACATTTAGTATCTGTATTTGTATCTGAGAGGATAACAGTAAATAAATAGAATTGCATCTTGATTAAACAGCAAAATGCAAAATATTTTAGTCTCTTTTGTGACTAATGCTATCTTATGTTCTGTATGAATGAGTTCCAAAGTAGTTTTCCACCCAGATAGCTTAGAAAAAATGTCTAAACCTCTAAAATCATGTCAATCTCGACGTCCATTTTTCCAACCTAGACCAAACACGAAGAAAGTTATGGAAAGCAAAATTAGTTATGTTTTCATAGAATGAAGATATTCTAAAGTTCATCGAGCTCTCATTCCTCTTTCAAATGCCCCAATTGCATCTCTTTTACGCATTCTATGTGACTTTGCTGTAACAAAACTAAAAACTTCAATAAAAGTAAGTAAATTAGCAAAAAGATCAATTTTCAATAGATTCATCTTAAGTTTTTGTTGAATTTAACCCTTATAATTGCACAAAGTTTCTGTATTAGTGTAATTTGAACTGGTACTAATAATGCTTCTTAGAGATGATTTCTTTTTATATTCATTGTTTTATATTTGATCAAATTTATTAATTTTACTGCTATGATTTATTATTTAAATTCATTCATGATATAATGACTCACTTTTTCCATTTGCTTAGGTATTACTAATTGCAAATAATGAAGCAGCTGAATAGCCTTAAAATGTGAAGGTGACATTCAAAACTCTTTGCAACTACAATTATTTGATTATAAATAGCTTTTAATTTTAATTTCAGATTCAAAATGGGGGTGACAGACTGTTTAAAGTAAACGAATGCAACCTTAATTCAGATCCAAGTCCTAATTTTACTTTGATCTTGAAAATCTCAAAAACCGCTTATCTAAGAAAAAAATGAACAAGATTTTCGTAATCCTCATTGTTGAATCTATTCTGGAAATAAAATGTAGTTCTTAACTAATAAAGTTTAAAAAGTGAAAATACTGAAGAGCCTCCTTTCTATTTCTGTAAATTTTGATTGAAATGCCTTTTAAAATACAAGATATGATGAGTTATCATATGACTTCATCTAAATATTACAATTTCGCTAAGAGAAAACAATTGCAATAACTTTTTGTTCGAGAAACATAATTGAAAGTAAAGGGTAGAAAAGTAGAATTTACATTTGATTCTTTCAAATGATATTGCAATTGATGAAATGTGATCAGTTTTAATCCAATAACTTTACAATGTTTCAGTTGATTAACATTTATTGCTGAGATGAGAGGCGCAGAGGATGCAAAATATTGAAAGAAAAATGTTGAACAGAGAATAAATTTCAATTTAGAATCAGATAAAAGTGAGTAAAATAATGATGAGGAAAGTATTTTATTGTAAATTAAGCTGTTCAGCGAAAAGAAATGAAACTTTTGGATTACATTGGAAAGAATATAGAAATGAGCGAGTTCGATTGAAACTTGAGATTATCATGATTGAGAAAATAAAAAATGAGAAAAAGAATGAAATGTTTTCTTCATTTTGCTTTATACAACATAATTTCCATTTTACTTGTTTCACTCTCGTTACAAGGTTTGATACACCTTCAAAGTAAATGAATTAAATGGAGTTGATGATTGAATTCAAGTTTTATTCAAATGGTGAGGCAATATCAATTTGATTCATACAAATGATAACCCTTTACATTATTTTGCTTCGCTCGTAATTTCACCTCTTTAATGCATTCCTAAATTTACAAAATCATAATGGGAAATGATCAATCCGAGTGATTATATTGTAATTCAACTTTTTGTTTCTTACTGCGTATTTAAATGAATAATTTCTTAATCAATTCCAAAACAAACTTTAATATTTTTAATCGATTGATGCCATCTTCCGAAAATTAACCTCAAACCAAACCAATCTGATTCTGGTTACCTCGAAACAGACTCGACTGATTTCATCTTTTATATTGAATCTTAACTAATCATGGATAGAAATTTATATTTTCTGTTGAAATTCAATCGCTGTTTTTGCATTTAATGCAACATAATTAGGATCAATTAGATTCAGCAAAAGGGAAAAATTGATAAAATAGTTGTTCCTCAAAGGCTTTGCAAGACAATTACCATTGACGCAATTAAACAGTTCTTGATAAGCAAACGTGCAATACCAACACCCTCAAGGTTGTTCCATCATTAAAACAACATTAACTTTTCAAGAAACATTTCATTTTCAGATGAAACTGATGCTATAAATAATGGTTAATAACAATGTATGCAAGATGTTGTAACATCCATTGCCTGAAGAGTTGTTTTCCTGATGAAAAAGCATAATGAAAAAAAATTTCATTTCAATTTCGCGTACAAAATGTCTAACATTCATAGATTTGTGTTGAAATATAAATGTCGAAACTTGAGTGAAATTTGAAGCATTCTTAGGTAACAGCGAGAAAATAAGAAAATGTCAAACATTTTTTAATCTCTTATATTGAATGATAAATAATGAATGATTCTGATGATGGCAACACATTCAATTGCGTTCTCTGTAAATGACTAATTTCATGATGCAAATTGTGCTTCAATGTTGGAAAAAGGTTGTTGCTTGGTGCTTCAAAAAATTGAGTGAACTTTGCCTGTTAGGATAGAAACAACTTATTTTTGTATCTCAAGTGACAAAATATGTTTCACATTAATAATTTCACGATGAATTTAAGGTAACGCGAGCTCCGAGTTTCCAATAAGAATTAGTTTATCATCATAATACCAATGCTAAATGTTTAAACTCCTGATAAAATTTTGTTTCTTTAAATTTTAATCACTTCAAAGACCAATTGAAGAGTAGACAGATCATGAATCATACAAAATAATGTAAAGACATGAAAAGCTCCAAAATATTTACAATTTTTTCAGTTTTAACGAAGTTAGATGATTCACACAAAAATGCTAAAATAAGATCAATTGAAAAAATCTAGAATTGAACGAAACTGTGGACTCATAGTTCAGGCAACGAGGAGGGAACAACAGGGAGCTTGATTTCGAACTCAACCATTGAAAGGTCATGATAACAGAATATTTTTAATAGGTTATCAAATTTGGTCGAGCTTCCATCTTTTGATTTGCGTTGTTGAATAATTTCAAAGAACGGTCAATTCTGATTGCTTAGGACTGATTTTGTTGACTTTTTGTTTCCAACTTCAAGTTTTTTTCTGAAAATTGTTTGTTCTTTTGCTATTTCAAAGGACACAAAATGTTTCCCATTAAAATACCAAACTCAATAAAGCAAATTCCATTCTGAAATTCGATCACAAAAAATATTCTTGTCCCTCTACTTTTGTCGATCATCAGCTCGGAAAATAACCTGTCAAATTGTTGGTTAACTCAATGATGACCATAAAATGTCCATTATAATGTCACAACGATTAACCTTTATTTTTTGCTTATACCTTTATGATTCCGCAAAGGTTGATTGTCTTTCCAAGAGTAATATTCAACCTGAACAACCGATTAATCAATAACACTTTTTGCTTTCTTCATCTGTCATGTTTCTGTTGATGGACAAGGAAAGTGAAGATAGAGTAAAATGAATGAGGTAACAAGTGGAATAGTTGGAAATGAAAAACCACAAAAAATGGAATGAACAGCAGAAGAACAGCAGATGAACGAAAAAAGTTGCAATTACCGAATCAATAGAAGATGATTTGTGCATTTTTCTTCTTCTCACACATTTTCGCCTTTCTTTTCATGTTACTTTTTTCATCTCGATAGTAAACTTGATCTGATTGATTAGCTATTAATAGTTTGCCAAGCTTAGTTTCAAGTGTTTTTTACCTTTACTTTCTTCTCTTCTCAGTGCCATTATTACATTTTCAATGTAATATGTTTGTTGTGTGCCTAAACAGCATTTAGTAAGGATAACAGTGAAGGTAAATCAAGAAAAGGATGAAAAACATGATTCTGTTAATGATCATAAGTAATTATAGTCCAACAGCATTAGTAATTGTAACAGCATTTTGATCATCGCAAGATTACTTTTATCAACAATAAAAGACAACTTTTTGTTGGTCAAAGTAACCAAGATCATCAAGATGAATACTCACTGACCTATTATCATCAATAAAAGTTGATTTACATTGATTATTACCATTTCAATGGTAAATCCTAACAAGAAGAGTTTAAAGAAAAAAATTAAATTGAACGAAATTCCAATTTTTTTAAAAACTTGAAATGCTCAACATCAAAATCTAAGTGATTGAAAGTAGAGACCAAACTTGATCGATCGAATCACTAAACTCGATTATTCAAATTGAAAACTGTAAAATATTTTCTTGTTTTTCACTTCAACTCTCGTCAATGTCTCCATTGACCCAATCAATTGACGGTGAATCAATAATGAACAAATTTAATTGCTTCAAGTGACATAATTAGATTCTATTCAACTGTTATGCAAATGTTTTTCTATTTGAAATATAATTGTTCCTTCTCAACATCAACTCCTTCAACCTTGTTCATTCCATGTGAGACTTGACTTGTGAAATGCCTTTTTTCACTTTTTTGCTTATCATTATTTTCCATTACCAACTTTTCATCACCATTCTTGTACAGCTTAGTAAAGTAATTAGCAAAAGTGTCACACAGCAAAGGTAACTTGTTCACTTTCGTCACTTTCTCCATCTTCATCTTTTCTCATTGTGATGGTGGCTCAAACCAGGGCAACAACAAGTAGAAGCAAGTTACAACTTTTGTTGATTAAAAAATGTTGATGTTTGATCGGAAAGAAGAAGAGCGTTGAAAAAAAGTTTCCAACATGAAAGTATCACATTGCAACAATCAGTTGATTAACTTGAGAAACATTATTTTAAAAGATTGCTAATGAAATTCATTATTATCCATCACATTCACATCGGAATAAGAAGGAAGCAAATTCCCTCCCAGTCAAGATAATGGCAGCTCTTAATGTTTCACGTTGATAATGATGTTGATGAGCAAGTTGATCAAGTTTACATCAACTTGTTTGAGCTTTCTTGTTCAACATGATTAAAAACATTGTCTTCAAGTGAAAACGCCTATTCAATTGAGATGCACCTTGCTTCACTCACAAGTTCAATGCTGTCAACCCTTTTCAACTGATCCTGCTTTTACAGGCAGTTAAAAAGGCGAGATGCAAACGAGAAAATAAATTAACCAATTGTTATCTCTCCAAAGGTATTAGTTACATTTGATGAAAACCACTGAATTAAACAGAGGATTCAAATGACACATGAAGAGGGACTTCATTCCATTGATTATCATTATGATTATATAAATTAATTAGCGTCAGCCTTGAAGCTGGCTTTTATCGATTTACCCATAAAGTGAACAACAAAAATGATAATGAATGATAACTGCTGCAATTAAACAAATTCAAGTTACTTTTGTTGTTTCAATTAACTCATTAAACGTTGCACATGGAATGAGATAAAAAGGAATGTTATTAAACAAAACAATAACAATTAAACTCTAAATTACATTATCAGCATTTCATTAAAATACAGCCTTTTCCTCTTGGTTTATAAAAAACTTCGTTACGAAATGCAATCAAAAATTTTGGTTAAGAACATAAATTTTATTTCGATGAAAATAAACTCAACTTTCATTATATTTTTATTCATAGTTCGAGTCTCGATTACTCGATAATGGTAGCACCTGCAATCATCATTTTCCAACTAATTAGGTTCCACAATGAGTTATCCTATGAATTGAAATTTTAGATAATTCAAGCTGCTGCAAAAAAGTTATAGCATTGTACTTCCCATGCTGTTAAAACAGAACTTTTTCTCAAAATAATTTTCCTGGTTTCCCATCAAAAGTTACGTAAAGCGAGTTTGATGAAAAAATCTGTTTCATAACTGAACAAAAAGCGATGAAAGTTACAACTTCGACCTTGAATCCAATAAAAAGTGGCTAAACAATCTCTAAATGTGTGATTAAATGTATCCTTCAAAACTCTTCAATAACAATCATTTGATTCTAATTGACTTCGACTTCGAATAATTTTACATTCTTTGCTCATTGAATGAGCATAAACTATTTCACGGAACTGCCGTCGAGTGCTCTGCAGCATTAGGAAATGCAAATTTTTCAATTGATTTTGCACTGAAATTCTTGTGAGCACTTCTATCATATTTCAAACTCCAAGCTATGATTAAAAAGCATCGACATTTACCTTGAGGCAAACCCAAATCGAGTTGCAAATTTATTCCTCTCAACGATTTTTCATCTAAAATGGTCAGTCGAATGTCTAGTTACCAGAACTTTCAGCGCATAAATGCAACTGCAGAGAGGAAAATAAATTGTTCTTGATATTGCTATTCAAACATTTTAGAAAAGTTGAGCAAATTTTTGAGCTTTTTCGCATTCTTTTCAAGTTGATTATTCACAAGGAATTTGTGAAAACATTCTCCTCTAATGCATGAGTTTTACAACTTTTTAATATTGAATGTAACCATAGATGAAGTTTTGTCTAACAAATTCATTAAGTTGCAAGTTGAAACGTAATTGCATGATGAGCCAGTTTTGGTGAAACTATTTGGTACCAATAAAGCTATTAAAAGTGTTGAACAAAACACTAACAATGAAAATGATAATGACTGTAATAATGTTAATAAAGGTAACTAAAGAAAGAAAATTTTCATTTGCAAAAGTATTTTTTCGCTTCTCAAGATGAATTGAGTTTCTCTGAAATATTGTTTATAAACATGATTATTTCATTCTAGCATTATCATCATTATTATTACCTTTTATCACTGATTATTACACAATATTACTGAATATATTTGCTGAGAATTTTCTTCTTTTCTCTTTTCTTTTCCTTTTTTACCTTTACACTAATAATGGCAAGAATATGAAGGAATGAATAAGAGATTCTCATTCTTATTCTTTCATTCAGATTATTATATTTTCTCCTTCAAGTTGTTGAATTATTATTCCAACGATTCACATTCATCGACTAATAACTTGAGCATTCATTTTTATCGTTCAAAAAACGCTAACAATACATGTATTCATCTAAGTGTTTCCGGCCAATATTGAGATAAACCAAATGATTTTCATTCCTTTCCTTCCATTCATATCATTATTCAAATCATTATTTGAATATCAAGAAGAGTTTATTCTGAAACAAATTCTGCAATTCTTCTTCTTCCTTTTGCTGCCTTTTCACTTTCAACTCTCATCATGTGTAAACTCAAAATGACCATTGGTTACAATTCATCATCATTTACTTTAATGTTACTTCATTTAGTTTGACAGAAACAACAAAATATTGGATAATTTAATTTCAACTGAATAATGAGAGAAATATTTCTCTCTTCAAGTTGATAATCAAGTATGCATGGTAAACCTCATGATATGAGACATGAGGCTAACTGTTGTTGCTTTCCGAAAATACTCAATTTCAGTGTAAGAAAGAAAAATTTGTTCCTTAAAAATGTCTTCGAAGGAAAATTCAATTGAAACTTCAACATGATTTATGTTCGAACATTTAGAATCGCAAAATCAGATTCTCAAGGTTTCTTTATTGTTATTTATCCTTTTAAGAAGAAAGTTATTCATTGTCTTTGATAGTGAAACACACGTTTCGATAGTCTGTCGATACGATGATCTTTTAACTGAAAGACAGAATTCAATTAATTTTAACTTGTCTTTGTGCTGATAGTTGATCGGCTACGAAAAAGAACAGGTTTTTATCATTAAACGGGTTCTAATTGCATTTGCTTCGAATGACTGCTTTCAAGAAACGAACGAACAATGAACTTCGAAAACCTTTCTATTTTTAAATTATCATTTTGAACTTGAATTTCAGCTCGGTTTGGTTGATCAGGTTTCAATCAAATCTTGAAGTTCTCATAAAGTAATACAATTATTCTGGTCAATTTGGTTAGCATAGAGTTTCTCAAGTTCATCAGCATTGTTAAGAAAATTCAATTGTCGAGAAAATATTGCAATTGACTTTCGAAAATGTGATTTTCTCAGAAATTTCGAGTCAGATTAAATTTCCAAATTCTTTGAATAGCTGAATTCTGGCTTAAACTCTTTCCGATATTTTTGATTCGAAAAACTAGTTTCAAAAGCTTAGAACCATTAAAGAAAATGCTGAACTCTTACAAACTGAAAAGAAATTTAATTACTAATCAGTCAAGAATCGACGATCAATGAGCCATCAACCCCGTAATCAGACGAATAGAACGTCAAAAAATTTATTCTTTGATCGAAATTCATTGTTTCAAAGTTTTCCTCCTTTTCTCTTCTTTTCCTCTTCTAACCTTAAATAGGTTTAAATAGCTCGAAGGTGGAAAATGATGTAAGACGAAGCAAAAAAAGGTGAATCAAGTGAGTTAAAGAATGAAAAATGAACTTTCATTTTCTTCGCATTTAGTTTCAATCTTTTCCTTACCAAACCTGGAACCTTGAAATTGATGATGATGATGTTAATGTTCTTGTAATAACTAGAAGAAGAAGAAGAAAAGTTGATCCATTTATGTGACTATTATTGTTCATGTTGTTCCCATCTATAGATATAAATGTTTATAACGTTGAAGGTAATACAAAAGTGTATCTTGAGCGTCTGGTGAAGCAACTGGAAACATCAAAGACTAACAAGATGACCAACAACTCAAAACTGGCAACAACTTTGATAGATGATTATTCAACTATAATTTATCTATCGATGGAAATCATTTTCCTTGTTCCTTTCCAAACTTGCAATTTATTGCATCTTTTTTCCTTCGATTCACCTTTTTTTGGAAAACAAAAAACATTAACTCAACTTTATTTATCTTTTTTGACTCAATTTCAAATTATTGTTCTCATCATGCTCGTGATGTATGATTATTATTGTCATTACTTGAACATTCAACATTCATTCGACTGCAACTGTCAATATATTGAAATGGCTTCATTGTTATTACATGAGAACTCGATAATTTATCCAATCTTTTATTTCAATCAAAAGTTTTCAGTTTCATGATGACATGATAATGGTTGAAAATGACCTTAACAGGTATGCAATGGGTGAATATTGAATAGAGAAGAAAACATTTTTTACCTTCTTCTCTATTCGTTTTCCCACTTTGAGCTGCAATTTTCAATTCAATCATTTTTTGGACTCAATTTTTTTTCTCTTGAAATACTTTTACTCTAACCTGGTTGAAATGCTGGAGTAAACAGGGAAAGAAAAATAAACATTTGAAAGACTATGATTTAAGGATTTATATTCTGCTTTCTTGTTTTGCTTTACTTGCAGGTTAATAATTTTCATTTTTATTTTTACTTTTCGCGTTTTGCTTGGATTGAGTTTGATTCGAGTTTTCTTTTCCCTTCTTCTTCTTCTTCTTCTCTGAATACACATCATGGAATGAAAATGATGAGAAAATGATGAAGAAGGTGAAAAATGCATCAATATGTGAGTTTCAGGGTAAATGATCGGTAACTAAACTTTTTTCCCTTTTCGCCAGTTTCCATCTTCACCCAGACATGAATTATATTCGGTGCATTAATGTATTTTTGGGTCAGCACAAGATTTTGCCGCTTCATTGATCAACACAAGTCATGATTAACATTAATGATGAGCAATTACATCAACATTTCAAGACGATTCCTTTCATTCTGACCTTACAAAACTTTTGTTCCTGTTTAATGGAATTGGATTTATCAGAATAAAGGGGTATGTCTCACGAAAAAGTGACCCTCGTCAATTTGAAAAAAACCTTGTTTTTTTAAAAGTAAACATCAAAAAACTATGTTAAGTGTCATCAAAAGTTCTGTGAAGTGTCGCGTTCGGTCACAATCACGCTTTAAAGTTGAAACATTTTTCAGTCGTATCTTGAGAATGAAACATGATAGAGAGCTGAAAATTCGTATGAATATATTTAATGATAAGATGCTTAGCCTGACGAAAGATTTTTTCTCTAAACTACTCAGGTCGAGTATTATAGACGTTAGGTCATTTAACTTCAAACGGAGCTCGTTCAATCACCTTTGCGTCAGGATGAATTTTGATCGGTGCGTAATGATCTACACATTGTTGGCTATAGCCTGACGAGACAGATTTTCATTCAAAATTTTGCATTCATTTGATAGTCTATTAACTTACATTAAGTACCGAGCAAATATTTGAAAAATAATGTCAAAATAAACACAAACTCATTATCCATAGCTAGTAATCTACACATTGTTGGCTATAGCCTGACGAGACAGATTTTTGAAATAGTACATAGTTTGTCTGTTTTAGTGAATTGATTGTACATTGTTACGACATAATGTCAAGGTCATTCAAAATTTTGCATTCATTTGATAGATTACTAGCTATGGATAATGAGTTTGTGTTTATTTTGCCTTTGAAAAATGCCTAGGTGATCCCACCAAACGCAAACCATCACCTTTAATCCATGTCTTGATGGATGTCCTCTTGCTGATTTGACTCTTGTAAGTTGTTTATTCTCTTGACTCCTCCGCTGTTGAATGGTCAAATCCATACACCCAAGTTTCCTCCATTGTAATTAAATGATAAATAAACTCACTTTTTTAAGCCAAGTTTTTGGTGCATAATAGAATGCAGGATGTCAATCAATACTTTAAAGAGTGAAGTAAGTTCCTCGATAGACATTTTGGGGTCACTAGCTATTACCTTGCGACAGCGGGCGGTGATTCCGGAATGATCGATCTCCAATGGTTTCCCACTTCGAGGCTCATAAAAAACAGTTGTTCGGTCATGTTTATATTAACGAATATATCTTTTTTATAAAACTATGACTGGCTTTACCAGTACCATAAACTGATTCAAATGCGGCCAATTCAATTTGTTCAGAAAATGGGGTTTCAAAGTAAGAAATTTTATAAGCACACGAAATTCAATAAAATTGGATATGTTTTATTACAAAATGACATGATAAAGTAAAAAAGACAAAAACGGCTGACCACCACAAGCATGACCGGGGCTACAAAATGAGCTAGCGTCATCTTAAAAATTTAAACTTAACTCTCTTTGTGTACGGAATTTTCGAATTCCCTTATAATAACTTCCTCATTGGTTTTTTTGCGCAAATTCACTTCACATTCGAATACATTTTCTGCATTTGACGAAGCAAAGGTAATTTTGAGTTTGAGTCATTGTTCTGATTCGAGTTTTCATCATCCGAGCTTGAAGGATACGAGCTTGTATCATACGAGCCTGTATCATACGAGCCTGTATCATACGAGCCTGTATCATACGAGCCTGTATCATACGAGCCTGTATCATACGAGTTTGTATCATAGGAATTATACGAGCCCGTTTCAGAGGGGCTTGTTTTAGCCAAATGTAGTTTGCCTTCAGCTATATCTTCTAAAAATGGTGTAGAAAAGCGAGGTTGAATGCTTTCCAAGTCCAATTCATCAGTCTCATCCGAGCTTGTATCATACGAGCCTGTATCATACGAGCCTGTATCATACGAGCCTGTATCATACGAGCCTGTATCATACGAGTTTGTATCATACGATTCAGAATCATAGAAGTTTGTTGCAGAGGATCTATGACTGCCGAAAATTCTTGCATTCAAGTCTGTATCTGGGTCTACTGGTAAGCCAGCAATATTAGGTAGTAGTCCATAAACATTTGAACGCGATCTTGAGGGATATTCATCATTCTGTTGTTTAGGTTGTGAATCTAAACGAAAGACAAAAGTTAAAAAAATAGTATCAGTTATGTTTTCACGAAATCAGGAGAGAATAAATACTTTTTCTATTATCCATTGCATTATTTCCCTTTGCAACAAGGTCCTTGATATCCGTGTTGAAGTTATTCATTACGACTGGCACTGCTGTAACAAAACTAAAAACAGCAACAAAAGTCAAGAAAACAACGGATAAAACTAAAATTGCGACGTCAAAGAGTAGCATTTAAACCATTTCAAAATGATTATTTCACTTATAATTACATAGATTGCTTGAATCACTTGTAGCTATTGAAACTGAAACTGATACTCATCATTAGATTTGTTGTGCTTTTATACTAAATGTTCTATTTAACTATGCAATTAATTTCTGAGCTTGTTTAAATATCTACCTTTGCCATTTTCATGCTTTTGAAGTGCTCTGTTTGTTTGATTACACCGTTATCCATTTAGTTGGAACAAACAAATATGACTCATAGCTTTTTTATGTCATGGAATGAAGGGGTTGTCTACTTAATACGTTCAATCGTTTCTTTATTTTTAAATTTTTCATACATTTCTATGTCATTAAATAACAGCCCCTTCAATTAGTCATCTTTGCTGGTTCAAGGTTATTCAATTTATCGATTTCTATTTTTTGATTCTAATTACAAAACTATTATATATTAAGTGTTTGGATAATATATTTAACTATGTGATCATCTTTTTTTAATCAAAATGTTTCAGTTTAACTTAAAAATCCCATCGACTCTGACCAGCCGATGATTAAGGTAAAGTAAAGGCGACTTACAAGTAATATCTTAAGCAATATGCTTAAATAGTCAAAAAATTAAATAATTAAATAAAGTGTTACACTTAACAAATAATTTCAACTGGAACAATGTATTTATTAATATAATTCGAGTTATACAGGATGTTTCAGTCAAATAGCCGGTTTTGAATCTTTTGTAACTCATCTTTAAGTTGTTCGAATTGAAAATTTTTTGTTGGTACCATGTAGATAAATGTTTGAAGTTTTGTCTGATTAAATTTTTTAATTAAAAAAATCTTCGCTAGGGGGCGCATCACCATTGCAAAGTTGCAAAAGTTGATAAATCAGACTTGAAAATTTGAATTCGAAAGATTTTTCGTAAAATTATTGTACAAAAAATTCTCTTTCGAATGATGTGTCAAACTTAATTGTGAAACTTTGTATTGGAAAGATATTATTCTTCAAAGTTAGCGTGCAGTCCCATTGAAATAGCATGGCATCAATACTTGGGTTCACATAATTAGACATAAATAGCATTTTTAACATTTTTATTCTACCAACTTTGACTTACCTCATTAACCCTCAAACATTATTAATATTGATAACACGTTCAAATCCCCATGAGCGACCAATACTCTACGGAGTTTAAGGCTAAAGTAGCCATGTTGTATGGAGAAACCAAGTCTCCTACAGAGGTGAGAAGACGAATGCAATGTCGTTCTCTGCCTGATAAAACAATTAAGCGTTGAATTAAGCAGTAAATGAAATGGTCCATAGCGCCACAGCTAGGAATGAGCCAACAAGCACAAGACGACTTAGTGCAATGATGCAAGAGGCTGGTAAGCCAGTGAGCAGCTCTTCTATCCACCGCATACTGAGAAAAGACCTGGCAATTAAACCGTATCATGTGAGAAAGACGCATGAGCTCAAGGAGATGGACAAGCCAAGGCGAGTCGCTATGGCCCGTAGCTTGCTTGAGATGCATCAAGAAGACCCAGACTTCTTTCGTAAAATTGTCTGGACGGATGAAGCCAAGTTTGAGCTCAGTGGGGCGGTCAATACGCACAACACCATCTATTGGGCCGAATCCAACCCAAACATCACAGTGGATGCACATAGGATCAACCAGCAAGGTCTAATGGTATGGGCCGGCGTATGGGCCGATGGTCGCCTCGGTCCCTTTACAATCGAGGATAACCGACTTAACGGTGAAAAATACTTAGATCTGCTACAGAACCAGATCATACCTGCAGTAGTAGACACAAGTGAACTCTATTGGATTCAAGATGGTGCCCCCTGTCACGGTACAAATACTGTAAAAAGTTACCTAAGAGAAGTATTTGGAGACCGTGTCATAGCCTTAGGTTGGGACCCTGAATGGGCTCCTAGGTCACCAGACCTAACCGTTTGTGACTTCTATCTATGGGGTAGACTCAAGGGTCTGGTATATGGAAAAAGACACGAGGACCTTGAAGAACTTGAAGAGGAGATAACAAGGCAGTTTGATATGCTAGACGCTGAAGAGATCGAACAAGCTTGCCTCAGCGTTGAAGAGAGAATGAAACGAATAATAGAGATGGATGGAGAGTCTGTACAGTATGCTGACGGAAGATAGTCGAATAAAAATGTAATTGAACAAAATCAAAATGTAATAAAAAAAAATAAAAAAATTTTGCATTCGTAACAATAACTAGTGATAGCAAATCTTAATAAATCATATCTCAATGCTATTTCAATGGGACTTTACGCTAACTTTGAAGAATAATATCTTTCCAATACAAAGTTTCACAATTAAGTTTGACACATCATTCGAAAGAGAATTTTTTGTACAATAATTTTACGAAAAATCTTTCGAATTCAAATTTTCAAGTCTGATTTATCAACTTTTGCAACTTTGCAATGGTGATGCGCCCCCTAGCGAAGATTTTTTTAATTAAAAAATTTAATCAGACAAAACTTCAAACATTTATCTACATGGTACCAACAAAAAATTTTCAATTCGAACAACTTAAAGATGAGTTACAAAAGATTCAAAACCGGCTATTTGACTGAAACACCCTGTATAATAGTTGCTCCTTTTTTGTAGACTTAAGCGGTAGACTGTACTGCATGGGTGTGATTTCTTTGGAAAGCACCGGCATAGAATTGTATTATGTTAGTAATCCTTTTCCGACCTCACTGAATGTTAGGCAAAACCGTAATAAGTTTGAATTTAAGCTTCTATAACTTTGCCACAACCGAATGGATCACGGTTTAGTTTATTAATATCAATAATAATATTCAAAGATTCGCAAGGAAAAGTTGCAAATGATTATTGCCTGAATTAATGGCTTGTCTCGAGTTATTGCAATGTGGACATGAATGCGCTAAGAGAATCTGTCAACTTTATGAGCACCAGAAATGCACACTAGCCACTCTGAACATAACCTGATGAAAGGCGTGAGAATCTAATCTTTGGTGGTTTCGGGAAAAGAAGTTTATAGCAATATTACTCAGTTGTATCATCACTTTGTCTGGATCACTTTTCATTTCGAGCAGTATCTTAGCAGATATGTTGATTCAATATACATGTCAAAATGGAATGCATGCTAAAAATTACTTTTTGCGTTTTTGGTATTAAATTATATTGACTAACTGGATTTATGGGTAGCTGGCAAATGAAAATAACTTGCTTCATCTCAAGGATGCATGTGATAAAATATAAAAAGGTTTGAACTTGCTGAACAAATAGTTATATCAAAAAGACCCCAAATGCATTTAATTAATTATGTAAATGTAAATGTAACAATGTTATTAAATGCTGATAAAATTGAGACTTATTTTAAAAAATTTATACAGATTTATCAAAAAGAAAAATATAATTTCATTCTGTCAATTTTAAGTAGTATCAAGTGAGTAAAAATATTTAGTTTGATAAACATATGAGGTTTAGTTACAAAATGATATAAACAAACAAATAAATGATCGAGAAGCCAATATGTTGTGTCCCACTATTTGATTTTTAAATTTCATCATCCGTCATCACTCAAACATCGACGAGTACTCATAGGTTTGACCCCTAATAATTATAATAATTTCACTTGTTTTCTCTTTATCTTCCATACATACCAGTTGTTTATTTCTCATTATGACTTTCTGCACCCTTTACTTAATCCACTGAGCCACTACATTGCCACTATTTCTTTGCCTTCATGCTAAAACCAATTAGCTCTATTTCCGCAATTGCTCCTCTATTCGAGCATTTGTGACTTTCATCTTTTGTCCTTTTTAAGCCGTGACTGACCAGCTCTAATTCAGAGTTTTCATTACGCTTCAACACTTAAACATTAGCTTTGACTTCTATTTAAATATTGTTTTTTTCATTTTCTAGGTTTACACTTTTGTTTTCAACATTTCATTTTTTTACTTAATTTACTTTTCTTAATTTTGGGACATAACACATGATATCTCATATCTTATGCAAATAGAGACAAATTATCTAATGTCATTCATATTAAGAACTAGTCTAAAATTGAATTTCCAGATGTGTTGATGATTTCAGAAAAGTATAAACTCAATTTTAGCAGAGTTATCGGCTCAAATTGGATGTGTTATAACTTGCTTATTCATCAGATAATTTAAAAACAAAGGAGGGTCTCCAGAATTTTTAACTTTTTTGTCTTTGTGAGTTAAGAACTCAAAAGTTTTTTACAAATAGAATTTTATATGCTGATTTCAAAAATATTAAGTTTTTTTGTCTGAAATGGCTAGAACTTGAGATAATTAAGGCCAAAGGTCGCGACTTCGGAGGCCACTGGACGCTTGCCAGTTTTGCGAATAACATTGATACTCGAGTTTATGATAGATCTTAATGAGCACTATTCATACTTATCAAAGAAATAATTCCATGATGAAAGGTTACGGAAATAATCAGGGTCGAAAAAAAACGGACAAAACCGCCGCTAGGCTTCAAGAAAGGTCACAATCGTTTGAAACTTTTTTTATAACATTAAGACCAATAGACTAATAGAAAAGACGGACAACATTTCAAATATTCATCATGTAAGCAAAAATAACTTGGGTAATCCTTTAGTCTCAATCCCAATGTTAAATCCCATAGAGAAAAAATCAAAATGATAGAATTGCTCAACTATTCATTTGAATGACTGGAGAAAAGTTCCGAAACATTATATATGAGCAACAAATATCACTTTAATATGAAGTTAGCATAAAAAATGTTATTAAATATTGAAAACGAAAATGACTATAGATTATTATAGTGATTAGTGCTATGCAGTTTTTGTGAATTTTACTCTTAGAATTGTTACTAAATATATTTTCCATCATAAGAGTCTGATCTGACTGTTAATATTACAATTAAAGCTCATAACCAACATACCAACTGCGGCTACGGGCCCAAAGCATGAATCGTTTCAATGTTTATTGCTCGATGTCGAAAAAAGCTAATTTGGGCATTTATCTTCATTAATATTAGCAAACAGATTTCAGATTCGCATTGGACCGATCGAACCGTGATTTTGTCTTTCAAGTTTTGCCAATACTTTACCATGTTTTAAGGTCAATTTCACCCAAGGTTATTTTTATACAGGTAGAATGGCCCAGGGATACTTTAGAGGACATTTACTAAAACACGCAGAGCAATGGATGAACATAAATCATTTCATGAGGAGTTGTCGCCAGAGTAAATAAGCATGTTTTTCTCATGTGCGCAATTCATGGTGTTCAAAAGATATGAGTGTTTTCATGCCATTTAGCCTATCAATTGGTTTTGAGTTAAATTCTGTTATCTTGCCAACCGGATGAGCTACAAACTTAATCCGAACATCAGCCAGTTTGCAAAAATTTTCTCTCACAGAAAATGTCCTTCAAATGTCAGTCAAATGTCAAACAGCTGAATAACCTTGAAAGTTCGAAGATATAGTTTTTAAAGGAGGGTCTCCAGAATTTTTCACTTTTTTATCTTTTTGAGTTAAGAACTCAACTTTTTTTTCAGAGTAGATTTTTATGCGCTCAGTCCAAAAATGAAATCCATTTCTTCCTGTGATCAGCGGTTTTTGAGTTATTCAAGGTCAAAGTGCGCAACTTTCAAGACCATTATTGACCTGACCGAAGCTTGATTTTTTCTCAAACTTTATTATTTGATAGATCTCAATGTTACAAATCGAACTATATATATTAATTTATTTTTTAAATAATAGTTTTCTCAAAAAAAGCTTTCGAAAATATTAGGACAAGCGAGCCGCTGGGGCTTAGGGTCGATCTAAATGTTATGATGCTTAGGCATAAGCATAACTACATAAGACCGAAAAGATTAGATCGGCAATATTTTGGATATCTGTTATATTACAGGAAAAAAATAGGTCCAAATATTGAACAAAATCCCGTGTTAAAGCCCATAGAGGAAAAATAAAGTTTTCAGAATCAAACCATTTTCAGTATTCTGGGGCATTTTTGCATGCTAAATTCAAATATCAAATCCATTTTGGAATTTGACTAAAGGTCTTTGTCATAATTTCCTTTAAATTTATTTCTCGGAAAATCTTTATTTTGTGATAACTTTGACTTGAAATAAGATATATCGATTTTGAATAGATATCCTTAATTCTTGAAAGAAGGAGAATATGTATAAGACCTTGCAGATACCTATGAAGGTCAAAAACGCAAATGAAATTGGATGACCTTGAAACTTTGTGCCGATAATCTACAAACCATTCGATGTTATTCGTTCAAAAAGTGAGTTCTTAATACCTTCTGGTTCAAAAGTCAAATCCATTTTGGGATATAAATGAAGATAACGGAAAAAATGAACATACATTTTGGAATCGAGCGAGCTTCTTATTTCCACGTATGTTTCCATTTCCAAAATGTATGTTCATTTTTTCCGTTATCTTCATTTATATCCCAAAATGGATTTGACTTTTGAACCAGAAGGTATTAAGAACTCACTTTTTGAACGAATAACATCGAATGGTTTGTAGATTATCGGCACAAAGTTTCAAGGTCATCCAATTTCATTTGCGTTTTTGACCTTCATAGGTATCTGCAAGGTCTTATACATATTCTCCTTCTTTCAAGAATTAAGGATATCTATTCAAAATCGATATATCTTATTTCAAGTCAAAGTTATCACAAAATAAAGATTTTCCGAGAAATAAATTTAAAGGAAATTATGACAAAGACCTTTAGTCAAATTCCAAAATGGATTTGATATTTGAATTTAGCATGCAAAAATGCCCCAGAATACTGAAAATGGTTTGATTCTGAAAACTTTATTTTTCCTCTATGGGCTTTAACACGGGATTTTGTTCAATATTTGGACCTATTTTTTTCCTGTAATATAACAGATATCCAAAATATTGCCGATCTAATCTTTTCGGTCTTATGTAGTTATGCTTATGCCTAAGCATCATAACATTTAGATCGACCCTAAGCCCCAGCGGCTCGCTTGTCCTAATATTTTCGAAAGCTTTTTTTGAGAAAACTATTATTTAAAAAATAAATTAATATATATAGTTCGATTTGTAACATTGAGATCTATCAAATAATAAAGTTTGAGAAAAAATCAAGCTTCGGTCAGGTCAATAATGGTCTTGAAAGTTGCGCACTTTGACCTTGAATAACTCAAAAACCGCTGATCACAGGAAGAAATGGATTTCATTTTTGGACTGAGCGCATAAAAATCTACTCTGAAAAAAAAGTTGAGTTCTTAACTCAAAAAGATAAAAAAGTGAAAAATTCTGGAGACCCTCCTTTTGTGAAACTCAAGGTTCGAATCTGAAGTCCGTTATGTCAACCGTTCGTGAGTTATGGCTTCAAAACGAAAAACTGCTGTATACAGTACTGCTGTATGAAAATTGCAATAAGTGTTTAAGGTTTCAATTTCAACAAAAAGTTTTCTTGTTTTTCATAGAATTGGAGAGATCTACAGGGCATTTCAGCTAATTTTTGCGATTTATTTTGGCTATAACTCGGATTGCAAATGACCTAGGGACTTGATATTTTTCATGCAAGCTTCTTAGATGCTCATTTGCTATATTTTAAGTTCAAGGCATTTTTCGGAAAAATCTCCTATTAGAGGTCAATCTATGTCAATGTAATGTAATATGCAAAGCCAAATAATCTCTTGAATCCAGTTTAATCATTCTGCTATCATCGGTTCATGAGTTATTCACATTTTAATTCCAAAATTTAAACAAAAAATCTTATTGTTTACCTTTCAGGATTTTTCAGTCTTGGTTCATAATTTAGTTTCAAATCACAAGAAAAAATTAATCAATTGATGTAGTAAAAAGTTTTAGAAACAATTAATAAAATCCCTTATTCCATCTCAGTGCTGCTCCTTCGACTTAAGTACATGACTTCATCTCCAACTTTTCGCAACCTGTACAGTGTTTATCGGAAGCTATAGGGAAATAGCCATTAACAAGTTCGCAATATTGACTTTTGAGAAATGTTTTAATAGCTGCTGAAACTCCAATAACTTTTTATTTTTCAAAAAGTTTATGTGAAAATTTTTAATTTAAGACTTAATTATATATCAAGACTGAAAGATCATGAAAGTTAAACAATAACAAGATCTTGAATCTTTTGGAATTAAAATGTGAATAACTCATGAACCGACAATAGTTCACTGTAAGAACAGGAAATATTTGGTTCATCTCTCAGCTATCAATTTAATGGATTATAAATTGCTTTTTTATTGATTCTCAAAGGTAAATCAGATTGTTTTCTGTTTCATCCTTTTCATTTCCTTTTATGTTATGCTTCGATTTTCATATTTACGAGTCAATAAAGTATATAAATATTGCAATAATAACTGTTGAAGGTTTAACTTTCAACAAAAAGAAAGTTTTCTTGTTTCTTTAGTGAAATGAAAAGATTTAAAGTTACAATCCAATGAGATGGAATGAAAATTGAAGGAAAAGTGTTATTCTGTCCATGAATATTTTCTACCTGCATTTCATTCGCTTCAGCATTAGTCAAAAGTAGCTCTAAAGGAATGCTCAATTATTTTCCATTCCACCATGAGTCAACATTGAACCACGAAAATAAAGAAAAAATACTTTTCTTTTGAAACTCAACAGAGAAAAAAGTTTAATTCCATTTTTTGCATTTTAAGTGTCGCTCATTTCTCTCAATTTTCATAGCATTTCATGGTAAATATAAAAGAAAATATTCTTTTTCTCATTTAGAAACTCAAACACTAAAAGCTGAAAGTTTAAACTTGGATAGCAAGTCGATTGTGTGGATAACTTGAAGTTTGAAGGAAAAGAAGAACATTTTTCTTTGCCATTTCCATCATCATTATCATCATGATCCGTTCATCATTCTTGCACTGAAAATCACATTATCTTAATAAATAAAGTCTCACGTTTTGATCGTAAGATGAAAATGATGTTGAAAGTAACGAAGCAGGAAAAGGAGAAAAATTTGACCTTTTATTTTCTTTCCTTTTATGGATTATTATCATTTCATTTTCACTTGTTACTTCAATGGGGGAAATTAAATTGACATTGATAGTTGATATCATTCCAAATGAGTTTACCTGCAAAGGTTCATCATGATATTTTCCATCTCTTCTCTTCCAACCCAAAACAGTCTATTTAATTCACCACCATTTATCACTATCATTCCATGGAAACTTTCATTACACTGTTATTTTATTGTCTAAGCATCGATCCCAGACCGGAACGTTTTGCTATTAACCATGAAAGGGAGTAAATTCACGATTAACAGGCCTTTGATGATTGGTTCGTTTTGCATAAAAACTTGTTCCATGGAAACGATGGAAATTCATTCATGTTTACGGCTAACTTTTAAGGTGAGAAAAGCAGTCGATCGATATAATTTAATGACCCGATGTTAGAGTTTATTTTCGAAATGGTTCGATTTCGAATAACTTGAGATTGACTTTTTCGATTAAAATTTTTTCACTCAAATGCATAATTGATGGATAGATATCATTAACAGACAATCAATTTTTGCTTCAAAGCTAATTCTGGTTAGAGTGCTGATCAACTTGCCAATGTCAAGATGAGCTTCTGACTTTGAAACTAGACAGACTTGCAACTTGAAAAGTCACAAGTCAAGGCAACTGCTGATGCTATGCAATGTGAATAGAGTTTTCTTGTTTGTCTCTTCATGAAATGTGCTGATTTCTTAATTTCCATTCTTACCATGTAAGGAAAGAAAAGAGAACAACTAAAGACTAGAAAATACGACAGAGTGAAGCATAAAAAGGCAAAGAATGAAAATGTTGATTCCGTTTTGATGATGATGTATTGTATATTGGGTTGTTTCTTGCCTGAAGGGAAACAATGCTTTACAAACAATAGCCAAAGCTACATAATAATCTCACAAGAGATATGATATATTTTGATTAATAAAGGAAAAGAGCAAAAAGTTATTAACAAAAAGAGCAAAAACGACGAAAGCAAAGGAAAGAAAAGAAACTAAATAAATAACAAAAAGTTGCTTTGCTAGTAAATTGATATGAAAATAGAGGAAAGGCAAACTCGAACATCATCTGGAATACGATTGACAAAGGAAATGCATGAAATGAGCAAAAAAGCTGATCATGGGATAATTGTTATGATAACTTGCAAATCTAGAGGAAAATATTTTCTCCTTCCAATCATTTCCATTTCATCAAGTTGCAATGTCTTTGCATGCGAATGAGTTTCAAGTTGAAGAACCTAAAGAAGTACAATGACAAGTTCACAGAAATTGAAGCAGTTTAGAGGCATTTTCGTGTTTCAAGAAACTCCAGTTTATCGACGGAAAATCTTGTGCAAGGAAAATGAAAATTGTTAAGCTAAAGCCTGTTGTGGTTAAAGTTGCTTTTGTCTTACAACACAAAATGTATGCATTAAAAATGAGTAACAAGGGACAGAGCAAAAAGAGATTACCTTTGTAAGGTTGAAACATTGAAAGAAGAAGAAAAGTTTGGAGAAAATTTTTTTTTCTTTTTTCTGTTATCAACCATTCTTAATGCATGTTGATCAACATCATGTTTTATACCGCAAATCACCTTTTATTATCATCTTTATCCTGATGCAGTTCTAGCTGAGAAGTAAATACATTTTCCATCACAATTTTCGTCGACTTATTTTCTTCTCTGTTCAAACTTCCCTTTGGCCCTTTTCATTACTCGAACCTTTTCTTTTTTTGTTTTCACCTTACTTTACCTTGACTATTGGAAAAAAATGACGAGATGAAATAGGTTACATGTGAGGAGGAAAAATGAGTGAAAATAAAGAGAAAAAAAACTAATGAAAGCAAAAGGCGGAACAAAAAAAGTTTTGTTTCTTTTTTCCATGCCAGCCATGATAATCTTCTTACCTGAAGCAATTTCATTTGCATACTCTTTACCATTTACTATTGATGAATGGCCATTTATTTTTATTGAATTACGCTTTTTGTTTTTACTTTGATGAGACAAAACAAACATGATTATCTGAGCATTAAGATGTGAAAAGTAAATAAAGTTATTACGATTGAATTAGCATAAAAAAGTGACATTTATTGATATGAAAATCAAGAAACATTTTTGCCCAAACTTGGTGTTGGCGCCTCTTCATGGCAAAATGAAAAGGTTGAAAATGTTTTGAAATGAAATTGAAATGCCATGTAACCATGGAAACTCACTCCCAGTTGGTTAATAAGGTGAAGTTGAAAAATGGGATTCCATAAAAAATGGGAACAAAATAATGATTGAATATCACATTTTGCCTGGAATTTTCTTTCCTTCTCTTTCTACTCCATAATTTAACCAAAGATAATTAATGAGAGTTTCATGGGAGTGAATGTTATTACATTTGTGTAATTATGTTCTTGTCTTGTTTGCGGCCTAATGAAACATTAAACTGACAATTTATTGGCTTGCCTTTGCCATTGTTGCCCTTTAACAGACAACAACTCGAACGATGCTCAACAATTTTATCGACTTCACATTTTTCACTCCCAGTAACATGCAATGTTTTGTCAAAGTTTCAAGTATTAATCATCAATTGGTGTTCGGTTTGAAGATGAAGCTGTTAAAGGATGAAATGTGCAATTGTTTGGCAAAAATTTTCCTCTTTTCTCAGCTTCTTTATACTTTTATTATTCTCACTCCCAGTTTGCATGCTTATAACAAGATGAATAACCTTGACTCGAGAAATTTTATCAACATTTTTTATTCTATTTTTGATCGAGTTTCACTTTTTTACATTTAATGATACTTTTCTTCCAAACTCTTTCTCTCTCCTTGTTATTGAAAATGATGATTATGATCACTTTATTGCTGATTAATGAAACTTGCAGCATCGCAACATTATTCATCATCAGTCAATCAAGATTAACCTGATTTCAACCATTTCTTTTCATCAAGTAATCATCATGAGATATTCTACCTTCTCTTTTCAATTCATTTATAAAAATATCAAGTCAACGAATAACATTTCGTGATAACATCAATTGGTTACCATGGAAATGAATAATCAAGCTCAACACAACAAACACTCCCTTGCAATGCCATCAAATGATTGCCTCTTCCTGAATATATCATAATAATAACCAGGGAATGTGAAATTATTGGCTGAGAGCAAGAAAAATTGCGATTAAAGTGCACCATCGGTGTTAGCAAAGGAGCAAATAACCTCAACATTATAGTAGGTTTATTGACATTGGATACTCGTCGAACAAAACTGACTCTATTAGACTCACAGTTTAACTTAACAGTTCATGCAGTTGACTTTATCCTTTAGGTTGTCACTTGATAAGCATGTCCAGTGACTAGCAAGCTAAACCGGTACTTTGATAAAACTCAAGCTTGAAAGTCGATCAAGTAAATGAGTGATTATGTTACTGGCTAATTCGAGTTGGAAATTTCCTTTTACCAGCAAATTTCAATTGGTTCCCTAATAAACTTTGTTATTTCGATATTTTACTTTATCGACTGTTAAACTTGCCTAAAATTAGATAACTGATTACTGGTCTACTGATTTATCTTATATTTTTACACGGCTATGCTGATTAGAAATTGAGTCAGAACTTTACAAAAACTACTCTATTATAAGCTCTATTTTATGAATATTTTTGATAAATATTTGAAGCAAACTATCGAAAGAAATAAATCGAAAAGAGTTGAATTTAGTAAACTCAATATTTGGAACCGGGAAATGAGAAAAGCGAACCTCCGATTCCATTTTTTATGCTTATAAATGAAATTCAAATTCAAAGTTTGAACGAAATCGAAAGAAAAATGCTAGAATGGTCATGAAGGTAATCGAAGTAACGATTCTAACAATTGACTGCAAATCTTATGCTTGCTAAATTTTTCGATACTGAAAGATGTGCACACATTTCATCGACTTTTTCTTGTTTCTTTCTTTAACAAAGTCTTGAATAAAATGATAATATTTGGTTGCGATTCAAGATTCAGTTGAAACTTTGTTCAATTATTTTGTTTTTCTTCACTTTTTACCTACTTTTCCAATTCTCTTTGGAGATTCTTTTTATTTGAAAACCAAAATATCTTTACAATTTCCATGTATTATATATAATAGCGAACGAAATTCTTGAGATTCTTTTTTTGTGCAACTTTTTACCATGCAAAAAGTAGAGATAAAAAAGAGGATAAAAGGAATGACAAGAAGAAGAGGAAGAAGAAGCGAACTAAACCAACAAGAAAATCATCTTATTCCAAGTTTGTTTTCCATCCCTTAACCAGGTAAGAAGAGCATAAGGTAAGAAACGAAAAAAAGAAACAACAATAACAATCAAAATCAACAAACAACAAACAACCCAAAAAAGTAACATGCACATTGCACAGGAAAGAAGAGGAAAAGATGCACTTTCTGTTGTTTGGTTCCTTCCTTTTGTTCATATTTATTCAGTTTTTATACTTTCAATTCTTATTACTTTACCAGTTTTTGTTGACTTTTAGACACAAAATAAACTTTTTCATTTCTTTTGCTTCAACCTTCAAACTTGATTCAATTTACGATTTAAATTAGCAAATTGTTTACAATCATTTGATAATCTCATTATTTTGCCATTTGGTTTCAATCCGGAGAAACATTTGCAGTTCATCAAATTATGATCAGTCAAACTATTTACCTTTTCAATTTGATCCAGACAAACAAAAGAAAGGAATGAAATGAAAGTGAAAAAAAATTTAAACACAAATTTCATCAAGTAAAACGTTATTAAACTCCCAGTCCATTATCATTCCCTGTTCAAGAATTATTATTATTTACATTTTCACTTAATAATCTTTTGATTAATGAAGGTAAAATAATTAATAGAATGAAGAAAGAATGAAAAATACGCTTTTTTCACTCGCCTTTCTCTCGGCCTTTTCTTTTACATGTATAATTAATGGATGTCAGAAAATCATGAACTCGGTTAAGCTATTCATCAACCTTGAAATATTCAAGTATTATGCTGGTTCAATGAAGCCTTTTGTTTTCCTCATGTTAAGTTAATCTCTTTTCTTGATGTGCTGAAAAGTCAAACATTTTAAACAATTTTGTTGCTCAGTTAATCTTCGTTGTCAGTCTATTGTTTATCCAACTGCATGATTTGTCATGCCAAGGCAATTGGATTAGTCTTTGGTTCTCAAAGAGTAACAAAGAGAATATTGAAAAAATGAAAAAAAAATGTTGAGCTTTCATTGAATCTCGACATTTGCCAACAGATATGATTAAATTTCAACAAATAACAGATTAATATTCATCTCATTTCGAAATGTTGAGCTTTGAAAAAGATCTCTTCTTGCATAGCAACACTTGATTTACCAGCGAAAATCGAGAAATACGAAATTGGAAATTCTATTGCAGGGCAACCATTTCATCATCAATTTACCAATCATCAAGAGTAACATTATTGCAATCAATTGATACTTTTGATTGGGAAAAGGTTTATTAGAAAGCAAGTCAATTCGTTATTTGTCTCTTTTTGTATCAAACGGTCTTTTTTATCACACTTTTACACTCAACATTCAAGAGACACAAAATGTAATAATTTTATCGCTAAAAGTAATGGAAAAAATTGTTCATCTAAATCATGAAATGTTCATTTACAGAGTAAATGTTGCCTCAATGAGATGAACCTTATCTCAACCTTATTTTCCCTTCTGTCTTATTGAATACATTGAATGTTCAATATTACATTCTTACTTTTAATTGATAACACTGTTAGCCTCAAGAATTTCTTTCATTCTCTTCTTTCGTCACCTTTTTACTTGTGAACCTCTTCTTCATCTTCTTCATCCTCTTCATCTGCTCACATTAAACAGATGAAACCCTATCATGCTCTTTGCCTGCTAGCATTTCCCTTCATTTATTAGCTCTTCAAGTGTCTTTCATCGGAATCCAAACAAAAAGTTTATATTAACTTTCTTGTTTCACTTTTCAACTTGTTGGGTGTCCAACCAAGAGTAACAATCCCAAGAATCTTTCAACAAATCTTGACAATCTTTCCTTCTCTCTTCATCTTCTCCATCTTCATCACTCTTTTATCCAGTCAATTGCTTAAACTTGAATCAATTCTCATCTCTTATTCCACTGATTATCAAAAAAGGTAACTTGACTCGCTGGGAGTGAATCTTATCATTCCCTGAACAACTCTTATTTCCTTGTCTGTTTCGCCATTTTTCTTGATTCGGTCAACATTACTTTTCTTTTCTTCCATTATTATTTATTATTATTACTATATTCATCTCAAGTTATTGTGAATATCATCTTGTTTATACAATCATCATTAGGCTTCAATTTTCGGTTACATTTTCACCCAAACTGAAGATTCCATTTACTGGGGAAGAAAAAAAATGAAAGAAGAAAAAAGTCGATGTAATACAAAGAAAAAAAAGTAAAAAACATTGTTAAACCAATTACCCGGTTATCTGATCACTGATTATTCTGGTTTACACATTTTCTCATTTTTTACTTCTGAATAATTTGATACTCTACATTGTGAACATTCATTAATAATGCATGATGAAACACGAACCTATCGGACAAAATAAGAAGAGAAAAAAGAGTGAAAAATTCTGTTGACATGATAATGATAGATTTCAAGTTTGGCACTTAAAAGTGTCGATCAATGATGTTTAACTGAAAGAACGAAACATTTTAAACATTTTCAAGGCCCAAACTGAGTTGCATCTTAAATGGCTTCGATTGTATCACCATTAATGTTGCCAAAAAGTTGAAATTGTTGTCATTTGGTGAACAGTTTGAGCGTAAAAAGAAAGTTCATTGATGGTAATGATGATGATTCCTGTGTTTTAGCAACCATTTTACACCTCAACTTTGCTACCCTGAAAGGTGAAACAAGGAAAGCTCAGAGAACATTAATTTCAACATAAATGAGTTGACTTCCTCAAACCATCAGGTTAAGTTTCCTATGGGAATTGAGGAAACCAAACCAACAGTGAAAACCGAGAAAAGTAAAAAAAGCTAAACAATTCATTTGAACGGAAATTATGTTTCAAGTTATTACTGAAAAATCATTATCGTTATAAGAATTTTTTTTCTCTCGCTCTTCTCCTCTTTATCTTCATTATCATTAGCCTATTCTGCGCTTTGCAACAATATTCTCTGTTCCCTGAACAAGAGATTATTTTTCATGAGATGCAAAAATACAGAGGAAAAAAAGCTCTCATGAGATGCTTAGAAGAGACAAAAAAGATAATAAGAAATGTTTAATCTCTGGGAATGATGAAAATGATGACAAATAACAATTATAATCTGGTCAGTATTATTTCAATTCATTTAACCTGAAAATGGAGCAAATAATGAGAATATTTTTTCTTCTCATTTCTTTCCATTGAGCGCTTTCTGTCATCACTATCTTCATCTTCGTCAAATCATTTAATGATGATTATATTGCAAGAGCAGAAAAGGTTAACTCTTTGTTATGAATTTTTGCAGACTTTTTGTTACCTCATTAATTTGCCTGTGATTATCATCTTCATGAATAGATCCACTATTAATCATGTTATGATTATATCGCAAGTTATTTCTGTCAAATTATTTGGAATAACCTGGTTATTCTAAATATCATATTTAGTTTCCATCGAAATATTCTCATTCCATGACTTTGGGCAACTTCAAATACCAAACTAATATTTACACAAATCTCAACCTAATTGCTTCCCTAATCAACACCCAAAGTCTGTATTTTTTTCGAGAATCAAACCAGTCTAATGAAGCCTTAAATCATTCGCAAGATACTTGAAGTTCATGTTTACTCTAAGTTGATCTTAGTTTTGAGCATAAAGAGTAAGCTTTAAAGGTGCTATAAATGTATACGTGGTTCGCGTAGTTTAGGAACCATTGCCTTAGTGAACCACAGAGCCAATCAAGCATCGTCAAGTCAACCTCATGCTTTGACTGTCGCTCTTATCACAGTTAAATATGCACATAATATGCGTCTACAGAAGTCATGCAAGAATCACTGCTATAACTGGCTGTAAAAGACTGAATAAGTAATTTATCAAGACTATTATCTAAATGCTGTGAATTGAATTTTCATCTCTTTCTACGAAACAAACGAACTTTAAGAAAGAGATTTTTCATCGACTGTCCTTCGATTCAATTGCAACCCTTTAGACTAAAATTGACTCCAGTAATGGATCATATAACATGTTTACAAATGCATAACCGATCAAAGACTAATGTTTTAATTCAAGTTGAGCCTTGTATAATTGGTCAACTCGTAAAGTGAATTTCAACTGTTCATGTAGATTCCCTGTGCTAATGACTTTTGGATATGATGTTCCAACGAAATCAATTAGTTTTCTCACTTTGATTTCCAACTTAATGATCCATGAATATTATGATTGCAAATGAAATAAGAGCGATTCCTTTTACTCTTTCATTCAATATAATGATGATAATTAATCCAACAACCAATTGAGTTGTACCAATAAAAAGCAAATCAATTTGCCATTTGAAAAGACATTAACTCAACTCTTCACGCTTCTACCTTTTCCTTTACGATATTGTTACCATTAAACATTTCAATTGCCAGTTTTACTCCAACGAAATGCTTCCATTTTGGCTTGCCTTCTTCCTGGCTGCAAGTGCTGTTCCACTCATGGAATACCACAATTTTGCATTTACCCTTATTATGCTTATTTATTCAGAATTGTTCATTCCATTGATTAAACATTGATTTTTACTTTTCTCAAACAGACTAAATGATTCTCCCAATCATTTACCAATTTACACTTGAAAAGATTCCCTTTTCACTCCAACCAAGCTTTACCAAACTTTTAATAAATCAAACATTTACACCGATTCAAAAGTGTAACAATATTCAAATTATTTCTCACTATTGATATTCCCTGTAATTACATTTAAATTTTGCGACTAAAAATGATCATCAAAAGCTGAATAAAACTGAAATGTGAACAAAAACTAGTGAACATTTTTCTCCATTTAAAATGTAAATCAATCAAAGGAGAAAGCAAAACTCCGAGTCACTGAAACATGAAATGTTGCAACATTTCAAAGAATAAGTTGAAAATGAAATTTTACGTTCCATCGAAAGCAAGAAGATCGCAAAGATTGCCTTTCAATTCGCAAATTTTTCGATTTTTTGGTGAAAATTTCAAGAATATAATTAGATGAAATTTAGTTTCAAGAATGTTTTCCTTGTTTCCACTTGAGTTTCCTGATAAACTTTGACTTTTCCTTTGCTATCATTTTGATGGATTGAGGACAAATATCTCGTTGAGCAAAGCTGAATAGATGAAAAACAAGGAAAAAGGATATTTACGTTGATCGAGAAATGATAATAACATCCTCTTGAACGAAGGAATGAAAAGAATGTTTCATGGAAAGTCAATAATATTAAAGTTGCTAAAAAAGGCAAAGTTGAACAATGTCAATTTAGGACTCGCCATTGTTACTGATTAACATGTTAATCAAAGTGTTCCAAGTGAAACATCAGAGAACAATTTCCATTCAAATCAAGCTGCAAGTGGTGCAACAATGTTTCATGTTGATGAGGAAAAGTGCAAAGGTAAAAGGGAAAACAAAGGAATGATTGTTTGAAAAGAAAAGTTTTTCCCTCGCAATTGTTCCAAACATTAAATGCTCATGTTTTATCATCATTATTATTATTGATAAGTCGAGTAGAGATTCGTGTTGAACATCAATTGAAATGTTTGGTTTTACTTTCGTTTCTTTTTGCGGTTCAAAATGTTGGCAAGAAAAGAAGAGCAAAAGTTGAAGCTGACATGAAGTAAAACATGAACATGGAATTCAACTTTAAAAGAATTTTACATTTATGTTTATTTGTTCATGAGAAGTTCTTCTTTTCACTGGTTTCTCCTTTCCTCGGGTTTGCTTCAATCAATGAACTGTTCCGTTGCAACTTGACTTTGAAATTTTTACCTCGAAATCTTCAATTCTAAATGTTTGCCTTTCGACAGTTGAAAGGTTCAGCATTTTCCTTTTTCTTTTCATTCTTTTTACTCCTTTCATGGGTCAGTATTTGTTGGACTGGTTAATTTACATTTTAATTAACTCAAGAAACTTCATCATTTGCAATTTGAAAAGTTTACTTTGAAAGAGTTGAAGTTCTTGCTGAGTTTACTTTGAAACAGAACTGGTCTTTGACAGCAAAAGAGACTTTTTTCAATTCCGACTTTGTTTCCATTGAAATGAAATTATCAAGCGATAATTAATCAACTTTTTTCGTGTAAAAAAGGCAAAATTTTGATCATTTATTGAAACTCTACTTTGCTTCACTTTTTTATTCTTTTATTGCTTATTCATTAAGCTAATTGAATGTTTCAGTCATTATCCTGAAATCCTTTTCTCGGATTAATCATCTTCAACTTTTTTCTTTGCTTTACATTCCCAAAAGGTTCATCATTTATTGATTCAAGAATTGTTATTCAATGAAATAATAAATTGAAGAAGAAGAAGAAGCAAAAATGTTTTTATCGAGAAAATCATTTTTTTGCTCGATTCCATGAAGAAAATGATCAACTTGCAGTTGAACTTAGTTTCAGATGATAAACAGCCATTTCTCGATAAATTAATATTTAATTCGTCAATTGTCCGATTCCGTTCAACAAGATTAAACGTAAACATTGGAAATGATAATAAGGCTGAATTAGGCGAGACTTTTGTTGCCTCTTCAAACTCAACTCGAGATTATTATGTGCATTTGATGCGATATTATAAGGTATAAAGTTTTCCGTATTTCATTCCTTCTTCTTACTCTGTCTTTTCAATTATTGCATTTCACTTGGTTGACAATTTGACAATATGTTAGACCAAATTTCGACTTTAATTCATTCCTGTTTCTGTCTCAATTTCAGTTTGAAGTGAGTGAAAATGGAAACCCAAAGATGAAGAGAATAAAAAAGTCTGCTCAAGGAGAGCAAACTTTATGCAGATTAAACAGACAATTGTATTTATTTGCTTTTGCGGCTCAACATTTTCAACCTTTCTTCGTGATTGTTCAAGAAAGTGAATATTTCAAGATATTAATGTGTCAAATGCAATTTAATTGCAAAAGAATCACAACTATAGCTAAAAGTGTTTCCATGCTTAACCAAGTTGCATTCATTTCATTAGTATAAGTTTGATTCTCCTTGACATGTTGAGCCGATCAATTTTCATTTGGATTCCATATTTTGTTGCTATTGCAAAATTTGCATGCAAAAGGTGATGGAAAATTTCAGTTCGATTTTGAAAACTCTTCAGAAAAGGAATTACAAATGGTTTGTTGAATAAAATGGATAAACTTGATACCGAAAAGTGTCTTGGATGCTAAATGTTGGCTTCATTGAACACTGTTTAAATGCATTCAAATGAAATAGTTTCAAGTCAGAAATGTTGTATAATGGAAAAGATTTGCAAATGAAAATTCGTCGCGTTTTAAACGCATTTTAATGTTTTTCAGTTTTTGTTTGTTTTCGTTTTACATCGATTTTTCTGGCATACAATTCTAGAATTCAATAAACTGATTTGCAGATTATAAAAGACATTTTATTTCGTCTCAATTACAACAGTCTGATTAGTTAATTAATAAGACTTTACAGACGGTTATAATGGCTGGATTTGCCTTCGAATGATCGAGTGGAGCTAATAACAGTTCAAAAGAATTAGCTCAATCTTCTGAAATTTTTTTGTTCACCGAATCAGAAGGGAAGAGTTTAGTTTTCGTAATTTTCTGTTAAGTAGCTGAGTGCTTTCTGCAGAGCATTTGGCTGATCTTCAGATTGTTCAATGCTTCACTGTGTCAAAGTATCTCGGGAATTGTCCAATCATTGAAAAATTGAATTAATAAGCATCATGATATTATCCAATGAAACTACAGGGCATTTCAGCTAATTTTACCGATTTTTAACGGCTATTATTTGGCCAGTGAGTCACCTATAGACTTGAAAAATTTTTTATGAAACTTTCGCGAATAATTATTTGCTATATTTCAAAATCAAGGTCATTCAAGGTCATTAAGTCATGCTTTTGCATTCAAATTTGAATAACTCACGAACCAGATGAACCATGATAACATACCTTACCAGTAAGATTATTTGGCTTCAAAAATTATGATATGACCTTAATTTGACCTCTAACAGCGTTAGGAGCGATTTCCGAAAAATGACCTTGAATAATATAGTAATGAATAAGCTGAAAGGTAGTTGAGGTCATTTTATTGAAATAAAATATGAACTTGCACAAATAAAATCAGAAGACTTATCAGCCTTTCAAATCCTGATTTTTCAGGTTCTTTTAGGATCACTTGAAAATGTTCAGATCACAAATAAGACTAATATTTCAGTTAAGGATTATAATCCTTTCTTAGCACAAAGGAACTGATTTAACTCACAGTTTAAAATGAATTACTAAGTTCGGTCACTTAACTCTGAGGCTGAGTTTGGCTTATTTTAGCGTCTTGACCAGTTTTAGAATTAATATACTAATGAAGCTAGAAACAGCATGATGAAACCAAGTAGATAAGGGTAGGCCGTAATAAGCATAATTAACTGAACAGTATGACAATACTAGAGTTCACAATAACTTTTAATTGAAATTAAACATAGAAATGGCACAGTACTACAGTACTTAAACAAAGGAAAGAATAATTTAAACAAAGGAAGAGCATGAAGATAACATAATCTTAATTAAGTAGGAAAAGCATAAGTAAAAAAGCATAATTAATAAAAATTAATCTAGATATTTATTCTAAACTTAACGGAACGAAATTGACCAAAGTTAAGGAAAAGGAAAGAGCTGAATAGTCTCATAGGACCATATATCTAAACAACAGTTAACAAGGTTACCAAAGAGTAAATAAGGGAAAAGTTCATAACTATCAGAGACAAAGAGGGACCAAAGTATTGCAATACTTTGATTAAATTGATTTAAATTTATCTTGGGCAACTCTACCCTTCAAAGTATGTACGAAAAGTTCATAAAAAATTTTTCAAGTCTATAGGTGAGCCACTGGCCAAGTAATAGCCGTTTAACATCGGTAAAATTAGCTTAAATGCCCTGTATAAATAATAATTTCGCGAACAGAAAACAATTGCTATAACTTTTTTTGAAACATAATGCAAAGTAAAAGGTAGAAAAGTTAAATTTACATTTGATTCTTTCAATTGATAAAATGTGATCAGTTTTTATCCAATACATTTGCAATATATCAGATTATTAACATTTATTGTTGAGATGTGAGGCTGAGAGGATGCAAAATATTGAAAGAAAAATGTTGAACAGAGAATAAATTTCAATTTAGAATCAGATGAAAGTTAGTAAAATAATGATGAGGAAAGTACTTTATTGTAAATTAAGCTGTACAACCAAAAGAAAGGAAACACTTGGATTACATTGAAAGAATACAGAAATGAACGAGTACGATTTAAACGCGATACTATCATGATTGAGAAAAAAAGTTTTATTCAAATTGTTAGGCAATATCAATTTGATTCATACAAATGAAAACCCTTTACATTATCTCATAATTTCACCTCGCAAATGAATTCCTAAATTTACAAAATCATAATGGGAAATGATCGATTCGAGCGATTGCATTGTAATTCAACACTTTGTTTCTTATTTCGTATTTTTTATGAATAATTTCTGAATAAATTCCAAGACAAACTAATATTTTTAATCGATTGATGCCATCTTGCGAAAATTAACCATAAAACAAACCAATTAGATTCTGGAAAAATTGATAAAATACATGTATTTGTTTCTCAAACGCTTTGCAAGACAATTATTATTGACGCAATTAAACAGTTCTTGATAAACAAACGTGCAATACCAACACCCTCAAGGTTGTTCCATCATTAAAACAACATTAACTTTTCAAGAAACATTTCATTTTCAGATGAAACTGATGCTATAAATAATGGTTAATAACAATGTATGCAAGATGTTGTAACATCCATTGCCTGAAGAGTTGTTTTCCTGATGAAAAATCACAATGTAAAAAACATTTCAATTTCGCGTACAAAATATACCAGGTGTTAGAAAATGAACTCCGGATATTTGAACCTCGATATTTTCTGAACGAAACAAAGCAAGCAGAATTTTTGTATATCGATAGAATCATCTTCGGTTAGAAAACATGTTAAAATAGAAAAAAACACTATTGCATCGATACAGTTGTAAAAATCGAGCGAAAATCAATTTTTTTCTGTTTTGGTTTTTCGAATTTTTCAGCCTTTTGAATTCGATTTTTTTTAACTTTTTATCGATTAAGAAATCTTGAATGTATGGCGAACAAAATGGCCTACTTTTTATTCAGTATAATTACCTAGCAAAAATTTTGTCCTATTATTGAAATTTCATCCCATGTTAAAATGTATCAAAAATCACCTCAAAATTACACTCAAAATTATTGAATTTTTTTAAAGCGACTTAAATTGGTGGTTCATATTGAAATTTTCCATTTTCAAAATATACCGAACACATAAATTGGACTCTCAGCTTTCAGCAGATATCCAGAATCAAAAAATCGATCAAGTAATTTCGAATTTATTATCATTCAAACGTCCGGAGTCCATTTTCTAACACCCTGTACAACATTTATTGCTTTGTGTTAAAATATGAACGTAGAAACTTGAGTGAAATTAGAAGCATTCTTGGGTAACAACGATAAAATACAGCCTTTTCCCTTTGAATTGCTCACTTTTCCCTGGGAAAACGTGAGGATTAGAAAAAAATTCCAATTGTTATTTACTTAAGATTTTAATTCTGTTTTCGTCAAAAGAAAAGTTCATTTTTAATAAATGAAGTAAAAAAGTAAAAATTGACAGTTGATTCATAAACATCGGAATTTTTGACTATATCAAGTAAGAATAACCATCTTCATAACCTTTAATAATCATTTTTCTCCTCCAACCTGTAACTCTTTTATAATTTTTGCTCATCTTGAAAATCAAATACACAAAAATCAGACAAGAGAAACACGATGTTATGAGCACAGGTCTAAGGCCAGTAAAAGAATTGTTAGAAAAATTCATAAAATTCAAAATTATTTTTATTATCCTTAATATTGACACATAGAACTTATTTGATTTTTTTAAAAACTTCAATTTATCTTGAAATCCATAAACACTATAATACTAGAGGACTCGCAATATTTGCAACAGGTTGCAGTACAAGACCTTCATTATAGTCACGTTTTTGTATGATTGCGTTCTAGAGTATTTTTTCATCCCAATTGACTAGAAGTAATACCAAGCAAGGGCCCAATAAATTGCTTACTATGGTTGTCTGCGCTGCTATTTCGACCTAAACCAAGCACAAAGAAATTTATAAAAAGCAACATTAGTTATGTTTTCATAAGATTAATATATAATGAAGTACCTTTATGTCTTCTTTGATGTGTTCCATGTTGAAATCTTTTTCGCCTTACATGTGAATTTGCTGCAGCAAAACTAAAGACACCAATTGCAGTAACGAAAATAGCAAAAAAAGTAATTTTCAATAGATTCATCTTAACTGTTTATGTTGAATTTTTACCTTATCAATCGCTCAAAGTTTCTGTATTAGTGTAATTTGAACTGATAATGATGATTCTTCTTAGAAATGGCTGCTTTTTATACTCATTGTCTTGTATTTGATCAACTTTGTTAGTTGATCCAACATGATTAATTATTGATATAATTATAATACATTCATGATATTATGAGTCATAATTTATGACTAACTTTTTGCATTTGCATCCAAATTCACTAATTTCAAATGATAAAGCAGCTGAATAGATTTAACTTGTTAAGGTGACATTCAAAACTATTTCAATAACAATTATTTGACTATTTATCTGTTTTAATTTACTTTTTACATTCAAAAGAGGCGATAGAAGACAATGAATGTAAGTAACCTTGATTCACAACTCGGCTTTATCCTTCAAGAAACATTCTACAGCAACTGAATAATCTAAGGATTAGGAAAAAATTTCAACTTTTATTTACTTAAGATTTTAATTCTGTTTTTATCAAAAGAAAAGGTCATTTTTAACAAATGAAAAAATAAAACTTGACAGTTGATGCATATACAGTCATCTCTTGAGTTTTTTGTTTTTTTTGTTGTAACGTCATCTACTTAAACTAGTAGGGGAAAACACTTGTTTTTTGGGTGGAGAAGAGCTTGTGACAAGTCAACATATGTATACAAAACATTAGTTTAATCAAAAATTAGGTTACATTTTCTCCAACAATTTGTTATTGTTTCTCCACCTATTGAATCGAAACTTTCAACTATCATTTCAATGGCCTGAGCCAAGTCAATCTTCACATTATTTAGGTAAGCATTTTCACTGTTTTAATATTTATCGACTAATAATGATGAAAATGTTTTTCTGTATTCTGATTTTATAGCCCTGATTATACCTGCATCTAATAGTTGCAGGACTGAAGTCGTGTTTGGTGGAAGAAACATTAAAAGAATATTTGTCGGCTCATAATCTATTATATGTCCAGCAAAATTATCAAGAAAAAGAATAGCTTTTTGCTGCCTTTCTCGGAATAAAGGACTATGGTCGGAAAATTCAACTTTTGAGTTAAGCTCTCAGCTTCGGCAGGCTGATAGGGGCTAGAATAAAGATACTTTTTATCTGAGATTTTTTCATCTGTGATCAGCAGTTTTCGAGAAAATCAAGGTCAAAGTTGGAATTTCAAACGCGTTTTTCTCCGTACCTGATAATATTTATGTTCTGATTTTCAATGAGCGTTCTCACCTTCTCAAATACTACCTTAATATATAAAAATAATTCATCTAGCTCTATCAGAACATGGTAAACTAGAACGAAGGGCTATTCATACGAAACAGGTGTGCACAAAACTGATAAGGACTAGCGAGCTGGGTTTCCGTATTTAAGCTTTACATCGAAATTGTAGTTCGGCTAATCGAAGGGTTTTTTGATTTGATCAACAGTTATCTCGGAACAGAGGTCCATGTCATGAAATACAAGTATCAATAACTCTTGAACTACATTACTTAGAGATACCACTATTGAACTAAAACATATGATTTTTATTCGACTCAATGTCAAAAAACTCTCAAGGTCATTCAAGGTCATTTGAAAAAAAACAATTTAATATGTATTCACATGTACTTTATAATATTTTTCAAGCTATAAAAAGTTGTACATTAATCATCATCATCATCAGTCCAATGATGAGTTTCTAATATGGACATTGGCAATGATGGTACGTGAAACTCTTGTTGATGACGAGCCCAACCTAAATACCAAATGATTGTGGCAACGTGAGCACAGCAACCTATCGTCCTTGCACCATTTTTGCACTGGCAGTAGCCACAAATGTTGCTTGAGCGTTCAGTGTCATAACAAACCAAAACGATGTATTTTGTTGCATTGCTATGTCTTGATTGTATTCGCGCACGTATCAGCTTAGGTGCTACCATCTCAACAGTTGCAGGATCAATGGACAACACATCTTTTTGTAGCTGAATCAAAAAACGTCCATCAGGTGATACATGCTCCAAATAGTATCCTTCAGCCTGTTCAAGTTGATATGGACCAAGAGTTATCATGAATAAATCCCTCTCTCTATAAACAGGAAAGTCTGGAACTGCTTCGGAATCAACAGTTATCCAAGATCTACTGTTCCATCGCTCGAAACCTGTTGTCATATTAGCTAATGGGTTTATAGATCTATTTCGACACAGCATAACATCCGCTAGAGTTATTGAATCTGCGTCACATTGAAATCTCTTTCCATATTTATTTTGAATAGCACATGCGATTCTGAAGTCATCATATGCATGTTCAAGTGCAGTGTTAGGCCATACACGATCAAAGGCTCTGAACTTTGTCTTGATTTTCCCATTGATATCTTCTACGATCCATCGTACCTTTGTAACCATCCTTGAACGATTTGCTTGCTCTGTTGTCAATTGTCTGCCTCCACTACTGAACTCTGGAGTCTTGTGTCCTTTGCTTTGCAGTGTACTAAGACAATTTCTAAATCCTCTATCTAAGATGAAGATGTCACCACGCTCGAAGAAATTGTTGAAATCTTCTTCTCGCAAAAGATCGTTGAAGATAGCAGCATCGTTGCTCTTAGCAGAGAAAGGACCTTTGACGTCAAGGATATAACCATTTGGGGCTACGATCATCATAGGCTTGAACAAGTTTCTGTATTTATGTGGTGAATATGATGACCGCTGGAAAGAGTGGTGGAAGCTTTTTTGATGGTAAATATAAGTTCCATCAGCGATAGCTATCATCCTGTCATTATCTTGCGTGTTGTTGAGAAACAGTGCTCTGGCTATCGGGGTTATTTGTTGAACCGCTGTTTCCCTACTCAAACATGCATAGCCAAGATTTCTTGGTACGAATTGATCCAAAAGTGCTGCGCGTGCCTGTTGAAGATATTTCTTTGTGCTCGTTAGTGGAAGACAGAAGGAATCAGCAATTCGTGTGATGGCGTCACCAGTTCGAAGCTTTGCTAGATATACAGCAATGGGTAGATGTTGTTTCTTAGTGCATCTGACCTTCACTGCAGAACACAGATCTGAAAACTGACCGTATGTGAGCCCTGTCCAGCGCTTACATTTTTCATCTGGTACTTGAACACCATCTCTAAATGGTCTACTAACAGAAGCTTTAAGTGAGAGATTAAGAGCTTCTTCCATTAAAGTGACCGTGAATTGGCTAGTCAGATAACTTTCAGGTACTGAAGGTCGCTCATCATCTTCTAGTTCAGATTCATGACTTCTACAAACGTAAGTTTTATCTTCAGTGTATATTGAGCGTTCTTGTAGAATATGGAATCGCTCATCCATACTTAATAGGCGCAATTCGCTAACTCTATAAAGAGCACACCCATATAAACAGCTCCTTCTTGGTATAAGCCTTCTATATGCTGCAAGTGAAAAGCTAGACTCTTCATCAACCTCTTCGATAGTTTCAGCCGCAGTTCCCACAATATCACAAAGGTCAGATCTATGGCGACGTTTTTGTGATGGACCAGCTACAGATGATGCTGCACTAGATTCAAATGACTGTGATGTGCTAACAGAAGAGACTGATGGTGTTGTACCCGAAGATTCACTTGTAGAGGCTGCACTAGATTCTATTTCTGGGTCTTGCTCTCGGTATTGATGCAGTTCTGATGACCTATTTCTCTTCCATGACTCATAAGCAACAGCGCAGCTTCGGCAAATCGAACTCGAATCAGGATGATAAGTCGGTTTCTGCTTTTCAGTCATATATAGTAGCAATAAGTCTCTCTGACATTTTTTCCTTCCTCTTTTGGTCAAAAATCGTCCACAGACACGGCAATTTTCTGACATCTCATATTGAAGGAAATGGAAAAGAATTAACCTTACGAAACCAAGTCAAAAATTGTCTTCTTGTGGGTTGAACAACTTCATCTTCAGGCTTGTTGTGTGACACCCTCGGGTACGTCACGCCCTACTTACCAGAGGAGAAGAACTCTGGCGGAGATCTGGCGAGCCTGGGGTACACGGTCATGCACTTGATCTCTTCGTATTCGGTATGCAAGAAAGACGGAGGATTCGAAAAAGGGCAATGGGTGCTGGACTTAACGAAAATGCTTACTTTTGGTTTGGTAATTGTATATTCCTTTCCTTTGGAGTATAAAATGATGAAGATAATCCAATGGTAACACTATAAAACACAAAATAATCCAATGGTTAACAGTTGATGATTGAAAATAAACACAATACTTACCGTTATGGTACACAATATAAAAAAACACGATGAAGCGCTGCTACACGATTATAAAGATTTAATATATGTTTACTGATGGGTGACTTTTAAACAACTGACATAAAGTAACGCTGTGCGCAAGGATATGGCGCATATAGCGGACTCAATGAGGACTCATTAGCACACCCAACGAGGACTCACAAAAAGCACAGTTTTTGTGTTTTTACAGTAAAGATATGTTGATTAGTGCTGAAGATATCAGTGCTATGGTGTTTTAAGACTTTGACTGTACATAAGAATACATATTAAATTGTTTTTTTTCAAATGACCTTGAATGACCTTGAGAGTTTTTTGACATTGAGTCGAATAAAAATCATATGTTTCAGTTCAATAGTGGTATCTCTAAGTAATGTAGTTCAAGAGTTATTGATACTTGTATTTCATGACATGGACCTCTGTTCCGAGATAACTGTTGATCAAATCAAAAAACCCTTCGATTAGCCGAACTACAATTTCGATGTAAAGCTTAAATACGGAAACCCAGCTCGCTAGTCCTTATCAGTTTTGTGCACACCTGTTTCGTATGAATAGCCCTTCGTTCTAGTTTACCATGTTCTGATAGAGCTAGATGAATTATTTTTATATATTAAGGTAGTATTTGAGAAGGTGAGAACGCTCATTGAAAATCAGAACATAAATATTATCAGGTACGGAGAAAAACGCGTTTGAAATTCCAACTTTGACCTTGATTTTCTCGAAAACTGCTGATCACAGATGAAAAAATCTCAGATAAAAAGTATCTTTATTCTAGCCCCTATCAGCCTGCCGAAGCTGAGAGCTTAACTCAAAAGTTGAATTTTCCGACCATAGTCCTTATCCATGTAAATTAACCATTCAGTGAATATAACTGATGTCATCCATCCTCGTTGATTTGATTTGTAATGAACTTTTGAGAGACGTGGGGAACGTAGTGGTTGGTCTGCGTAAGCAGAATGAACTAAACGCAGTTCGTAAGGAAAGTAACTTTAATAGAGTATTTACAATTAGGAAGGGAAGGAGGAAGAACAACTGTGTATTGAGCCTTCGGTGGTTTTGCTCATATACGCAAAGCACCACCAAAGGTGAGATCTAGAAACTACTAGAAGGTTATCTAGAGGACTAATGATTGTGAAAGAGATTACGTAAGGTAATGCTTATCTCACACGCCCGCTCAATCATTGAGTCCTAAAGCTTTCATGAACTTAGCGTGCTTCACTCTGGCTAAGCTCTTCGTAAGTATGTCTGCCATCATGTCTTCAGTACTCTTGTGGTCTATGCGTATCATCCCTTGATCAATACGTTCACGTACTACGTGCCACTTTATATCAATATGCTTAGTTCTACTGTTCGTAATTGGATTTTTACCAATCGATATGGCACTTGTACTGTCACTGAAGAATTGTATTGGCAACGTAACGTACTCAGAATATCCAAGCTCTTTCAGTAATTGTTCTACGCCCAGCGCCTCGTTCGTGGCCATGGCCAGCGCTATATACTCAGCCTCTGCTGAACTTTGGGCGGTTACCGTTTGCTTTGCTGACTTCCATGCAATTGCTGCTCCTGCCATGATCACAGCATAGCCTGTCGTACTTTTACGATTAATGTCATTTGAAGCCCAATCTGCGTCAGCATATACGCACACCTTCTCGTCAGTTCGTACGTAATGTAATGACATATCTCTTGTTCCCTTAAGGTAACGTAATATACGCTTAGCGGCTTTCAAATGATCAGCTCTTGGGTCTTGATTATACTGGGATAACTTATTCACTGCGTAAGTTATGTCGGGCCTCGTATAAGTAGACAAATGATGGAGTGAGCCGATAATACTTCGGTATGACTCTGCGTCTACACGCTCTGCGTCATCATTAAACTTCAAATTGACCTCCATTGGTGTATTATTAATAATAACCTTGCAATCCTCCATACGATGTGTTTCTAGGAGCTTATCGATTGCACTTTGTTGCGTAATTTTGATGGAGTTCTCAGTTCGTTCAATTTCTAGACCGAGAATGCTCTTTGCATTTCCCTTGTCCACCATATCAAAGTTGTCTGACAACATTTGCTTGACGTTGCGTATTGCCTGAATATCTTTAGCTGCGATCAATAAGTCGTCAACGTAGACTGCGATCAATACGCCTGCCTTTTCGTATACGCATCGATCACTTTTCATCGACTTGAAGCCATTGCTCTCCAAAGTTTCATTGAGCTTCAAATACCATTGACGCCCGCTCTGCTTAAGCCCATACAGTGACTTGTTGAGGCGACAAACTTTACCACCTGGGACCTTAAAACCTTCAGGCTGTTTCATGTGGATTGTCTCCTGTAGCTCACTATTCAGGTACGCAGTGCTTACGTCCATCTGATGAAGGTGTAAGCCTTTCTCTGCACATAGAGCCAAAATCGTTCGTAAACTAACTGGATTGATTACTGGGGCGAACGTTTCGTTATAATCTTGCCCGTAGCGTTGCGTAAAACCTTGAGCAACAAGCCTCGCTTTGAACTTTTCAATGCTCCTATCAGGTCTGTATTTGATAGCGTAAACCCATCGACAACCGATTAGGCGTTGCTTACTTGCAGGCTGCACCAGATTCCAAGTATCATTTTTCATAAGTGAATTGTATTCGTTACACATAGCGTCCCACCATTGCTCTGCGTAGGGTCCATTCGTGGCTTCTTCGAATGATGACGGAACTTGTATCTCTTCCTGAGCTGCCTTAATCAAGCCCAATTGCTCTGTACGTTTACATGAGCGATCCCGTCTTTCCCTTGTTGGAAGTTCACGATACCTCTTCGTATATCTACGCTTAGACGGTGTTTGCGTATCATTAATACTGCTGTTAACGCATGGCGTAGCATCACATACTTCAACATTTTCAGCTTCTCTATCATCATCTTCAGCATCTTCAAAGTCATCTTCATCAGACGTTACGTTATGTACTTCTATACTCTGCGTACGTATTTCATCATTAACTTTTTCTTTTAATAATGCTGGATAGAAATCTATTGAGTATGCGTTGAGATCTGTTGATTGTAGATTCTCAATGAATCTCACGTCTCGAGCCTTCTCTACGCGTTGCGTCCTTGGATTGAACAGACGATATGCTTTGGATTCTGAGCAATATCCAACCATTATCATTTTCTCGCCTCGTTCAGCGAATTTACTCAGTCCAGGTTTCTTGATGAGTTTGAATGCAGGACAACCAAAAACTCGTAAGTGCCTTACGCTCGGCTTCTCGCCGTTGAACATTTCATATGGTGTTTTACCATCAATGGCTTTAGACGTAGTGCGATTCCTTAGGTATGATGCCGTTGCTATTGCCTCTGCCCATAGCCGTTCGTCTAAACCAACGTCGTTAAGCATTGAACGTGCCATCTCTACCAAGGTACGGTTAGCACGCTCAGCAACACCATTTTGCTGGGGAGTGTATTCAACCGAAAGTTCGTGTCGTATACCTTGCGTCTTAAGGTGCGTTTCAAATGCATTATTAACATATTCTTTGCCATTGTCAGTGCGTAACGTTTTTAACTTTTCTCCAGTAGCTCTTTCCATTAAGCTCTGGAACTCCTTGAAGCAATCCAATGCGTCTGCTTTACTTTTCAAGAAGTAAACCTTTACACACCGCGAGAAGTCATCTATGAACGTCATAAAGTATCTTGAACCGCCATAGGAATTGATACGCATGGGTCCACATACGTCTGAGTGAACCAATTCAAGTACGTGACGTGAGCGCGTTTGAGACCTTGAATATGGCAATTGCGTAAGCTTATTTTTCAAACAACATTCGCATTGCGTATCATGTATTTGCTTAGGTTCAAGTCCATAAGCTTTCTTTTCTTTCATCATATACTTTATGGTATCGAAGTTTGTGTGACCAAATCGTCTATGAATAAGCATCATATGACTGTTAGCTGTAGGTTTCAGTGCTGCTAGTACGGTAGGTACGTTATGCTCGTATACGTAGAGCCCATCCGTTAGTCTAAAAGTCATTATCTTTTCTCCTTTTGAATTTGAGACCGAAGCTATGCTTGGCGTAATGCTTACGGAACTTCCTCTAGCCGTAAGTTTACTAACTGAAAGGTAATTGCAATCAACTTGTTCTGCTAAAAGCACATCTTTGATTAGTATGCGTTGCGTCTCCACCATCAACTCAACGTCGCCAATACCAATGATGGGAATCGATCGTCCATCTGCGACTGAAATTTCATGGCGATCCGTTGTGTCAAGTCTCTTGAAGTATTGCTTTGCACAGCATACGTGGGCCGTTGCTCCACTATCCAGTATCCAAAGATTCTCATTCTTAACATAAGATCCAAGAGAAAGTATAGTCGACTTTGACTTGCCACCCTGCGTTGCGTATTCAGTGCGTTTCTCAGATCGACATTCAGACGCGATGTGGCCGAAACGGTTACAGTTGAAACATTTCACTCTTCGCTCCTTGCGTTTAGTCTTCTTAATAGCAAATGCTGCGTCCGAGACTTTTTCTTTTCCATTTGCTCTCCTCATTTCTTCTTCCAGAAGCTTCGTCTTCAGTACGGTAGGACTCGGCGTTGCGTCTTGGCTTGTGACTGCCACGACAAACATTTCGTACGCATCGCCAAGGCTAACTAATAATGCAACTGAAATCAGCTTTTCATCCAACGATACGTTAAGATCTACCAGCTGGTCAACAATGCCAAAGAACTCGTCTAGATAACTGGACATTGATTGCGTTTGCTGATATCGCGTTGTGATTAGCTTCTTGAACGCAGTGAAAAGTAACGAAGGGCTTGCTTTGCGTAAGCTGCTTTCAATGCATCCCAAGCTGACTTTGCTGTCTTACTGCTTTTAAATATACGATACGCAGATGGTTTCACACTTAATGTTATTTCAGCCATAGCCTTTTCGTCTCTGCGTTCCCAAGTTTTATCATCAGCAGGCTTTGTATCACTTTTAACGACGTCCCATAGGTCATTATGAATCAGTACACTTTTCATCTGGACGCACCACGTATCATAATTAGCGTCGTTAAGCTTCTCCACTTGAAGGAAGGCATTTGAAGACATTGTACTTTAGAAGAGCTTACGCACAGCGTAGAAGCACAAGGAGAAATAATTCAAACACAAAATGAAAGGTAACTCTTATTAAAGTTGAGTAGCAAACCAACCACGCTCTGCTACCATGAGAGACGTGGGGAACGTAGTGGTTGGTCTGCGTAAGCAGAATGAACTAAACGCAGTTCGTAAGGAAAGTAACTTTAATAGAGTATTTACAATTAGGAAGGGAAGGAGGAAGAACAACTGTGTATTGAGCCTTCGGTGGTTTTGCTTATATACGCAAAGCACCACCAAAGGTGAGATCTAGAAACTACTAGAAGGTTATCTAGAGGACTAATGATTGTGAAAAAGATTACGTAAGGTAATGCTTATCTCACAACTTTATTAATGATATCTTGTTTATTTTTGAAACATCGAGATTTTTTACTTTTACCAATGACTAAAGGCTTGAATTTCTCGCCAACACTTGACACGCAGAAGAATAATGTAACTCTTTCTTTTCTTTCAATCACATTTTTAGTGTTACCTTCAGGATGGATGTATGATCGACGAGATTGGTTTTGATATTCAAAGATGTTTCATCTGCATTTAACAGAACATATTCAAGATAATTATTCAATTCAATTGTAATCTGATCGAACCATTGCTGAGTAACTTCACCATTTACAAGTCCTTCTTGTCCATTCAACTTTAATGACTTTATTTTTTTTCGTTGACAGAAATTTTGTAGCCAACCTTTAGAAGCTTTGAAATTTGGTAAACCTTTTTCATTCCTTATCCGTAAGGCATAGCATCTTATTTCTTCTCCATGAACTGTTATTCCACTATTGTTTAGTTTTAAAACAAATTCACTGACTTCAGTCTCTAGTTCTTCCAATGGAAATTCAGTTTTACTCCTTTTGAATCTTTCGATGGATTTTGATTGTAAGCTTTGATGAACTTATCGGAATTTCTGATGATATAAACAACTGCTGGTGGAGAGAGAAAAGATGTTTTTGAGCAGCTGATTCACGACTCAAATTGTCAGATTGATTTATTATATCTAATTTTTTTAGAGGTATTTTACACTTGCGAGCAATCATTTTACCTACATGTGCTTAGTTGCCTAATTGTCTGAAACTTATCGAATCCCGAAGTAACGAAGTTTTGCCCCCAAAAAAACAAAAAACTCAAGGGATGACTGTACATCGAAATTTTTGGATAAATCAGGCACTGAATGACCTTCTTCATAACCTTTAATAATCATTTTCTCCCCCAATCTGTAACTCTTTTATAATTTTTGCTCATATTACAAATCAAATAGACATAAATAAAAAAAGAGAAACACGATTTTATGAGCACTGGTCTAAGGTAAGTAAAATAATGAATTCTATAGTTAAAGAAATTTTTTCTTTTGAGTCTAAACAGATTAGTAAAAATGAACCTCGAAGGTTTTAGAAAATTCAACTGATTTGCATTTTTTCATTTGTGAAAAGTAAGCGATTCAAAGAGGGAAAAGACTGTAATGAAATGTCAAACATTTATTAATCTCATTTATTGAAATGAACGCAAAGAGTTTATAAAGAACTCCATGAATTCAGCCAGAAAGGGGGTAAGCACTGAGCTACTCCAACGAAGCTCTGCAATTTTAATTAGATTGAAATCTGTTACGTTTTCGCATTCAAATGGGAATAACTCACGAACCACATATGACATAGCGACATAACTCGACCAGTGAGATTGTTTGACTTCAAAAAGCATGATTTAATCTTCGTTTGACCTCCTACATCATAAGGTTCTATTTCCGAAAAATGACCTTGAATGGCCTTTATTTAGAAATATAGCAATTAAGTATTCGCGAAATTTTCATAAAATTTTTTTCAAGTCTCTGTGTAACTCACAGTCCAAGCAATAGCCGTTTAACATCGGTAAAATTAGCTTAAATGCCCTGTATAATAGAACATTCAGCAAAAATGAGAAGCCAAAAAGTGCATAAATGCATTATATTTTTCCGTTTCACTGAAAAATCGTAAGATTTCATTTGTTACAGCATAATCTGGTTGTGAGTTGATCTTGACCTTTTTGATACAAAAGCAGAAGTTGCTTCAATAAAGAATCAATTCACAAATAAAAACAAACGAAAGGTAAAGTTGTGTTTTTTGTGACTTTGTTTATCCTTTTCTATTCCTTTTGTTGCCAAATTATTTATTCTTTCATCAAATTTCCACTTTGCTTCAAAGTTAATTGCAATGATTGACTAGAGAATTTTGGTGAATTTAATCATAAGGGATTTGCATAATTAAAACACATGTTTTTATATTTTTCGAGATTCAATTACAGTTTTTCATCGCAATGCTACTCTGTTGCAACAAAATTCATGCATGTTTAGTTTCATTGTGCCAAGTTTCAATCAACCAAAGTCTTTCGCCATGAAAACCTTAAGCTCTAACAACATGGAATACAGAATTTGGAAATTTCGTTCAAACATCCGAAAAGACAAAAAGAAGCAGAATTAGAATTGTATTTTGTATCGCTTCTTTCTGTTGCAAAAGTCGTATTTCAAAGCTTGAATGACTGATTCTTCAAAGGTAACCCACAATTTAATGAGTTAATTTCTTCTTCCCTCAGCTTTTCCCGAATCTCTTCTCATGAAAAATGAAACTTGTCAAATTAATTTATTCATCAATGAATTTGCTTTAAATATGAATTGGCGACAGTCTTGCAATTTCTGTGCTCAACCAAATATCCCAAACTGACTAACCATTATTCAATGGAAAAGCATGACAACTCATAACATGCATTTGAATAATAATGAAAAAAAACAAGTGATATCTCAGTAATCATTGAACCATTTGACATTCAATTTTCTTAGATTGTATTCGATGATATTCAAAGTTGATGAAAAATGCGACTAATGATCTTATAATTCAAATGTTTGCCATCAATCAAAAGTCAAAATAACAAGTTAATTACTTTTTTGAACCGATTTAACGTCTAAAAGTTTCTGGTGAAAGTCAATTCTTAAAATGAACTTGAATAAAAGGCGAGACAAGCTTTCTGTGTGAAACTGTTCTTTGCATTTACCAAATGTAATACTTTTGCATCATCGTCAGCCTTGATTCTTGATCAAGCTTACAACACTGAAACCCTAGAACTGCATTGAAATGGTTATTAGACAAAAAGCTAATAACTTGAATGGTTTCGTCACAATGAAAGATGAAACTAAATTTTATCCAATCTTCGACTTGGCGAAATTCCAATCGTCATTTTGATTTGGATAAATATAAATGTCGAAGAATATTCAACTCTCAAAGGGTTAAACTAAATGCTGCCCGATTTCACGTTATTTTCATCATTAATTCTTATCACACGGAGCCAATTATTATCATGGAAATTCGAAGAGAGACAAAATTTCTATCTGTTAAGTGTTGATTCAGAATTTCTATCGAGTTGTTATGATAAAGATTTTCTTATTATTCAACAGCTATTCGATGAATTGAATGGATTTTTCATTTTTTCGATTTTCACGCTTCTGACGATTCATTAGAATTTTTGAGCCGAGATTATTTAAAACTCGAAATGCTTAAAAAACGTTGCCAACTTGCAACGTTCTGAGTTCATTATCATTGCTTAAACCCTCATCGTTGGCAGAGAAGATGATTATCATTTTCATTCCCTGAAGGATAAAACAATGGTAAGCTTTTTGTTACCATAATAATGAAGTACAGAAACTGTAGGTTACGAATAGAAGAGGTTTACCAATTAATTGATTTCATGATTAGTTTCATTAAGCTTATCTTTTGTTTTCTTTTTCTGGTGGCAATCAAAAGATAAACAATCATGAGTTTGCTCAGGCATTTTGGAATCATTGATTTTGTGCAACCAATTCTTGCATACATTCAGAATATATCAACTAGCTTTCATGAGTTGAAACTACGAGTCATTTTAAGCATTTGAAGATGATTGAGTTTTTATTCAGAGAGATTATAATCTTTTCAGAATAAGGCTTTTGAATGGCATCTTCAATTCAGACAAAGCGTCTTTCACAAGTAAAAGTTCAATAAGAATTTAAAATTTTCTCAAAAAGTCAACAGAGTTCAAATCAGTGATTCTTGACGATCTTGATCTTATTGTTGTAAGAATCAATGCCGTTAAAAGTTCTCATGATTGGATTTCGCTGGTTTCAGCGTCATTGACAGTGAACCTCAAAAGTTCTGTTGATGTTTCATCTTCACTTGAATATGATTCTCAATGTATTAGTTCTATGATAATTCGGTGAAAGACCAAACCACTATTCCAAGTCTATTATTTACAAGAAATGCACATTTGTTCAACTCCCTTGGGTTGAGTTGATAAGTACAATTCATTGATGCTCTTTTGGTAACCATGAAGGTTTACTGTTTCATCTCAATACCTTTTAATCACATGAACCGGTGCAAACCTTCAGAGAATCAATTGTATTGGCTGAATATCACTGAATTGCAAAAAGGTATTCATCAAAGTAGCTGCAGTTTAAAAGCTTATCGTTCAATGTAAACCATTCCTATCAACGAGAAGTTGATGTTAAGCTTCTATCTGTTCATCTGGTGATACATTTTATGAAACTCACAGTTTCTGGAGATGAATTGATACAGAATAACTGAAGACAAGAAAAAACTGGAATTGTTTGTCCTGGTTAAATCCTTGTTTACTCTTGAGTTTTGGAAGTGTTAACAGTTAATTTGTATTGTCATCATTTGACATGTTTTCTCATCATCATGATCACATGTTATGGGTGGACAACAAGAGCATAATTCACAAACAAAATCGAAAGGTCAAGAAGAAAGCATTAAGTGACTAAAGAAAAGGCTAACAAGTTGAACAATCGTTGGAAGTGAAACACTGATTTTTTGTCTTTTCTTTTGTTCACATCAATTCTGCTCACAATCTATTAATTATAACTCATTAGGCCAATCAATCAGTAGATTTAATTATCTGCTTTTGTTGAACAAGTTGAAGGTAAAGAATGAAACCTCACAATTGAACAATAAACAGAAAACATGTAAACACAATTTAAGTGTGATTCTGATCTGAATAAAACATGACCTTTGGACAAGTTCAAAATGCAAACAGAATCAATTGACAAACTCAATGAAAATTGATTGAATTTTCAGAATCAGAAAGGTGAGAAATAATGAAACCTTGACAAGACCGATGGCAAACAATCACATTGACTTGCATTAAAAATCACAACCCTGAAGAGTTGAAAGAAAAAGAAACTTTGATGAAACTTTGGTCGATAAACAAACTATGAAAACGAAGAAAATAATTCATTAGAGAATCGAAGATTCAACTTGAAGGGAATTTAAAAAAAAGAAAAATCGAATCAATTGAACACTTTTCATTTCACCTTCCAGGTAAACATCATTATATGAGATTCACTGCAACTCTTTCACAGCTTGTTTCAATATGCAACATTATCTTTTGGAACAGTTGTATTGAAAGCGAGAAAAGCATGTAAAATGCATTTCTCGCCAATGAAGATGAATTTGGGTGAAGAAAATAATTTTACAAAATTGGAAAAGAAAAAAAGATTCAAAAAGTTCTTTTATGGAAAACTCGAAAATGTCTCTCAGTTTTCTTCTTATATCCATTATCATCACCTTGAGCATCTTTTTCATTTTCATTTCCATGTTTTCCTTCGAAAAAAAGTCTCAATTTTTTACTTCTTTTTCCGACTCAACAATAGAAACGGCCAAATGAAGTCACTTTTCATAATGCAAAACAAAATGCAATCAATTTGCTTGGCTGGTTATTGCATTAAAAGCGAAGAAATAAAAGTGTAACAATGATAATCGCTTTTCCAACAAATGATTATAGCAATGACACTTTGCTGGTTCCTCTTAAGTTTCAATAAAGAGCGATGTAATTGACCATAATGGACAGATGATGGTCAACATTGTTAAAGTTATTGCATTACGGAAGTAATTTTATTCACAGACGAAACGATAATATCAATATCCATTGTTGCTAAACATTTACATTATTATCAAGTTGCTCCCTTTCAAGATGTTCAACTTGATAAAAAGGACTTTTCAATTAACCATGGACTGTTCAATGGATTTGATGAAAATGTTGATGCAATTTGTTTGCTAATTGATTGGGCCAATCGACAATTAAAGAGATGCAATTGTTCTTTTAATAGTTTTTTCCTTTATTCGAATCATGAATAATGTTTTATATTAATTTCTTTTGCATTACAATATGGAGAATAATGAAAGGGAAAAAGAGTTTCAATTTGTTTCTCAGAATTCATTCTAATTTGTATTCTTTATTTTCTTTTCCAGTTCTTTTATCGTTAACCATGGGATTAATGTTATTAATGGGAACTTTAACTGTTCACATAACTAAATATTTGCCAGATGGAGCTGATTGGTGGATTGAATTGATTGTCAGCGGATTATTTACTCTAATTGTAATCCTGGTAATTCTCATTGTTCGTCAACCCAAACACCGGTCAACCTCACGAAATAGCATTCCCTGTGTACCTTTACTACCAATATGTGCCATTTGGATGGATATTCATTTGATCATTTGTCTTCCGAGTTCCTCATGGATTGCATTCTTAATCTGGTCACTCATAGGTAATTCATTCATTTACATTATACCAAGCACATTTTGAAACTCACGTACCTAATTACAAATTCAACTGGTTTTAAAGCTTTTTGGTAATTCTTGAGGTCGCTATTAAAAAGTGATTTTCGCACGGCATTAAATGACAGATCGCTCTATCAATCCTTGTTGATGGATTATACAAGGGTTTATGAAATAGGAAATTATTTGAAATTTTAAAAGTTCATTAATTAACTTATGATTAGAGGCATGTCATTCCGAATGATTTAGAGGTCAAGTTGACGAATAACTTTGAATAATCTTGAGACACTGCATATTGTACTCAAACTCGGGAAGTTACCCTATCTTAATCTCAGTTCTGTGAAATAAGTAGCTCTCGAGTTATGAACCTAAACAGGTAGAGGAATAGAAAACTTTCAGTTCAAATAAATTCTGACCTAAACTTCTAAAGGTATGCAAAATACTATTTAATCATAACAATAGGAATACCCTCTTAGGTTTATGGTCAGTGCAATACTGTTTATTCAGGTTCACGGTAAGTTTCAGGCTACAATTGAGCATTTTTATCAGGCCTCAAATATGACTGAAAAACTAAAGGAACCAAAAGAACAAAAGGTTTAGGGCTTGAGTGCCCATTTTCAACCCTTGGTTATCAGCATTTATACTTTTTGTCCCTAACACACAGTACTGTACACTCTGTATAGACATTTTTGTCACAAGAGTAGAGTATTCGTGATTTTTTTGAGAGCAACGGAGGGTTAATAGATCGATTGACTTAAAATCTGAATGTCGATTTATTCACAAAAGACTGCAAGTTATCAACTTCAAACATCCATTCTAATATTATAAGTTCACTAACTTAATATTGAAGCAACAGCTTTCAGTTTCATTTGCCCAAATGCATCATCTAATAATGGCTTTAACTATTCGATTTACTTTTCGATTCGAGTGCTTAGCGACAATTTTAATGGAAATTTGACTTTTTCTTGTAGCTTCAAAATTAAATTGTTATACAGAGTAAAATAAATTGTATTTCATTTTGTCATTTGTTCGCTGTTTGTTCCACAAGTTCATGATTAAGAATCAGAAATGATGATTAAAAGAAGCGAAAAAACATGAAGTTTCTGGATTTTAGCTCATTTCAAACCAATAAGTAAAAGTTGTAGCTTGTCAAAAGAGCTGTTACAGTTAATCAAAAACCATTTAAAGTAAAAGTTGATTTTTTTTCGAGTAAACCTTCTTTTTTGTCGTAAAAAATATCAAACCAACCAGCACTGACTAGTGAAACAATTAAGTTTATCAACACATTTGAAAAGTTATTAAAGAGAAAGCAAACTCGAGAGGAATTTCTCTCTTTTCTTTATTGATGTTTCTACTTGTTTAACAACAAAAAAGGTTCTCATCAATCGTAAAAGAAAGAAAAGGCGAGAGAAAAAAATCATTAACAGCAAAAAAAGCGTTTCAAGTTCAGAACATTTGTTATTTGTTCAATTCTTTGAAAGTTCAACTTGAAAGTTTTATCCATTATACATTGAAGTTTGTTTCATTGAATGCCATTAAATCATGCTAATCAACCTGCTAATGTATTAATGATATTAATGTTGGCTTATGGTTAGACAAGGTGTGAACAGTTAAAAGTGAAGTGAATTTCATTTCCAATCAATCGATTGTAAAAAAGAATCAGGAAAAAGGAAAAGAATAAGCGCAAGTTTCCTTCATCTTTTCATCTTCTGATGGAAAAGAAATGTTTACAGGAAAAAGACTTAACTATCATCGTCATGATGATTAGAGAAGAAAAAAAGACTAATCTTGTTCATCACTTGCATCATCTTGACCAATGTTTTACTAGTGTCAATGTTGACCCAAGCACAGATGATGATCAACCATGATGTCAGGCAACATTTCAATATAACAGCAACTTTAATTAATATTGATTTAATCCCAGTAAACATTGAATTTAACTCAAATATTGGATTGGAAAATAAGAGCAGATTTAAGGGTTTCATCCAAAGGTTGACTCAAGTATCAATAAACAGACCATTTAGCAAACCTGTAAGGACAGCATTCAAGTCCAAGTACTTTATTGACACATAAAAGTCATTAAAATCATCATTAAATTCAATTCAATTGCAATAAAAATTCCACTCTTTTCAAGCTTTAATGTTATTCGATCGAAATTCAAAGTTGACCAATAAAATGATCATCAGAATGCATATGAATGCGCAAACCTTTGTAAAAGTTTTTCGAGTTTTGAAAAATTCCAAAAAAGATTTCCAGTTTTTCTCTGCGTTTGAAACATTCTTATTCTTCTAACCGTGACATGAATAAACTTATTACATTCAGTCAGTGTTTTTGTTTTCCAACTAATCATATTCACTACACAATTTGATTCGAGTTGGACTGTGATTTGATTTCAATTGTTCCATGAATAACAATTTTATTATCTGAGAGAAAAATTCAATTACTCAACTAAACAGTTTAACATCCTGAAGGCAAAACATTGAAAATTGTCAGCAAAAAGTGAAATATTTCATCAAAAGGAAAACATATTTTCAATCATTCTCAATGAGAAAACTTGAAAAATGCAAATTTAATAATCGATAAACGTTGAAATAATACAATTAAACGTTCGAAGAAAAGTTATTCTGGGAAAAGAAAGAAATGAAATTGCAAACAAAGAACTATTTTATTCATGATAAACCAATGATTCCACTGAGATTTATCATTATCAGAGCTTTTTATCGAATATATTATTGAATCAAGTTTAGAAGTAAAATCTCAGGCGAGTCTTCAATGAATGAAACTGTGAGCAGCTTTTGATTAACTCGTAAAAGAAGATGATTATTGCTATTAAATGGTAAAAAAGAACAGAATTATCGATAATCAATTTTATCGATTTCCGTCGAATTAATTAAAAGTACAATTTTCGAAAAGAATATTTTAAAACTTTTTTCCAGACTTTTTTATTGCGAAAATGTTTTTGGTGGAAAAGAGGTTTTTTATGCGTTTTTTCTTGGAATTTCTGATTTAAAATGAATTTTACAAAAAAATTCATTCTTATTCTGACCACATAAGAATCACTGATGAGTCAATGAAAGGTATCTCATGGCCATGATAATGATAATGTGTTGACCTTTTCTTCAGATTTCATTTCGTAAATTATCATTTCACTTTTTTTCTTCTTCGCCGTTGTTTTCATGATAATCCAAATTGATGCTTTTCAGATATTATTTGAAACAATCGATCAATGAAACTTGTCTAGAGTTATCATTTCACCATAGAACTAATGTTGACACGCAAAAAAATCATTATTTATGTTAAACTTGAGAGAAATTTTTTCAACTTCAATTTTGACTTTTCAACTGACCATCCAGATTTATCGTACCTTTTACATGATTCATTCATCACGTCGATTACTTTTCAATATTTTCCATTTCAGCCAAGTTTTGTCTTCATCAACTTTAGTCTTGAAAAGTTGTTTCGATGGAAATGATTATTTCGATAAACACTGAGCAAATGCACAGGTCCTTTCAAACTTTGATAGTCGATAGCAAGGTATTTCTTCGTATTGCATCCATAATTTGTTCGAAGTAAACGAGTGAATATTTTCATTTGATTCCGTTTCGCAGTTTCAGAGCTTTTTGGGAAACAAGAGATTTATATTCGCCTACTTCAAGCATCGGTTACTGGCCTTTGTTACAAGACTTTTATTAACTGAACTTGTCTTATTGACAAAAGTTCATTGCTTGTGTGCGATTCGAACGCTTTTTAAATCTTTGCAGAATCTCTCGAGTTTAATGAATGATTGCATGACACTTGCTTTGATGAAATTTTAAAATTGTTCAGTTTCTAATTGGTGTAGAAATTAAATTGAAAAGATTTTCACTTTACTCTCATGTTAACCTTTTCATGATGCAAAGTTAATCTACATAAATGTTGGGATAATAATTGGTTTATCGATTGTGGTTCCAATATTGGTTAATGGTTAATAGCATTTTATCACGAGATGATTACCATCATCATTATGTGATGAGTATAATGATTATATTGCATGAGTTGAAACTCTCTTGTATTGTTGGCTGAATATTAATGAAAATGATTTCGACCAAGTTTTCAATGCTTTCCAATATCCATTCATAGCTGTTGAACTTGCTTTTATGGGTTTGGACTTGACTGTGCTCATTATCATGGCAAACCAGTTGACTTTGATTTTACCGTTTGTTTCATATTGTTGACCAATTGAAGGTGTAAAACACATTTAATCTGGAACAAAGGATCGTTACGACGCTCCATTTGCTTATCGATTCAATTAACCTTTCTCTTCGTTTCTTGCAGGAATCTTTGTTTACATGAGTTACAGTGTTTGGTACAGCCATGAAGGTGATTCAGATGAAACGGATAAATCTCAAGAGCAGCTTAACCTAAATGTTTCACTGGACGAGGAAAATGATGCGATTATTCATTGCCTGGAAAACTTTACCGATGGATCATCTGTTTAATTGAACATCTAATTGTCTAATCTATTTATTATATTGTAAATAATAGTGCAATACCTTGTAATATTGATAATGAACGTGGATAAATATTAAAGAGATTATATCAAAGTTATCACAATCCATTAATGAACAATTTCTGAAAGCTATTGAGTTAGCAGAAACAAAAAAGTAAATGATACTCACAACATTGAACGAGAACAAGTTTGTAAATAATAAACTTAAACAAACACCCTTTAATAATGATTAGTCAATATTGAAAATACCTTCGATCACTGGTCTAGCAATCTATCAACTCGTCATTAATAGAAAGAAGAGATTTTTTCTCGATAAGATTCATCATTTCGCATAACATTGGATAGGCTTGAAAGTAAAGATAGAAGAAACATTGATTGTTTTACTCCTTTGAATCTTTTAATGTTGATTGAAGCATGAAGATATTTAACAGTCACAAAGTCATGATTAGAAATTAATTCAAGAGTTAAGAGGTAATTGAATGAGAACTGGAACTGATTAAAAGCATAACAAAGCGTGAGAAATTGAATAGTTTCTTTTTGGTTACTACAGATGTCACTACTTTATGACACACTTGATTTACCTACAAACCTGTCTGCATCTAGTGTTGAATGAAGCAAGTTTTAACCGAGTGTAAGGTGACTGTTTCACTACCGTCAATGGATCTGTTTGTAATGTTTTGTAGCAAAATTGTGTCAGGTTTTTTTCCTTGTTTTTGTTAACTCAATAGTTAGTCTAATGAAGTTGTTAAATCTAATTTGCTGTGAAATATGGATATTTTGTTTATTAAATGAACTTGTATCGTCTTTGAAAGTTGATTATGGCCAAGATGAAGTGCGAATTAAAGAAGGTGAATCAACCATCATCAACTTTACTCTTACAGACAAGATTCATCAAACCATTGCCGATGGGCATCTTTATTATCAATTGAAAATTTCATCACCTCGTGTTGCTGATATCGGAGGAGACGGTAATCCCAAATTGTTGCGACTAGATAAAGCTTTTCTTCATCCGGATAAAAATGGAATATTCAATTTTTCTGGTTCTGTTGACATTATGGGTAAATTATTAGGTCACACTAATCTATTTTTAGAATATGTTAACCCAAACGAAACTCACATCATCGATGGACAGTCAAGCGCGCTACGTGATAATCCTCCGTGCGCTTATAAAGAAGATCTTTTACTCGCATCTGCAGACTTACTAGTTAGTGGCAATGGTGATAAAGAAGGTGAAAAAAGTACCAATCGATTAACCATTTTGGTTTCACTTAAACATAGCCGCTTGGAAAAGATATTTACCCTTTCAGTGGTCTCATTGGTTCTACTAAATTTCATCAACATGGGATGTGCTATAGATTTGATTGTTATCAAAAGTGTACTTAAAAAACCAATTGCTCCTTTGATCGGGTTGATATCACAATATGTTGTTATGCCTTTGGTAAGCTGAAGTCTTCCACTTATCTTTGCCCTTCAATCAACTTATTCATTACCGTTATAAACAATTTTTTTCAGACATCATATTGTGTCGGATATTTTCTGTTGAATGGGGATGCTTATTACTATTGGTTTGGCTTATTTGCCTTCGGATGTTCGCCTGGAGGAAATGCATCTAATATGTGGACTCTTTTACTTGGTGGCAATCTCAATCTCAGTCTGACCATGACTTTCATAAGCACCTTTTGCGCCTTATGTAAGCATCGAATCTGCATCTTACCAACAGCTCTTTTTTGGTGGTTTTGTTTTGGTATGGTTTTTAATTCTTCCTGTTTTTTGTTACAGTTATGATTCCTTTATGGCTATTCACATTGGGTGCTCGCATTCAAGGTCCAAGTACTTTCACTGTCCCATATATTCGTATTTTCGAATCATTGTTGGCAATGGCCTTCTTCTTAGGAATCGGTCTCCTTTTCCAAAAATATTTACCCAAAGTGTCCAGAGTAAGACTTAAATTAAACTCTTAACTAATTTTGTCACGTTTTAGTTCATCACAAATTCAATATAATGCGACTTACACAGGTATTCGTTAGCTGTGAATTTCGTTGATTTATTGCATTTATTCAGGAAAACTGTTTTCAAAGCTTTATCCTGTTTGATTGATGAGCGGAACAAATTTCCAATCAACTGATTTTCCATAAACTGTACAGGAAGCTGCAAGAATAGATTTAAATTTGTATTTTCCACGAAATTGTTTCTTAAGCTGAATTTGAATTTGACTGAAATTGGTGTATTATCTTTCATCTCATCGATTACTTGTCAACTAATTATAATTTGCTCTTTCTCAACAGGTCTGTAAACGCATCTTGGCTCCTGTATCAACTGTGATGATTATATTTATTGTTGTCTTTAGTACTTACGTTTATTGGTCAATGGTGAAATTGTTAACGTGGACAATGTTAATATCGGCTGGTCTCAATGTCTGGCTTGGTTTCTTAATTGGTCTCTTGTTTTCTATTGCATTTAGCTTTGAAAGGCAAGATCAGATAGCCATTGCAATTGAAACCGGTATTCAAAATACAGGAATATCAATTATGCTCATCCGTTTAGCTTTGCAACCACCTGAAAGTGATTTAGCCACTCTTTTACCAGTTGCAGCTTCCATTATGACTCCAATCCCATTGATGATACTATTTGTCTTTAAGAAATTTTGTGATTATTGTTCATCTTCACAAAAAACGGTTGTTTATAGTTCACCTGAAGATAGTATTTCCCACCATAAGCATTTACGCACACCCCAGTCGATTAATGGTCTAATGTCTATTAAGAGTTACACATAATATCCTGTTCCTACCTATTTCTACTTACCTACTCATCAATTTTAGAGCAATAGTGAATGTCTCCTGAGTCGAAATGAGAAAAGACTTAAACTTTAGATAATTTAAACATCAAAAAATCAATCTTGAATAGTCATTTGCAAACGTAAACACTGAATCATTCAATGAATCGATGAACCAACAAACCTTTTGTTCCATTGAATCTGAATACGAATGAATAATACAGAAAAGAAATACATAAACCAAAATTTGATATTATCTGGATCTAGTCTAAACTCAAAGGAGCTAGCGAAAGTTTGATTCCGTCAACATCCCAAAATCAAAAAAGTGCAATCATGTTTTAGTTGTCCAATCATTTTCTGTTTGCTCCAAATTTATACGATAACCAAATTTTTTTGTTAAAATCACAAAGTAAAATTAATTTTTCTAAATTAGTTATTTAATGTAAATTGTATTTTAAAGATTAATTATTGTTGAAAAATTGAAAAATTATCAATCTATAATGTCTATTAATAAATTGAATCCAAAGCATTTCGAAACCAAACCATTTCTGTCTCCAAATCAAACCAAACAAAGCAGCCTTCGATGTTGCAGAAGCCTTTTATGTTCATTGAAATGCCTAAAGACCAGAATAATCAGCACCAATACATTTAATAAAAATTCAGGAAAAATGTCAATCCTTATCCATTGAGAAGTGTCTATTGAGAAGAATTTTAAGAATCGAATGAACGCACATTAACAATTATTAGCATAATGGCTGAAATATTTTCAAGAATAAACTGTAAAGAGATATAAATATATCCAAATTAGATATTTGATTCTATCAATCAAATGCTTGAATTGAGTCGTTAACTGGATAACTACATACATAACAAAGAAATGTGCTCGTTAGTAAAGTTAAATCACCAATCTTGATTCCATTGTATGAACATTTCTCCAAAATGTGTAGAATCTGAAAGTATAAGTGAGAAAGTAATTGCAATTTGTTTAAATCGTTTTAAATTGAGGCAGACTATTTAGTAGACTTTTTAATCTTCATTTGTTAACTGTGTATATGAACACGAGTCAATATGATCAAATCTCACCTTAAGTCCATTGTATATTCGAACACCGCTATGTCGAGCCATGAAGGAAGCGTAATAACCACAGATCTGGTTAAACTTTAATTGATAGAAACAGATTAAAAAGGAATTGCACTCTTGCAGAGACTTACTTTCGTGTAAATCATTGTACTTGCATGGAGAATGACTGTTAAAGCAATTATACCGAAAAAGGTGGTTATCAGTATAAGATTAGCAAGCAGATTGGAATGTAACTTAAGAAAACTCGCAGATGAAATCGCAGTGACCATCAAAAAGGAGATGCCAACGAGAGAATAACCAACCAAATATCTGAAATTGTCTGCCATTCGATTGTAATTAATGAAAATTTGTTGCAAATCGAAGTTGACTGATTGCAAGAGGTGATTCATTTCTGACGATTGAACACTTTGATGAGACATTGTGAGCCTATCCATTTGAGATTGAAGCTGAGCCAAGTAAAAGTACGGAAATATAAATGCATAGGTTGCTACGGCTCCACAGCCCCAATAAAGAAACAAAAAAGCTGCAATTTCGAGGACGAACCAGACAGCACTTGAAATTAGGTAAATGAAGTTGGAATAAACTTGAACATTCATAAGTCTTATAATTGCAAAGGCCGAAACAAAGAGACAAGAAAACGGATAAATAAGGTTTGACCAATTGAATAGAGTAAATTGAAGTCTGCGCTTAAAAAGATCAAATTGAACTGGAGACATTTTCAAGGCATGGCAATTTAAACTTGACCTTATGAGCTTTATATGCAACAGAACTATGAAGCACCCTTTCCATTCAAGATACAGAACATACTCTCGAGCTGCGAGAGCCAGGGAAAAGTATATCAACTCAAGCAAACAAAACTTTGCACTTTTTGGTGACGCATAGAATGCATTTCCAAGAATCAGGCTGATGTTTGAAGGTTCATCTGTATTTATGAGAAAAACGAAGCGAAGAATCATCATCAACATGCACAATCGAAAGAGATCATTGAGTTTGTTGAAATAAATACTCCAAGGCTTTCCATCCTGTTGGTATCCTTTTCTCAATATAAGAGTTATGCATGTAAGTGAATTAATCTTATCAATCAGATAGAAAATTTCATCGGAACGTACATTATTTGAAAGTCCAAATGTATACGCGAGTTTAGACTTCAGAAGTTTCCATTTTATCTGAAAGGTAGTTTGATTTGCCATCTTAATGTTGATGCTTTTCTCAAGCAAAATGCCAAGTTTAATTGGTTCACTTAATTCAATTCAATGCTCAGATCAATATTTTCGTCGATGAATATCAGTAATAGAATAAGCCAACCAAGTTTATTTATTGGAGTGTCAAGTGATTAGTTCAATTCGACAATGAATTTTGAACTTTTAAGAGTTTCTCTCTTGTAGCGTCTTTAAAGGATAATCTTGAATCGATTTAAAAATATTACTGTCTTCAAATGAATTACAAATGTAACTATTAAAGTAATGATGAGAGTAAAGCAATTAAAGATTTTACATTCAATTTGATCAAATATTTGTTCAAGCTATTTGTTAAAGTCAATATATCGATAATGAACATTGAATAATATCGACTCTTTTTATTAATATTATAAATAATGAATATTCCATTGATTCAGACTAAAAATGGAATCTGTTGATTAAATAATTGTTTATTTCGCTAATCTTCTTGCAAATGAAAACGAAGATGGTTACATAGTACCAATAGATATAGTACCATAAGCGTGAAGTAAGTTAGTTAAGTGTAAAATATGTAAAGTCAAATAGCCATGGTCTAAACAGCGTCGTATCACCAAAGAATAGAGCAGCATTTCGTTGAAAAGAATCGGTATCAAGCATTAAGGTATTGTGTACAATTAAAGCATGGGTTCGTGCAGTAACTCACTTTTAGTCTCTAGAAACAACTAAAAGCTAATTTTTTATCGATTCTGTAATTATTTGCCTGATAATCTCATCAAATTATAATTTTGATTTACATAATTTTACTCAATTATTATGAATAAAATCTAACCTTATAATCGCACTGCCCCTGAATTTTCAGCAAACTTATACTTATTTTTTTCTTTCGACTTTTTAAGCATTTTAACTATATAATCAAAGTGGCATTGAAATGTGTCGTTTGAGTAGAGTAGATATCAATCTCCATTAATTCAAATTCAAAATTAATCTGCATCTTTTCGAAAGAACTCATGCAATCGTAGATACTCAAAGGTACAAGCCTTTGCTTTTTAACACACACGCTAAAGACATTGTATTCATGGTTCCTCTTCTTTCCATTTGATGAAAGTTCATGACTCGAATGAACGTAGATTGACAATTAGTAGCATAATTGCAGAAATATTTTCAAGAATAAACTGTAAAGAGATAGAAATACATCTAAATTAGATTATTTATTTTGCCCTTCAACTGTTCATATTGAATACTACTGAAGGGAAACACACATAACAAAGAAATGAACTCGTAAGTAAAGTTAAATCACCAACTTTGACGCCAATGTATGAACATTTCTCCAAAATGTGTAGAATCTGAAAGTTAGGAATTTTAAGATGAAAAAGTATCACAATATCTTATAAGAAATGTAATGAGATTTCTGACCTTCAAACCATTATGTATTTGAACACCACATTTTTGAGCCATGAAGGAAGAATAATAACCACAAATCAGATTAAACTGTTGAAACAAGAAAATAGTTCAAATTTCAAAGTTCATTCTTTTCAAGACTTACTTTAGTGTAAATCTGCGCGCTTGAATGCAAAATAGCAGTTATAGAAACTACACCCAAAAAGGTAGCAATCATTATAACATTAGCGAGCAAAGGAGAATGAAATTTAAGGAAACTTGAAAAAGCAATTATAGTGACCATCAGGAAGGAGATGGCTAAGACTGCATAACCAATTAAATATTTCAAATCAGCAGCCATTCGATGAAAGTGGATGAAAACCTTTTGCAAATCGAAGTTAACTGATTTCAAAACAAAATTCATTTCTGCCGATTGATTACTCCGCTGTAAGATGCGGAGTCTATCTAATTGCGATTGAAGCCTTGCCAAGTATATGTATGAGTATGTGAATGAATATGTAGCAACAGCTCCACAGCCCCAAGAAAGAAACAAAGCAGTTGCGGTTTCGGGGACGAACCAGACAGCACTTGAAATCAGGTAAATGAAGTTGGAGTAAACATGGACATTCAAAAGCCTTACAATTACCAGGCCCAGAACAAGGAAACAAGAAAACGGATAAAAAAGGTTTGACCAATTGAATAGGTTGAATTGAACGCGACTTATGAAAATATCAAATTGAGTCGCAGATATTTCCAATGCATAACAATTCAAACTAGAGTGCAAAATCTTCATATCAGATAATAGACTGAAGCCACCTTTCGATTCAAGATACAGAATGTACTCTCGAGTGACAGCGAGCATGGAAATGTATGTAAACTCGAGTGAAGTTAAAGTTTGACTTTTTGGTGACGAATAGAATGGATTTCCGAGAATGATGCTGATGTTTGAGTCTTCCTCGGTAAATATGAGAACAATAAAGCGTAAAGTCATTATCAAAATACACAAACGAAAGACAGCATTTCGCTTCTTGAAGTTGAAGGTTTCCTTTTCATTGATAGGTTTACCGTTCTGATGGTATCCTTTTCTCAATACTAGAGTTAACAACGTAAGTGAATGAATTTTCCCAATCAGATCAGAAATTTTATCAACTGAACGTGCACTGTTTGAAAGACCAAATATAAACGCAAATTTAGACTTAATAAGTCTCCATTTCATTTGAAAGTAGTTTTGATTCTGCATTTGAACGTTGGTGTTCTTCTGAATAGTAACGTTGACTTGCTTTTCAATTCAATACAATTCAATGAACAGAATAATTCAACATAATTTTTCAATGAAATTATCGGTCCTTCGAAAAGTTTACCCAATTGGATAATGAATTTAAGATTCTCTAGAGTTTTGATTTAAACGATTGTCTTTAAATAATCAAGCTTGGATCGATTTAAAAATAAATCAACACAAATTTTGTCAATAGCTATTCAAACAACATGAGATAACGTGGCTAGTGAGCATTAACTGACTAGCGAGCCTAGCCGTTGAGTAGATAACGCAGATAACCAGCTGTTTAGTCATTAGCTGCAAAGCTTAAGGGACACTAGAGATAACAATTGTTCTATTTGGTTCCATTGGTCTATTTTTTCATGGCAACCTTTAATTTTTCTGTTTGCTGCTTCAATTCGTCTTCTGTGAATATTTGAGGATCCCTTGGTTCGAATTCAGGATTACTAACATCATCGTCGTGATTAGTTACGTTTTCAGGTTTAGTGTACCAAGTTGATTCCACTTTGTAATAAACTTCATTATCATTTCTGTATTTCGGTGCTTATTCGCATTCTTAATCGATACATCGATACATATAGTTATCTAATAAATCGGAATTCTTTCTTTCGAAATTTCATCGAAATAAACGAAATGAAATAGGGATCTTTGTAAATGAATTCAACCAACAGTGAATCTCCATTCAAAATTCCGCCAACCAGTACCACTCTTTCATGTGTTGGAACATCATTAGCCTGAGTTAAGTCAAATTAAGTTAGTGATTTGTTCTTTGATAGCAAAGCTAATACAACTTCTTTTTGTCTTTTGCAATCATATAACTAGTTTAAATTGTTGACTTTATTGTAAATCAACAGTCTAAGCTGGATTTCTCCAATAGCTTGAATTGAAGAACGATTATTTCACTTCAAATCGGGCAATTTGAACCATCAAACTTGTATGATTTCTGGTCAAGTCATGCCTGTAGAAAATCCCCTGACAAATTACAGAACCAAAGAATTGAATGATTGAAGATAACTGCGCTCCTGATTATTAATCCTATTTGTCGCAAGAAGCCCACTCAAAAAATAGGACAACCAATTGTCACCTTTATTTAAGAAACGGATGAACTTTGCTTAAGAATTCATGAGAAAACTCCTGAAGTTTTTATAACAAGCATGATAAAAGAAAAACTCTTACCTCAAATAAAATAAACAACATGATCAGGATCTTCGTTTACTGTTACGCATTGACGAGCTTTTGAACGATCTGGAGCTATATACAGGCTAACCCAAGATTCATCAACTTTAAGAGTGAGTTTGAGTAAAGTTTTAATGTTAATGCGACAAAAAACTTTGACGTTGAAAGTCGGTTAATTCATGTGGTACCCATTTGGAGAGATCTTCCTCATTCGCAATTCACCTCTGCCAATTCTCCGTACTTTACAATACGGGAACAATGCGTGGCTCGCAAGGGACCTCAATGTCCAATGTCTTGATAGCGTAAAGCATTCTTTGATCGCAGCGATCCTTCGTTGCTATTCAGCCTTATCATTGCAAGTACCTTCTGCCACATGTTCACCATTTTTAAGAGCGGCTACCCAATTTCTTACAGTCCTGTCTGAAAAGGGCTTGGCGGGAACATTTTCGCAAGTTCATCATGGATGTGACCAGCACTAAAATCTTTCAATAATAAATACTTGGTAATTTCAATAACTTCAACTTTAGAAATTTCGGTTTTAAACGATGTTTTGAAATCCATTTCGAAAAAAGAATTTTAAGTAATTTGATGTAAAACTAGAGGAAAATGGCATAGAACGCTGCATAGCAACCTAATTTTTGATTTTTGATCGCTTAATGGCGTTGCTGCAAAACCCGGAAAATTTGAATGGACCAGCCTAATAAACTATTGTACTTAATATTTCAAGGGCAAATTTTAGTTGATAATACCATAAACATTACATATGTATTAATATGACAATAGCTATTCAAATAACATCATTTATACCACTTTAAGTAAAACGATTAGATTATTTAATCAATTTTTTAATTTATCAATTTATCATTATATCAATCATCAATATGATAAATCAATATCATTAAGTCAATATATCAGTAATTAATATTGAACCATAAGGATGAACGACTAATTGATTCAGACAAACAATAAAATCTGTCGATTAAAAAATTGTTTATTTCAATAATTTTCTTTGAAACGTTAACAAAAATGATTATAATTGGTTATATTACATATGAAAAGGACAAAACAAAAGCTTCAAGTGTCTAAAAAAGGAATCAATGAACAGTCGAAAGAAGGGAAATCGTGAACTCAAAAAATCAACTTTCAACATTAAGATTCTCAATGAATCACGCTGTTGTCTCTTCTTCACAACGACCTATTAAATTTGATCCTTTGTTCATCAGTTCAGATTGAGTTAAGGCTCGATGGTTATAAACAATACTGGGATGCTGTGAATGGTAAGTATGATGAGTTCCTTGACGACCCAGGGTAACATAACCAGGTATGGAAGAGGCTTGGATGGATGGATTGGTTGGTACGGTTGTTGATATTGTACACTCGGAGGTGCAGCATGTCGATGATGGGCAACCTGAATGATGGTGACTTGGACTGTAGTGAAAGACACTCATTACCGGTTCTTCCATTGAACTCTTTTTCAACACTGATTTAGGACTTCGACGTAAAGTGTTGCCACCACTGCCACTGATTGTGCTTGCATTTGAAGTTGTCGAGTCTCTTGGAGCATAATTCGTTATCAAAACTTTGGCACAGTCACTTTTAAGTCTATTTAGATCAGTTATTGAATCGGTTAAGTAATGCGTTTGATAGGTTCGATCTTGTTGCTGTTGCAGTTGCTCTTGTTGAAGATATTTGTCTTCATCCAAAGTCATACCAAGATCAGTGTTGCCCGTTGACCGAGTAAGGTCAAGTTCATCATCTGGCTTACTTTCACCGCAATCTTGAATAATATAGGAACTTCGATTGGTTAATAAAGGTGTTTCATCTTTGGTTAAACCCTGTAAGAAGAAAGAGAAAAGATTTGTAAATCAATCAATTTTTCATTGGAATATTGATTAGCATTGGAGCAGTAAAAATTTGCAGATTTAATTGTTTCTCTTTATACCACAAAACGTGAAACTTTCACTCAACTAATTAGCACATAACCAAGTTTTAAATTGAAATCAAGTTGATTTTTGGACGAATGAAATGGTTAGTGAATCAAGATGGAGTGAATTTCTTGTTGAAATGGACAGTTTTTTACGACTTAAATTGTTGCCTTTACTTCAACAAGATTTGAATAGCATTCTGAAGTTCAACGAAAGCAGCAAAAGTAAAGAGTAAAAGTTGAAACAAAATTCAAAATTGTATACTATTGAAGATGAAGACGGTAAAAGAGTATTAAAAAGTCTGAGAAAAGCAAAGAAGAAGAAGAAAAAGTGTTTGCCATTTATTTTATCTGAATTGACATTGGAATCTTCTTTATTCACATTTTCTCTGGTAGATCTTTAAGAGCAAAGATGAAGATGGAAAAAGATCAATCAACAAGAGTAAGTAACGGATGAAATCGATAATAGGAATCACCTATTTAAACAGGCAACAATATAAAAAAGTGTAAAGCTTTGAAAAGTTGAGCCAAAATATTTAGTAATAGAAAGAGCGGCGAGTGAAAAAAAGACTAACTCAATTTTATTCGGTTGTGAAGAAAAATGCTTCTGATTCTTTACTTGAAATTGATTTTCATGGAATGCTTTTTATCTTATTAGATACAAGATAAGATGATGAAAGGATGATGATGGTGATGAAAGAGGAAGAAAATGAAAAGAAAGAAAAGTCTGTTTTTATCGTGGTATTTTGGTCTACATTTAGATATTGTATATTATATTATTATAACGCCGAATGAGAGAGATTTAGAGAATCACAAGATTCAGTTAAATGAAGACAAAAATCCTGAAGAGTAATGTTATTTAGTGAAAAGAAAGGTTAGTCTTGTTAAAGACTGTCTCACTCATTTTCATCATCATTCGTCTTTATTCAACTTGGATGGAAGGATGAAAAAGGAAAGTAAATAAGCTTCTCCTGATGACAGTTATTAACAGCTATTCATTTGGAATGACCTGTCTTTAGCTATAATAGGACACTTACTCTTCGTTAGTAAATCTTGATTCTCTTCTCTTCCTTCACCAGCATCACCATGGAGCTCCACTCTGCTTCCAGTTACAAAACGCTCATCTTTTTTAACCAACCTAATGAACTTACTGTTAACTGTACAAGTTGATTGTGTCCGAATTGTAGATTTATCCTGTAACTAACACACAACCAAGAATCTGATGCTTCTGCTTTTGACAGCTTCATCCTGCTCTTCATCTTCTTTACTATGGATACTTTTTCACTCCCAACCTTCTTCTTTCATTGCATTTCATTTTCTCCCACTTTGCTCTTCATCTCATTCCTTTCTCCTTCATCATTTTATATTACATATCATTTAGAATATCATTTGTTATTTCATTCTCAATGGAATACAAATTTTTTGTTGATGTACAAAAATGAACTTGCATGTTAGCACGCTTTAAATTTAAATTTTTGCATCAATTTTTCTCTTTGCATCACGTCAAAATTGGTCAGTTAGTTTTTCGATTGCTTCAAGCTATTGAATCACTTTTCATCATGTCGCCTTTAATAACAATCATTGTGCAAATGTTAATATTAGTGATATATTTTATTAAATGGCTCCAGGTTAGAAATGATGGAAACTCGAAAAGATAACAAGGAACAGGAAAATGGTGGACAATATTCTCAATAGTCTTGGACATGTTAAAAAAGCTTGTCAAGTTTACTAAGAGCGCTTCTGATGACATGGTGATTCTTTCTATTGGATAGTTAATAATTTCTCGTTGCAACAGGATGGTCTCAACATTTGAACTTTCATCGTTGGTTAAACGATATAAGAGTTTATTGACAATAAACAATTGAAAGTGAATGTCTGCATTCTAATGCTTGTTATGCGACTACATGTTATGAAGTGATCTAAAAAATAAATGGTACACAAGAAGTAGAGGCGCTTTTGGTTTTGATTTTTTGGGTTTATTTGATTATTTTTAGCAATCTTCAAGTCTTTTAATAATAAGATGATTAGAAAAGTATAACGGATACAAAAATAAATCTGGGTAATCACATCAATTTGGGTAATAACACATTGTTAATTACAATAAATTGACTTGGGATACTGTTCTTTGCTTTACACCTAGATATAACTATTTTTTTAAGTTGAAAACCTTTTCATTTTGTACATGCATCTTTGAATAAAGGAAGTTATTTGCATTTGCAAACAAAAACATCTGCACAAAAATCGAGTTGATTAGTATGGTATCAAACAACTGTAAAGTACGCAAATATCAAAGGTTTAATTATTGGAAAACACTCAATCAAATAACTGCAATGGCTAAGATGTGTTGATCTGACACGACTACTCAGAATGGAAATATAATGAATTTTTACGGCAAACTGATGATTATACTGGTAAATGGAGCTGCAACTATGCATAACACACTTCTTTTTCTGGAGCAAACAAAAATTACAATCAAATACGCTTCATCGGTTATGTTTCGAGTGGATAGTGATATCTTCTGGTAGACATTTAACTTTCTTCGGACTCCTTGAAATTGATAATAATTTTTTGTTAGCGCATTTAGCCTAACACTACAATAACCCAATAACTATTAACTCGTGAACTTACTCTTTAGCGAGTTTTGCTCAGGATTATTTGCATATAAATTAATTCAAAATACAAAAAAATTTCAAAAGTATGGAAATGGCAAAGGTAGAAAGTATAGCAATTGAATAAACAAAACTGATACAATTGTTAAATATTAATAGAACAATTTGTATGAAAGGTAGCAAATCTAATGATGAGTATCAGTTCCAGTTCCGATTACAGCAAGTAATTTAAGCAATAGTGTAATAATTGTAATAAACAATTTTATCAAGTGTAGTAACACGATACGAAAATGCTACTCTTCAAAGCAGCGATTTTCATTACATCCGTTGTTTTTGTAACTTTTGTTGCAGTTTTCAGTTTTGTGACAGCAGCTCCAGCTTTAATAGATAATATGAGAACGTTATTGGATGATAATGGAAACTTGAAAACAATGAATAGCAAACGTATTGTATTCTTTCTTAATTCAATTTAACATAACTGATATTAATTCTTCATCTTTCATTTTCGTTTAGATTTGCAACTGGATGATAAATACCCTTTAGGATCGAAAGGTTTTGCATTGCACAATGGCGGAACATCAGAAAGTCCTGAAAAAGAACCGGATTATGAGGATATACAATCAATTGTGGATTCTCATTATCCGGATTCTCATTATCCTGATTCTCATTATCCTGATTCTCATTATCCGGATTCTCATTATCCGGATTCTAATGATCCGGATTATCATTATCCGGGTGATGCTTATTCGGATGAATATTTTGTGGATTATTCTAACATTAGATAGATCTGATTAAAAATTTGCATTATTTTCAACAGCTTAATCTAAAAACGAACTCAAGCCAAGAAAGGACTATGGTCGGAAAATTCAACTTTTGAGTTAAGCTCTCAGCTTTTGTAGGCTGATAGGGGCTAGAATAGATTTACTTTTTATTCGAGATTTTTTCCTCTGTGATCAGCAGTTTTCGAGAAAATCAAGGTCAAAGTTGGAATTTCAAACACGTTTTTCTCCGCTCCTGGTAATATTTATACTATGATTTTCAATATGCAATCTCGTCTTTTCAAATACTACCTTAAAATGTTAAAATAATTTTCCTGGCTCTACCAGAACATGGTGAACCAGAACGAAGGGCTATTCATACGAAACAGGTGTGCACAAAACTGACAAGGTCTAGCGAGCTGATTTTCTGTATTTAAGCTTTACATCCAAATTGTAGTTCGGCTAATCGAAGGTTTTTTTGATTTGATCAACAGTTATCTCAGAACAGAGGTCCATGTCATGAAATAGAAGTATCAATAACTCTTGAACTACATTACTTAGAGATACCAATATTGAACTAAAACATAAGATTTTTATTTGACTCAATGTCAAAAAACTCTCAAGGTCATTCAAGGTCATTTAGAAAAAACAATTTAATATGTATGCTTATATACTTTATGATATTTTTTAAGCTATTAAAAGGTTTTACATTAATCATAATCATCAGTCCAATGATTATTTTCTAATATGGACAAGAGCAATAATGCAACCTGAAACTATTGTTGATGACGAGTCCAACCTGATATCTATGGTAGAAAATATCAATGGCAAAATCCAGACAAAGTTCAGAGCGCTTGACTGTGTATTGCCTTACACTTGAAGATGCATATGATGACCTCAGAATTGTATATGCAACTCAAATAAATATGAAAACGAATTAAATGTGACGCAAATTGAATAACTCTATCTGATATTATTTTACGTCGAAATAGTTCTAACAATCTATTAGCTTATATGACATAAAGTTTCGAGCGATGAAACGGTAGATCTCGAAAAACTGTTGATTCTGAAGTGATTCACGACTTTCCTGTTTACAGTGAGGGGACCATTTATGAGAACTCTTGGTCATATCAACTTAAACAGGCTGTACGATATTATTTGAAGCACCTATCACCTTATGTACATGTCGTGATTGACAGAAAGATGAATTGTTCATTGATCATGCAACTGTTGCGATGGTCACACCTAAGCTGATACAAGCGCGAATTCGATCAAGACATGCAATGCAACAAAATACATCATATTAGTTTATCACATTTAATTCGTTTCCATATTTATTGGAGTTGCATATACAATTCTGAGGTCATCATATGCATCTTCAAGTGTAAGGCAATACACAGTCAAGCGCTCTGAACTTTGTCTGGATTTTGCCATTGATATTTTCTACCATAGATATCAGGTTGGACTCGTCATCAACAATAGTTTCAGGTTGCATTATTGCTCTTGTCCATATTAGAAAATAATCATTGGACTGATGATTATGATTAATGTAAAACCTTTTAATAACTTAAAAAATATCATAAAGTATATAAGCATACATATTAAATTGTTTTTTCTAAATGACCTTGAATGACCTTGAGAGTTTTTTGACATTGAGTCAAATAAAAATCTTATGTTTTAGTTCAATATTGGTATCTCTAAGTAATGTAGTTCAAGAGTTATTGATACTTCTATTTCATGACATGGACCTCTGTTCTGAGATAACTGTTGATCAAATCAAAAAAACCTTCGATTAGCCGAACTACAATTTGGATGTAAAGCTTAAATACAGAAAATCAGCTCGCTAGACCTTGTCAGTTTTGTGCACACCTGTTTCGTATGAATAGCCCTTCGTTCTGGTTCACCATGTTCTGGTAGAGCCAGGAAAATTATTTTAACATTTTAAGGTAGTATTTGAAAAGACGAGATTGCATATTGAAAATCATAGTATAAATATTACCAGGAGCGGAGAAAAACGTGTTTGAAATTCCAACTTTGACCTTGATTTTCTCGAAAACTGCTGATCACAGAGGAAAAAATCTCGAATAAAAAGTATATCTATTCTAGCCCCTATCAACCTACAAAAGCTGAGAGCTTAACTCAAAAGTTGAATTTTCCGACCATAGTCCTTTACTTAATTGAATCAAGTATATTCGAAACATCATCATTTATGAATGATTATGATTTAATTAATACAATCCAATACAAAATTAAAGTAAATATAAAAATATTTTCGATGTAACAGATTCTTAATAAAAATTAAACATTGAAAAATTTAAAGAATACAGGCACAATGATTCTTTGGCTTTAGTTACATTTTTGCGATTCATCGCATGCCATGACACTTGATTCTTGAATATGATTAACATCTTGTTCATCGGTTTCCATTTGATGGTTTCCATGGGTGTAATTTTCGGTATCGTAGTTCCCTTTTTGAGAATAGTCTTTTCCGAAAGACTCAAGAGTCTCATCGGTTCTGTTGAGACAAGAATTAGATTCATTCAGGTTTTTGGGATATGAATCTTTTTGCTCAGTGAAAATTTGAAAACTAATTTATAAAAATAATGAATTACTATTTATTCAACTTGTTAGGTTTGATTCAATAGGAGACTATGAACATATGTTTTACAGAGCATAATATTCCTAGCGCGTTTTTCAAATCTCAAAAGTTCATAAGAAAAGGCTCGATAATATAATCATTTTAGTATGTATAATAAAAAGAAATACTTTTTACGTAGATTACTTGAATCATTTTTGAATCTAGTTTTCTGACTACTAAATCATTCTGAAATCTCAATAACTGCTGAATATACAGGGCTATTCAGCTACTTAGTAAGATGTTGAACGCCAATTACTTGGAAACCAGACATGATATTGACCTGTAAATCGAGTATAGTAAATTTCAGGGACATTCATTTTTTATGTTTCAGCTCACGGTCATTCAAGGTCATTTTTCGGAAATCGCTCCTAAGCCTCTGAGAATTCATTTGAATGTCATTTCTACATTTTCAAGATCGAAAATTTTATCCACGTAAGTTTTATAGCGTTTGTCATGAGATTTCAATAAGAAACAGTGATTCAAAGCATCGAGCACACATTGAAAATCGGAACAGAGCTCCGTTTGCTTCACCCAGTCAGCACCGCGAGAAGGTGGAGTTGTTTTGCTGACCTCTGGGCAGTTTTTTAACCCGGTTGCCGTTGCCTATCGGGGTTCTCACTTCACTCCGTACTGAAAAGCTGCTTCGGGAATGAAGTGATAAGCAAAATGTTATCAAATGATAAGCAAAATGTTATCAAATGATAAGCAAAATGTTATCAAATGATATGCAAAATGTTAATCTTTGTGGAGCTTCAGTTGTCGCCCTTCCAATGCGATACAAGCTTGGCGATACAAGGACGACAACTGAAGCTCCACAAAGATTACAACTCCTCCAGACTCCAACTCCAGATTATTACTCCACCTCCTCGCGGTGCTGACTGGGTGAAGCAAACGGAGCTCTGTTCCGATTTTCAATGTGTGCTCGATGCTTTGAATCACTGTTTCTTATTGAAATCTCATGACAAACGCTATAAAACTTACGTGGATAAAATTTTCGATCTTGAAAATGTAGAAATGACATTCAAATGAATTCTCAAGGGCTTAGGAGCGATTTCCGAAAAATGACCTTGAATGACCGTGAGCTTAAAACATAAAAAATGAATGTCCCTGAAATGTACTATACTCGATTTCCAGGTCAATATCATGTCTGGTTTCCAAGTAATTGGCGTTCAACATCTTACTAAGTAGCTGAATAGCCCTGTATTCTAGCTTTATATTGATTCTCTTTGTAAATCCATCAAAATAAATACTGAATGGCTTTGTGTTAAATTTCTTACCAACGTAATAATATTCAGATTCGCCAACATTGAAAATATACTGAATTTGAATGTATTCATTATCAGTTATCTTAACGTTAGAATCATTTCTCTCCTTATCAATAGCTTGTTGAGAATCTTTTTTTCGTCAATTTTGATGGATTCAAAAAATTTGCAGCGTGAGTGATTCATTTCCCTTTGAAAGAATTGCTGGATTGGAGCTGAGATGACTCTTAAGATATCAGAAATATTTTTTTTCGATGGAACGACTGTGCAAGAGTCTAAGCGGTCAGAAGAATCGTCGTCAAAAAATTGATTTTCTTCACAACATCCAAAGTCTTTGATTTCTTTCTCATTAAGATTCCAATATAGTATCTTAGAATTGATCATATCTTTGAATCTAAATTTACTTAGAAAAATCCGGACTAGAGACGGCGCAATGTTTGACGCCCTCCTGACATTTCACTTTTTAAGAACCCCCATATTGTCCTCCGATGGGTATGAATTAAAAGAACAGGTTGGCCCCAAGTTCACACAAGAATCTGCTAGATGAGACATGATATGAAGAGTATATGACAAGAGGTTACTGCCGTACAAGATTCCTACTCCACGTTAAAATTCAGTCACTAATTCTCGTATTTCTTGAATCTTGCTTGGTGATGAAGATTCGCGGTGAGATAGAAAGTACAGGGCATTTCAGCTAATTTTCCCGTTGTAAAACGGCTTTAACTCGGCCCCTGAGTGACCTTGGGACTAGATAATTTTTTTATGAAAATTTCGCGGATACTCAATTGTCATATTTCAAAGTCAAGGTCATACAAGGTCATTTTGCGGAAATCTTTCCTATCAATATTAGAGGTCAAAATAAAGTCAAATAATAATTTTCAAGGTCAAATTATCATACTGAGAAAGTTTCATCATTGTACCACACGTGCGCCGTGAGATATCTTTATTTTAACCAAAACTCTTTAAAGATTATCATGAATGCAGAGCTTCGTTGGAGTTATTCAGTCATTACCACGTGGAGGGGAAGTTGCAATTTAATGACCTTTGGGCAGTTTTGGTGACCCGGGTGCCCTTGCCTACCGGGAAAAATTCAATTAAGGTCATCTACGGTTCGAGGATTTCTAGCGAAAACCTTGTCCTTCAGTCGCCCCCAGAGGTAGAAGTCACAGACAGTCAGGTCAGGAGATCTTGGAGGCCATTCCCAAGTTCCTCTCCTTCCGAGCCATTCAGAGAATGTCTCATCTAAGAGGTTCCTGACCTGAACTGCGTAGTGAGCAGGTGCTCCATCCTGCTGGAATATGAAATATTCATTCCAATCTTCCCTCACCTCTGCGAGCTTAGGAAAGACAAAGGTCTCGAGCATCTCTCGATAAGAGTTCCCGTTGACACTCCTATCATAAAAAAATGGTCCGATTCTCCCTCCTGCCCAGATCCCACACCACACCATGATCTTTTCAGAGCCAAGATTATCTGCCTCGAAAGTCCTATTCGGATTTGACGAGTCCCAATAGACACAATTGTGCCTATTGACAGTTTGCGATAGAGAGAATATCGCCTCGTCAGTCCAAATAATCCTTCAGAGGAGATCATCTTGGTCTTCAAGTCGAACTAAAACCGTATCACACCACTCAACTCGCCTGTCAAAGTCATCCTCGTTGAGTTTATGAATGAGTTTGATGTGATAAGGTTTGAGTTTCAGATCTTGCCTCAAAATCCGCCACGCTGTGGTGTGGGACATACCAGCCAAACTCGCTATTCGTGATGCTGAAAGAGATAAGCCATCCTGAGATGCCTTACTAGCAATATTGCGGACATTCTCGATGGCTTCCTCAGTACGCACCACCCTTTCTCTCTTTCGCTGGTATGTTACTGAGCCATATTCCCTGAAAACTTTATAAAGGTGCCTGAAAGTTCCTGGATCAATTTTAAGAAATCTCTGATTCCAGGCATTTCTAGCTACCTTTAATGCTTGAACGCAAGATTTTTTTGATTCGAGATAAAACTCTAATAAATCAATTTTTTGTAATTTTGAAAACTTATGTGACATGTTGATTGTGCGATAAAAATGACTTAATAATGAAAAATGCAATTGTTATGAAAGCCAAAATCAATTCGCGATATCTCACGAATCACTTTGACCTTGAAAATTATTATTTGACTTTATTTTGACCTCTAATATTGATAGGAAAGATTTCCGCAAAATGACCTTGTATGACCTTGACTTTGGAATATGACAATTGAGTATCCGCGAAATTTTCATAAAAAAATTATCTAGTCCCAAGGTCACTCAGGGGCCGAGTTAAAGCCGTTTTACAACGGGAAAATTAGCTGAAATGCCCTGTAGATTCTTACCAAACAAAGAATATGATTGATATGACGAATCTGTAATAAACCTCTTATTGATGCCATAAAATAGTAGCAGAGAAAAGAATCCAGCTCATTACTCTTCCAGAATTTAATAATATCCAAGCTTCTTGGAGATCTAACAAAATAAGAAGGCAATTCAATATAGTAAGATTCTGTTGCTTAGTTAACGCTTTAAGAAATGTTGGTAAGAGTATGATAAGCCACCCCACGACGATTCTGATGAAACTTCGTATACATATAGTAAACAACATAAGAAATCAAACTATGCTATCCATATTATGCGGAAATGTATACTTCCGGAGATACCGGAAATAGCTGATATCTCTAGATGTAGAATAGATACAAGCGCATATGATACATCATTCGATAGATTTCTATACAATAATAAATTTTCATGCATTTATCAGCATAATTATAAAGTGACCTGAATTGTACCAACGACATCAAATGCAATAGTACACCTCATGCTATATGTGCGTATGCATTTTGCAAGAAATCCGATTACATATAGAGACTTTAGCTTTGGGATGGACTTTAAGATGGAAAAGTCAGTTTGCATAACCATGAAAAAATATAGACTTTTCATATCCCCATAGACTTACATGGTTAAATTTCGAATAGGAGTAGGAATGATATGATAGTGTAACGTTAGTTAGTGTGGAGCAAGTAAGATTTGGAAAATATAGTGATGAAGGGTATGGTTAGGTAAAGGTAAGGATAGGGTATGTTAAGGTATACTATTATACTATTATTAATAAATAGAGAAAATGCAGGAGGAGCTGTTGCGAGGCTGCGAAGGAGCCGAGCGCGCTTGGGGAGGGTTACCTCACCCCCTTTTAGAAGGTTGAGGTGGGGCGATTGGCTGATTGAATCCACCTTTCAGGTCACTTTATAATTGATTAACGCAAAAAATCTGAAAAAATGACTGTTTTTCAATAGTTTGGCTATGTAACTTTACTACGCATGCGCATAAATGCATGAAAATTTATTATTGTATAGAACTCTATCGAATGATGTATCATATGCGCTTGTATCTATTCTACATCTAGAGATATCAGCTATTTCCGGTATCTCCGGAAGTATACATTTCCGCATAATATGGATAGCATAGTTCGATTTCTTATGTTGTTTACTATATGTATACGAAGTTTCATCAGAATCGTCGTGGGGTGGCTTATCATACTTATGCCAAAATTCATTCAAAAAATCTTGTCGAAATCAGCATCGATTTTGCTGAAAAGATTCCTGCTTTGGTAATACCCCGGTTTAACCAGCGGTTAAGGCACAATAACGATCGAAAGTCAAACCTTTCTCAGACATTAACTGGAAAAATAATTAAAATAAAGAGTTGAAACTTGAAAATATTATGCATATTATGAGAACTAATATGCATACAAAAAGATAGCATTGTAAACCATTTCGTTCTCGTGTAATAGCGATAGGTCACTTTTTCGTTTTTTCGAAACCAAATCTAAAGGTCATAGTCTAAAATCTTTGCCAATAGCTAGAGATACTTGCCCACACTAGGTGCATAGCCTGACGGCTCTTTTTTGATATCACTATTGCAGTTAAGTAGATATAAGGGTCGATCGGAGAACGACCTTAAATAAACAAAATGACATATCTCTGCAACCTGACATGCAATCAACTTCAAACAAATATCATAGTGTTTCGAATGATAAATACTATAACATATGGAAAGCTCAAGGTCATTCAAGGTCATTTAAAAATACTTTTTATTAACATTTTCGAGCATGATTCAGCTTTACGCCAAAAAACAATTTTTGAACATGATTTTTCGCATTTAAGGGCTCAATGGGAGTAAAAACTATGTAATATATTGATGATATACTATTCCATGAGGAATGTATTGATGTAACAACAAGGCAAATACATGTTGCAAGAAGGTCCAATAACGACAAATCAGCAAAAAAAGGTGTTGCGAGCACTTTGCAAACTTTATACGCAGATCTGTCTTGATAACTGCAGTAACTTGCGAAGTTACTAATAAAAAGTATTTTTGAATGAAATTTTTTCAACTATCGATCGTGATTGTGCCTTAACCGCTCGTTAGATTTTGCCCATTTTAATGTGAAACATAATTTTTTTAGATGCTCTATCAGAAAATTAACATTGCAATTATTTTGACGGATATGCGTTTAGCCTGCCTATACCCCTTTAATCTTTCATTTCTTTGATTTAAATTTTTCTCAAAGCTCATATTTTCAGAAAATCTGGGAAAGTGGAATTTACGACAGGCGATGAAATGGAAGTTCGAAGCCGAATAGTCAAGGAATTGTCACGAAAGAATGAAAATTCTTATGATAGTGGCCAGAAAAATTTAACCTATTCAAATGACGAAGATTCTTACAATTCAAGAAACAATAACAGCTTGTTTGGTAACATTCACGATATTTTTGATAATTATTAAATAAAATTGCTTGAATTTGTGTGATTCATTCGTTTGACAACTTTTAGTGTCCAAAATGTTTCGAACGTTTTGGGACTCAATTTTTATCAGTTTTTGAGTCAAAAATTTTTTTGACTCACAGTAGAGTGAATTGTCCTATTTGACTGTTTTTTGACTCACTTGGGAGTCACTTATGTTCATTGGGTATGTAAATGGTTGTGAATTTATTCGCAGTAACTATACTTGATCAAAGAGATCGGGTTCACAGTTGCGTGGAATCACGAATAAGATTTCTTTGTCATAGAGAAAAGTCAAGTGAAGGAACCAGATATTTGAGTTTGTATGATAACTGGATACATTTGTATGTCAGGTTGCATTCATAACTCATATATTATTGGTGCTAATCCAGGTCATCAAAAATTGTTTTGGTGAATCTAAAAAATCGATCTTAAAGGCTATACCGGGATCCCATATGCTGCTGTTTAACGTATTGACAAGGAAGGATTGAAGAGGAGAAAGGTAATGGCAACGTGATTTCCGTGTCGCTTGTTGTCGGATTTACAGGTTAATGCTCAGTCAAACTCTAAATTTACTTGCACAAAAATTAATTATCGATGAGAGTTTAGCAAGTCTGACTATGGAATGCAATCGCAACTAAGCGCGTCAATGAATTGCGGAAGGTGAAGAAGAACCTGATCCGGTGTTATCAACAATCCCCAATGAACATTTGTGAGTCACAAGTGAGTCACGAAACGCTCACAACAGGACAAATGACTCACCGGTGACTCACAAAATTTTGTGAGTCGAAATTTTGTCACATTTTGACTCACAAAACGGTCACAATTTAAATATGAAGGGGAACACAATCAAACTATGATTCTCAAAATTCAAACATCTTTGGCAGAATCACTATCACCTCTGAGTTTGATGTGATTCAGCATAATTTTATTTGATTCTCAGGTCGTGAAATTCTAAGATTCAAGATTCTTTTTACTGAGAATCTTCAATTTCATTGCTCTGAACAAATAACAATTTAGAGGCTAACGGGTTTTGAACCCAGGACCAACACATATTTGTATGATATGGCACTTTGTATTATACCACTCGGCTAACAAAGGGTCATAAAATTTATTTTACTATAAATAAGATCTTTGCTGCTTAGTGTTTGTGGTTAATTTTAAGTAAAGAGTTATTGAATCTTTTAAAATTGAATCTGAATATCTATGATTCTTATATCAAAATAAATTCATTGAATATTCTATTCAATTCGTGTGTAATGATTCTAATCAGAACATGATTATGTCTATGTTAAATTCTTTGATTTTGCAAACTATTGATTTCATTATAACATTGTTTTTTGACTGTAAAATTGATATTAATTTGACTCTTTCTACAACACTTCACGATAGACTTCTGATAAATAATTGCGCTATTTGTGTGATTCTTTTTCTAACCAAATTTTCGTATTTGAATCATGAAAATTTAATTATAATCATAAAAATGCACTGAATTTTGATATTGAAAGAAATGATTCTAAAATTTGAGACTTTTTAGAAAAATGCAGTAAATGAGTCAAACGACTTACTGGTTGATCATCAAAATTTTTTTACTAAAATTCAACTGAAATATTTGAGAGTTATTTAGTTCGAATCTGAGAATCACCTACATTATCCTTATGATTCATAGACAGAGCCGAAATTTTCCGTGCAAAGTTAGCAAATCGATTTTGTGAGTCAAAAAACCGTCACATTTTGACTCTCAGAAAATTTAAAAAATTTTGTGAGTCACATGTGACTCTTTTTTGACTCACAAAAAAAATTATGTTCATTGGGTCATTTATGGGATAAAAAGGATTCTGATTCTAGCAATAGATTTAATGAAATTGCTTTTGATAAGCTCTTATCGCCTAAAACTATTGTGACCGATGAAGTCTACCTGGCATTTTTGTAAGAACATCCAGACAACTGACTAGATTGAAAAAGTAGCCAACCTGTTTGGTGCCTTCACGATGCTAACTATCTTCTAATATTTGGTTTTCATCTCTGATCAGTTAAGCAAATATCAACTTCATGAAAGATTGGATTAAATTATAAAATTTTAGTGGTTACTCTTAATACAGTAACAAAAAATAGTTTAGTGTAGCAAGCCAAATATTTGGCTTGCCAAAGTTATTTTTACTGTAACCCTGTACCGAGGTACAGGGTATAAATAGAGAAAATTAACTAAATAAACTCACTCTCTCTCTCGAAAAAAGTAAAATGTGGTGGAGATGCCGAGTAAGCATAGAAAATAAGAGAGTCGTATCATTATACTGTGAGAATTTGTTTAAAAAGAGAAAAAAAACTACTATCGTTCAACAGTAAAATTAAAGTAATGGTTATCTATTATTGTGATTAATAAACTTATTTTATCAATATACGTACTGAAAATAAATAAATAAATAAAAGTAAAAAAAACTCTTTTACAACTTGACATCAACGTAACGAATTAGTTTGTCTGTTTCATTTCCCTGGAAATCTGGAAATCACCTTCAGCTTTTGTATAAGCTCAAAGAGAAACTACAGTTTTTAGACTTTTACCAGACTATCGCCGAAAAAAAGACATTTGGATTGTTCAAATCTTCATATTATATTTCTTTCCTGTTTTGACTGACCCAGCTCTTATCGCCAACCAATTTTCACACCATTGTACAGCTGCTTTATTATTTTTTTTTGCTTCATCTATTCAACACAACATATAAATATTAAAAATTCAAGCTATATTGGAACTTTTACTTAATTACCAATACTCGGCATCTCCACCACATTTTACATTTTTCGAGAGAGAGAGTGAGTTTATTTAGTTAATTTTCTCTATTTATACCCTGTACCGAGGTACAGGGTTACAGTAAAAATAACTTTGGCAAGCCAAATATTTGGCTTGCTACACTAAACTATTTTTTGTTACAATACCAAAGCAATTGTCTTGTCATCTCGATCTTTCATTATTCAACTATTAACTCACACGTAACATTGACCTCATTCTCGTAATTGAATATCTTTGAATAAAAGTAGCTGCTGTATCGATCGCAAATGACATTGTTAATATAGCAATATTTAAATATTACAGTTAACAAGTGACTTTCATTTCCTTTTTTCAACAACTTTTATCACACTAATAGGCCTTTTATGAAAAAAGTGTCGAATATTGAATAGCATTTCATTAACAAATGTAATTCAACTGCTCTTTTCAAGTCTACACTTGGACTTTGGCCACATTTTACAACTCCTCAGCACTGAATTTGGTTAAAGCCAGGATAAAGGGGAAAAGAACTCACCTCTTCAAATTTATTATGGTAATCAGAGTGATGATGGTGATGGTGATGAAGGAATGGATGATGTTGCTGTCCATTTACACTTGCATCTACAACAAGAGTTGAATTATTATTACTATTATTAACATTGGTGAGTGATGTTGAATTGGTTGAACTTGAGATGGGATGATGAGGATGCGAATGATGAAGAAGATGATGATGTTGTTGATGACCAGAATTACTATTATTAGCTGAATTGGAAGTAATATTATCATTACTTGAATCTAAATGGGAACATGATGATTTGGATCGATTTGATTTTGCCTTGTCAAGCTGATAATAGACACCAGCAAATATAAGCATATTCAATATTAACAGGGAACAACCAATGGCTATGGTTACACTCAATGCTGTTGAATAATTATTCTGTTCCATGATTATCGGTGTTGCCTGAGTTTTATTGGAGTTTGTTGATAGTGATGATGAAGATGACGAAGGCGAAGAGGAAGATACTGTTTTACTATCAGTTGAATACGTTTCATCAAAGTTTCCATTTGCAGTTTTACTCGATGAATCGCGATTCAATTTTATTGAATCATTTGATAGTTTATTGGATGATAAAAATTTCCAATCACCGCGAGTCGATGAATTGAAACTTGCTTCAATTGGAAGATTTAATTCACTTGAATTTGATGAGGGCGATGATGAAGGTGATGATGGATGGAATCGTAAAGATATTTGGCGGACAATGCCGTCATAAGAGTCTGGACTTTCATGGTCAGGAAGTAGATGATGTTTATAATAGTAAATGGGTTCTTCGTTGAATGAAGTTTCCTGAAGGCGAGGAACAAGATGAAGCCAATATGAAAGCCTATGACTGTGGTAATGATCACGAACTTTGGGTTTCATTCCTGGATCAAGAAGAGAAAAGAGAAATTATGAGAAAATTAAATTTCTATTGAAATTAATTTCGAAGCAAATTTTCAATAGTAAACTAAATTGCGCTCATAAAGCATAAACTCAATTCCCAAGTCAATCATTTCTATTGGTCACTAAACAATTCGCCATTAACATCTTAATAGCTGAAAAGAGTATAATTGAGTCTTTCATTGAGTGTGCATTTTTGAGCATCAAATGAAAATGAATAATTCAAGTGCATGGTGTAAACAGAGAATAAATTTTTCTCTCATTGATAAATTCGTGCGATAATTGAATAGAAAAATTGACTTCTCATCGACAAACAATTCATCATTTTCGAGAAAACTTCATGATTTTTGCTCATTTCTTGGGAAACAATAAAAAAACTTTATTGCATTACAGCGTTAGGCAGTGTAACCAGTGATCATTTAGATATTCATAAGTTTGACAGTTTACCAAAAGACGATTAAACCACATTTGAATTTTTTATCTTCTTATTTATTCTCATCGCTTGTGTACTTCTCGTCAAACAGCCAAGAAAAAAAGAGACTTTTAAACAAATGTAATATCATTCTAGTGATGATGATAATAAAAGAGAAAAAAAATAATGATTGATGATGAAAATAAAGAGCGTAAACCTTAATCACAGCGGGTGAAAACGAAGCAAAAAAGCAAAGGAATAAAAAATACTTTTCCCTTTTGCTTTTCATCTAATAACATGAAATAATTGTCTTCCTGGAGTTTACATTAAATGAGCAACATCCTCATCATTATCCTGTAAAACATATTAAATCTCAAGATGCAAAACAGTGAGCAATCAAAAGGGCCAAAAAGGCGAGAACAGAATTCTTGAAGAGAGAAAATCTTAAAATGAAGCAAATGCTGAAATTCAAGTGAAACGCTGAGCGTCACTTTAAATGCTGATTAAACAGGAAACAGGAAAAGTATTTGTAAAAATGTGTTGAAAATTGTTTTAACCGATAAAAGAAAAGAGTTTTGAACTGAAATGAGCAACTGGAAACTTTACCACTTTAAGAAGTGTTGATTGGTTTTGTAACAGATTAAGAGGAAAAGAATTGAGAAAAGAGTAAAATTGATAAAATTAATCACTCGAAGATAAAATGTTGAACATTTACAATGTATATTATATTTTTATACTCCCAGGCTGGGAGTGAAATTGCTCTTGTGATAACTCTTGTTCAACTGTTATTAAATTTACTGTTACAAGTTATAACTGCCTATTGATTACAGTTGAGTTATTGATTGTAAAAAGCAAGGTTCAACATTATTACAGTTTTGCTGTTGCTTTTAATATTGCTGTTGCTGGTAACGATGATCATCATGAGAATGACAATATTGTTGCTGTTTTGTGTTCGAATGGGTTTCACGATGAAAGTTACATCAAATTATCACTCGTTATATGCTGACTTGCTTTTTTAGTCTCTCTGTGTCTTCGTCTCTTCCTTTGAAAAGAAGCTCTTGTCTCATCAGTTTATCAAAAGGTTTACATTGTCATAGATGAAACATGATTATCATCAATTGTTTTTCCTCATCGTATAAACAACACTCTAATTTAGTTAATACAACATCAATTGACTATAACAGCAACCGTAATAATGATGATAATTTTTCCTCTCAAGAGCTATTTTTTCATCTTTAAATTTGATCTTTCAACATTTTTCCTCTTCTTTTTGCTTCTTCCTTCCTTTCCTTTGGTTCAGTCTTGTTTCCAGTTTGTTTTGAAACTTTTTGTTTTGCTAACACAGTTTAAGGTTTGGACAAAAAAGTAATGATCATGATGGTAAAGGAAATAAATGGTTTCAGCCAAAAGTTGAACTCGAGAGATAAAAATGACTGTCAGGATGAAAAAAGAAAGCAAATTCTCGAATGAGGTTGACCTTTAATCTTGTTTAGTACATGAGGTTTAAACATTAGTACATTAGTGTTACATAGAGTGGCACGCATCTTGCAAGTTCAAAGTTTAACTGAATGTTGTTTAAAAGTAGAGACTTTACAGGATTAAGATTAATTTAATCACCAGATTCTCGGTTAGTTTAATTTTCCCTTTTACTGGTCACTGTTTTGACTTTGCTTTCTTTTGGATCAACATTATTCACCTCTTAATGTTGTCAAAATATTGTCTTGAACATTGTGCTAATGTTGGAAGGAAAAGGCAAGTAGCAACAAAATTAAATGGTAAAGTGCATGTTGGCTGATTTAACTAACGAAATGGCTTGAAGTGGAAAATTTTCATTCTTATGTGAGACAATTTATCGGCAGGAGATGAGAGGGAAAAGCAGTTTAATAGACAGCACACTGAGATTAATATTGAAATGGGTTAATGAAATTAAATCACTAGTTGAAGACTTGATGACAAGCTTCAAAATAATCGACTTTGATTAGCTTTATAAACATCTGTTTTACTCTGTAATATGCTTAAAAATGTAATCAAAACTTGACAATAAACTCATTATTGACATAATGCAGTGAATCGGAACATATTATTCACGTTATCGGTCGAGAACTTTGAGAATAGAATTTTTATCGAAAATAATATTGATTGATTAGTTGAACTTTTTAGTTGTAGAACAGAATCCTTTTCTTCACCAGAAAAATCAAACAAAATAACAACTCAACTGCGGTGTAAGTTCAAGAAAACCAATATTTCATTTGGAAAATTTCTGACGAATAACAGCAATTCCCTTCAAATCGGTTAGTTGTTAGTGAAAACAGAGACATCATTTGGTCATCAAGAATAAAATGCTGAAATTCTGATCAAAAATTGAGAAAAAGTATATTTTCATCATTTCTTGAACCGAATGGAAACAATTTCATAGATAAATATTGTCATTGAAACCTTCAACCTTGAAATGGCGCAAAATACTTGGCCAGTTATTGAGTTATTCAGTTATCTAGTGATTAAGGTGATACTTTAATAAACACTTAAATGTATCATAATGCGTATTATCAACACAGCTTAACATCACAGAAGGAGACAAGCTAAATTAATGGAATCAACTTGATTCATCCTTAAAAGATTAAGGTCATTTATAATTGTTGAGCCAATTAATAACAACTTTGAAAGCAAAGTTGACCCTTAATAAACTCATTATTACACTAATACCAGGATAAAAGAGAGATGAAAATTAAGCTGAAAAGAGTTATTCAATGAATCAATTTTGAGCATCATCGCGAATCCTTTGAAAATGTCCATTGAAAGGAACAAAAGTTAATTGGTTGAACAAAAAGAGCGAAAAAACAAAGAGCAAACTCATGATTTAATTACACAGAAAATGATTAATAAAGATTTTTCTATTCAGGATTATGATTGATTGAAAATGAAAACTTGAAAACAATTGCTCAACGATTTTGAAATTAAAACGTTTCAACACTTATTGATTATTGATTTTTCACATTCCCATATCATGCTTGTAGCTGTTAATAATCTAAAGATTATTTTGTTTTGCTCTTTCAGTCAAACTTGGACTGTTCAATGTTATCATGCGATAACTGAATTAACCCCAACTTTCATGGATCAATGAATGTTTAATACTGGAATGAAAAATGAATAGGAAATGAAGGTTAGACTATTAATAAGATAGATGGCACTTTAGTTTAATAAATCACTGGACGAAAGGCATTTAATCCCTGTTATGATTTCGAAGAGTAAAAACAAGGAATAATCGTAGGCCATCATGATTATGATAATGAACAGTGTTGAATGATCAGTTGAAAAGAGCAAAGTTGAACATTTCTTGAACAACTTACCAATCAATAGATATTTTCTTGTAATTGTATCGTATTGAGGCCAAAATACATTTTCAAATCGACCCTTTGTACGATCACCATGTGAGTCGAGTTCATTGGGCCAAATGTTTGGATCACTTGAAGATAGAAAAAAATGTTAATTTTAATCAATTTTGGAAAAGAAAATTTTCTAGAAAAATTTTTACCCAAATTTGACAAAGTTGGTCCAATAAGTCATGACGGCTTCTGCTAGAGTCGCCTCTTGACGAGTGTAATTGGTGTGAAAAATGCCCAACGGACTACCGAGTAAAGTGTTGGCCAATGGAGCACCGAAGATGTAAGACAACTCTTCACCGTGTTGACAGCCAAGGCGAGGTGAGAATCCAGAGTTTTCACTTTGATGGGAAAAAAGGTAGAAAAAAGTTCGAGATCCAAAAGTGTGGTGATCCGGTCGATCTTTGGTTGTACCAGTTGAACCAGATAAAGTGACGGTTGAAGGTTGAGCAGCAGAGGAAGATGAGGGTTGGGAAGGGGAAAGTGACGGTGAAGAGCCTGGAGTTGATGAACGTGATGAACCCATTGAATTGGCTGGATGATGGTGTCGTCTTGAAGAAGCTACTTGGGAAGCAGAATAGGATGACATTGTTAGTCGAGCATTGGTATCACCAGTCTGTATCAATGGTGATACCACAAGAGCATCACCCAATATGTCAACCAGAGAATCAAAAAGATTGATTGGATGTTCAACAGGACGACTCCAGTCTGTATATTCGTTGATCAATGTCAAAAGAATAACCTTTTTTTGTTGTTGTTCGTATTGTTACATTTCATCGATAGTATATGTTTTGGTGTTCATGTTGAGATAAGATTGATGAGCAACAATGAGACCAGAAAATTGAATATGTTACCATGTAAAGGCAAAAAAAGGTAAAAGGCAGGTGACACAAGGAAAGGTTGACGAAAGTTGGAAAAGGTTTGAAGGATTGATTGGAAGGAAAACGGATGAAAGAAGAAAGATATTGTCAATGAAAATGTTCAATAAGATGGAATTGATAACATTGTACTTTTCTTCATCATATACTCAGGTTGAACACTATTCAACTTTCAGGAAGTTGTTATCAAGTCAATGTAAACTTTTCCTTTGCTTATAAATCATCGGAATAACGATGATAATAAAAGTAAATTTCGACTTTTTATTACCAAAGTTGATTCAAAGTTAAAGTTTACTCTATTTTTGCACGTCAATCATGTTGAATAGTGTTTCATGTTATTGTTCAACCATCCCTGAGTGCTTCAAATGATTGATAAAGATATTGAAATGCAAGAATATTGTTGATAGAAAGTGAAGCTTTTGCGAGTTTTGGGCATTCGATACTTACTTGCTGATGAAAATCGAACAAATTGCGAACCAAAGTTCGCAAGATTCGATCTCTTCGTCTCATGTCAATTCCGTGACGCTCTTCATGGGCAGTAAACAGGTAAGGTGATTCAACTCGAGTTATACCAAAAAGTAAATCATATGTTGTTGAAGGTGAATTGTATCCTTGATTATCAAATGAAAATCCATTTGAAGATGAAGAAGTAGGCAAAGACGATGAACTGGCTGATGAAGATGAAGACGCTGATGATGATAGTGGAAGGGAGTAGGGAAGTGAGGATGAACTTGGAAACATTGGCGAGTAAAAATGTGAAAAGGCTGATGAGGAAGAAGATGAATAATCGTACGATTTAGAGACCAACTCTTTGGGATGAGAAATCACTACGATTCCGTCAACAATGGGACCGAAGGCGGATAAATGTTGAGGAACCTTGAGGTCAACTCGAAGTATTTCCTCGGCCGTTTTACTTCTCAAACAGTTGACCATAATTAAGTTATCATGATTAGGACAGTTCAACAGTTTGGCTAAATGGCGCGAGTAAATGTCTGAATCGGTGGCAATGGCCCAAGGAGCCAGAGCGGAACCACTCATGAGTATCACTCGATTGAAGAGGTCAGTGGCCATGGGCGAGATCATCAGAAGGTTGACGCAAGCAGCTCCATGACCATGGCCCATGATCGTTATATTGGATGGATTACCACCAAATTCATTGATATTTTCTTGTATCCAGTGTAAGGCAGCAACTTGGTCCATTAAACCATAATTACCTCGAATGGTTCCATCTTGAATGGCTGGGAGAAACCCTGTAAATCATGAGAAGAAAAGAATTTCTTTCTTAATATCTTTCACCTTCTTTTTCCTTTCATGTTTCAACACAAATTGTTTTGTAATAATTTTTGCCTTTTCATCCACATTCATCGTGAAACTTACCGAAAACTCCAAGACGATAATTAAGTGTGACAACAATAACATTACCAAAACTTGAAAGGATTGAACCATCATAAAGATTCCCTGTTCCCCAGTCATAGGATTCACCATGAATGAAAACAAGTACAGGCAATTTTGAATTAACATTGGATGGTCCGTCTAGAGTTGAAGAGAAGAAGAAGAAAAGGTTTTCCTTTAAATATAAATTTGACACTTGAAAGTCATTTTGACATTAATCATTGTGTAAACCCAACTGTTAACTTGCCAATTTGCACACATTAAATTTGGATTGTTCGGCAAAATCAAGTTACTCTTTGATAGTGAATGCAACAAAAAGTTTAATATTAAATGTAAAGATTAAAGATAAAGTTGAAGAAATTGATTTTAAATGAATTTTTTCATTCCTCAATAGATGGCAGTTGGTAGGGAAAAGCAAGTAGCAAGTTTTGCCTTTTAAATCTCGAAAGCAGCTTTAGTAATCAAAGACCGAAAGTTGTTTTTTTGCGAAAATGGTTTTGCTTAAAATCACCGATTTGTTGTCAATAATCCAATAATGAACACTGAGCTTTTAGCAAAAGTTTAGAGGTGAATTGAATAGTTTTTCAGGGAAAAACATTTATTAGAATCGAATCAACTTCAGTCATTGGATTATCAAATATTTTTATCGATAGGCTTAAACATCAACCTTTAAATTGAATCGGGTTGAGGACAGCTTTAAATACAATTTAGAGTGAAATATAAATGCTCGAGGAAAACAGAAATGAATGTCAATTTTGAGAAAAATATCGAAATAAAAAATTGAACTCGGCGTCTAAAAAGTAGAATATTTTTCTTGCAAGATTTCGATCAAAAATTCAATTTTTGATAAACATCAATGAATCATATCTGTAACTGACCCAACAAGTATAGTCATTTTAATGCTGATCAACAGCCCTCGCAGCATAAAATATAACTGCATCAAACCTCGAAGTACGTTGAATAAGAAAAGTTAATTATCGGTCATCAATCGGCCAGTTTGCTACGAAATTTTCCTCCACAGATTTAGTTTCCTCAAACAAATCCTCAACTTTTCTTTTGTCACCATGAGTGTCGCAAATCAATCCATAACCTAGTTTTACAAGACATGTTTAGCTACTCTTTTAAGGATAATCAAGTAACAGTCGATCTTGAAACTCTGGTTCAAATTTAATTATTGATTCAGTTGATACAATAAAAGTAATGAAATAAAGGAAATGTCAATAATAATTGAGCCTGGCAAGTTATCATCTTGATTGTATTATAAAAAGGTCAAGTTACAAGACTTGGTTCAAAGAGAATCAGAATCTTATGAAAAATTTTCATTTGAAAATGTTACGTAAATAAGAAACTGAAAGTTGAGAGAAAAGTGGAAATAATGAAAAAGTTGATTCCATGGCGTGGAAAGGAAAAGAAAGGAAGAAAATGAGGAAAAAATGCGAATCAAATTGATTAAATAATATCATAAGTGTTGAATCAAATTTCATGAGGCGAACAAAAAACACAACCAAATTCACTGAAATAAACTTGCAATTTGAAAATAATTTTGCATTTTTGCACTTTTCGAATGTTTGGCTTTTTCTTCTGTGTAATGAGCAAACAGAACTAATGAAAACATATTATTATGAATCATGTAAAGGCTGAGAATTAAACTCTTTTGTAAACATTCATTGGTTTAATGATGCTAATGATGCAAACCTGGAACAGAAAGTGCAAAGTGAAAGTTCACTTTGAACTATTTCAAATAATTGAATTGGGAATTAAACAGATTTGCATCTTAAATGTTGCTCAAAACAGGGAAACGAGAAAATTGGTTCAACTGTTTTTGCTTTCATTCGTCGGCAAGAATTCGTTGAAAGAAGAAGAGAGAAAAATTGAAGCTCAAAATTCAATTGTGAACATATATAAATTTCAATGAGAATAATGATGGTTATTGAATTGATTAATGAATAGGAATTTCCAGGGAAAAAGAGAAGTTCTTTCCAGTTGTTCAGCAATTGAAACTGAATCAAAAATTATCATTCGTTTAATGAATCATTCCCTTGAGCTTAGTAAACATCATTATCAAAATCAATTGAATATCAACATGAAACGCTAATAATTGAATAATAATCATGAAATTCCTTTTTTCTCTTCTCTTCATCAAATTCTTTCGCTCAGAGTTAATGATGATTAGAGCGAGAAAAAAAAGGTTTTGAAACTTTACTTGCAATGAAATATTTTTCATTTGGTGAGAAGAAGGGAGAACATGGAATATTTTGCCTGTTGAAGAATTGCATGGAAAATGTTTCTCATGTGATACTTTTTCAATGGAATCACCAAACTCATTTTCATGATAAACATGAATGCAGAAGAAAAAATGTCTATCCAATTGAGAGTGAAGGAAAGAGACAAAAATGGTTGAATGTTAATGTTAACCAGATCATCTATTGAAGTGAATGAAATGAATAATGTGACTTTGTGACTCTTGAGACTGGCAACAATGAACGATATTAATGATGATGATAATGCATTATAATGCCATTTTTGACCTTCACTAACAACTCAATCAAAGGTGGTTAATCAACGATCATCATGAATGCCGAGATTGGATCGTTTAAAGTGTCAACAATTGCAGATTGTTTTGGAAAGCAAGAAAGAAGTTGATGTCAATTGAAGACATTTGAATTCCATTCATATTGAGATTGTGCTTGACGTTGGTATTTAATATGTAATGAAGATCTATTAATAATCGATTGGCTACTGATATGAAATACGTCTCAGCATGAAATTCAATGCAGGTCAACAAACTATCATGCAATATGGCAGATGAACAGAAAATAGATTGAATGGAAGACGAATAGAATGTATGCAACCAGATAGATTTCAGAGTAAATGTAATCACGATTTTTCGTTGCAAAAATAGAAAATCTTTAGAGTTCAAATTTTTCCTTTTTAGTGGAAATTCAATCTACTTTTCGAACTATTTTCGGTTTTTGTATAAAGTTAAAGCGAAATTATTTCATTTCTATTTGAAGTTATTCGATTGATGAAATATAACGCCTTAAAGCACTTCGATATTGCATGAGAAATTGTTGAAATATATAATAGTTTGAAGCAAGAATCCAACGAAATTCTCAACTCAGGATCAGAAACATTTCACACAGAGTATACGCTATTCACGGTTGAAGATTGCTTCTCACTATTTATTGTGCTCAAACACTACAAACACGGGAAGCTAAGAGACAGAGAAAGTTTCGATTCCTTTTTGCATCAAAAGCTTTTCAATTTCATTGTTAAAGAATTTGATTTTTCTGCGATTTCAGGAAAATCTTTATACTTTGACTGCTTTGCAATTTGAGTGAAACAAGTTTTATTCATAAAACTTGGAGTGAAAGAAATGCTTTAACAAGTGTTGTGCTATGTTAACAAGAATTGAATCTGAAGAAAGCGATGTAACAATTTCAATCTTGTTTTCTGTCTAACATTTTCAGGTAACGAACCAAGTGTTTAATAGACAAAAAATACTGCAACATTTTCTGGTTTTTTGTTCATCAAGTAATGGATGTAAAAAGAGAAAAAAAATATTCTTCTTTCTTATTCCCTTCCCAAGCTTTATCAACTCAAATAAAACCAATAAAAGTGACTTTTATGAGCATTCATCTACTCAATCATGATTTTCAACTGAAGAATCATTCCAAACCTTAAACATTACGTCAATCCTTTGAATACATTAATGGATGAAAATGTAAATCTTTTTATGCAAATTTTTCTTCATACAAAAATCTTTAAAGAAAGCATTTGACAAGTTTCAAATGAAAAGGTAACCATTGAACTAAAAGAGCAAAGAAAAGTTCATTGATCAATGAGAACAAAAAAACCAACAAAAGAATAGAAAAACATTCCAAATATTAAAGTTTCATTCATTATCTGTTCAAATTAGAAACAGAAACAACATTGAAATTAAAGTTTAGAGATTCATAAATTTAGAAACAAAATAAACAGAATTTGAATCACAATTAAAATCTGAATGATTTACAACTCGAAAAAGATAATTATGATTCGAATGAATTTCGATACGGAAAAATCACAGAACTAAATGATGAAATTAATGAAAAGAATTTTCGATTTTACAAATTCTTAAAACACTTTCTCTTTATCAGAATCTTTTGCGATTTTTTCGTTTTCGAATTGTTATCCAGAAACTGAATGGATTCCATGCAATTGCACTCTTCTTGAGTAACGCAGTGCTTCTGCACAAAACACAGGATAATAGCAGCAATAATGGAATAATAATAACTTCACCTGTCAATGTTAATGGACCTTAATGATTATTGTTCAACATGACGAACCTTTATTCAGTCTCTTTTCGAGTAATAAATACATTCAACCATCATTATCGTTTCAAGATGATTTAACTTTTGAGTTGAACAATTACATGAGGAAAATGTCTAAATAAAGACAAAAAAAGGATCGCTTAAAGTGAGAAACTCGAGTTTCTCGTTGAAAATTGTAATTCACTTCGTTTACTTTAATGTTTCTTCATTTCAATTTAGGCTTTTCAGAAGTTTCAATGTTGAATAACAAGGAAACTTTGAAAGGTTTTCAACATGTTTACCAAGATGAAAACATGAAAACATTAACCATGATTGGAAACCACAAAAGCATTTTAAAAAAGCGAGTAAAAAAGGTTCAGGTAAGAAGCGATAAAAATAGAAAAAAAAGTTCTACATTTGAAAGAAGAGAAAATGTTGCAAAAAATATTTTCTAACAAATAATGAACTTTTGTGTGAAGTTTTTTTACGCACAGAAAAAATTCGATTGCTCAAGGTAACAGTTTAAGGTTGATTACTCTGTTTTCTGGTGAAAACCTTTCTTCTTCTCCATCATTATCTTCACTGCATTTTCACATTCATTTTGCATTCTCGTCTGATTTATATTCATTGAACTCAGTCGAGTTGCATTCTTGTTCAAACCTTATTGGTAAAACTTGATCTTTGGCAAAGTTTACGAACTTTTCTTTGCAATTGCTGGTTAAAGATAATTTTTCATGTTTCAATTGCAACTTAATTTCGAATTTTTGGCATCTCTTTTAGAGGAACCACAGAAAGTGAACCGTGAGAAGCATTCAGAGTGAACTCATTTATTTACTCCAATTGAATTGCAAGGCGAAGGTTGCAGCAAATTCCCATCTAAAACTGACCAAAGAAAGCTTGACTTCACGATCACTGGTTAAACAAAAGTCTGAAATTGATTAATAACATTTATGGAAATTGAATTCAATTAAAAGTCTGAAAAGCAATCCACCGCTTTTGATGAATGAAGCTCAACTTTACTTTTGAAAATTATGTGTTAATCAAAAGAACCAAAGCATTTTGAGTTTTCCCGTTTTCATTTGTCGATCTCATGAAATGAATCATTTTCAATTTTCATCTCTTTCGATGATTGAACGCTTCCATTGCAGGTTCAACTTTAAATTTACTGTTGATTTAGGATGAAATGTTGACTTCATTTGATGAATATTGAATGAGAAAGATATGCAATGATCGAAATAATTTGAAATTTTGTTTCACTTGTTAAGCAAGTCGTCAATTCAATGACTAATGAAACGAATTCATGACGAGATTTATCTGGTTATCGATTCATTCAATTCATGACTCGGCTCAAGTTGCAAGATGACCAATGATATAAGCTATTTTTAGGACAAGGAATACTGCTCATGGAAGCATTGATAGCAGAATATTTGATTCTAATCAATTTATTGCTTGCCCTGAGTTTTCAGAGTAATCACGATCACGATCATGCTTTTAAGCAAAATATCACATGAAATGTTTGTTATTTTGTTGCAAAAAGGGAAAAGATGAACATTTTGTTTTCCCTCGAGGATTTTATTCGCCAAATTATTCATCATTCATTCTTTTGATATCATTCTCTAATTACTATTAATATTAGCACTTGGTGATGATCCACTCGATTCCACGAGGGAATCGATAGCAATACTCTTGATTGTCAATTTGTTAAACGACAAGGAAAGAATTTAAAAAATATAAAAAATTTTGAATTATTCCAAGTACAGAAATTCGCAAGAAACAAGAAAAATCGAATTATTCAGTCGATGATAAACCCGAAATTGCGAACATTTCAAAATCTTCGCCTTGGTTTTCCTGGTTTCAACTGCATTCAAATATCAACGTGACTCAAGTGCTGCATATCTTTACTCATGAACTGCCAAAATCTGAAGCCAACTTGTTTCCAATTGTTGATTAATCAAATTGAATGAAACGCTGAATCAATCAGCAAGACTGAAACTGTTCAGCAAAGAAATAAAAATGACGGAACAAAATTTGCCTACAATTGGATCAATTCACAAGTCATCTATAAAAAGCTAATTAAGCCATCAATCAAGTGAAGTGAAAGAGTGAATTAGTCTGCCTTTTCCCTCATCCAATCCTTTCATCTTTGCCTCTTCATTTATTGTAATAATATTAATACTAATAATACATTCCTCGATTCTTGGGAGGGATAATTTTTACCTCCCTGTGTGTGCATTTTTTATTTTCCTTTGCACTTGCAGGCTTTTACAAGTACAGAGATGATAACAGTGAGCATAACGATGATGATGATAATGATGATGAAAAAAGCTTCTGCTTTCAATTGCAGTTTCATTTTTACAAAGTTATCCGTTCTTTTTTTCAACACTTTATTCAACTATGATTGATGATTCTGATGTGTTGATATCAAGCTTTTCTGATCTCGCATTTTATTTCATTTTGATCCTGTTTCTTTATTCACTTAATTCAGTTAAATGCCGTTCCAAAAGAATGAGAATAAGGAAATAAAGTTAAGAATCTATTAAGCTAGAAATTGGTTCAAAGTCAGGAGAACGGTGAAAAGAGAAGCAAGAAAAATTGGCACTCATTTCAATGAATAAAATCAATGGAAAAGAAGAAGAAGAAAAGTTTTCTCAATGAAAAAAGGTAAAAAATTCTCAGCATGAAATGCTTCAAGTAACCATTAGGTTTGGAGAAAAAATTCAATCAGAAAACATCAAAAATTCATTAACCTTGACACAACAGTTTATCCAGTCAATTCCAAGTTTTTCGCGATTCTTCAAGTTTCCATTCCTTTACAGATTCCACCTTGAATCAATCATTGATGAAACAAGAAAGTCTCAATTTGAAAACATAAATTGGACATTTATCTTGGCGAAAAATGTTGCACTAAAAAGTCAAACAGAAAAATAAATTGAGAAAAATTGGAATCTCTTTCGCTTCCATTCAAGGCAATTACAATAGTTAACAGTAAATTTAATCACAATTTACGGATGAAGAAAAATTGAAAGTCTAACTTTTTCACTGTTGACAAATTAGAGCAGCTAATTTTACAGTTTAAATTGTACTTTTAGTTTCGTATTTAATCTTTTTATGCCTTCTTCTTGGGCTTATTGTTCACCCAAGCAGACACAGAATCCAATGAGTTTTCAGGCTCCAAAGCTGAGCCACTTTTCAAGTGCATTTCAAGACTGCAATATAACTTGCCTTTTCTTTCAAAGTTCAGCCAGCAAACACACAAAAAGGTTGTTCGAAGTTTATAAGAAAATTGAATGAAAAGGTGAAAGTGAAAAAAGCAGAGTAATTCTCAATTTCTCATCATCTTCTTAAACTTTACCTTTTACTCTTGCATTCTACTTATCATCATCTCAACTCTTTTCTTCATGTTCTGATATGTTACGGATGCCTGAACTTTGATGTGCAAAAGTAGAAAAAAAAGAAATACGTTTTAGCATTTTATGCTCACCTCATGAAAGGTGCAAGTGAAAGAAAAATGAAGAGTTTCTCTTTTCTGTTGTTTTTTCATGAACATGATGATGAAAAGAAAGCCAAATCTCGGTGCATCATAGTTGAATGATCAGTCAGCCTTTCATGTTGACGGTATAATTTGAACAGTAACATGGAAAGAATTGAAATGAAAAACCTTGTAACAAGGTAATAATGCAAATGTGATTGAAAGCGATTCCACGAAATTGACATTTTCATTTATCCATTTGACTTGGCCAAACACTCGAGTCTTGCTTTCTTGCAAAGTGAATACCTTTTGCTTGTTGCACTTGAAAAGTACAAGGTAAAAGTTGAAATATCAATTGAATAAATGAATGATTAGGCGGCGAAGAAAAGTTAACTCGAAAGAGTTTAATTATTCTTAATCATTTCATGGGTTTTCTATTTTTTCTCCATTCAACATTCTTCTTCTTTACACATCTTAACGTGACTCGTTACTACGGTTGAAGCGCAAATTCATCAACTTTAATTAAATTACCCTGTTAATTAACTGCATGATTAACTTTGCTCTTAAGAAACCAAACAGTTTTCTAATTGTTTCTCCTGTAAAAAGCTTTTCTGCTTTCCATCCAAATCAGTATTCTTTGCTTTTCCAAGTTCACTGTCGATTGACTAGCTTTCCGATTATCAAGTTTTCAAATTTTCCATCCAAGTTCTTGTAATGATGATTCTGTTGATATCTTGGTGAAACATTTCGAGTTCTTTGAAAGCTTCTAATAGCTTTGATTAGAGAAATAAAAAACTTCAATTCAAGAGTTGAAAGGACAGGAAAGATGAATTTTTTCTTCTTCACCTGAAAATCACAAATCATTGAATTAAATGTCGAAAAATGTTCTTCTTCTTTCACTCTTCTTTCGTTTCCTTCACCTTTCTCTTGCTTTCAATTCCCAGTAGGTGACTAGTGATAATACAAGAGTATTTATTGTAACTGTTGGATATTGTGGTTGCATTAAAGGTTTTTCATTTTCTTCAAGATTATCCTTAAAAATTGATTCCAACATTTATTGAATTCAATCTTTTATTCTTTCCTTTATCAGCTCAAAAGCGATCCATTTACTCGCCCAAACTCTGACAAAAAAAGTTGCCGACAATAAACTCTTTGACAGCAGAAAACAAAAGGATTCTGGAAAAGACTTGGACATTTTAGCACTAAAAATGGTTCTTGAAAGGATTTGCATGAAATATTTTCAAAAGTTGATCGCAAACTCATGCTTGAGAAGCTAATAAATCCTTTAATGTACTTTATGCCGCAAATGGTTTGAACAATGCTAACCAGACATGATGATAATGACCATGAAATTGATGATGAAAAGGCAGTGAATAAAAAAGTTAAACAAATGCACAAGAAAAAGTAATAATCATTTAAAGGACAATAATGAAGAGAAGCAAATATGAAAAGTTTTCCGTTGAATGGGAAGAAGGTTCACGAAGGAAAAAACAAGTTGAAATGAAGAAGCACCAAAGAGAGAGGAAAAAACAGAAGTTGCTCCAAGAATAACATGAAAAGTAATAAGAATGATTCATTTGGGATTAACAATTTAGTTATTGAGCAAAAGCATATTAAAGTATAATGATAACAAGAGGAAGAAGGCAAGGCGCAACAAAAAAGCATCAACAACATGAAACAACAAAAAGAGATGAAAATTATCTCAACTTTAACGGTAAAAGTAAAGCAACTTTTCATGTAATAACGCAACTACAAATAACGATGTAAACAGAGGAAAGGTGAGACTCGATGATAATCGCAACCTTTACATAGTTTCTCACCATTTGCTTTGATGACATTAAAATGTAAAATCGTTCCATACATCTTATAATAGGGTCATTAAAAAGTGTAGTTTCCCATCAAAATAATGTACTCAACTTGATTCTCTTTAAACCTGTCGACCTGCATTCACTTTGATAATCATTTCAACCTTTCATATTTTACCAGAAAAGGTTGCAATGGAGAAACGGAAAACAATTTCAACCGTTTCTACTTTTATATCGCCATTACAATTGCCTTTATCGCAGTTGCTTTTCATTCCCTGTTTCTCTTTTGTCTATCATTTGAATTTGTTTTTGCCTTTAATATCTTTTTACTTCGTCTTATGACGCTCTAAATTTAATTCAATGTTTTAATAAAAAAGAATGGTGAAACGAGTAAAACGCAGATAAAAATTCATTGTTTAAATCATGTTAATGTGGAAGTAGAAGAGGGAAAAGTTCCATTTTTTCAACCTTTTCTTTCTCTTTATTCAATATGTTCTATTAATACATTTTGCAAAGAGAAACAAAAAGAATGCAGCAAAAAGGAAATGCTGCAGTCGAGTAACAGGTAAGTAAATGATTCAACTTTGATTATCAATTATTGAAATTGAATAAGTTGAAGTTGAAACGGTTACTCGTAAAGTTATACAGTTTTGACAGAAAAGGCTAAATGCTTGGTTGGAAAGGAGAGCAAACGATGAATATGAAAAGTGGTTCCAAGTTTACAGATAATATCCTATGGGATGTTTCACTCCAATCATTCGAGTCTTGTTTGTTATCATTCCAATGTCTTACCATTTACCTGGCAAATTTTCTTCTGTTTACTCGGCGTATTTTTTTCCATTGAAAATGATTCGACTTTTACTTTGAGATGAATGGTGTCTTAAGAAAGTAATCAAATCGATGAAAATTTTGTTCCACTTTTCGCTTCTAGATGAACATACTTCAATGCATTTTGATTCGCCTTTTAATTATCCACTTTCATCTCATGCTTACAAGTGCAGTTGCAGTTGAACTGGCAGTGAAAGTAATATGAATGTGAAATTGATAGGGTTTCATAATTGAACGGCTTCTTTTGTCTTTTTTCTCATTCTTCTCATTTTACATCAACTATTTACGCAAGTAATAGTTTTCTCATCATTTTCATCATTAGCTTTACATTGCAATCTCTTGAAATGCATTTCTCGATATCGAAATGAAAAGTAAACTCCAAATTCATCTTGGATCCAATAATATAAACCATTTTGTTCATCATTTTGTTCATTGACCATTCAAGTGAATCCAATTGATGGTTGAGCTTACGATAGCTTTTTTCGCTTTTTCTTCTTTTCTCTTTTCTATTCAAGCTATTATTACCGTTTATAAAAACAGTTCGTGATTATTATTATTATTATTTATATATAAATGTTTTTATCAACTGCGTACTAACATTTTCACGCATCACAAGCTGTAATAATCTATAACTGATTCAACTAATCGTAAAAAAATTTGTGAACAAAATGAACCTCTCAAGTCCATTTGATATCATTTTCTCGCTCCTTTTATCGCAACTCGCATTGTTACGCTTCTTGCCGAGTTTCATAAGTTTTATTTTATACACTTTTTTTCCTTTCCATCCATTACACTTTCATCATCATTAGAAGCAAAAAAATCATTTCCAACGAATTCATTTCAACAGGAAAAAAGTAAACTCAACATAGTCAAGATGTTGAGTAGAGAATGGTTCAAATTGTGATTTTATTCCATTGAGCACCTTGTACAATGAACTTATATAATGAACTCTACAAGACTGTAGTTGACAATAGCAAAAAAAACGGGTGAAGTTGATCAAAACTCGAATCGTCTGGTTTGCATTAGTTTGCATTAGGGAAATATTGCAGAAAAAAAACACTAATCAGTTGAACTAATCATGAGAAAGCATGAGACACACCACCGACTGACAAACAAGAAATGGCACTAAAGAGCTTGAAATAGTCAATAAATATCGATTTCAAATCAATGTTTAAAGTTAAACGTTAAATCTGCCGTTTTCATAGTTGATGAGTCGTCACTGTAAGTGTTCAGAATTTACTAAAATCATAAATATTGAAAGATTGAGATTAAAGAGATTGAGTGAAGTTCTAGTGACACTGAAAAACTGTGAGATTTTGATAAATCTGTAAAGTTATCAAAGTTTTTAAAATTTTATCCAAAAAATGCTCGTGAGAAGAACTTTATTGAATAATCTTTGAAATGTGTTTGGATTGAGCGTGAGAAGCGCTTTCCAAGGGAAAGAGTAATATGCTAAACAAATAAGTTACTCAGCGAATTGACTTTTACTCCATCATCATATGCTTTACTGTGCTCTTGTCTACCTGCTCCTTTCCAATGTTTTCCCATTCATTCCTCGAATTGATTCCCTTTCCTTTCCCTGCATGAACTCTAATTTCATCCCATCTTATCTTCTTATTCATCTTTTCTTTTCTTTTCCATCAGAGTAAACGTACCATTTAATTGGTCCAAACTAGCAGCAAGTATATTCCCAAAGCTGTAGAACAGCCTTTAGAGTGCAAAGCCAACGGTAAGCCTTATTAAAGGCCAAAAACTTTGAAAGAAGCATTTACCAGGTGAAAACACTTTCACTAGTTTACCTTTACACAGTCCAGTCTCAATCAATCCCAATGGTCAATGGTTGAATCATCATCATCATTCCTCTACTTTAAGTCTCCTACAAAAGGCTTTACAAGAGAACGAAAAAAGCAGAAGAAGATAAAGAAAACTCAATGAACCAGCAAAAGACAAGCAACTTCTTTTACCTTTTTTGTGTCCATTCTTTTTCTTGCCTCAATTTACTCTTCCTCAGGAAGTAAACATTTTTTGCGTCAATTGCAAGCTTGTCAGGCAGTAGATAAACATTAGGAAAAAAAGATCAACATTCTGATTGAATTGTAAGCCTTTCTCCCCAACATTTTCTTCTTTACATTCATCGCAACTCATTCAAATAAGGAAAACATTGACGTTTCCAGAATAGCCTTTACACGCAACTTATTCAGGTCGATTCGGGTTCAACATAATTACTCCCATAAACATGCAACAATGAATTCGCAATTAAAGGTCAACTTCGTTCGAATCTTTGTTTTTCAACTTTTCTTCTCATCCGTTGATCCAATGATGAGTTGAATGATATTTTCCTCTGTTTACAGACTTTTACATCTGTCAACAAGAATGTCTGAAAATGATGAAAAATGTCATTGAAAATTGGAATCAAAATGAAGAGAAAAATTTTATTTCTTTTTGCCTGGAATCACAAAATTGGCTTAAACTTGATAGAAAAAAAGTATTTCTCATGAAAACCATAAAAAAAGTTGAAAATGAACAAATCGAAACTTTTCATTTTCTTTTTCATTACTTTTCCCATCGAAGGAAGAAATATCTTGTTCCAAATCATGATTGTCCATTTCATCGCCTTTCTTCCAAATTTAAATTGATTTTCTTTTCACCTTTTCATTCACTTTCCCATTCCATTTGAATATTCATTTCCAGATTGAATCTTCCATCAAATGTTATGGCCTATTCTGGTATTGATAAAGGCTGATGCAAATGCGTATTTGCGTTTGTTGTTTTTATTAAAGCAATAATTCAATTGATGCTTGATATTATTTCCAAATCAGTTGCGAAAATTCAAAAATGGAAAATGCAGGAAAGAAAATTTCTACTCAAGCTTTTTATGGTTAAACCTGTTCCTTACCTATTCTCATGTTTATGATCATTGAATAGTCTCCAGCGACCCATGAATACAAAGCGCAGAGGAAGACTAGAAAAATGAATTATTTTGAATCATTACAGCGACAAAGAGATGATTTTCATGATAACAGTTTTCAAATTTTTTGTTCACCTTTTGTTTTTCCGTTCATTTTCTCATCACTTTCATCACATTATTTCTTCATTTTCATTGTGATAAAGTAACAGATTTCATTCCCTGGTTGAATGAATTTTTGATTATTGAAAGCTTAAAGTTTTGCTATTCAAAAAAGCACCAAAAACTGAGACTGAAATTTGACTCGAATATGAACAAGCCAAGTGAATTGATTGATTCGAGTTTTGAATAATCCCAAGTTGAAATAATTATAAACTTTGATGAAACATTTTCTTCTAAAAGTTTGACTTTTCTTCATTTTTCTTAATCAAATTTTCTTTGGAATTGTTCATTTTCTGACTTTTTTCGCAAAAAAAGCAAGGAAATTCGTTCGTTCTCGTCACCTTTAACCTTTCCCTTCATCTCTCGCTATTTGCATGTTTAAGGTTAGTTTGCTTATTACCTTGATTAGGTGAGAATAAAGTGAAATTGGAATCAATCATCATTTAGATTTACCTCAACATTCCCATTGTCAGTTCTTTGGATCACTTTAATTTCTTTTCATTTCCTAGTTAATGTTTCCTGATCAAATTAACCCAAGAGACTTTCTGAACAAACCAAATAATAATGAACAGGCAAGAGCTAGACGACAATTTAGGTAGCAATAATTAACCTGATTCATTTAATTTAATGGAAACTGTTTACATCCAGATAATGGCATTTCGCTTGCAACAACAATTTTCATTAAAATTTAACCTACTTTGACTAATTGGACAATCAAGGGCAACACTTTTGTGCGCAATTTGCCCTTAAAATCACACAAAGAGACTGATTGAAAGATCGAATCTCGCATTTGCAGAAATTTTTCATTCTTCCTTTTTGGTGTGAATGTTGCTGGCGAAAAGTAAGCAAACCTTTCAAAGTTATTAGTTTATCATTCAACTATCATTCCCTTTTCACTCCCTGTTCAAGTCTATTCAAAAGTGAATTTCAATTTTATAATATGATAATGAAAATGTGAAAATCAAAATATGCATCAATGATGATAATGCTAATGAGTCTGGATTTGCTTTTCTTCTTTGCTTCTGAAAATTTATCAATTACCATGAAATGTTTCATGGGAAAAGAGTGTTGAAATAATGCTAATCAGGTTTGACTTTTTCAGGCTCAACTGATTTTCCATTTTGAAAATTTTATTCCTTTTCAAGCAACTTTTTTCTTCCCTTTACTTGCAACAATTTTACGATACTTTGATGAGTAAAATGCTGAGCAGAAATGCTTCATGAAAATCATGATTAGCGAGTTTTCATCAATTCTCAAAACGACATCTCAAGGTAGGTTAATTACTGTATTAGAAAAGACAAGTTGTCGGTCTTCATGGAAGCAATTCAAATGAAAATAATCGAGTTAAAACTGTAGCACTCAAAGAACAGCTAAAAATATAATTGAAAGTGTCAACCATTTATGTCTAAAACTCAAAGTCCAAACGAGTTGAGATTCGACGAAAAACTCAAAAAGCAAAATGTGATTCAATTAAAACTTTGAATACAATTAGCAGTAACAATTCTCAAACTTTGAAGAAGACTCAACATCTTGAGCAAAGTCATTCAGGAAAATTGTTCACCTTTTCAGCTTTGAATAAAATCGTTTGACTTTACTCATTATGAAGCATTCACAAGTTGAACGAAAACGTTTCAACTTGAACTTGCTCAGCTTTTCGATGTTGATGTTTCGAAAGTTGAACCCAAATTGATTGCGTTGCAACTTAAATATGCGCAACTAATTTTGAAGAAAAGTCAGTGATGCAATTTGATTGATTAAATTATGATCGATAATGTGTTCTTGATGCAAAACAAAATGAAGAGTGAATCGTTGTAAACATTAATAGAGTGAAATTGATGCATTGGCTAAGCATGAGTAAAGCATTTTCTCGTTTACTGTTGAAATGAACTTGATTCAACATTTATCATTATTCATTTTGAACAAATTTTTCATCCAATTTTTTCTGTTTCTTTCATTCCAAACTGAACGCTTTTTCTTTTCATGATTAACATTCTGATGAAGCCAATATGAATATAGATATCAATGCATACGTAACATGTATTATGTATGAATTTGGGTGAAAAAGTGTTTTTTGTTTTGTTTCTTAATGTGTTGCATGGAAAAGGTCACAATCTCGATGGCAAACAAGAAATGTTTCACTTAGTAAAGTAAAGTGAAACAGAGAGAAACATGAAGGAATCACTTCATCATCTTTACACGTCATTTGTATTTATATCACCAGTTATCATTTGTATTCAACCTTGTTTCATGTAAGGTTAAAAAGTATGCAAAAAAGATGAGAATGGAAAATAAGGAGGAAAAGAAAACCATAGAAACAGACATTTTTTCTTGTTCCTCTGAATCAAGAGATGGGTTAAAGATGCAATGATTACTTTCAATTGTATTCTTGTTCTGCCTTTTCTCCTGTTCCAACAATTTTTTCCTTCTTTTCTTCATTCCTGATTCATGTATTTATTTCTCTTTATCACCCTGATTCTTGCACTTTCTTTTGTTCTTACACTCTTTTGTGTCAATGTGAATTGCACTTTTCCCTCTTCCATTCTCATCGCAACACTTATTCAATTTACATTTAGATTGACAGTTGAATTGAGAAATGATAATTTAGTGAGAAAAGCAAAAAGGTTCATCAAAAGATGAACACGAGAAAAGTGAGAATCGCCAAATGACCACAAAACAGGACTCAAAAGGAAAGCACTTAAATTGCATTTATGCTCGAGGCTAACATGGAAGTATTGAAGCAGTTTTATTCGAACATTAAAATGTTGATCGAATATGCATTTTGCTATCTAATTGAGATTTCATTTCAATTTCGGCTATCGACAGACTTGTTGTTAGCCTTTATGAATCGATTGGACTCAATTTAGTGTAATTCAGACCAATTTGTATTGAAAATTAATAACAAGTTTATGCTTTTACTTTTAGTTTATAGTTTAGTTTAAGTCTCATTTTTGCAAGTAAAGTTTTCCTTGCAGATGCATTTGTCAAGATCAAATAGAAACTTGAAAATTGCCTGTGAAGAAGAATCTCTTTATTCAATTGAGATTCGATTTTGATTAAAAGTTAATTAACTTTCCCACTGAAACTTTTCGCAAATTTAAATTGTCTCTAATTGACTGAATCAATCAAGGAAGCATGGACAAGTTGAAATTGGTTTGACACTGGAAAAGGTAAGTAGAAGAGAGTTGCATTAATTATCGTAAATTGCAGAACAGAATGACGAACAGACTAGATTATCGTTATTTTTTGATCGAAAACGAAAAGAAGGTTAAACTGCTAATTAATACAGTTTATCCAATTATCTAATTGATTGCAAACTTGCCTCTCCTTTAATCCTCTATTATTACTTCAATATTATAACTGAATGAAATGGTACTTCGTTTTACCTTTTATTCATTGTTATAAGATAATCATGTAACCCTTAATTAAATCAAGATATTGTTGCGAGAAGAAGAGAAAGCGAAGGCAAAGAAATGAGTAAAAGATTTTGATTGGATAATTGCGCCTAAATACTCTATTAGACCTTAAACTAAACTGGAAAACCTTTCCTTTCATATTGCGCTCCATTCGCTTTACCTCATCACAATATAATTAATATTAATATTATTTTGATTATCATCATTAATAATATCATTAGTTAACGAAATCATCAAAGTGTAAGATTAAACCTTTTCCTTCTCTTCATGAAAAGTTCATTATTAAATAATGGCTCATAAAGCTGATAAAAAAACATTGTATAATCATGTATCATCTTGCTGATGTTGGTATTAATTTTCATTCCAATATCGTAATATCAATGGAACATGAAAAGTTCAACTTTCAGGGTCATCAAGTTAAACTGTGCCGACAGATTCAGGTTGCAATCCAAAGGAAAACTTTACTCATTGAATCCTAGTTTCTGCAAGAAACAATCAAATTTTAATCAAACGAACAGAGAAACTTGCGAAGCTCGTCTAAACTTCATTGAATAATTGGAAATGTTGATTAGTCTCGAAAGAGTACAAAAAGCGAAAATCTGTTGACCAAGCTCGATGAGAATAGAATCATCACTTCTTCTGATTAATTTGCCAATTTATCAGCTGATTAAGATTCTGTTTACTGTGATGCAAAAGTTCATGGAAGAGCTCAAGAGGCTAGGAAATTCTGAAAAGAGATTCTCTGAATGTAAGTTCTAATTAAATGTCGAAAGATGTTCTGAGGAAAACTCGCTTCTCGCTGTGTTTTTCGATGAGTAAAATGATCAGGATCGAATGACAAGGAAATGGAAAACTTTTGCAAAAAAATTTTTCTTTTCTTTTCTGAAAACTTTTCATGGCAATCAAATGTAAATTTTAATTTTAAACTTGTATGTTAAAGGATGGAAGAAGCAGAAAAAGTGAATGAAAATCATTGATAATCTGAGCAAGATTTAAGCATCAAAAGCAAATTGAAAAACATCAAAAATAGTAAACATGGTTTAACCAACGAAATGAGAAAATTTGAAAACTTTGAAAAGTAAAGCTCCAAGAATCTCTCGTTTCATCGTTTGTTTATGCAATAGTAATTTTGAATTTCGAAACTGAGTAAAAGCTCATGATAATTGAATTGGAATGAAATTAATTTATATTTATAATGTAATAGCATCTGAACCTTTTCCTTCTTCTTTTCAAGAGTTAATTTGATAAATATTGAATACATTTACATTGAAGTATCTAATAAACAATAACTATTTAACGAAAAGTTTAATCATTTCTGTTATTCCAATAAAATTTCAATAAAGAGTCAAACATATTCAAATGATATTTATTTACATATTCCAGTTTTCAAATTATTCATGTAAACCTGGTTAAACTTGTAAATGCTTCTGTGAAAGGAAATGATAGCGATGATAAAAGTTGCAAGTGAATAAAGTTGCAACCTTTTGATGAAGCGAGATTAATCAGATTTCTTGAGTTCAATGATCAACAATCAACTTTAGAGCTAAACTTTTGGATTGAATTCGCTTTTCGCACTTTTCTTGTTTACCTCAGCATTTTACGAGTCAATTAGGCTTACTAATTAGAGTGAAATATATAGCTTGGCCTAGAAGTAAGAAACAGATGAGGAAACATAATTAGGAACAAGTTAGCTGATTGTTGACTTTTCGTGTCTAATAATGATAATAGCTGATAGTAATTGACTTAATATGTTGGTATTGCCTAAGAGAAGCAAGTAAGTGCTTGGTGTATGTGAACAACATGTTAATATATTAATTGTTTTTGGTAAAAACTCTAGAAAATTGTTTCACGATCATTTAGCTGTGGCAAGTTGAAATGCTAAGAATGGGAAAGCATTGCTGTGCATCAATATTCATGATACAAATTGCACTTGGAATGATATTTCATCAAAGATGCACTCCAAGGCTGGGAGTAGGAATTTTTAACTCCAAGTTACAATTAATTGTTTTGTGGGAAAAACCACAAAAAGCTATTGCTGTAGAGTCAGGTAACAATTTCAATCAAAGTTAATGAAAGTAATAAATCGAACATTTCAAAAGTCAGAAATTCGATTATTTTTTATTGCAATGAGGTGGTTTTACAGTGATACTAAAACTGGGAACTCATTTAATGAGTTTAGAAAATTTGCTCAATTTCAATTTAAGTGTTTAGATGAAATCATTTTCAAAACTTCGAAAGAATGAAATTTGAAAAACTTGTCTATTTTTCGATAGAAAATTGGAATTCTTATAAATGGATTCAAATTTTGTTGCCATGCCTATTTGATTATCAAGTTTGATTACACTAATTTTTGAGAATCTAAGTAATAAGAAAAATATTGCAAATTCGTTGTCCGAAATGAACGCAGAAATCAAAGAAAAAATATTTTTTATTATACTGGGAGTTTTTTATCCTGTACGCCTGTTTGCAGTTATAAATCGCGAACGCTTCATGCTACAGATCTGAGACTCGAACTACAAGCTATCGCATATTGAAGAACCTCAAGTTCAAACTCTCAAGGTCATTCAAGGTCACTCAGTTGTTTACCTCTAACTGACATTTAAAGGTCATTTTCTTCAAGGGCAAACTTATGTAGTGTATCTAATACATAAATAAGTTAAGAAATATATTTTGAAAAATCATCTAAAAAAGTTTATTGTTACAAAATTAAAATTTTAATCCCATGATTTAATTTCCTCAAAAAAGTTTTTAATTTTGCAGTAGTTTTAAGCCATTTTTATTGATTCACATTGTTCAGGATATAAAGCTAATTTTACATTCCTTCACTCATGGTGATCTATAAAATAAAGTAAACAATCAAATTTTACAATAAAACAAGGTAAAATAGAGAGCTTATAACATCAACATTTGAAAAATATATTTGAAATCAATTCAAAGTAAAATTGTTGGGTGAATGATAAGATACGATCGATTATCATTACACGTTGGTAGATGATAATCGATGCTGAATAATCAAAGCTTGATTATCAAACTTACAATTTGTAAAACTAAACATTACAATGAATGCTTTCTCAATTATGTATTACTAGGTTAGACGATCAACCGCCAATATCGGAGCGTGTTAAAAAGCAGGCCATATTAGGATTTAGACCATTGTCACTAGTATACTGTATGCTATGTACGTAGCTATGCAACGTGTAATGATAATCGAACGCATCTTATCATTCACGCAACAATCACATTCGAATCCCAAACTTTTGTATCATTATTATCAAAGCTGGACATTCAACCTTCTTGAAGAACCTCAAGTCCAAACTCTCAAGGTCATTCAAGGTCACTCAGTTGTTTGACCTCTAACTGACATTTAAAGGTGATTTTCTTTAATGGCAAACTTATGTAGTGTATCTAATAAATAAATAAGTTAAGAAATATATTTTGACAAATCATCTAAAAAAGTTTATTGTTACAAAATTAAAATTTTAATCCCATGATTTAATTTCCTCAAAAAAGTTTTTGATTTTGCAGTAGTTTTAAGCCATTTCTATTGATTCACATTGATCAGGATATAAAGTTGATTTTACATTGCTAAGGTTAGAAATTGATTCGTTTATAAATCTGGTTTCGGGTGATTTGTCAGCAACAGACGGACTTTCACGGACGGATGCCAATATCATCCAAAATATGATATCAAGATCATGCTGTGGTCTTACGATAGCTATGAGATCTGAGTTTCATAGGATGAGCCAGTGTTAAATTTTCTCTTCTTACTGATCTTCTTTTTGTTTCTGCAGTTTCATTATCGTACATCAAGCTAAAATCTTATTATTCTTATGAGTTAAAGTACTGAGTGTTTTTTCCTGTACGCCTGTTTGCAGTTATAAGTCGCGAACGTTTCATGCTACAGATCTGAGACTCGAACTACAAGCTATCGCATATTGAAGAACCTCAAGTTCAAACTCTCAAGGTCATTCAAGGTCACTCAGTTGTTTGACCTCTAACTGATTTTTAAAGGTCATTTTCTTTAAGGGCAAACTTTTTACATCAGATTGGTGTTTGTTACCCGCCCATAACACATGGTTAGAAAGATATTTGGATTTCAATCATAAGCTGAATTGTATGAATACGTTCATATGTTCAGAATGTTTTGTTCAGAATGAGTTATGAACGTGTAACAATCACCAATCTGTTGTAAAAAGTTTGCTCTTAAAGAAAATGATTTGCAAATGTCAGTTAGAGGTCAAACAACTGAACGGCCTTGAGAGTTCGAACTTGAGGTTCTTCAATATGTCTCAGAATGCTACAGATCGAGTCTCAGATCTGTAGCATTAACCGTTCGCGACTTATAACTGCAAACAGGCGTACAGGATAAAAAAAAATCGCGTACTTTAACGCAAAAGAATAATAAGATTTTGACTTGAAGATCGATAATAAAACTGCAGAAACAAAAAGAAGATCAAAAAGAAGTGAAACTTCAACACAGGCTCATCCAATGAAACTCAGATCTACGATAACGATGAGATAAAATATCGCAAACTTGTTCATCCTTTTCTATGAAAGAAAGATAGGGCCAAGGTTGAATAGGGAAGCAGCCTACTTGTCCAAAAATTACATTACAGGGGTCATGTCAATTTAATTGCATAAACAATTTAAAAAGCTTCAATGTTAAGAAATGCTTTGAAGTATGGATTGATTTGAATTAACAAATCATTGGAAACTTTTATTTTAAATCAACTGAGTAGAAGATTGAATGTCCAGCTTTGATGATAATGATAGTGATAGTGATGATGAATAAGAAGGACTCTTCCGAATCCGGAAGCAAAAATAGATCGAAGATGGTTCAATTCTGAAGGTTATACCAGTTGGAAAGATGACTCCTCTAAAATTATTGAAAACGAAACTACGAGACTACGCAGGTTACAAAAGTTTGGGATTCGAATGTGATTGTTGCGTGAATGATAAGATGCGTTCGATTATCATTACACGTTGCATAGCTACGTACATAGCATACAGTATACTAGTGACAATGGTCTAAATCCTAATATGGCCTGCTTTTTAACACGCTCCGATATTGGCGGTTGATCGTCTAACCTAGTAATACATAATTGAGAAAGCATTCATTGTAATGTTTAGTTTTACAAATTGTAAGTTTGATAATCAAGCTTTGATTATTCAGCATCGATTATCATCTACCAACGTGTAATGATAATCGATCGTATCTTATCATTCACCCAACAATTTTACTTTGAATTGATTTCAAATATATTTTTCAAATGTTGATGTTATAAGCTCTCTATTTTACCTTGTTTTATTGTAAAATTTGATTGTTTACTTTATTTTATAGATCACCATGAGTGAAGGAATGTAAAATTAGCTTTATATCCTGAACAATGTGAATCAATAAAAATGGCTTAAAACTACTGCAAAATTAAAAACTTTTTTGAGGAAATTAAATCATGGGATTAAAATTTTAATTTTGTAACAATAAACTTTTTTAGATGATTTTTCAAAATATATTTCTTAACTTATTTATGTATTAGATACACTACATAAGTTTGCCCTTGAAGAAAATGACCTTTAAATGTCAGTTAGAGGTAAACAACTGAGTGACCTTGAATGACCTTGAGAGTTTGAACTTGAGGTTCTTCAATATGCGATAGCTTGTAGTTCGAGTCTCAGATCTGTAGCATGAAGCGTTCGCGATTTATAACTGCAAACAGGCGTACAGGATAAAAAAACGCCCAGTATAGGGTTACCAAGCCTAATGCACTTTACATTTCGTGCAATAACTCGCGAACCAATCATGCTAAGTTGTTATTTGATGTATAGTCTTTTCAGGATTGAAGAATCATTATTTTAAAGTTTCAAGGTCATTTAAGGTTATTCGTTTATTTGACCTGCAAAAGAGTTCGCAAGTTCATCTTCGAATAGCATACATTTTTTAATGTTGAATTGTGCTTGTTAGAAAGAAACCACGTTGTTGAGTTTAATGATTAGCATCAATGAAAAAATGCCTGGCGAGACAAAAGTATCATACCGGGTGTTTTTTTTCATTTCACGCCTGTTTGACCTAATAACATACGAACGGTTGAAGCTACAGACCGCAGATTCGAATCATGAGCTTAGGGAAATTGAAGAACCATACCCTCGATCTCTCAAGGTTATTCAAGAACATTTATCTGTTTAACCTTCAACTGGCATTTGCAGGTCATTTTCTGTTAGAAGAAATTTTTTTCAACTGGCGTAAAATGAAAAAAACGCCCGGTATTATGGTCGATATGAAGCGTAGGAGTAAGTATACAAAAGTCAAGTCGTTTAAATTTTGCCAAAGCAGTTAATTTTTGGACTTATATTGGTTTATATGGCTTGAACGTTTCCAATTTTCGAAATGTGCTTGTTATTATAGAAATAATCAACGTTTGGCGATCAAAAGTTACACAAACTTCAACAAAACCGCTTCGCTTGAGTGGAGATACTCTGAGGTAAAAAACTTAGCACATAATATGAAAAGGCTACACTCTATGAAAATGACCTTGCGAACTCTTTGAAGGTCAAATGAATGAATGACCTTGAAACTTGGAGTAATGATTCTTCAATTCTGAAAAGACTATACATCAAATAACAACTTAGCATGATTGGTTTGCGAGATATTGCACGAAATGTAAAGTAAATTAGGCTGTACTTTACTTCGATGTTTCTAGGGTCATAAAAATAAATGCTGTTCGAATAAATGTCAATTAAAGTTTTAGCTTGATTATTTTATTTCGATTTACTGTTAATTTTGATCTGACTTGGTGCTTCAGAAATGCTTCGCAAACCTGGAAATTCTCAATGAAATTAATAATCGAATTCTGTTGTCGTTGCATTGGTGAAAACCATTTCTTTTTCCACTGAATGCATGGCATAAAAAAAGTTATTCAGAGTTTCTATCTATCATGACATAAAAATTGAATCAATTATGCAACTAAGTTTTTGGTCATTTACTGCACTCATAAAGATGTGTTCATTGAGATTTCAAAAAACTGTTGCCTTTTTTTCTGGTTCAATTCCTTTCCATGGACATCTTCTTCCTCCTGATTTTCATTTCTCAAGAGTCTTGTTAATTATATTCAATGAATGATAATTTAATTAGATGTAAATGACAGTTGGCTAACAATATTGATTTTCATCTGAAACTCGATGAAAGTCAGTGTTTGAACAATTTGCATCCAAGGAAGTCCAAAGCAAAAGGCATGAAGTAAAGTTATTTTCACCTCTTTTCCCATTTCTCATCAAAGCTCATTAGAAGTAAAATCTGAATGTGCAAAATAACACGAAAGTCAATCATGCTCATGAATACTGATGCAATAACTCTTGTGACGGGAATTGATGGTCGTCAACTGAATTGGAGAAAACAGCAAATTTCAATTCTTCCACCCTGAAAAGTTAATTAATCGTTCGAATCGTTGCCATTCAAAGAATACAGATTCAGATTGATTGGTTAAAACCAAGTGATTCAGAAAATGAGTAATTATGGTCGATGTCATATTCAATTTGAATGAATTAATCATAAGAAGCGACAAATTTTGACAGTAATTTCGTTGTGGCAAAACTCAAACGATCAAATTAAATGATAAAACTGTCATCAATCATGCAATAAAAATGAATATCTTTCAAATGTAAACATTTTTACATCAACAATTAAACATCATTTAAAGAAAATTTCAATTCAATGATGAAAGTTGTGATAAATATGAATATTTTGATGATAACGATTACCATAATGGCTCATCAGTAGGCTTGAAAATTGTATCAAGCATCAAAGTGAGAAGAGCATGATAACTTTGGGATTGATTTGGAGGTTTTGAGTGAAGGAAGGAGAAGGAAAAGCTTCTTCCTCTGCATCTTTCCTGAAACTCTTTTCCATCTATTCTTCATTATAATTCAGGGAACATTGAATTTTCATCTCTCCACGGCAAGAGAAAAATATAGTGAAAAGTGAATCATAAAAGGAAGAGGAAAAAGAGACGAAAATTAAATTATTATCGACCCAGAAATGCGATTCCTTTAATTCCATTGGTTGCTAAGCATGTTATCATAATATTATCTTTTCCTTATTCAGGTTAACAGTTGGATCAAAAGGCAATCGTAAAATATTTTATTTGAAATTACTTTCAGTTAAGATTTTACAACATTATTTAGGCCCCAGCATTCAAACTACGATTATATATTGAGAGCGAAAGTTCAAGTTCAACCAGAAATCAAACCCGACAAAAAATGGTCAACTCTAATGAAACGAAATGTATAGAAAGAAAAAGAAAATGATTATTGACTCGAATCTGGTTACGTATGGGCGATGAAAAGATACTCAAAACGATCCTGATTTCATAATAATCAATGACCATAGTAGTAGTGAAAAGTCTGGTTGTCCGATTGTCCGACCTGGATCAGTCAAATTCGCCGGGTCTGGGCTATAAAGACATTGTCTTTATTAAGATCAATGAGAATGTCTGCAGAGTGAATATTTCAAACATAATTTCCTGAATGAAATGAATGAGGAAAAATATATGAGAAAAAGATTTATGGAATCACCTTGATTGCCTGACATATAACCGCAATAATCTAGAAATATATTGTGATTATTTGTCGGACAATTAGAGGGAAAATCAGTTAAATTCATCCAGAAAATTGTGTGTTGAAATATTCACTCTCAAAGCTATCTTATTTAGCTTAATAAAGAATGTTTGTTTAGACCAGACCAGACTGGTTTCAGGTCGGAAAAGTTAGCCAAGACCCGGACTTTTCACTACCTCTGACCATTCAAGATTCATGTTGATAAAATTGATCTTAAAAAAAGCTCTTAAGAGACAAAAAGCGGGAGTAATTATTATTAGTAGTAATATTTCTGCGTGAATAAATTTACCTCAATTTGATCCATGGATCGTTAGATGGCGTTTAATTTAAGTTTTTTGTCAACCATTGTAGTTCATCAAATTTTGATCATTCAATGATCAGAAAACAAAAAACCCTTCATAACGCCTTGAGTAAGATTTATTACTGAACTGATCAAATAAGAAATTTAATATATTTTTTTATATTTTTTGCCATTAGATTAGTACTTTTAGGTTTTTAGAACTGGTTTTAAAGTTTCGACTTTACATCAAAAAATCAAGAAATTTTTTTGCCGATGCTTATTGATAGAAAGCTGATGCTGCCTTACTTATTCACTTGCGAATTGAACTTTTGGAGTCAAACTATACGGAGAGATAATGAAAGGCTCGAGATTAGAACTATTCTTGTCATTTTTTGTCAACTTTGACTACTGGTTTTCATTTTATAGAGTGTTTAGTTTTGTCACAATAATCTAGTCCTGTTTCATCATGTTGTGGTTAGTTTTTTTTCTGCTTGCCCGACTTGCTTTTTAAATAATTACAATTGATTATTGTTGTTTCCACTGAATTGCTTTTCCCTTGATTAAATTGTGACAAGATAATTGCAAGCAAAAGCTAAAAGAGTGCCAAGAAAAAGTCTTGTAAAGAAAAACAAAAATCTAATGCTTATTTCATCATTAATCAACTTATTCTTCAATTTATATTGGATTATTGTGCTTCTCGAGCTTTTTGTATCCAACAAATTAACCAACGATAACAGTTAATGGATAATATTAAACAATATTGAATGTTTACCCTCTTGAGCCGCTTTAATACTAATCATTAAACTAATCAATAGAGAAAGTTAGATGAGCACAAAGCAAAATGTTGACCAGATTGGACATTGTTCATCATAATCATTACAATGATTGTTATTATCATTATCATCGTTCTCGTGATGCAAGTTTAAATGAATGATCGGGAAAATTTTCTCGACATTTTTTGCCTTTCCATTCTTTCTCCAGTCAATCCGAGCTTCACAATTGAATAAAAATTTGGTTCACTTGTTAATGTATAAATGAAGCGAAACCAGATAATCTCAAGATCGAAAGAAAAATTACTGATTAAAGTTTAATCAACAACTAAACGTTGAAACACTTGAATAAGCTTGCTCTGATCATTGGCTGACGGTTGGCTTAATGATAATCTAATTACATCTGATTTTGTCGATTGTTCAAACATGCAAGATTCTGGTTGATTCATGAAGAATCCAAAGTGATTCACCAGATTATAATTGTCACGTTATAGTCGCCTGATCGAAATGAGCAGCAATTAATTGAGATTCTTGCCACACACAAAAGGCTTACGGACTCTTGATCGTTCCTAAAGTTGAACTGTTTAATTCACCTGAAGATTGAACCAGATCTTACTAGACATCTACAGCACTATCTTAATGAATACAGAAAGAAAGAGCAAACCAATTCATTTCTCATTAACAAAGACGGTTCGATCAAAAGAAGCGTCTCTTGAACATCTTTCCAGATTCAATATAAAACCACAACTTGAAGAGCTTGAAAATGCCGTTTTAATAACAAGATCATGATAATCGTAATAATAATCGAAAGAAAAGAAACAAGAGTCGAATAAAAAGATGAATTTGATATGATTAGGAATGATCTATTGAGTTGTTCGACTGGGAAGGTTCGAGCTGTAAATAGGAAAGCTTGGAATCTGCTTTCCTTGAAGATGCTAATGCATATTCGACTACAATTTTGTGAATTTTTTTTACTTTTTTTTCTCCTTTTTCCTCTTTTCCATCTATTGAACCTATCATTTACTCGATGCTGTAAAGTTGTCACAAAATTTTGCCTCCAAAACTTATAAATAATTCAATGCTACTACTGGAACATGGAAAATGAACATGAAAAAGAAGAAAGTGAAGATGAGAAGAAAAAATGAAATCAAATCAAGATGAACAAATGATAACCAGAAGATGAGGAGTAAAATGGGAGTGAAAATGGTTCTTTATTAATGCACATACTTTTTGTCCATGTAATGGTTGAACTTGAATGGTTATCCAGTATTTTGTATTTGACAAGTTTCTCTTGCCTCAACTCTTGTTGGTCTCATTTGAAAATACAAAGTTTAACAAAAAAGGTCAATTTCAATGGCTTGTTACTTTTGACACTTGTCTTTAAGAAATACTCAGACTTTTCTTTCATTTAAAAAGTACTTTTTTTCGTTGCCATTCAGTTGGCCATTTTGTCAAACTTTCAACTCGCATTTCTTACATTTCAATCTGACTTTGTGTCAACTTTTTTTGTGTTACAGTAAAGCTCGTTTGCTTGAGACAGTAAGAGTGAATGAGTGAGACACCAGAGCGATTGAATGAGACACTTGATTTTTGTTTGTTCAAAAATCATAAAACTCTTTGTTTACTGAGAAAATTTTGAGACACTCAGAGAGAATGAAAGGGACAGTTGAGCAAATGAATGAGACACCTAGAAGCTCGTTTGATGTTCGTTCCTTGCTGCATCCATATCTTCATATTTTGTAAACTGAATGTTCATTTTTGAGAAATAAATTTTGCATAATTTGAAATAATGAAATCAATGTAGAAATTAAACATCCACAAAAACCTTATGAAAAGTGAAATAATTGATACTGTCTCATTCATTTGCTCAACTGTCCCTTTCATTCTCTCTGAGTGTCTCAAAATTTTCTCAGTAAACAAAGAGTTTTATGATTTTTGAACAAACAAAAATAAAGTGTCTCATTCAATCGCTCTGGTGTCTCACTCATTCACTCTTACTGTCTCAAGCAAACGAGCTTTACTGTAACATCTTTTGAGGTTTTTGGCATTCTTTGACACATGCCAATCCACGCTTTAAATATGTATTGGAAGGTTTAAATTACTAGAATGGACAGAACAATGATTGGAAGAAAAGAGTAACAATTTGCAGCATTGTGGCTACTCGAGTATATGACAGGTTGCATTTGAATAACTAATTTCATTTCTATTTTTGTTTTCTTTCTTTTGCCGTTCTTTACCATCAAAAAGGTTAGAGTAAAACTTCATTTTTAAATGTCACTCAAAGGAAATTAATGCAATTTCCAACAACTGTCCGCGGATTGTACCTTTTTTAATGCACTTTCATTGTTCAAGATTAAGCAAAATATCATGGGAAACGAGGAAACTCTTGGTGATGGGTTGGATAGCGTTGGAAGGGTTTAAAATAATTATCTCGTTGAAATGACAAGTTTCAATCCAATTATCAATTCAATCTGTCCTAGAAGTCAATTGATGAGGAAAACAGTTTAACTAGCAAATTGTGCAATTAGGATGCCAAGCGTACTGTTTAACTAGTTGGTTGGTATGGCAACTAAAACAGCTGTAACCAAATGCGAGTCTCATTTAACAGCTAATATCAACCGAAATTGAACATGATTTTTGTTACTTCAGCAGACAATCAATCTATTAATAATAATCAACACTTTATACAAGTGCGAACTGGCTTCCTTATTTGGCCTCAATCATGGATGGCATAGTTATTTAGCAAAGTTATTTTGGCTCTCGAAAGATGGTATTATGCGTGTCAGAAAGTTCTGTTCTAGAATGGAAGAATTGTCCCAGAAGCTGACTTATCTATACTGCTAACGACTGTTGCGAACTGGGAATGAAAGAGACAAAATTAGAGTAGATTCTGTACAACTTAAACTTGTGAAAAAGTTGTAAAAGCTGAAAGTGATCTTTTCAAATACGAAAATTGAAATACAAAGAATCTCGGTTCAAAATACATGCGACATCTTGGGAAGTTCACATGGACAAGTTGAGGTTCCCTAGGTTCAGTAGTTCTCTAATCATCAACAAGAATAGATATGAAAAACTATAACTTTCTGCAGATGAAATTGAAAAAAACGCAATTTAACGAAAACAATTGAAAATCAATTTTTTGAAAAATCTTAAAATGAAATGAAACATTCAAAGTTTATTGCAATGAAATCAGCTCTAGTAATCAAAATGTCAGTGTGCTCTTTATTGTCTCATCCCAATATGTTGTAAGTCTTAGTCTTTGTTTACCACAAAACATGTTATAAAAGAGTCACTTTTGACTCAGCCAGCAGCAAATTAACTTAAAGTTCAGAAGGAAAAGGTGACAATGTTGTAATAGCAGGGAATGCCTAGCAGTGCTCGAAGCGAGTTTGTTTAAGGGCGAAATTTAAAAATGGTTCACTTGGTTAATGGTAAACGGTAAACGCGAATGGGATTCCCTAATAGAAAGGCGCAAATTAATTGATCAACCTTTTTGTTTAAATTTATAAATATTCCAGTCAAACATTCATCATGTTAACTTGAAAATCAGTTGAAAGTAAAGCAAATCTGAAAAGTCCTTTCTCAACCATCACCTGAAAAACAGAGTTTCATGTGACAAAACATTTCAAGTTTTGAAGCGCAATGACAAAATTACCAACATTTGAACAAGAATTATATTTTCCCATCAAAACGAATTATGTTTATAAAAGTAAACCTTTTTCTTGTTCATTTCATTATTATTCAAAACTTTTGTGTAACGTTTCATTCTTGACATGAATAGTTTGGCGAATGATAAAACTATTGGATTGTAAACATTTAAAATGCAATTCAAGGCTGATTCAACATCATTGTTACATTTAAAAGCAAACAAATTAATCTTTTCTCTCGTTATTCATTGTAATCTCAATCATGGTAAAGAGGTTGAAATGAAAGGATAACATTTTGAACCACTCAAGGTCAAGTAGTGTGTCAACAAAAGTAGAGCAAAATGTTGAGAATGGAAAGTAAAGGTAAAGAGAGTGAACACATCTCAACGAATTTAAATGTTAATCGGAAAACAAGGTTAAAGAAAAGTGAAGGAAGAAGCAATGGAATGGGCAACAACATTTGGTTGAATCACTTTTTGATGAACAAAAATAGAGAGCAAACAAGAAACATTTCAATGAAAGATGAAGACGTTCACTCTTTACCGTTCAATGTTCAATATTTAACTCAATTCTCAGCTCATCAGTTTCATCCAATCAATTCTTTATACAACAAATTTGTTAACCTTACGACCATCTTCACAGCAATAAGCAACTTGCTTCCCAAAATGGTAACTATTACATGTCAACATTTTCCCTTTAATCATCTTCACCCTGGTCTTCATCATTTCACCATCTATTTTGCAGCCTTTGCCTGCCCTTTCAAAAGTCAACCCAAACTTGAATCAATCATCTTCCAGTTGGTTCACTTTGTTTTACAATTTACTGGTTTAACCAACACAAATAATCCAATCAAATGTCAATCAAGTTAATGCTGATTTTCGTTTCTCGTTTTCTCATTATCATGCTCTCTACCTTTACGCGTGAAATGCAATTTACAGTCAACTTTATTTAAAACAATTCAATCAGAGGGACAGTTTTGTTCTGCCAAATTCAAATGTTGATTAGTGATTAGTTGCTTTAATTTTGTTTTAATCGTCATTTACTGTTTGCTCTTCAGATGCAGTTTGTAAACAGGTAAAACTGACAGCTTTCAACCTCGTAATGTGCTGCATTAACCTTGATCCATTAAACTCGCAATGAACACTCTCTGTCCATTGTGAAAATCTGTTTCATCTTTTGCTCGTAAATCTTGCACATTAACACAGCTTTAGCGATTATAAAGGTTCAACTTTTTTATAACAACCTTTAAAATTGGTCATTCACTTGAATTTTATTTCTTTAATCTTCAACTTTTCAAAATCTTGAGTTTCAACTTAAAGACGAACACGAAAAGTTCAGGCGAATTTGACTTTAATCATTCACAAAAGGAAATGATAAAAACAATATTTTTCGCTGATCTTTCTTGGATGCAACTTAAGTTCGGAAACAACTTGAAACTTGTTGAACATAACTTCTGAATATCGATGGTAAAGGGCATAATCTTTAAAACTAGACAGACATCCAGATGAAACTCAAAATTTTGCGAATCGCGAAGTATAAATCAAATTTTAGATTCTTCAATTTCTTTGAGCGATTAGAAAAGGAGAAAAATTTTTGATTCTATTTTCAGGGTTTTCTTTTGCTGAGCTTACCCTATCCATTCTTTCATCAATCCATCCTTGCATTCATCTTGATGAAGACTCGTAGTTGTTGCACATTAATATGCTTTCATTGCTTTTCGTCATCTGATTCATATTCATGGAAAGAGAAAGGCAGATATTTTCTCTCTTTCCACTTGCTTTGGCCATAATTTTTCATTTCACTTCAGTTGATGATCATTACTTTCTTCAGGTCCACCAACAGTGTTAAAAAGGTCGTGAATCTCTTTTCTCTTGCAACATGAATTATGGAAAATCAAGTCAATGATGATTCTTGAATCATCAATGTTATGGAAATGAACAATTCTCTCAACCTTCTCATGCACTTATCATGAAAATATCCATATTGTTACCCATCAACTAGCAAGCCAATCCAACATGTTTAATCTCTTCTAATGCAGACAATTTTCAACTCATTCAGCGCAATTATAGAGCGAAATGTTGGGAAGGCAAAATTTGAATTCTGTTTCAATGACGACCTGTGAACATTCAAAAAGTAGTCTGATTTTCTGTTGAATGCTTTTGGATAATGATAAACATTAGAAAAGTTGTACAAGTTGGAATTGAGCAAATTAAGTTCGTTGCAACATTTCACTTGTCTGATTACTTTTGAGTTACATTTTTCGTCTCTTGATTTCTCTTGAGATGTTATGAACAGAAAAAAATGTTGCTTAATTTGAAGGCAACCATTAACAGTTTAAACTTAATTGTTGCTAGCAATTGCACAAGATTTAAACTCGAACTCGAACATTTCGAGTTTCAAAAAATATATTGGTTGACAACAAATTTCATTGCGAATTCAAATGAACCAATAAATAGATGAATGTTTTAACATGCATTGACCAGAATGACCCAAATATCCACCTCAAATGAATCAAATTCAAGCTCAATTGAATCCTTTTTCCAGTTCATTCGACTTTTGCAAATGAAAAAGTAATTATTGTTTCGATTCAATTTCAGGTGTAAAAGTTAGATATACTTAGTAATTCATTAAACTTGTTTGGTTACAACATTTGATGTTAATTTAATCATTAAATTCCTTTAATCTACTCTTCGTTTGTAAATTTAACATTTCGATTCCGATGATTTTCTATTAAACAATTCTTATCGACTTTCACTTTTGTTTTGAAAGCGAACATCTCAACATTTCGGTGAATGAAATCTATTTTCGCCGTTTGAGTCTGCATTTAATTGAGTTAACTAATTAAAACTGTTTCTTTTTGGTTGAATCGAACTCTCATTTGATCTGTCGAGCAAATAAAGTGATCTTTTCTGCTTTAGTTCCATTTCCATGTGCCATGTTGATTCAGTTAACAGAATAAAATGTATTTTCGCCTCTTCCTTTGCTCTCTTTTAATCATCTTCACCCCGGCGACTCTCATTAACCTCACTTTCTTCACGTTCAACTGATGAATTGATGAGAATTGGAAATGAATGGAAATAGTGTATAACATGGAATACCAATTTACTATCCTTTTATTCAATAACCTTTGTTTACCACCGAATGATTGAGCAGATGAAGAGAAGAGCAAAAAATTGTTCAAGAGGTTCTCGGTGATGTTCTTGTATTCATCACACGATAAATTATAACAATAAATAATCATTCATGAGTGCTAATACGAACAACCCTTCAGGATATTATTCTTGGCTAATTTGGTTATCTGCTTTTGTGTTGACTTCTCATTAAACTTGATTATCGTTGACACTTGACTTGATATTATCATCATTACAGCGAGTTTAACAAGAAATTGATTAAACAAAGAAAAGTCGAAAAACTCGCAATAAATTTAGTTTCAAGCAAAAAGAGCAGAAAACATCATGATTGTTGAAAACATTGAAACATTGCCATCAGCTTCACGCTGTTCAAAAAGAGAAAATCCGCAGAGAAAATCCCAAGGAAAAGATTTATTTAGCTTCACCCGACCATCAATGAGTGTCGGTAACTTTTACCGACTTTTCGAGTTATAAGTCAATCGAAGAACCAAAATCGGCTTTTTGCGTGTTCAACGGTTCTTAATATGTTCAGTAACTTTGAAAGATTCATGTTTGACTTCGAAATAATTGTTGATTCAGATTTTTTGTTTTCCAAAAGTAAAGTTGAGATTTTTTCATTTTCATTCTTGGATTTGATAATAAATGTCAAGATCGAAAGAACATTGCACTCTGAAAAAGTCGTTTCGATCCGTTCAAGATTCGCCTTCAACTGATTCATCTGATGGAAATTGTTCTATTCATTTGTTTGTTAATCAAAAGATTACAAATTATTAATCATTTTTCATTTTCTTTTTGAAAAGATACAAAATGCTCAGAATGTTGAAGCATTTTCATTCAAACTTCATCGATACCAGACAAAGGAAGCAATAGAAATTGGTTTCACTTTTGTATTGAAAAGTGAAAAGTTAAATTCAATTTTTTGCACAAATTTTGATTCAGATTTTGATTGAAAAATGGTAGAAAATAGAAGAAAATGTTTTATTCATTGTCTGAGCAATTTTTTGATAATAAATCATAAACATGGGGAAAAGGAAACAATGAGTTGAGAGAAGAAAATTTCCATTGCAAGTCTGAATCAAACCTTTTTTTTCTTGCTCGTCAATCCTTTAGCCAAAAACCTTTTTAAACTCTTCACTGAAGAAACGATGGAAAAGATGAAATGATTAATGCTTCAAAGTTTGAGTGTTTTATTCAATATTGAACTCTCTCCAAATTGACTAGTTAATTGTTGCGAATGAGAAGAGAGAATGAAAAATGTTGAATTATCATGAGCAACAAGCAAAATGGTAAAATTGAAATTTGCAATTGTTCATCGAAATTGATCGCCCAAATTAACGCAAACAACTGTCATTGTACTGAACAAGAGTAAACCTGGATCATGATTGATGAACTTTTTCAACTGTATGATTAATAAGTGTTGGTAACAATGAAACCCAAATTATGAAGATAATAACAAACACGATGATAATAACCAATAATGATGATGAACAGAACTCAACTGATAACAGCAACAATGATTATGAAGCAAGAAGAGTAAAAGGATAAAAGCAGATTTACCAAAGTGAATCACCTTCGCTGTTGATTGCAATTTTGTGGGTTTTACTCTCAATTATCATCATTAAACGAGTGTTAAACCAATGCCAATCATTGCCTTATTGGTTTAGCAAAACTTAATTAGTTGAATTTTGTTGTTGAAAGAAGCGTTAAAAGTTTAATTTTGGATCAAAAATTGAAAAGAGTAAAAAAGAAGGAAAAAATAACGTTGAAAGAGAAAAGGTGAAAAAATAAGTGTTATCAAAATTCACTCCCAGTTTTTCACTTTTCCCTCCCAGTAACACTTTATCTCAAAGCTTATCAGATGACATCAACTGTTATCAGTTTTACGATCAATGTCAATCTTTCATCGTCACACTCATTATCATCATGTAATGGAGAGAAGGTCCAAGAGGGAATCCAAGTCCAGTTTCAAAGGGAAACTCAATCTTGTTAATCATATTTTGCTTTTTGATTCGCTTTTCCCTCCCATTAAAGCGCATCCAGTTTCATCCGTAGTTTGACTCTTCGTCTGCTTTACATTAAACCATTTTGGGTTTGATCAATTTTTTACACTCTAATAATATAACAAAATTGTGAACGTGAGTTGAATTTGGATTGAACATTGGCCAAGACTGCCTTTGATCAGCCAATGTTATTGCTTGTGGGTCAGTTTTGTTTTCATTTTTTCTTCTTCTTCTTTCAAATTTCTTCTCCTTCGCCCAAACATACTAAACTTTGGCCTCATCATTATCTTTATTGTATTATATTCTCGCAAAATCAATGATCAATGGCTAATTAAACGAACAGAAAAAGATATTACATCGTTAGTAAATTGAATAAATTCAACAAAACTCGGACATTTCAGGGCGTTCTTGCATGGTCATGGTTAACAGATTATGACCGCCATTAAACGTAATAACAATATCATGGTTAGACCCTGAAGCAAACTGTGTGTGTGTGTGTGATAAACAATAAACAGAAGAGACAAAACAGGCAAAAGTTCAATTCTCATTCAACATGAACCGAAATGAAAATTGAACAGGGAATGGATATTGACTGTAGAAGGATAAACATCGTTCCTTTATTTATTCTTGTTTATATTATTACCTTGAATTATATCATTGAAAAGGTAATGCTGAAGGTTCAAGAAAATAGAATGAAATGTTGATATTTTCTCGTTTTCCAACCTTTTTTTCTCTCATGCTCTTTATCTTGATCGCGATGCTGCCTTTTGATATAATATTGGATATTTTACAGAACTGTTTAAGCTCTTGTTTTGTAAGTTACTTTCAATTGATTTTCTTTGATTTTTCTTGTTCTTGTTTCTTCTTTTCCGTTTCTCATATTTTATTTCCTTGTTGCTTCAAGCATTCAACAAAATGAGAAAAAATAAACTCTATTTTTTCTCTTTTTCATTTTTCTTTTTCACTTTTTCTTCAAAGATTTCCCATCTATTTAGTTTGAATCGTTTTGTTTCATTACAGTTGTAAGTTTTGAATCTCATGACCGTAACTTTATTTGTTTTAACCACTAACAATTGTTTTACTTCATCTTGTCTGTACACTTTATGTACAGATTTTCAGATGTAAACGTTTATTCAATTTGTTGGTTTTCCAGATTTAAAGGATAACGTCTGAGGTAAAGAGAAGGCTGAGTGATATATTGATAAAATTTGACCCAATTCAACCTTTTCGTCAAAACCTTTATTTCATTCGAAAAACAATTTCAACATTTAACCTCGTTTTTGCGAAATTTTCTGTAAGCTTTTAAATATTCTTAATAGAATCGAGTTTCCTCTATCGATTGGCTCGGCAAACTTGAAACTTGTCACTGTCTTGTCTTGGCAAACTGCCTACAGGTTAGGCTGCTCATATCGCAAGTGTGAGCTCTTCAGAACTGAAGGAGTATCAATTCAGTCTCGAGGTAATTCAAGGTCGTTCGTTCATGTGACTTTAAAACAATACTTAAGGTCACTCTTGGAAGCACTTGAATAGCTCCAAAGTTCTCTAAGGCTTTTCCCTCATTTTTGTATGCCATTGCCAACTAAGAAATAGAGACAAGACTTCCTTCTTTCGTTAACCTCTTAATAAATAATAATTAAAGGATAACTTTGGATTCGCAAGAAAACCAGTCGATGATGAGGAAGTACCGATAACATGGATCTTTGACTTTTACGCAGCGACACTGGTTTTGAAATTTGATGGCCTTGGCTGAATAGTTGATTCATGATAACTTTAGATGGCATGCAATGCATACATTTAGAAGCAAAGTTTGATTGAATTGACCAATACTTGATAGTCAAGTGGAGTGCTGATAACAAAAGGTTTATCCATCAATATTTACTCCTTGCTTCCATCTTGTCATTATCATTGCAGTTCTTGTTGTTTTTGGGCATTTCAGCATTTCATGAGTTCATTTTTTCTTGTCCTCTGTTTCACCACTGAACTGTTTATTGCTTACTCCTGGAAACTTGCATCAATTTACTATTTGAGAATTTAGTTGGTTGATTATTGTGACAAAGATAACAAAGTTCAAGTATTGGATTGAATGTGTATTTGTACAACAGCTAACCAAGTGAAAGGAAAACGACGAAAACTAAAGAGTTAATCAACATAACAAAAGCCCAAAGCAATCAAGTAATCTTTATTATTGTCCTTTCATCGATACTCCAAGATTAATCTTTTTTCATCAACCAATCATTAACATAATTCTGTTTACATGAAACTGGTAAACTTTGTATAACCCATCTTGATCATCATCCTAACCAGCCATCATTATAACCATAGTTTGTAAAAAGGACAATAGCCAAATCGGCCTAAGATTCAGAATAAAATGAACCATATATCAATCGAAAGCTTATGATGTGTAGAGTATGCCTCCCTAAAAATCAGATCAAAATTCGAGATCCCTGGGGAATTATTCGACAATTCCCTTGGGACCATATGATGACCACATCAGACCTACTTTTTCAAATAGAACTTTTTATTCTGATTTCAATGGTGCTATGCATATTGTCCTAAACCTGTGGCTTTTTAAGATATTGTAATTTAAATATTTCACTTAATGGAAATGAATGTTCAATGTCGTGGCGTTTCTTTTTTACCCTATGATGACCACATCGGACCTGGTATATATTGTTCAGCACCTTGGATAGTACAATAAAAGTCAAAAAAATATATTCTAAATATGTGGCTTTGCCTTTGAACATTCATTTCCATACCAAAATATTGAAATCAATATGGCGATTCAAAAGCCACACATTTAGGAAATTATTTTTTAAAAATTACTAAAAAATAATTGAAATCAGAATAAAAAGTTCTATTTGAAAAAGTAGGTCTGATGTGGTCATCATATGGTCCCAAGGGAATTGTCGAATAATTCCCCAGGGATCTCGAATTTTGATCTGATTTTTAGGGAGGCATACTCTACACATCATAAGCTTTCGATTGATATATGGTTCATTTTATTCTGAACCTTGGGCCGAAAATCCCACATTTTGGCTATCCTCCTTTACAAACGACAACAAAATTTATCTGCAAAACAAGCACATCAGTCGACCGATTAATCAAGATCAATGTTTCCTAGTTTCACCAAACTCATCAAGTGAAGGCTGGTAATGAAGACTGGAACCCAAATGGGAAAATGAGTGGCAAATGGAGAAAAGGAAAGAATAAGAAACTTCTCATAACCATGAAATATCTCAACTCTTTAAATCACCTTGAATCAACAAGACAATAATTTACAATTAGATTGAAGGAAAGGGACAAAAGTTTAGTGAAACTCATTTAATTAACTGGCAATGTAACATTTTCAAGGGAAGGCAATCGGCTGAATAAATTGAAAGCTGATAACTCAAAATAATGTTCATGAAAAGACGAGCAAAATTGTAAATCTAAGCAAATAGTTAAATAGGTTATTGACAATTTATCTCGAGTTTGCCTGAAAATTAGCTCACTCAGCTTAAGTACATTGTTCAAGTTTAGTGAACAGCCGAGTGAACAGAAAATGTTCAAGTAAATGTTGAGTGTGTTTAATGTGTGTGTCTATAATAAATACACATATAAATATAAAAAAGTGAAGAGAGAAGAATGAAGAAGAAAGAATGAAGAAGAATGAAGAAGAGGAAAAGATCAACAAGATGATAAATAAATAAAAAGCTTGTAAAAAGGAGAAGAAAAATGATAATACTTGATTTGAATTTCGTCTGCAATTTTATCTTTCCTTTACCAGCTTCAATCTTGAGCTATATATTAATATCAATTCGCATGGGAAGGAATCGGCTTTATCATTGGCAGAGAAGCACAAAAACTCAGAAAAGTTGCACATTTGAATAAAGAAATTGAAGTTGAGAGAATCAGGAAAACATGATGAAAAGTTGAGTCAAATTGCCGTGTTGGGATGTAAATCCATGTGAAACAGTGAAACCAGTTCTCAACAATCGAAACTAAATTTTACTGAAAATTTCGTTTTCCATTTTGACGAGTGAAAATTAGTCGGCACAAAGATGTAACCTTTCAATTCGAATCGATTTCAAAGAAAATCTTGAAAGATTAAACGAATCTTTGAGTTTCTAAAGAACTAAATTTGAATCTCATTTTTGCTTTTAATGGATAAATAACTGACCAGAGAATTGAGATTGACGTGGAAAATGAATGAATAGATTTCAGTAATAATTCATTCTACGAACATTTTTCTTTCCATAATTTTGTTTATCAAATGAAATCTTTTTTCGATGAAACTCTTGAATGAAGGAATGTTTCAAGGAACGCAAGTTTTAAAAGAAATTGAATAACATTTTCGGTGAAATATTGAATCGATATCAAACCGTTTTCCTTATTTACAGATTTACTTTTCTTCTCATCAGTTTCATCATTTTTTCCCTCTCAAGTGATACAGTAATGCTCTCCATGATAACCAACAGTTATTCTTTATTCTTTCATCATTTAACCAATTCTTTCCTTTGCTTCTTCTTCCTCCACTCATCATCACCATTGATTCCTCGAGCTATTTCAATAACTAAACATAAATCGATTTATGTCTCGATTCAGTTGCAATGTTCAGAAACAACACACAAAGTGAAGACACAATACATTCAACTCTACTTTCCTCTTGACTAGGCCTTCAAGCTAATAACTGTGATACTTTTTTTCACAACAATATGCGCTATTATAATTCATTTTCCTATTAACCAATCTAAATATTGTTCAACTCGCAGGGAATGAAAACTTTGTTAACATTCATTTGAATTGCAAGTAAAGTAGCAATTTGATTCTGCTTCATTGCTCTGTTTTACTTTGTCTTTTGACAATTTGAGATTCTATTAACACTTTTAATTCTATTATTCAATGCAAAAAAACTAATAAATCTAAACTTTTAACTTTCCTTCATCATCCACCATTAAACACTTTCATTTTCTTCAACCTCATGTCTCATCATGAAATATCATTCTCAGATACTTTTGGTTTGATTTACGTTTAAAGTCAAATTGAATCAGGAATGGTGAAGAACAGTAGAAGTTGAACGAATAAAGAAAAAAAAGATTTTAAAATGTCTAGTTTTATTTGGATTATATTTCAGCTTGAACAAGTTCAATTAAAATGTTCGAGTTTATTCAACCTTCTATTCATAATAATAATAAAATTCATTGAAGTAAACGACTTCGCAGGTTTCGAGTCGAGCTAGTCAAGTTATGCAAGTTTTGAAACAGTTTCTAGATCTCGAAGTTTTCAGTTAAAAACATAATTTTTACAATTAGCAAGCTTAAAAGATTAAAGGCAAAACAATCCAGAACCGGACTCGAAGGACCTTTCAAAGGAGACTTTGTCTTTCGACAGTTGACACTTATATATTGCAGAAGTTTTTATCTTTTCATTCAAATCAAAATCTTCCTGGACTGATTTCTCATTAGAATGTTGTTGTCTCAATCTAATTTTCAAGACACGAATTTATCTTTTACAAAATGAACTTGTTTTAAAATATTTCAGGACAACAAATTCATGTCATGAAGTTTGGAGTTTAAAAAGTTTTTCTTGAACCAGAACGGAAAGGATATTTGACAGACTAACGACTCAACTGACCAACTGTCTTTGCATGGCTACAATGGATGAGTGATGCTTTAGGTTGCTAGAAAGTGGTGAATGTGCAACAGAGAAACTATTAATTTCATTATTGTTCTGATTAGATTATGATTAGCAAAAATTGTAATTGCATAGCATTATGATAAGCTAATGATTATTGATGATGCTTCATTAAATGAGGCCAAAATTTGCGTGACCAAATTCATGCAACATGATTGTATCATTGAGCAACAATAATAATCGTAAAACTGTCATGATAATTGCGTGAAAACTCTGTTTGCCTTCTAATCTTTCATTGTCTTTAATCAAACTTCATTTCCGAATCCATTTAATTTACATTAAATGAAAAGGTGCAACAGAAACTAGCCTTAATGAAATGGCAAGTGTCAAAGGTAACGAAGTTCAGGCAGACAAGAGCAGAGAAGCATTTAAATATTTTCAACTCTTCCATCATCAATGTCAGAATTAACATGAGAATAAATATTTAAATGAAAATGTCGACGCACGAAGAGAATCAATTGAAATGAAAATGAGTTGAAAGTTGATTGGACAATTTTGCCAGCCAAGAAGCATTAATCAAACTTGAATTTCTAAATAAACTGAGTTTTGTGCGAAATTCTCATCGATTTAGTTTTATCTTCTTACATTTTTCGATCAACACCAAGAAATGAACTTGCATTGAACTTGCAAATCTCATTAAATGAAGTTCTTTTGGCAACATTTAATAAAACTTAATCCATTCAATATTGAAATTTTAAGTCTCCAGTTAAACTCAAATAGTGACTAAGATAAATAAACTTGTTAGCCATGTTTACTTGAATAAGGAATCGATATTGATTTAGATCGATAATGTTCAGCTTTTTTGCTTCTTCTTTTTTTCTCTCTCTCTCTCTGTGTTTGTTCTCGATGAGCAAAAAATCAACATCAATGTACTTTATCTTGCTTCTTCTTGGAAATGTCAGTCTAATAAATGAATCAAAAATAAGTAAAAAGAAGAAGAAATGTTGACTTGAGATGAAATGAGAAAAGGCGAAAGAAGTAAATCAGAGGGAAAAGTTATTCACTATTTTGACGCCTTTTCAGTTGAAAATATCTCTTATTATCACATGTATAGAGAGTAAAGGTTTGATGAAGTATCAATGATTAAGTTTTGCCAGATTCACTTGAAGATGTTTACTTGGAAAACAATTTAAAAGTAAAGATTGAAATTTAAAGTTTCCCGAAGCTGAAGAGTTCAATTTCATTTGCATAAAGCAAACGTTATTGGTAATCCTTTTTTTACTTCCGTTTTCATCAGTCATTCCGAGTTGAAAGCAAGAATTGAAAGGAAAGAAACAATTTACAGACAAATCATGGAAACTCATTTTACATGCAATTGAAAATTTGTTTAAGCTCAGCAAGTTGAGGCTCTTTTAAGCCTCCAAAGCTATAAATATTGTTGCAAAGTTAATCTGGTTCATTGAATAATTTGGAAAAGAGAAAAGTTCATTCATTGTTTTGTTTCTCTCTCATATTGAAACGAACCTCGCTTCTCCTGCTAATGTTAAGTGCTGGTTAAACAAATTATCAGGATAATAATGAGAAGCATGTTGAGTGTAAAGATTGTTGAGAATTGTTGAGAACTGTTGAATATGATTGTTGATTGAGCAAATAGAACAAAGTAAAAATCTTTGCTCAAATGTTGAGCAAATAATTGCATGATAACTGTTTATTGAGATGGATAAATATTCTTCTTCCACTCTTCACTTGTGATCTGATGGAATTCAATCATTATACAGAAAACAGATGAATATACATTTTTACTCTGAAACTGGGAATGGCGAGTAGAGTGAGACAACAACAACAACAACAAAAGGAAACTTGAACATGAGGAAAACTCCCAGAGTTTCCTTGGTTACTTGAGATAATTGAAGAGAAAAATGTTCGCTTTTGGTTGATAACAGAGTCGAGTTCAAACATGAAAGGCAATCTGATGGAGATTCAGAGTCAATAGCAAATCTCGACTTTGACTTTGCCTTGGTGCTCTTTGCATTTAACCTTTACTCATTACAGAAATTATGATTATTATTTTGTTCTCGAGCTGCTGATAATATTTGAGTAAATATATCATGGCTACTCAGTGAGTCAAAACTATTGAGCCCACAGTCAACATTAGGCCTCATTGAATTTGGATAATGAGTCCAGTTAAGACCATTAAAGAGCAGAATGGAAGAGAAAGGTAAAAAAATTGATTATCCAAGTATCGTTAACTTATTGTTGTGAGCCTCTTCAAAACTATTAATACAACTTTTACTCTGCCATTATTTATCATTAATATTATCATCATTATACATCTTCATAACTTTATCTGTTCATTCACTGGGATGGCTTGTAATAACAATCCTACTGGAACAACAACACATAATGCCACTTCAAGTATTGTTTCAACTTTAATGAATGATTGTTTAGTTTTTAAAGTGACAGAGAAAAGTATAAAAGAGGAAAAACTATAATGATATTAGCAAGATGAAAGTGAAGTGAAAAATATTGACTTTAATCGATATTAGTTGCCTCATTTAAAGCTGTTGGTTAATTAATTAAAAATGTTGCTTTTAAAAGTTTCCACAAAAGAAGAAAATTTATTGTAAAAATTTTGCTTTCCACTGATGGTGTCTACAGGGTATCTGGAAGTTCAGGTTTATCAGAAACAGAGGAAGAAATTTCATCGAGTTTTGTCGAGTTCGTTGAATTTTGACCTTCTGGCCCTTTGATTTTTTCCAGGTTTGCACAACACGATGAATTTATGATTTGGAAAGACAATTTTTCTTCAATTCTCTTAATTTTTTGTGAGTTTGATACTCATTTTGATCATTTAAAGTTGAAATAATTTTCCTTTTAATATCAAAATCCAAAGTCATATTATTATCTGTCACTTTTACGTGAAATATAAAAATAACTATTTCTTTCAAATTTTTTTCTCTTTAAACTCAAAATCTCCCTATTTTTGTCTACAAATACACGTTTTGTATTCTCTTCTTACGACGATAGTTCAGAAATCAAAGCACAGTTTCAGTTTGAGCCCAGTCACAATAAAATAGAAAAATCAATAACATTGAGTCGAACAGCGAAATTTGATCAAAATTAGTAATCGAATCTGTCGAATTGCTCAAAATCTATTTACTTATCTAGGTATCAATAACTTTGCGCAACTATAAAAGTATATCAAAAAGATCAAATTAATTATTACATCATTAATACATAGCAGTTTACATTGATCAACAAAACGTTTTCAACCTTTTGGAACACTAATGAATAGTCTGATCAAATTGAAACATGTGAATTCAATCTCAGTTCTCAGCTTACCAATACTTGAGCCATTATTTTTGATGCAATAAAAGCTTAAAGTGATGAGAAAGATTGAGGAAAGAAGAAATAGAAAAAAGTCAATTCCAAATTGATAATTTAATATCAAATATTTTTACTTCCATTGAATAGTTTCTATAGTGATATATCTATTAAAGTTTACAGATTGTTGTTTTTATTGTTGAAAGGTGCATTAAATGGGAGACATTAAACTAGATAGTTGACGGGATAAAGGAGACTGGGAGTGATAAGCAAGAAGAGAGTGCAAGATAAAACAAAAAGGTAAACATAATGTTTGAATGGTCCATGCATTAGTATGGAAAGCTAAGGATAGAGAAGAGCGAAAAAAGTAAAGAAACGATTTTCATCACAAAAATAAAGGACAGTATGAAGCATGATGATGATGATGATGAAAAAGACTGAATTTTATCAGGAAAATTGGCTAAATCATGAAGACAATTGTTCTCAGCTTTCATTTAATGGTTCAACATAAAAGATATTTTTCATTCTTATATTGATAACAATTGTTCAATTGGTATTGTTTAACGTTTTTCTTGCGTTTTTTTCTGCTTCTTCATTTCTCTCTTTCTAAAGTTCAAGATTACATTTTGTAAAACAAGTTGATTATCATGAAAAAAGAATGCCAAATGTTCAACAATTAAAAGATAATCATCGTCATGGAACGAAAAGGAAAATGTAAAATGTTATCAATTTAATGAAAGTTATTCCAGTTTAGTTGCAATTTTTTTTTCATTTTTTTCGACTCAAGAGAGAGAAAAGCAAATTCTTGGTAGTTTCTCATTAAATTTATTATTCAAATTATCATGGTTTATCGTCGAGAGTAAAGAAAGTGAATGTGAAAACATGAACATTTCAAAATTGAATATTTGTTCATTTTCTTTTCTCACTTGATATTTTTCTCAATGTTAATGAGATAGGTTAAAGCAAGTACATTTACTGGGATTTATTTTGCATTCAAAGTCAGAGTTTGATAATGATCATGAAGAGAAAAAAGAATAAGAGAAAAAGAAAAGTGAAATTTCTTCAAATTAATTCAATATTTGACCAAGAAATGACCAAAACACAACCAAACTATTTGCTTGATTCTCATTTCTTATCAGAAATGCTTTTTGTAAGTCCTAAAGATGACGCGGTTCGGGAAATTAAAACCTTTTGCTTCACTTTGGAAACGGACAAAACTAACTTTAGCTGCTTTTCATTGACCTAACTGACTGGTTCATTCAAGCCAAATCATCAATTTATAAGGAATAACGTGAAACATGTTTTCATTGGAAACAATACAATGAAATTATGAGCAATCAATAACTAATTTAGAAATTTCAACGCAATTTTTCAAAACATTTTTTCAGTTAATCAATCAAAAAATGAACAATAGAGTCGAAAGTTGCATAGTAACGGTGAAATCAGAACTTGAGCAGAGAATAATAAATATTCATTAATGTTGGCAAATTGTGAGTGTAACTGAACTGATTAAGTTCTCGACATTTCCATATAAAATGAATTTCTTGACCAGGTTCAAAAAATTGTTAACAATTTATACTTTAGTCCAAATTATTTGCTCGATTGGATGTTTCCTTCAAATAGAATACGTTTTTAAACGTTATTTTGCTTATGAAATTACAACAATTACAACCGTTGAGATTCCAGATGACACTGTGTTACCCGATTTTGTCATTCAAGTTGAAGTTTTGCGTTTCATTAACTATTCCTTGTTTTTTCAGCGATTCCCACCTGTTGGAACACTGGCACATTTCAAATACAAAAATATTGATGAGTTGAGCACTTCATTGTTAAACTTGACTTTGGCGAAGAGCATAAGGCAGTTGATTGAGAAAGAGTTGACCATCAAAGAAACAACCAGTTTACTGTACAAACCAAAAGATTTCATCAAAACCGTTTACGTGCGATCCAAGGAGACAACGAAACTCGGAACATTCAATGCTGATCAAATAGATCGCTGTCGCATTAAAGAGTATTACCGATCGTCATACTTTTACATTGTCATTTCTTGTTCCAAAGAAGGTCCAATGATCGGAAGTTTCATTCTCTCAGATTTAAACCCTGGAGTTGCAGACTTTTTCGCAGTGGTATTGACTCAGAACATTGCGCTCGCTCAACGAAAAATACAAATTGCTTTCATCGAACCAAACTCTTTACCAAATAGCCGGAGAATCCAATGGTCAGGGTTGCCAATACGCAATGAAAATTCCGTTTATACAACTTCATTTCAACTCATCACCCTTTCATTGTTACCGGCACCCTACTCTACTTGTGTAAACTACAAGAATAAAGGATATGAAAATCGATATGAAAAGTTAGACGAATGCATGAACAAACTGTCTCGAGAATGGTTGAATAGACCGTTTTATCAGTGCTTACTTCGAACTGATATTGATGCGCCTTTTGTTGGCTTTGATCACTACCGTAAGCTCGAGAACGCAACGTTTGCCAAGCTGAGCAATGATATAATGACAAAGTGTGAAGAGCAAACTATAGCTTTGGACTGCTATGAAAAACACTACAATCTCAAGAAACCAGGATCAGTGAAGAGTATGCATCCTTTGACAGCAATCATTTTATCAATCAGTAAATATCCTAATATTGAAATGATAACTAAACCAAAATTGCACTACCTTGACTGTGTTGTCGCAATCGGAAGCATCTTTGGGTTTTGGTTTGGATTTGCTTTGAATGTTCACATACCTTTAATAACTCGTCTAATCAAGTCTAAATTGATGGCCATTCGGAGTAAAAAATTGACCGAAATTAATAAACATCCACCAAGAGACGAACCGATACATAAAATTAAACTGAAACAACTGAATGAACAACTGTTTAATAACTACTATACGCTTCCACCCAGGGAATCAAACAGATTGTCCATCAAAAACAGCAAAAGATTCACAATTAATTGATCTTTCATGTTGCGCTGAAGGTTTAATTGTTTAATGAATAAACTGCTACGAACTGTCGCTTAACAGGTTTTGCACGCTTCCAAACTTTCATTTCAACATTTCCACTCAGTGGACTCAATTAAAGGTCACTTTTTAACAGGCAAAAAAATCTCAACTCAATATCATGAATACATGTACATGTATATTGTAAGTACAAGTATATTGTATTATATTGTAAGAGCAACGATATTTTTCAATATTAAATGTTATTGCAATACCGATATTCCTCGAATAGTATCGTACACTTCGATATAAATTTGTTTTTATTTCATGCATCATTACTTAATTTGACTTGTGAATGAGCAACATTTTGTGACCGTCTAAGTTTCTGATGACAATCTCTCCGTTCCTCAACGTTGTACATAAAAACCAAAGCAATTTTAAATAAACTTAGTTCATAACTTTCAACTTCTCAAACTAAGTCTGCTCTTAGTGTCCTGTTTGAGACAGTTTATTGATGTTTCGATTTGATCGATCAATTTCTCTAATTCGATTCATTTTGGATTTTTCGAGATAAAAATTCTAGCAGAATTATGCGTTGAAAAGTCAACGAAAGGCAACAAAAATTCATAATTAAACAAAAGATATAAGCTAAGAATAAGTTATAGTTAAGAATGCATTTGCCCTTCCAATGGGAATGAATTGTGCTGCTTTTAGCTGTTTTGATTATTACACATTAAATACTTTATTCCTGATTTAATAACTAAACATTGCCAGAAATACTTTTTCTAGACGTTTTAACAAACTTGAGAATCATCCTTTGATTAATCAAAATCATGTTTTACCAGAAGTCGATCTCGATCAATATAAAGAAACAAAATCAATCCAATCAATTTATAAATCGAACCGGAACCAGACTTAATCAGTGAAACCCGACTGAACCCAAGTTGTCATCTGATCATCAGTTCCAGCCTCTGCTGATCCTCCTGCTCTCATCACAAACCTTTCCAAGCACATTGAGATTGTTTGATTTGTAATGATGAAAAGTGAGCCAACATCATGATGCAACATTGAACATGTTTCAATGTGTTCTTGTTGCTGTAATAGCAATCTTGAGGTAAGACTTGAAATGCATAATAGATGAAGACAAAGTTGAGTATTATGTTTTCTGGTTAAGAGGAAAAGGTTAATTTAAAAATATCCAAAGCAAGTTGTAAATGACCATTCAGAGTTAATAGAGTTAACATGCAAAATGAATCAGTCTTTTGGGTTGAAAATGTTTTCCGATTTTGGGTGAGCAAAAGAAAGTCCAGCAAGAAGAAGAAGAAGAACAAGGAAAAAGGTTGATTACTTGGTTATCCATGCAACTTTCAATTAAACATCTCTTAAACACCAAACCAAAGATCAAGTTTGAAGAAGATGCAAAGAGAATCATCATGATGAATTCTTGTTCTTCCGATAAGGTCAAATTATCTTGCTTCGTCGCATTTCAACTATTAACATCACTCCAAGTTTCCTCTAATTTTTCTTCCTTTCTTCTTCTTCTTCTTCTTCTTTCACTCAACTCCAAATGTTTCAACAAAAAAGTCTATCCATCAGTTTGCTTCTCATCTTTTGCCTTCTTGTCCATCTTTTATCAATTTCGCAACTCACTCTCTTCTCTCCTTATCATCATTATCATTCTTTCTCTTCTTACACTCTCCCATTATTCCCATGCATTCTCATCTTCACCTTCTTTTTTTCTTTACTCAAAACAGAGTTTCAATGTTTTTTCCCTGAATCCATCTTAATCTTTATTACTGATCTATGAGTAAACATTTTCTGGTTGTAACACTGTTTTCAATCAATCCTAATGATTATCACAATCAATCGTAAATCTTCATCATCTAACAATTATGGATCATCTTGATCAAAGATCATTACATTTAGTTTCTACTTTTAGTTTTCAACCTGCTCAGTTTGTTATCCTCTTCTCATCATGATACTCAATACCTGTTGTTGTGGTTTCACTCTTCATTTCATCCAAACATTTCTCTACATTTTACAGGTCTATTTAAACTCCATTTCCCATTTTCTGGTTAAATACTTTTTCGCTTTTTTTGGTTAAATATTGATGAAATTTTGCTTCGTTTTTTTGCTTGATAAATGAACACTTAATCGAAGTTTGGTTGCTGCAAAAATTTTAGTAAAAAGTTGCCCTCGATTAATGTTCATGTTTACATTTAAAGTTCATCCGTTCTCCATGAGAACAAAAATCTTTAAAAGCATGATGAAATTCAATTTTATATGCTTTAACGTTTGGAAGCGCTTTGACCAAACAAAAAGTAATTTGAAAAGTCAGATTGGCTATTTTTAACCTTTTTTCATCAATATTTGGTTGGAAAGGAAAAACAGATTGTGAATTTAAATTTTCAAAATTTGCTTTTCTCTTCACTGAATACATGAGTTTACCAGTCGAGATCACGTTTCAATTTTTCAACTTTTTACCTGAAAAATTCAAGACAAAATAGTTTTCTGGTAAAACCAAAATTCCAATTTTGCCAAAAAGATGGAAATCGACTTTCGGCAACATCGATAATGTCTGCCTTTTTGTACTTTTATATTTAAGTGTTTTACTATTCAACGAAACTCTTTCCCATTGGAACTGGGAAGAAATGTCACAACTAGTTTTTACTTGCTATTCAACAATTTCAGATAAAAAATTTTTAATATCAAATTGCGTTCTTGAACCATTTTCTACCGATTGTTAAAACGTACACAGAAAAGACTTTTGGACAAGACGTTCGGAAAATGGCGCAGCTACGAAAGTCCGCTTCACTTTACTTCAGGGATGTTATTCGCATGATGCATTGGTTTTCAAGATAGTTACTTGTACTTTCGAGGATAAAGATTAGTGTCCAATCCGACTGAACCTTAAGGGGCCACTTCATCATTAGCTGCAGTTCCGCTGATCAAGCTTACTCTCGTCACAAGAATAATAATCTATCCATAAACATGAAGAAGTGTTAATATCTAATTTCTCAGTTCATTAGTCGTTCCCAATTGACTGTCACTCGTCTCATGATTTTGATTTGTGACAAAAAGTCAATTTTCCATCTTTTCCCTAATAACCCAATGTCAAGTATCACGACTTGTAACCAGCTTATATCAAGCTTAGATTTACAAAGTTTTTTTTTCTCATAACTTTCATCTCTCTTCACATACATTATATAACAATGCTGGCAATAATCATAATGGCAAATAGAGATTCAAGTCAGAAAATATCAAAATAAACCATTAAGAGCAAGTTTGATTGTCATCACAGTGGGTTATCATGTTAACATCAAACTGTCTTTATCAATAAAAGTGGACACAATTTTCTTAATGATTAAGATACAATTGAAAATATGATTGTTATCAACATAATCATTTTTTCGCTTACTTTTTCACTCTGTTATTACCATTATACATCAATCGAGTTTACTTTTTTTTCTGCCAACACAATAGCAATAGTTCAATTCCTTTTCATCCTCACCCTGACTCTCCTCATTCCCATGGTCTTTGTCTTTCCTCATTTATCAATGAAAAACAACAGCAAAAAAGAACGACTTGAAAACAAAAAATGTTGATTGTTTAGATTTATATTTGTTTATTTGCTGTTTGTTTTGTCCCCAGATTAACTAACTTGTTTGTTATTTGTAACTGTCCAACAAAATATTTCATTAATCTACAGGAGAAGAGAACAAAAAAAGCTACAAATCCATTTAGTAATGGTCATCAGTTGATTGCAACTGCAACACATCAACTATTAAACTAACTGTAGTTTACTTTGTTCATCATCACTTCAATCATTGTCATTCCCTTTCAATCGACCAACTCACATTAATTTCATCCTTTCCTTATTATTTCATTTTCATTTCATCAACAAAAGTTTCACTCGTAAAACTTGACTGTGCAAAAAGGGCAAAACAACAACGACAAACAGAAGACTAAACATTTATATAAAAAGTACAATTGTCCTTTTGGTAAACAAAAGCCAATTTTTCAACTTTTTTCTTCTTCTTTTCTCTTCAAGACTTTTTTCCATTTTCTCTTTTCTCTTATTTTGCTTCTTTATCCTTCCCTCATTATTACGATAGCAAATGTACACTGGAATAGTTTCATGTTCAGAGGTTTATCGAAGAGAAAAGAAAGATGAAAAGGAAAACATGAAAACAATTGTGTCTTGTTTCATTGTTTACCCTTGAAATGATTAAATTCATTCAATTTCATGATACTCAGAAGCTGATAACCCAAGGCGTAATTTTATAAATATCCTTTAAATGGCAAAACTCGCTTCAAACAGGAATCATAATGAATGTAAATTAGCGTTTCTCATCAATTTATTATTCACAATTTAAACAGTTTTGGTAATTGAATTGCGCGAAAAGCTAAAAATTCAAAGTTTACCATTCAATTTGGTTTTCAAAATTTTAATCAAATGAACTTTTCCTCTCAAAAGATCAACATTTAGAGAAAAATTTTCTAATTGGAATCTTGATTCTACAGATTGATTCTCATCAAGATTGAAATTAATTGAAAAATGTATCGATATTCAAAAGCTGCTTTCTGGGAATTTATTTTTTCCTTTTTTCTTTTGTGATTCAACTTTTGTAATTTGCAACATTAACGTTGATTCAAGGCATCGAATGGAGTGAAGTAAAATCAACAAAACAATAGAAAATTGAAAATATCAATAATAATGATGAGCTTAGCTGAGAGTGAATAAGTTTACCAATTTTGATAAACCAAGTGAAAGTTGAGCAAATATTATCTCTTTCACTTTTCATGTTGAAATGAAGTAATGCAAAAATGTTTATTCTTTTGAACAAGAATATGAGAAACGATAAATAAACAACTTTTTTCACCATCATTTTGATAAGGTGAAAGAGAAGCTGAAAAGAAGAGAAAAAATCAAATGGAAACTTTCATTCAATGGCAATAAAAATTATACTAACAGGGAAGAGCGAGGAAAGGCATGAAAGGAAAGGGAAAAAATTCAAGTGAAAATGCAACTTTGACGCTTCAAGATTATTCAAAATGAAAACTTTTCCAGAATTTCAGTTGAATCTTGCATTTGAAAACAAAATTGATGAGAATAAGTAAAGACAGAAAATTTGGCAACATTGAGATTGTTCATGAAATAGAAAACAAGTAATTCGATGTACTTTAAAAATCAGTTTTCATGCTATTCACCAATTCATTTTCGTATAATCATTCAAAATGTTGATTTCAATTTGAAGCGAAAGTTTTCATTTTCTGTTTGTCAGCGAAAAGTAAGATTTTAAAAGGTAATATAAAGTTCTTCAAAATTCGCATTCAACTCTTTCTTCAAATGCTGAGATTTTTTTAACATTTGAATTACTAATAACTCAGTATTGACAGATAATTGAAATTGAATTTTCCATTTTGTTCGAAAGTGGCAAAAGATATCGAGAGAAAAGTAGATCGAGAAATTTCTACTCTTATTTATTTCTACTTTGAGCTATGAGTTATGAACTGAAGAAAATGAAACTTTTAGAAATTTGGAAATTCTAATTTTGAAGCAACTTTCTAATGAGCAACTTTTGATTTCAGAGTAAAAGTTTAGGATAAAGTTGAAGACTAACTGAAAGGTTTCGGGAAACTCCAGGTTTTCGAAAGTTGCTTAACCAGTAACTTGAGTTTATCCAGTATTTTTTCAAATATTATGTTACTCTTAAAAGGGAATCAAGATGAAATATTGAGACTCAAGAACATGATATATGTCATTATATACCTTCAATAACGGAAAATGGAAGCTTTAGAAGATAATATTTTTCTTGCTTTTCTTTTTTCGAGAATAAAAAGTACAATCAAATGCATCTACTAACATTGGGATCGCAACTTTTCGCATCTCATAAAATGAAAAGATGAAGAAGAAAAAAGATTTTATTCCATTTTATTAGTTTCAATAGTTTCAAGTTGCTTTTACATTTAACCATTTAAACTGCACATGAAGACAACAACATGAAGAACAATAATAACAGAGACTTTTCATTTTCTTCATAAGCTGTTGTGCTCAACCTACAACCTTGAGTCGATCAGAGCAACCCTTGAATTCAACCCTCAACTTTCCAACGAAACATGAAAATTCATGAGTTCATTACAAGTTTGACACTGAGTTTGATGATCATCACGGTTCAACGTTCAACCAACATGGAAGAATATAATTTGGTGAAACAAAAGACTCAAATTATCAGAGAGAATCTGAAGAATCTAAATAGAAGAATAAATATCATGCAAAAACTGACGTGAAAATTGAAACAAACAGTTGAACTGAACTTACAAGAAAGAACTGGAAATGAACGAAAAAAAGTGAAACGAAAATCAAAACTCATTCTCATAATTCGTTGTGAAAATGAATAACCAAAGCAAGCTATTTAACTGAATTATCAGCAATTTGGTAAAGTTATTTTTATCCATTTCAGGATAACACAAATGTTGGCAAAAAATTGATTCGTTCAAGTGGAGAAGCAAGCAAATTGCTAGTTTTTCCTGAGCAGTCGGAATAATCTTATTATTGAGAATTAAGAGGGTAAAATTGAATGTTATCGTGAAAACAAAAAAGGATGAATTTTCAACTTGCAAGTTCATACATTTTTTTCTGCTTTTGTTTGCACTGGAAACGTTAACAGAGAGAAGCCAAGGAAAAGCAAGTTTACCAAGAAAAGTGTAATGCAAACAGTGAAGAGATGAAAAGGGAAAAATTTGCATCAATTGTAATTTCATTTCCATATTTTAACTCAACTTTTTTTTCTCCTTCTTCTTCTCTAAACCAATTCTCATCCAGATTATTCAGATTTTCAATTGAAGCAAAATTTTGCGCTCTTATAACATTCACTTAAATCCTGTTAACTCAAATACTTTCGTTTTCAAGCCAAATGTATTATCGCAAGTTTACCAACAAGTTTATACTTTAAACTGCCTTTCCTTTTATTCAATTTTTTGCGCACAAATTTTCATTCCAACAATTTCGGGAACATTTATCCATCCAAGAAATGGAATCAATGATTTTCATGGAAAGCATGATAAAGCAATAATAAGCTTCGTTGTAATTTTCATTTCTAATTATTTTAGCAGAATTTTGGAAAATATTTGCGAATTTTTGATCAACTTTGGAAATCCAATGTTTAGCGACTGTTTAGCGATTCTCAGCTTCATTCAACTTGATGCTTAAATTTTCGTGTTTTTTTATCCAAAGGCATATCTTTTCGCTTCTTTTAACTTTTTGAAACATCTTCAGACATCTTCGATTCGACGATTCACTGTTGCGTTGAATGGCATTTTGAGAATGAAAAGATCATTAAAATCCTTGCTGACAGTTCTAAGTACATGAAAAGTTTCAGCTCATGATTATGTTTTCATTGATGAAGATACAACGATTCAGTGAATATTACTTGCAGAGAAGAAAAATTCTTTCGTCAAAACTGAAGCTTATTCAACTTTTAGCAAAGTTCAGTTTCAATAAACTCTCTTTTACAACAGAATCGATAGTCAACTAAAAGTGTTGATCGTCAGATTTTTAATCAATCAAATATCTTCTCTATTCTCATCTAGAAATTTAGTGTTTTTGGTTACAAAATTGGAGCATTTTGTTCAGTTTCATTCATCAAACCATGATAATGGAGCAAAAATGAACTCGAAAAATTTGTTCACCAAACGATTCAACTTTTCACATCATCAATCTTGATCATGGCATTACAACTCGATTCTCGCTGCAAAAATTCTCAACTTTACTAAATTTTCTTCACAACTTGAAATCTAAAAGCGTCAGACTTTTCTTTCCATTTGAAATTATTCATTGTTTCAAATCTTTATTATTCATTTTCTCATTTATCGATTTATTAATTAAAGTTTAAAATAGCAGAAAGTAAGAGAAAAAAAGGTTCTAAAAGAAGAAGCAATTTATCAGAAAAAAATGATTCCTTTTCTTAAAATAATTACCTCAACTTGGAGGTAAAATTATCATTCCCAGAAGAAGAAGAAAAATGCAAACTTTATATTCATCACCGTTCATGAAGATGCTCTTTTCTATGCACAGCTATTCATGTCAATTCAGATTCTTTCTTTATCCTTCAACCTTCTTCTTTTTTCTTCTTCTCCTCATGCCTTGCTCTTCTTCACTCACCATCATCTTTGTCATCTTCCTTCACATGTTACTCATTCTCGTTTACTTTCAGTTTCCTACAAATCTCATTACAAAACAAATGATTCGTAAAGAACTTTTATACCTTTTCCTTTTCTTCCTCGTCTTCTTTCCCTTTCATCTTCAATCCTTTCCAGTAAGTATTTGGCTCATTTGAAAAGGACTTCATCCTCATCAGCATCATTATTTGCTACTTATTTCGGCTCAATTCTGTTTTCCTTCAAACTTTCATTCCTTCACTTGAATATGAAAGAGAGAGAAAAAAGTGAAAAAGAAATTTTCGATATTCTCTCTGAACTGATTCATGTTTAACCCACAAGAATGTGATCTTCAAAAGTCAATGTCAATCATCGAGTAAAACGTAAGACTAGACTTCGATCATTTCTTTTCTTTTCGATTGGAAATTATCAATTACTCATTTGTTGGCCTTCTAATGCAAAGTAAAATAATTTTTGCATCGATTCTGGAAAACTCTCAATTCTGAGGTAAAAATGGGTGAATACAATATTATCTTTAATATTACTTTGCAAGATGAAGTAAAGTAAAAAAAAGTTGAAAATTGAATGAAAAAAGTAATACTTTTCAATTGAATGGTTAACCAAAACTGATAATGGCAAAATCTCCAGAAGCAATTGAACGAAACTATATTTTTCATTTTCAAAGTTTGCTTTTTTCTTTTCCTATTCAGGTTTATCGAGTTGAGTAAACATCATGTTTGGAAATGAAATCATTGAAATTGATCATCAAATGAACATTGAATTGTAATGGAAAAAAGAAGAGTATTTCCAAGCACAATGAAAAAAACGAACTTCCTGATAATCATTAACAGAGTTTAAGCAATATAATTAACTTTGATTGTGATGCACTTCAATGGGACAATTAATTTGGATAATAATGTCAATTTGGTTGATCAATATATTGATTTGAAAGCAATCGATTCGAGTCCAGAAACTAATTGATTGATGAACTGCAAATTTGGCGACAACATTTTGGAGGAAAAGAAATTGAAAAATTCAAATTTTTCCTCAGATTGGATCGACTGAGGTCAATTGAAAGCAAATTTAGTTTCAACGGGATTGCTTGATGAAGATGCAACAAAAGAGATTGAAATTGTTGGATTGATGAAAAGGATCAAGATGAAGATGAGGATGAAAAGATTGGAGTTGATGAGGAAAAGAGAGAGAAAAGCAAGTTTGATATAAGTTAATCAAGCGAGAAAGTAAAAGTTTGAAGGGAAAAAAGAGAAACTCTGTTAAGATGCTATTGATAGAGATTTCAAGTAAGTGTGCGATTAATCATGGAGGACATTACATCAATTTCGGACATTTCCGGTAAAGATTTTTTGAGACTCGACAAGGAATAAGGTAGAGGAAGAGTGAGAGAGAAAGAGATGATTATGAGGATGATGAGGTGGGATAATATTGAATAGGAAGAAACAAGATTGATTTTGACATTGTAACAGAAGGGAAAGTAAATTTGAAAAAGTGGTCAACAGAAGGAAAGGACTGGACACACAAATTTGAAAACATTTTCTTCTCTTTTTCATTCCTTCGAAACCTTTTGGTTAGTTAGTTGAATCAACAACATTTGACCAGAATTTATAATCGACTAAAATAAACAAATTTAAATTGACGAACTTTGGGTTTTTGGTTGAAAAATTAATTCAACCAGCTTTTGAATTTGACAGAAAGACTTGGTTTTATTCATGCGGATTCACTTGTAAGGAATGAGAATGAAATCTAACCAAAGTTGACCAGTTTTGCCGTGGGATTCAATTGATTTGTTGCTCATGATTATCCTCATAAAACTATCTATTGATTGTGTAAACTTATTGAATTATGAATTTTGCAAAAAATGTCGCCATTTGATTCCGACTTGGCTTATCAGGCAATAGTTGAGTCTCATTTTAGTGCCAAAATACATACATTGAATTAGGTTGAAAACATTTTGATATAATCAGATGTATAAAAGCATCTAAGAACCTTGTCGCTAGATTTATAAACAATTTTTAAGAACTAAATCAAATACGAAAATAGAATTTTTTTACATGATTTGATAGAAAACAATCAATCTTTATTGGTCCGACTATATCAACCGATTAAATTGAATGCGAGATCCGGTTAAGATTGAATCACAAGGTTCATTTTGCATTCTAAATCTAAATTTGAATTTTTGATGAGAAAAGTAGAAGTATTATAATAAAAGCATTCAGATTAAACTCTATTTTTCAAGCATTACTTGATTACAATCAAGCTTTAGACTTCAGTCAAACTAATAGCTAATACTTTTCAATTTAGATGCTAAATTTGTTATTATTCTTGCGCTTTAAAAATACTTATTGATAATAAGGTTATTTAGACTGAATAACGTTCACTTTACTCCTGTTTCTACTTGAATCAACTGAATTTGGATAAAATTTAATATCGAAAATGATGACTTAATTAAGACAAAGGATCTCAAATATTTTGCAAAAAGTAGTTAATTTTGAATGCGACTATTGGCAAAACTAGAAAACTTGGGAAAAGGATTACCATCTGATGACTTGAAACAAATGGTCCTTTCCTAATGAACTGTTTGACTGTACGGAATGAAGTCAATTGCAGGAATCGAGCAAATAAACTGAACTGAAATCACGTAGAGCAGTTTTGGTCAACCTAATATCTAATGGAGAATTACATTGATTATAATTACTTGGACTTTTGTTTTTTGTCCAATCTTGACGTTTAAATGTCTCCAATATCTATACATATAAATATACATTATTGTGACCATTTCCGTTGTCTTCATTTGACTCCCCTTCTTCCCTCCCTCGACCATTTGTCTTGATTCATTTCCTCTTCTTCTATTCTCTTCTTCTCTCAATTGCTATTCTTTATCATGTTATTATATTTACGTGTTTCACTCACTAACTCCTTCTCATTATCATCCCCATCCTCATCACCCTGATAATCATTGCAATAACTAATTCACTCAATTTTTCTTTACTGTCCAATTGTGGGCAACAAATTATCACGCAATCAACAGCCAATGGAAAAGAAAGTAAATCAAGAAATCACAGAAAACCTCGCCTTATCCATCAATAGGATGGACCATAATTCACATAATCATTGGTTAAACAAGAAGAAAATGAATCCTTTTTGTTGCCATTTCACTTGGAACAATCTTGAACGCCTTTTCCGTCTTTAACCAGATAATATCATCATTACCATGAAACAGTAAATGCATTTGGATGGAAATTATTGTCAAATTCATTCATCATTTTCATGATAATTTTTCATGGTAAAAGAGACCAAACAATTCAATTTAAGGTTCAATGTCTGACCCTTGTCCAGATAGTGGCGTTCCTTCAATAACCATTTGAATCAAGTAATCATTCTTGCTGTTACTTCAACATATTCATAATTATCGTTTGTAATAATAGTTGCAATTGATTGTTTGCAATCAATTGTTCCAAATAATTGCGTCTTTTTATTATCATAATCAACGTCAAATGCAATCCTTTCAACAGTCAACTTGAGTTACAAAGGAAACCATAAATATGTAAAAAAGTGTTGAAATGTGTCACAATCAATGACAGGGTTTGATTCATAAATGAAAGGACAAACAATGAGAAAATATCAAACTGGACAAGTTTAATTGTAATCAATGTTTTCACTGCAAGAGGTCATTTTGGACGACAAATGATATCAAGTTTTAGTTAGTCAATTGAGTTACAAGGTTAAAAAGTGTTTCCTTTTTTCTTGTTACAGATAATGTTATTAATGGAATGAGAATCCTTTTTATACTCGAACTGGAAAGTTAAATTATTTATGATCAACTTTTAATTGAAACTAATCACGCCATTAAAAGACAGTTTTTATTTAGGTTTTGGGTTGAGAAGAGAGAAGGTAAAAGATGAAGAAGATGAGAAATACAAATAATGATTAAAGTTGGTAAAGAAACGAGTAAATTAAATCAAACCTAAAAGATGTTAGATGAAGTAGATAATGAAAGGAAACGTTCAATAAACTATTGACAAGGTATAAGACAAAACCAGAATTATAACTCCAATTACAATTAATATTGATAGCTCATTACAAGTAAGTTGCTCATGGAAATAGGATTATATTTGTTCACTTGGTTAATCAAATTCTCAGATGTAAATGTCAGAATAAAAATAAATATTGAAAAGGTATGAATGCTAACAAAACTGGAAAACTGTTCAAATGATAAACTCGCTGCTTGATTAATAGCTTTCAGTACAGGAAACGAGTTCAAGTTCAAATTTTACACTTTCATCTTTCAAAGGTTAATGTCTTTTGTTTCAAATAGACAGCACTCGTCTGTTGGACTGGAAAATGTTCCAATGTTTTTTTATCCCAATCAACTTGTAGATTCCTTGGCTACCCTTAAATCCTTGAGTAATGGAAGTTGAAAAGGGATGAAAGTTTCTCATTGAAAAGTGGAAAGAGTGGCTGCGTAATGGCTAAAGTCATAATTATTTCAACTAAATCCGCAAGTTCCTATAACAAGAGCCTTCTTCCTACAGACGGTTCCAAGTCGGAGGCAGATCTTGGTAAATGGAATATCGATTATTGACTTTATTCGTGGATAGAGTCAGATTGATCAGTCAATCCAAATCAGGAGACAAACTCTTCCTAAGACTAAATACGATGGGAATATCGATAAAAACAAAATTGTAGGATAGACTTGGTTGGTCTTGGTAAATGTCTCGTTGACCGTCAAGCGTCATGACGATTCAAGCTGTAAAATATTGTTAAATTCAATTTTTACAAAGAGTATTTGACTTTCCATTTGTGTCAATGTCGATGGAGAATTATATTCATTCAGACAATTATTATCGAAACAATAAATACATCCTTTTCCATATTCAAATGTCATTCCCTGGTTCATTCAAAACGAACGCTTAGATTACTTGGTGCGACAATATGAAATTCAATAGCAACATTGGATTGTAAAAAGAACCATGAAATTACTTGAGCTTCTTTAATTATCATAATAACCGAATCTCTTGAGACTTTTTGCCTAATTTCACCATTCCGTTCATTTGCTTTATCCTCACATCTTCAAGATGATAACAGTTAACTGTTGAGAACCAAGACCAAGCAGATTGGAAAGAGAAAAAAGTTGTAAATTTTCGGCAAAAAATAAATCTTATTTTATTCACATCATTAGTCGACTTTGAATCTTGAAACTGCAAATAAATGAAATCACAAAGTCAATTAGTTTAATTGTAATAGAATCATGAAATATCGTTAAGCCATATTTACCTAATTTTCATTCATATTTTTACCTCAAATATTTAATCAAACAGATAATTTGAAAAACGAGAAGAAAAAGGAACAGTTTATTCGTTAATTATGGAGTGAACAAAATGGATAGATCATTACCTTTAATTGAGTATCAAATGATGAAGGTAAAGCAAATATGAAATTTTAATCTATTTCAGTCACGAAAGTATCATTATTACCACTGAAGATGCAAGGTAAACCTTTTTTAAAAAAAGCAAAATTTAACACTTTCTATGTGCTTCTGTTAAACAATCATTTACTCTTTGAAAGATTAAATTTAATTACATGCTAGTTTTAGTCGTCATCATTAGTAATTAGTTTTAATTAATGTTTGCGCCATTTGAATTTGCATCTGAAAGATGAAAACATTTGAGAATGAAGAGAATGGAGAAAAGTCAATAAAAAAAATTAACATGTAATTTGAGTAAAATGAATGTACATTAACAATGACGCTTGTTGGTTAAACTTTATGTCAATCAAGTGCAAAAGTATACGTTAATTAAGAACAATTAAGGAAACAAATAATCTGTAATCAACATATGAATATGCAGCTAATTAGATGAGTAAAGTTTCCATTCTTCAGATCATTTCACTTTCTTTACTCGCTTCTCGCCAAATGCCATTTCATTATCAAATTTCAATATTTCTTGTTGTTTCATGGTTCGACTTTGCCTGAAGCAAGATGAGCAAAAACTTGTAATAATGAAAGGTTATTTCCTGTTTCCGTTTATTCAAGATGAGAATGAAATTTTCTTTGACTTTTGCCAAATTGTTTCCCTTATTTGATTGTGTTATAACATGATAAGTCTTGCCATGAAAACATTGACAGAACTTTTCATCTCAATTTCTTCTCGACTCGCAAGAGAAAAGGAAAAGAAAATGTTTTTCTTTTTACTTCTTCTTCGGCCAAAATTCTTGAACTTTTTTTGCCTTTTACTTCTTTTCTAGATTCAGTTAAATGATGTTTTAACCTTAGGCTACAGACAACTTATTATTGTTATTATTAACTTTTTCAATCAAAATGAGAATCTGTTATCAAATTAATGGTTAATTTGTTTGAACAATTTGCTTTCCAAGATGATAATGGACAGTAATTGAACAATAACTAGCTCTATCAATAGCTAATTGTTTTGGGTAAATGTAAATAGTGTGCAAAAGATGCTTGAAAAGGTTAGTTATTTTTTGGGTTTGTTTTTTTTCTGGTTGTAAAAATTATTTCCAGTTTTATTTAGTTCTCTTGTTATTAATGGACCAACAAGATTAACGGTTGTTTAGCTAATTGTATTTGATGGGTTAATAGTTGGATGTAACACATGATAACTTGTAATAACATTGGATAGGTAACAATGGAGTTGATTAACTTACTTTGAGCAAAAGGTACGAAAATATTGAGATACAAACAATCTTCTGATTGTTTACGTAGATAAGGTATTAATCGTTTCAAATGAGCAGATCTTCCTTCAGGTAAATCAAATGATGAAGTAGATTGGCCACTGTTATTACTATTTACATTATTACTATTATTAGCATTGGATCGATGACCTTTATTTTCACCATCATTGCACTTGCATTGTTTCAGTGTAATGTCGGGTAATTTTTGTGGGCAAACCGGACCTAACCGATTAGACAGTTTAACACCTCGCCAATGAGTTGGTGTCACTGGTGGCATAAATCGTAGTGAACCTATTGGAGGAGTTGCATAAGGAACACCTAGAAACACTTCAACTGGTGTCATTGAGGCAAGATTTGATTTACTTGAAGTGAATGTCGATGAGGTTGATGAAGTTGAAGAGTAGGACGAAGAGGATGAGGAGGTCGATGAGGAGGTTGTTGTGGTTGTTGGTGAGGACGAGGATAGATTAGAGGTGGAAGATGATCCTGTAGCTGGTGATCCTGGTGATGATGGGGAGGAAGGGAATGGTCGTGAACCAGGAAAACCTGATCGATCAATATTTTTAAAGTAGATCACAAAACCTCTTAAGGCACCATATTTGGTGTTGACTGAACGAGGTGAAAGTGTCTCATGGTCAAAAGGCGAGGGTCCATCATGGTTATTCCCGTTGGTTGTAACAATGCACAATAAAAGGAATAAAACACAAGTTTGAATTGCCATGTTGGTCAAAATCCAATGGAAGCAGTGAAGGGTTAATCTATCCAGCTTGATTAAATGATTAATTAAGGATACCATCTTAGATATCAAACTATTTCCAAAAATATAACAGTTAAACCAACACCAGACTAAACCAGGATTAGATCAGGTTTGAATCAAGCTTAAATCAGCATAAAATTAACATAATATCATCATAAACCAACTTTAGGCTGATTTGGTTTGATAAAGAGGCTCAAATAATCAATAAATAAATAAAATTAAAACAAAAGACAAAATCAACTGTCAAAACTGTCGTTAAATGCAAGAATTGAAAACAAATAAAATCACATGATCTGAAATTGACCAATGATTCAATTGTTTTAATTTAAAAAAGGTAATAACCTAAAAACTAGATGGCGTTGACATTGATAATTTACAAATTATAAAACAGAATAAAATTATAAAAACAAAGAATAGTTGATAAAAAACAATTTTAATTTAAAACAGCTAAGGAGGCAATTTTTGGGCACAATTTATGGTAACCAACAGCTTTAAACATTTATCCAGACGCTGGTTGAACAACAAGAATGATGTTAAACAAGGAAAAAACACAATTTCTGGTCACACTTTGGATTGGATTCACCTTGAATGATGATAAACCATTAAATGAAGTGGTCCAATTTGCCCCTTTATTTCCAGTGTTTCACATCAACTAAACATATTTTACCATTTAATGTTGACAGTTTTGGTAGAGTCACAATCAGGTTGAATTGAGAAACGTAAAAGATGGGCGAATCCAGAGCAGAAGAAAAAATTTTCCAATTGAATTTAGATTTGGAATAACAAATTTCACTTCAAATTTCTCTTTTCACCCGAATCAGGGAGAAAAGGTCAAGATTGAATGAAGGATGAAATGATAAGAATCAAGTAAAACTGAAGGGAAAATAAAAAAAAATTTCAATTCCCTGGACAATATAAATGTGAATTTTAACCAGCAAACGGAAAATGGTCAAGTTTTTTCCAATCAATTCAACATCAAATCAAAAGTGAAATTCAGCTTTAATCAAAATTAAATGGTTGACTAGGTAACAATGGATTTACTGATCATCATCGACATCATCATCATCATTGTAATCATAATTTGAAATGGAAAGATTAACATCAAGATTTGTTTGGTCATTTTGAATTTGAACAATTCTTACGAACAAACCTTTTCTTTTTTCCCCTCAAAATATTCTCTCAACTATTTATTTGAATGTTTAATACACTTGAAGTGACCTTAAACAAGCTATTATTTGTCCTCTTTTTGTTTGCACATTCAACTGAGATTAGCGAGTGTAAATTTGTTAAATTGGTTGAATGGATTCACTCTGGACAGTGAAACCTTGTAAAGTAGAGGCAAAATTTTTTCTTACAATAATCTAACATGATAATGTCGGTAATCATAATAGCAGTCATAATCTAACTCTCATTGAATATCCAAAGTTTTCAGTTGAAAGGAAAGCTCTTTTTTATATGATTATTCACTCGATGTAATATGATGATGATGATGTTGATGTGATACTTTTGGATGATGATAAAGGTAAAGGGAAGTTGACTGTATAAGAGGCAAGTTTATGATGATGGCGATGATGATGATGATTGTGATGTCGATGTTGATGTTGATGTTGATAGTAACAAGATGAGTAGAAATGGTTTACAAGATTATTTTAGTTTCCTTTTTCACTTTAGGCTTCAATCCTTTTCAAAAGGGTAACATTCATAAACTGAATTGGTTAAACGTTGGAATTGACTTGGAACTGAAGAAGTGGAAAAAGGAAAAGTGAGAAACGAAGGAGGAAAAGGAGAAAGAGAGATAAACAAAGAGAAGATAAAAGTTGAACTTAACTGTAACAATTTTTAGTCTCGAATAACATTCCAGGGAGTACAAATTATCTAAAGATATCACCGATAGAGGGCAGTACAAAGGTTTATTCTGACTTTGTTCTGATCAAGTTGGGTTAGTTGATTAAAAGGTTCAGGAAATATTTCAACTGTTCATTTCGCTCTTTAGCTTTTTGTCCCGTATTGTCAAATTTAATTGTCAGCTTAATTGTTATTTTGATAACCTTTTTGCAATTAAATTCATTATTGTAAATGTTGATACTGTAAACGCCATCTTGTGCTTGTTTGGCTTGTTGACTGAAATTATCTGAGCTGTTATTAAGCCAATAGTTATTTAGATTATTTTGTTTTCTTGTGTGTTTGTTTGTCTCGATGAATGTTCAGTTTTAAATTTTGAAGGCAATCGGATTACTCATTTAGCTACAATTGTTAATTTCTTAAAATATTGACAGATGACGTCTTTGTTATTAGCTTTTTTCTGGTTTCGATGGTGACATCTATTGGATCATGTTACTGTAAAATCTGATTCTTGTTATTTATTAATAATACAGCGAGTATTGACTGTCTTTATTTTATCCAATTTTGGCTTTAATTGGCAACCTTTCGTCTTCTTTTGCATTCATCTTTGATTATTATTCTATCGGAACACTTTTATTTCTTTCTATTTCTCTTTAATTGACCCCAATCTGGTAATAATCTTATCCTGGTAAGTATCACTCTTTTCTGTTTTCATCTATCCCTTTGCTTTTCTCTATTCTTTCTTCTTCGTCTTCACTTTCTCTCAATTCAATAACAAATTAATTAAGCGTGAGATTTTAAGCCATTTCCTTCCTGGTCTTTGATTTTTTTTATCACTCGTCTTCTTTCATTTCTGTTTCCCAGTTTTTGTTGTTAACTCACAATTCCAATGGACTCAGTTGTCAGTAGTTCAATACCTAGTTCCACTCTAATTCAAGAAATAGCTCCGACTCCAAGTACCAGTCGAGAAGGTGGTGATGATCAGGCTCCTTTGGTTCAGTTGAAACTAGCTAAGCCTAAAAAAAGAAAGAAGGTCACATGGGGATCGGAGACTGTCGATAATGAACTGTTGGGTAAAAAATCGTCTAAATGCTGCTGTATTTGGGATAAACCGAAAGAATTTGGAGAAAGCTCAGAGGAGGAAGATGACGATGATGAGTGTAAAAATTGTTATGGACATAAACAACGCAAATGAACATACACTGTATTTCCAATCATCCATATTGTGTGTATATTTATATACTTGAAAGGAACTCCAGTTTGGATGTTTTTCGTCTCTCTTACAATTTATGCTGTCATCTTTATCAACCTTATCCATTCACTTATAATCAAGCAATCAATCAACTGTGGTTTCTCTATTTTTCTATTCAAAAAAGACAAAACTTGCTTATTCACATAATTCAACAAACAGTCAAATAGATTTTTGAATAAACGGTCAAGCAGGTAATCATTATATACAAAGCAATTCATTCATCACGGAAAAATGATTTACTTGGTCCAAGTCTCTAATTTGTGATTGATATCGGTTATTTCAATGTTAAAAATGGAATTTGTTTTCTTCTCCCTGTTCAAGTTAAAGAGCATTCTAAAGTCACATTTATTCAAAATGAACTGTTTACTCCAAAAATTGAATTAGTCCTTAAGTTAAAATGCAAAATTTTAGTTACTTCAATAAAGTGATTTTTATTAAACTGTTTCTCATATAACTTTCCTTCCGACATGTTTGAAAGAACTACCTTTTTAATAATAATTGTTCGAAACAAAAATTTTAATCACAAAATGACTATTGTCTGATGTAGGTTTACATGAAATTTCAAAAAATATTAAATTGATGGCATGAAGTGTTTAGTATATTAAATTGATGGCACCACTTCGGCTATGACTCCGCGTTTCTCATTGAATTGATTTCTTTTCACGCGATCAGTGCGTTAGAATCTTGGGAAACTAAGAGACTTCCAAATGAAAATCATTGTACTTGAAATTACTGCAAACATTAATCTTATAGCTTGCACCACCAATAGCCATGATTGAATTGTTATTTTTTTCATGGATAGCAATGCTGTAGATGTGAAATGGCTCGCAAGGAATCTCTGAATAAATTTTACCATTCAAGTGCCAAGAGGTTACTAAAGGCGAGCTTCCTCCCGATACAACTAAATCATCATGGATGAGAGATACTTGAGATGTAATATCAGGAGCAGAGCTTTCATAAACGATTCCTCGAGACAATGATCGTAAATGCCAACTACTTAGATGAGGCCCTCCTCCACAGACCATCCATCCAGAAGAGTTATCAAGAGCTAAACTACCAATCCATTTACCAGATGGACGATTCAATTCATGATGTTTATGAGGTTCAATTATGTTAACAGTTTTACAAGTCCTGAGATCCCAAAGTCTAACAGATCCATCTTCACTTCCCGAAAAAAGGATATTGTTCTCCTTTGAATACGCTATACAATTGATATAATCTGTGTGACCAAGAAGCGTAAGTTTGGGTCTATTCGATTCCATATCAAAGCCATGAATTTTATTATCTCCACAGCCCGCTAAAAGCATTTCATCTCCTTCCGTTCCAGTCAGAAGTAAGGCATTTATGTCTGGTCTCAATATTGAATCACCTAGCTGCAAAGTAATTGTCCATTGAGGATCTGTCGAATTCTGATTAATTAAATCAATCCACTTCCAGCATTTGATTTCTCCTTTACTACCAGAGAAAACATGAGTTTTAGACTTTGTTAGACCATAAATAGACTCTTTGTGGGCTTGAAATGAAAATTTGGGCTGATAAACAGATTTACTTGATGATGTATGATTGGCATGTGAATCAAATATCTGGCCTATTCCAAATAATACTAATTTTCCACTCTTCAACGATGAGATGAGATGAAGGCCATCATGAGAAAACTCTTGGCAAAGCACAGTTGAGTAAAATTGGTTAATGGCTTGCTTTCTTTCAGCTGCTTTTGTATTTCCATCTGAATTTAAATTAACCATTTTATTTTGTATTCAATTTCCAAATTTAATCAAATATTTCTTTTGGTCAAGCAAAGTCTGCAATTAAATCCACTTTTTGTAAGTCCGATAATGGCAATCTATCAACAAGAAAAAATGAAAGTGGAAACGATTTATAATAGAAAAAAACATACTATAAATCAACACAGTAAAACACTAGAAAAGGGTTAATTTCAACAAACTTACCCGATTACAGAGAAATTGGAACTTAATCTGAACCTGCTATATATACACCGAATTAACAGCCAACACTAAACTAAATAGATAACCAAAGTCACAACACTTAAAGAGAATTTTCAAAAGCATTAAAGATGAAATCGCAAGTTAAAGAGCTTAAGTCTTGAAGTGACGCATTTTGTCTATAGCGTAGCAGATGAAAATGTTAAATGTTGAAATTACTCTAAATAATATAAATTGATGGACATAAATGAATAATATACACAATAACGATTATTTTGTAATTTTGAAAAATATATCACAATGACAATCTTTATAACAAAGATAGCATCAACACACGCAGTCCATAGTTAACTTGAGGATCCATCAGTTGTTTTTTTTTCAATTTTACCGCCTTAGCTGACTAGAAGATTTAACATCAGTCTAAGAGTATGAAAATAAAGTCAAGTAAATGTATTTGATTATTAATTATTGATCATCTAATTAAACCATCGAGTCATGGTCGAAACAACTTTGAATTACTCAATCGAATAAAGTAAGTTGAAAATATTGACCGATCTATGGAGAAAATTGTTTTTTAGAAACTGTGTTACCGCTCTTTTCTCATTGAAACCCATTGAAAAACTTGTCAACATTGGAATAATTTATTGTTAATATCCAAAATCTTGTGCTTTCCATATTTGTATGCTATTTAACTTGTTAAATAATAAACTGTTTCCATTGTCAGTTCGGTTAATTAACTGACCTTGGATGACAGCTAGTGTGAGTATAAATCTGTCCCTTCTTTGTATTGACCACTCTTTTTACCTTTTGTTTCATCTTTTCTCAACTGGTTTCTATTTTACACAATTTCTTTTGACACGTTTACCATTGTATTCAATAATCGGATTCGCTTCTGTGTGAAATTATGCTTACCTCTTGGCACTTTGGCTTATTTATTTTGTTTTAAGCCGTTTGTAACATTGTTTACTTTCTCTTTACAGCCACGACTCAAATTTGTTACATTTTAATACTGATTTCATCATCATTAACGACTCAATTTTGAATGAATTTTTCTATTCGTCATTTGGTTCACCTGAAATCAATACGTGACATTGGTTCAAAATGTCTCAATTCTCGGACACAGCCAAAACAAACGGATCTGCTACTCAACTCCAACCTGATCATCTGTTTAATAAAATTGCTGCAATAATAGGATTCACGTATCTTACCTCTTTGCTGAGTATTTACATGCTTGTCAACGAAGAAGTCCAAGAACCATATATGGACGAAATATTCCACATTCAACAAGTTCGTTCTTATTGTGTTCATAATTTTACATATGTAAGTTTTTTAATTTGTTCCAAGCAACAACAAAATTTTTTATGATAGCATACTTAATCTCTTACTTCATGTCTTATCAGTGGAATCCTAAAATAACCACTCCTCCCGGACTTTATTTCACAACATGGGTTCTGTTCAAACCAGTATCGGAGTTAATTGCCTTTGCCGAAGAAGATCCAAATCGAAAGTGCTCTGTTCCTTTGGTTCGCTTCATTAATTTACTTTTTGCTGTTGGAAATGTTTTACTTATGTACTTTATTAGCTCAAAACAAAACAAATATACAGCTGTAAGTTTTGATCTTTACGAACACATTCCGTGTTTTCGTCATTTTGACCTTATCTTATGTTATTTTCTTTTGTTTTTTACAACAGCGAATGAGTCGCATCAAAACTTTGGTTTCAGCCGTTTCATTATCAACAACTCCAGCTTTATTTTTCTTTAATTTTCTATTTTATACGGACTCTGGTTCCCTTTTCTTCATACTTGCCATGTATTTCATGCACATAAGTGATCGAACTTGGATTGCGTCACTATTAGGGCTCGTGTCTCTATTTTTCAGACAAACAAATATTGTCTGGTGTTTCTTTCTTGCCTCTTATTCCTCTCTGAAAGTAAGGTTTAACCATAATTATGCTTTTCAATTCACTTTTACATAACCCTCGCTATATTTGCTTGTTTTCACAGATTCTCCAGTCAGCTCTTGAAAGATCCAAAAAACGCTCGCGGCTTTTATCTAATTTAATTTCATCCATACCTCAAATACTCCTCAGTCTAGGTGGATATTTAATAACTGGATTACTATTCGGTTTATTTTTGTTTTACAATCAAGGTATTTCAAGCATAACTGATCCTAACTCAATCAAGCTCCTCTTTCTAATTTTAAATTTTCTTTTCATCACTTGTATCGTACTAAGGTATCGTTCTTGGAGATAGAAGTGCTCATCAGGCTACTTTTCATCCGGCACAAATTGTTTATTTTCTCTTCTTCACTTGTCTGTTTGCCGCTCCTTGGATTTTACTCATCAATAATTTGCGTAGATTTATTATATTTTGTTACCAGAAAATGACAACAGTTATCATAATATCGATTGTGTTATTTCTTATAATCAAATATCAAAACTCGCCACATTCCTATTTGTTAGCTGATAACCGGCATTACACTTTTTATTTGTGGAGAAGGATACTTGGTAGTGAAAAGTATTTCATGCGATTTTCTTTGATTCCTGTGTGCCTTTTAACAAGCCTGTCTTTCATCAGTTTGCTTCATCGAAAAGACAATATTTGGAAATGTTTGTTCATATTATCTATTTGCATAATAACAATACCGCAAGAGCTTCTGGAATTTCGGTATTTTGTGCCTGCTTTTGTCATTTGGAGGTTGAATATTGCCGCAAATTCATCTATGTCGTTAACTCTGGAACTTGCTTTCAATATTTTTATCAATTCTTTAACATTGTACATGTTTATTCTTAGGCCGTTTAAGTGGCCAAACAGCAATGAGCTTCAACGCTTCATGTGGTGAAAAATATTTATTAAAAAATTTATGCTTCAACACTTTTTGACCTTTATAAATGCATCGTAATTCTTTAAACCCCAAAACTTATAAATTATTTACAATATTTACTCAAAAACCCAAGTCGATAAACAGCTAATCATAGCATCAATTGTGTATGTAAATCAGTTTTTGACCACCATCAATTTGAGTGCGACAAATAGGACAGAATTTCTTGATAGAAATCCACTGACAAATACAAGTCCAACAAAAAAGATGACCGCAAGGCGTAGAAGTTGTATCTTTCCTGGATGACCAGCAAAGGGTGCATCTAGGACCAGCAACAGATACCTCCATTGATTCAGTACTTTGTTGTTGAGCCTTTTCCTTTTCATATTTTTTGATTCTGTAAGTGATCATCATTGACAACCCAAATTCAAGAGTTGACAGCAATCCTAGTAAGCGGTAAAACTTACGATAATCATCAGTTAGTCTAGTATAAGTAGCGTATTTAACGTTAGAGATTCTCTTGGAAAAATGATAAAAACTTCCAAAAATATAAAAGAGTATCAAATTAATGTGTTGTAATTTTTCCATAATAAATAAAACTGAATCTTTCTCCCATTCTTCAGAGTTTCTCATCAATCTTGGAATGATTATACTGGTAATCAATGGGTATATGCAATTAACACCAACCATAATTGTTCGACGTAATTTAGAAGGAATTTTAAAACCAATTTTGTTGGATCCATCAATTTGAATAAGAGAAGTGTACTCTTCACCTAAGGTTTGTAAACCTGATAACGTGGTCAATATATAGTATGATAGAGGTGCAATCAAATTCAGTTGTCTTCTATAGTGGAACCATTTTTGCATTCCAATAATTTTTTGAAACAGAAAGGACCATTGATTTTCAAGCCATTCAATATATTCTTCATCTTTCTTAGAGCTTATTACCATTAAAACCGGTGAAGGCTCACTCAATGCCATGTTGAGTATATTTTAAAGTTAGCTGGTAGGGAAGAAAAGAAACATACCGAATTAAATAAGATTTTCATAAAATAAATATGTTGACGATGAAATATAGAAAACACAAGACTTACCCAAAGAGTAGAAAGACTACATTATGAATGTCAACAAAACAAACTGTAACATTGATTATCAAATATGAAAATAATATTAGATGAATAAAGTTATTAGTGATGAACTCATTAATAAAAAGAAGCAATAAAGAAAAGTATTAAAAAATAACAAACAAACCAACTATTGCCAGGTCATAACACGCGGTCAATTTTTATTGAATATATTAAATGCGTACGTGACTGTAAACATGAACATCCAGCTATTGAGGATGATAAGGTAGATATAAAGAAGATATTGTTGATGATGGAGTAGAAGATTAGTTTGATGGTGATTTTAATTTAGCTATTGTCTAACCATCAATAATAAGGAAAAGTGAAGAGTAAAGGAAAGGAGAGAAGAAGGTGTGCAAAAGGGAACCAAAAAGAGGGAAGAGCAAGAAGTCAAACAAGGTGAAAACACAGCTGAGAGTTTGTCTAAAGGAGTCTTCTTCTTCAGTAAGGTTATAAGGATAGGATTCATTACGGATGATAAAAATGATGTTTGCAATTATTTCGGAATTACGAAGAACGGATGATGATGTTGAGGGGGAGAACCATCATCAATAACATCATAAGTCCGGTACGGAGAAAAATGACACTATGAAAATATCGATTGTATTTTATCATTATTTATTCTTTGTAAAGATTATGACTTTTGATATAATCAAGCACAGTTTCATAAGTAAGCTCCACAGGATAATGCCCTGCTTTAATTGCAGCTCTGTAAGTAGACAAAAAAATGATTTTAAAATAAATTTATTTAAAAAGTAAGCAAATTATCTTACCTGACTTTTGTAGAACTTTCATCATTTGGTAATAAATTTTTAGCAATCACAATACTATCTAGATGGCGACATAAAATTACATGAGATGATACAAATTCATCTGCATTTGAACCGACTCTAGGAATAATAAATAGTTTGTAATTCGTGGCAATCTGCTCTAAATCTTCGTCAGCCCAAAGGCCAGGAACGGCCATACTTTCGATCAAATCCGCACCACAAACCATCCATAATTGTGTCGATTCACCAAATGTTATTTTCATGTTTTCTGAATGATAATCGAGAACCTTGATTGTGTTTTGCCAATCTTTTTGTTCAGCTTCCCATAGATTGCATTCAACCCAATCCTTCAAACCATCTTCATTCAAAGCAAGATTGATCATATTAACTCTATGAAAACTTGGGAGCAAATTTTTTCTTTTGACATGGTAAAGATCATTAACTGGTGATATTATCCCTTTGACAACCGATCCATTGAATTTTTGATTATCGACCATAAACTGTTTGAAAATTTTCAGCATTTGCAAATGCATCCTTGTGATTGGGTTGAAGGATCCACACATAAGAGCTATGAACGGTTTACTTTTTCCAGCCATCTCAACAGACCTGTAATTAAAATAGTGTTAAATTAGTGTATGAAACTTCACCAATTCTAGCAGAACTCATAAATGATAGATATTTCTAGATAGACTTGACTCAAAGTGTTGCACGTTCAAAACAGTTGATGAGAGTCATCTATGATTAAAAAGTGGAAGATTATGATTATGACTATGATTACAATTGTAAAGAGATAACATAGAAAAAAGCGAAGAGTAATACAAGCCTTAAAGGGAAAATTAAATTGTAATTAAATCGCGCAATATCAAAATTAACTATACTTTACTTACATAAATCTAGCTTTGATCTTTTTAATCAAGCCCTTCTGTTGAAATTCAAAGCTTGAATTTTTTTCTTTACGCTAATCTGCAATCTCAAGTGCAATACAATTTGTTTATTGCATAATGCATTTTGCTTCACTAGACGGTTCGATTAAACTAATGATAAGAAAATTATATGGATATCCTGAATGATTCCATAATTTCTATCAGCCATTAAATCATTAAGAAATACTCCAACTTCTTCCTTTTGCAGCGCCATGACGAAAGCTTTATAGCATCTGGAAATAAATAAATCATATGGTAAATATTGATAATATTGAAATATCAACAAGATTTTTGAATAACACACAGTCTCAATCAAAGAGTAATTAATATCTAGAGTAGTGCAATAAAAGGGGTATTCAGAAGATTCATATTTGTTCTTGGCATAAATGAATAGATTCAATGTGTCAAGTCAAACATTGTACTGGTAGTTTTTAACTGGGTTAATCTCTCAATGAAAATTCTTTATCAAACAGGAATGTATTCCAATTCTGACAGCAAATTGAGACACACACCCTTGAATTAAATATGATTTTCATAAAATAAATGTGTTGACGATGAAATATAGAAAACACAAGACTTACCCAAAGAGTAGAAAGACTACATTATGAATGTCAACAAAACAAACTGTAACATTGATTTTCAAACATGAAAATAATATTAGATGAATAAAGTTATTAGTGATGAACTCATTAATAAAAAGAAGCAATAAAGAAAAGTATTAAAAAATAACAAACAAACCAACTATTGCCAGGTCATAACACGCGGTCAATTTTTATTGAATATATTAAATGCGTACGTGACTGTAAACATGAACATCCAGCTATTGAGGATGATAAGGTAGATATAAAGAAGATGTTGTTGATGATGGAGTAGATGATTAGTTTGATGGTGATTTTAATTTAGCTATTGTCTAACCATCAATAATAAGGAAAAGTGAAGAGTAAAGGAAAGGAGAGAAGAAGGTGTGCAAAAGGGAACCAAAAAGAGAGGGAAGAGCAAGAAGTCAAACAAGGTGAAAACACAGCTGAGAGTTTGTCTAAAGGAGTCTTCTTCTTCAGTAAGGTTATAAGGATAGGATTCATTACGGATGATAAAAATGATGTTTGTAATTATTTCGGAATTACGAAGAACGGATGATGATGTTGAGGGGGAGAACCATCATCAATAACATCATAAGTTTAGTAATTAATTGCTTTTTATAGCTGTTTAATTATCAGATAACTAACCAACAACAAATGAATCTAATTTCTAACAGACTTTTCTACTACTGTGCTTCTGATCCTGGTTCTCCCAATAATCACGTCCACCAGTTAACCTTTTTGTCGTTCAATACCATTTTTGTTTTAAAATATTTTTTTCTGTTAATTATTTCATTGTTCTTTAATTTATTTAGTAATTTATAATTATATTTAACTCTACAGTGCAACTTTAAATTGAAGCTAATCATTAATTTGTGCTCCATCTAAAAGTAACCTATCCTGGTTGGCTTTTTTTCTTCAACATTTTGTTCAACACACCAACATGGTCCCAACATTGTCCACTTTAAGATTTCCCGGTCTTAGAAAAGGAATTATATTCGCTCAGTTAATTGTGATTATTGCCTTCCTGCCATTCAGTAGTCATCAAAGATTATCAGGTTTGTATAAAATTTAGGTTTATTTCATTGTTTCTATCTCGATAATCTAGTCAGATCAATCAAGCTAACTGGTAACATACCGAAATTGATAAACCGGCTTGATATCAAGCTTATTAACTCCGATTTTGGATCTTTGTCGTTCTAATTTAAGTTTTTTTTCACTCTTTTCTTAGATGATCTTATAGTTATTTATTCAACCGGCCCGTGTTTGATTTTGAAATTTTTTTCAAGTACTCAAAGTGGTTCTTTAATTCCTAGGCCAGAAAAAATGGAAGTACCATTGAGTATCGACGGTAAACCATGTAGTCAAAATCCTGGATGGATTACATCTATTGATTATTTTATTGAACCATTAACCGGTGATGTACATCTAGTATGGGGAGATTCCGAATCTCAATCATTATGGAGTGGTCGATTGAACTCATCGAATAATTTACTTAGTGATGTCAGACAATTGAGTGATTCTTCTAATAGTAAAATTGGATCTAAAATTAGAAGTTTAATTTATGATGAAAAACGTGGTGAATTGTTTGCAAGCTTACCTACTTTACAGAGAATAGAAAGAGAGGATCTCATAAGTGATATATTGCCGAAAAATGGTGATAAAATTGTTAAATTCAATAGGAGTGTTATAATTGACAATGTTGATATTGGTAAAGTGCTTTACGATGAAACACTGGATAAGTTATACTGGATCGAGTCAAATAAATGTATCTGGTCTGGATCACCTAGATCTCAACAAAAAAATCTACTTATGTGTGCAAATCAAACTGATGGATTGATTTATTCCTTCGTTATTGATCAAGAGTCTCATGAAATTTACGTTTTCTACGGAAATGGTAAAATTGAACGTCTTTCTGGTCCAGATGGGTCATCACGTAATCTCATTATAGCCAATTGTTTAACCAAGTATGATGATGCAAAATTTTATACAATTCAAATGTTTAAACATGAAAATTACATCCGATTTTATGCCAGTGATACACAACATTACGCATTCCGGCAAATAACTTTAACCAAAGGTAATCGTTCTGGTCAACCTGGTATAGAGGACGAAGAAAAATATTTTCTGGATGTGCAAAATTCTGGTATCTTATTTATTGACCATCCAAATATCTATGATTTTGTTTTCTTAGGTGATAAATTTGATAACAGGTCGAACCAAGTGCCAAATAATTCTACGGATCCAAGATCATCACCCAAAGTAACCTCAATTTCTTCTAACTTAGGAGAAACACTTATCAGTATAAATATGCGAATTTATGCTCTTGTTATTTTCATCCCTGCTTGTATTTTCATTTCATTAGGATTATATACAGTGTTATACACAAAAAGCAAAGTGTACACACCATTTACTTACAATAAATTTTGATTCTCCTGATTGGAAATATCTTAACAACCAACACCTTTCATTGATTTATCATAATCCAAGTTGGATTATCCAACTTCAATTAACTTCTACATTATCTACTAACCACGTTACCACTTACCAATTTCTCGACTGACTTAGTAAACAGAATTAAATGATGTGAATTCATAAAGTCTGAATACCAGTTCGAATCAAACTGTTGAATTGCTTCGGATCCAATTTTTGCATGTTAAAACCACTAACTTAAGTAATCAGTACAATTTGATTATGAGAGTTGTTTGATCAATTAATATGATTGTAGAGTTAAAAATGAGATCACTGAGTTACAGGCGAAAGAAAAGCCAACTAAAGTGGATCCAGCTTTTACATCTATTTTTCATTTTGAGAGCAACCTGATTAAGGTAATTTAGTTAGACAAGGGTAATAAAATCAACAAGAAAAGCTAAACTGTTCAAGTTGATTCGTTGATTCAACAGTAACTAATGAAATTCAGAACCAAATCTAATTGAACAAAGGCAGGAAAAAAACATGAACACACACAGAACCCAAACTGTAATCCTTCAAAATATATACATAAGACATTAGATATAAAAATATAAATAAGCAATTGATCAATTGAATTAAGAAATATAAGCTACAAATTGAATTGAAAATGTCATGAATTGATTATCCTGGAAGAGTAGCCAAATGATTTAAAACTTGCCAGATGAATATTGTTTTAAAAAGTGAAAATCAAAATGGCGTTTAATGTTTAATTTAATGAATAGCAGATAATTAATGAGGAATGATTCCAATGAGATTATAATAGATGATGAAACAGAAATATGAAATAATTGAAAAGAAAAGCGGAATAAAAGATGAGATTAGAATTGAAAATCACACAATTTAATGGGAAAATTGAACACACACGAACCCACTAAACATTATACACTGGATTATACACAGATCCCTGCGTCTCCCATTTTGGTTTACAATTTGGTTTATATTCCCAATTATGCTTTTAATCATCTTTCTCTCACTTAGTTTGTTTAAATGATTTATTAATGAACATGATCATCATTCAAAAAATCATAGAATTTTTCTTACATAACTGTTGTTTTACATCAAGAGTTCATTTTTTGGTTTACCTCAGTTTTTAGGTTTAAGTTTGCCATCACAATCAATCGATATTTGTTGATTTGTTCGTCTGTTGGTTTGATTTTGCGGTAAAAATAAACTCAAAAAAAGAGACGCAAAAAGAAAGGAAACGAAGGAAAAGAAGAAACAATTTTTTTCTTTACAGAATCACTTTCGTCGTCTAAAACAAGAGATTGGATTGAAGTAACATTGATGATAACGAATTTGCCTCTTCTCCGGAATCACTGAATTCAATGATGATGCTGACCAACGTCCACTTCGATATCGAGGACTAAATAATGTCGCTAATTTTTCCAAATAATCACCAGCATCAGAATTAAACGCTAAATCAGCAACATTTGGTTTCTAAGTTTAAACAGAAGCAAAAAGTGAAAATGAAATTAGTCTGAAATCAAAATAATCAAGTGAATAGTGAAAATAATTGTGAAAAAATACAATCAAACAATAAAACAAATGTTAAAGGAGAAAAAAAGATTGACAAACAATTTGATTATGTTTTTAGATTAAACTGGTGTAATTAAATCAAGTTGAACTGGTAAATCTAATGTCAACATTGAAAAGGTGGATCACCTTTCCTTGCCGTAACAATTGCCATGAAAATATTTCTCCACTTTTCCTTCAAGCAAATTGGCTTGACATTAAATTTAAATGTTACCATCGAGTAACTCTTAAGCCGATTGATTTGTTGTTGAAAGGTAAAAGTTAATCTCGATTGATGATAATATTTATCGAATAATTGAAATGTAAAAATATTGTCAAGGGAATGTTTACCTTCGATATCAACAATGATATTGAATAAATATTTTATAGCAATAAATCCTTGTGAAGGCAAAAAAGGTTCATTATTCTATTAATCAAGGGAATTGAATGATTAAATGTTGAGATTGATTGCCGAGGAAAAGTTAAGCAAAGAATTAGGTTAAAAATAAAAATGCAAAATCAAATTGAATTAGAAGATTGATAGCAAGAAGAGTAAGGAGAAATTAAAGTTGAGAAAATTTTCTGGTTCAGTCAGTGAAATGAGCATTTACCTGTTTGGCGATCCATTCATCGTCTTGTTCATCAGTATTCCGTTTAATTGTTTCCCGGTTCACGGCAAGACTGGAAACAATATTGATTAACAGGATCAATGTTATCAGGAAAAGTGTGATTAAACTTTTCTTCAAATTATAGCCCATAATTGCAAAACGGATAAAATTCACTTTGAATAGTTGAAAGTGTTCACTTATTTAGAGTTGATTAAAACTTGTTGAAAGTAAAAGATGTAAAAAGGCTGTTTGCGTTTGAAACTATTCAACTGATATTTATTACAATGATGTTTACTAGAGTTGTTTACTCTGGTTGATCTACAAAAAGTTGTTTCACTGAAAAAAAATTTGACTTTACGCTATTATTTATATATTTGATTGAGTTTATTATTCAACTTGAAACAACTCAGTGTGAATGAGTGAGTTGGAGTTAAAGACACACTCAAACGATCAGAGTTGAACTGGAATACTTTTTGGCATTAACACTGTAAATAATTAACAACTTTTCCAATTTAATCAACTTCTCGGTTCAGTTTCGACCTTTTCTTACTTCTTGCTGTTTCTTTCGTTCTTTGATTCTAATCTTGAGGAAAAATTTTCAATCAATTTAAACTAATAATTAACAAACCAATGAACAGTTTGATAGGAAAGGTTGTCTTTTATCACGAGAAGAAATAAAAAGATTGCCTCGACTCTTGAAATGACCTGAAAGTGAAACAAATGATAATATGGTGTACTTTTTTAACTCCCAAGAGGTGCGCAGGAACAGGGAATCAATAAGGATTTCTGTATTCAAATGATAATAATAATGAAAAACTGCTCAGTTGTGTTTATTTTTGCCTCTTTTATTTGATAACTCTTTATGCGCACTTGTCTTAATTGTGTCCAATCGGTTGAGTATCACAAATTGAATCAAGTTTTGAAAATGAATCTAAACACGAAGGGCGGAGAGAAGTGAAACATGAGCTAAGTGAAGAAGCCCACTGCTGAATATTGTTGATGGATAGATATTCCAGCAAAATTCAATTATTCCCATCAAGCAAAGCCTGTAAGGTAAAACAGAATGCAATTAGCAGATGAACAATTAACAAAAGCATTACAACACTATAATAGGAAATTAGAATGAAAAAGAGCAAAATTTTAATCAATAAGACATGAAATGATGGAATAATTGATGATAATTGAATCGCGATTCTCAATTTAATATTTTACCAAACAAAGGATGAAAGCCAAATCTGTTTCATTTCCAAACCAAGTGAAAAGATGAATGTCGCTGAGTACTTTTCAACCCAGGCAAAGTTGAAATTTCAATTTAATTGTTAGATTATTCTAGCCAATCTATCAAAATTTTCAGTAAAAACAAAACGATAACGACCTTTGAAAGTAGCCTTTGAAACAAAAAGTTGACTCTTGAACAATTTTAGCTATTAAATGTAAAGCACAATAGCAAATCAATTTTTATCACTTTTTATGCTATTTATGGCATGAGAATGATCAACTTTAGTCTTAAGCATCATTAGGTTAACTAATTAAACTCTCGACTAATTGAGTTTCAAACATTTTTAAAAAGTAACTTAACTTGATAACTTGTCAACTAATAATCAGTTGAGATAATCAGTTATGCTTGGAAAAGCTGTTTTTGTTTACATTTTATTCAATTTAATTATTAACTAACATGTTCCTCGGTCTCGATGCAAAAATGTTGCTTTTCCTATCAAATTAAGTAGATTAACTTATCCCAATATGCGCATACAAAATGAGATATTTAGCTTTTCGATTTCCTTTTGTGTTTGGAAACAACAAAGGGTCAGTGCTGGAAAACACGCTGATTTACGGCATGAATTTGCTTTTCTGTTATAGAGTAACTCTTTATGGTCCAGAATTAATCCTTTCAGGGTCCAGAAAAACAAAATTAGTGAAGTTGATTTCGCCTCGTCTATAAAATTATTAAAGACCATGTGAAAGCATGGAGTACATTAGACTATGATATCAATTTGAATGTGAATTTTAGCACACAAATAACAATCTGTTTAGGGTTAGAATGCAATTTGTTTTGTTTATAACCGAATGAAATTAAGTCTATTTACATTCTCATTAGCTTTTTTTATTGTCTGTTTTGTTTTCTGTGGTAAAAATTAAGTAATCAACTTTCATTCAGTGGGAGGTAAACGAATCAGAGAAATAAAATGAAGTTAATATATTCTAAATCAAACTCATTAAGTTAACCGTATCTAAAGCGTATGAAAAGGAGAACTATCAATCCCAGGTAAATAAATGGTAACAGTTAAACCTTAAATTGCAAACAAATGTGAGCTATCATTCTGTTCAATTTATCTGAATCAAAGTTTCGATTTGCTCTTCCACTTCAATCATGACAGATACATGCTTTTCAAAGACTCTATAGGGATTCTGTTCCAAAGTCCAACAAAATTTATGCATTCGATTCATGAAACTTTTTCGCAAGTTTTTATATTCGACGATTCATCGCTTTCATTTGATGTAATCGAAAGAAGCAAAATTTCACATTTTAGAAAGTGAAATCAATGTAGAACGGAATCCAAATGATTTTTTATCATCGCCATATTAAAGTTAATATCTATTAAGGCATTTTTGTGTTATTTAGTTTACGATTTATGATTCGAAATTGAAAATCTGAGGTTATGAATTTTTAACTTTGAAACAGTATGCATTTTCTAGCGTCAACTTTTTTCGCTAAACTATTAAATCAAATCTTCAATTTCCGCATTCGTTTACAATACCGAGGCGCTCTAAGTAATAAATTTATCAATAAAACCGTCTTTTGGTTAACAGAACGTGGATAAACTCAGAAAACGAAAAATTCGGAATTATCTGGTCAAGAGAGAAATTTTGATGAATTTTGAATTTGATTAACTTTTAGTGATTCGTTAAAATTTTTAAACCTTTTCTGTTAACTGAGCGAAAAAAGATTGAGGTATCCTTAAACAATATCGCATGAGCCACTAAGTGGGCAACAAAAGGGCTCTTGAAGTGCCAGAACATTATGAATGAGAATACGATAATTGAATGCAAGTATATGTAATAAACAATATCATAACTGGAGCAGAAGTTATTAATGATTCATGGCTGTTATACCAAGTGTAATGTTTATGTTTATACAAAGTTAAGTGCTGTATCTTGTGTTTCCTCGTTTTCATGGCTCATGATTAAACAGTGATTAAAATGACTCATGATTGAGAAAAGAACCAACTTACTTCGAAACTGTTGAATAGTTGGTCGACCAGATCAAATAAGGCAGTGAATGATAATACCAGACATAAAATTGATAATGAAGCGATCGAGCAACAGTTATACCAATTAAGTTGCTTGCAAATAATGTAAACAGGATTCCTGGTAAAAGAGTAAACAAAATAATAACAAAATACTAGAATAAATAGCAAACAACTTATTACTTTGATTAGATGATTTTTCCTGATTTGATTTACTGATAATTGACTTGAATGAGGTTTTGGACCAGAATCTAGGTGACGATAGAAGACGCGAATACCTGTTGAGATAATCCATTATCAAATAAGTATTGCCATTAGAATTGTGTCAATGTTTTCTTATTTTTGAGTTTATTCACTTTCCTCTCAACTCCCAGGGATTCATGTCAACTATTTTTTGCCAACTTATAAACAATTCATTAGTTAATATTGAACATTAAATTTACTGGGAGTCAGAAAGGGAAGGAAAACAAGGAGAAAGCAAGGAGCGACTGGAAGAGCTTAAAGGAATCTACCTTAAGGATATGGAAAGGAAAGGAATGAAAAGTAACAAAAGTTCAATATTGCGATAATACGTAGTAAAGCTAATATGAGTTACAGGGAGTTGGGATAATTAGGACAATCAGAGTGTTTTAATTGATTTCAACCCTAAAGCAGGTTAATAGAACTACAGATTAACACTAACATCGTAACTGAAGTTTGAAGTAAACTTCAGGATAAAATGTCACGATTGGTTCAAGTTTCAGTCTCCAAAGGGGTGCAACATTGTTACATAACTAAATTAGGTTAAGAACGTAATTTGCAATCTTTTCTTCTTTTCACAATTTGATTTTGATGAAAATTTCATTCCACGCTCATGAGTAAGATAAGGTTTGAGACTGACCTTTTACCAAAAAAGAGCAACAGTAAGAAAATGTGTAAAGTTAAAAGTGAAAGATGAAAGTGACGATTGAGAAACAGTTTCTCATCAATTAGCCGCCAATTAACTGTCCATTTGTAAAGGAAAACTCGTCCAAAGTTGAAAGCTGAAGTGATATAACTGACTGGATGCGTCAAGAGAAAGGGTAAACCTAAAAGAATCTGAAAAAATAGAAAACATTTAGTTTGAAATTACACGAATAGCACTCGTTAAATAATGGCTTTCATTGACAATCATTTCATCGGTTTATGAATGGTTAAGCAGATTATTTTACTTGTGTGACTAAACAACATGTTTTAGGAATGGATCTTGAATCAATTGACAAAATTAATCAATTAACTCACGAGTCAATTCAATGTGATATCTTGTTTCAGGATAAGTTCAATTTCGTTTCGTTTATTGTATAATATAAGTTTCACTAAAAATATTGGCACAAAAAAAAGAGTTGAAAAAATGGGAATAAAATTGTGAAGAAACTGTTATCAAGTTGAAGACATTGATTTGGTAAAATAATAGAGAATCAAGTTTTATTAAAGTTGATCCATCATTTTAAAATTTCCATTAACAATGAACAAAATAATTCTCTTTTCTTACAAAGCATTTGTTCAATATTGTCATGAAAGTGTCCTAATTGAATATAAATCTCATAATGAGAGTTTTTAACTCTCAACAAATAGCATTAACCTTTTGAAAAAAAGAGGCAAAAAATCATGTTACAATGAGAGTTTATTATTGCTATCTTGACTATATTGGCTGAATGGAAGTAAATAAATTGTGTGACAAAAAGGTGTTAACAGGGAAGGGAATTATAACTGCTGATGAATAGTGAAAAAATAAGATAACCTGAAATATGAGTGATGTTTTTAAATTCTTAGTGCTCTTTGATCCTTTACGTTTTTTGGTTCCACATATTTATGTTTAAAATGAAGAAAAATATCAACTTTAAAAGACAAAAAAGGTGTTGATGCATAATAAATGTATTGAGATAATGTTCATCTTTATGTTAGCTTCTGTATCGATAACAATAAATGTATAGTTTTAAGGGTTGAAATTTGACCAGTAAAAGTTGTTCAAGTTATTTTTATGCTCTAAGTTTCATCATAACAGTTGAAGCTCAGTTAAACATCATCATGAAAGACGTCATGGGTCATCATGAGAATCATCATGATACAGATTATTGGATAAGGAAAAAAGTGGAAACTGATAATCAAATACAATTTGATATTATAATAACAATACTTGGCAAGATAATAGTGTTGCCAGAATGTGTTGTTCAACATTAATATTTGCCAACAAAGTTCTTTAACCTTTTTTTATTCATAACTTTACATACTAAAATGATAAAAATGATGAAAACGATGAAATAATGATAAAATAATGATGATTGAATGGAAAGAGTTCATAATAGTTGAAAGTTGAACCATTTAGTGGCCAAGTTTTAGAAATTAAAAAGCATGAAATTTATTGAAAATCTTGTAGCTTCAACATGAGCTCCTCATGATAAATGTGAAACTAACTGAATGGCAGAAACTGTTTTTACTTATTGTGGTAATGTAAAGGCAAAATAGGAAAGTTTGAAGAAGGAAGAAAAGAAATGAAACGAAGGGAAAAAAACAGAAAATGCTGACAGAGTTGGAATTTACTGAATAAAATGTGAAAACTCAAATTTAAACAGGAAAAATTAAATATTTGATCAAAGCATGAAAGTGAAACAGTCTAAATATCAAGCTTCATCAATCTTTCTTGAAATTTGTGAAACTAGTGAGTACAAACAAGATGACAGGCTAACAAAAGTATCAATATGGACATGATAACAAGTGTCTATCTAAGCAGAATAGATGAATTTTTAAATGAAAAGTTAACCTGAAATGTTTACATCCGCTCAACAACTTGTATCTTATTTACATTTTCAGTTTGATTCAGGGAAAATCAATAAAGTTGTATAGTTCAAGTAGATGATGATTCTAGATGAGTAAGGTTGTGTATCGAGAATCAATTTCGGAAAGAGTTTTTGTTTTTCTCAAGAGAAGGTCAGTCAATAAGTCAGGTAATAGTCGCTCGGAAAAGGAAAAATTTCATTGAAAAAAGAATACATTTTTACGAAGAAAAATTTACATTCATTGAGAATGAAATTGAACAGATAAGCTAGTTATCATGGATAAATATTGTTTTCATAACCTTTCATAGTAAAGGTAACAATAATAAACAAAATTCTCGAGATAATTGCAAATGTTTACGTTATCAATTTAATATGAATACACTTACCTGGGTTAAGGCACATATTATTAAGTACTTGATGGTATTATAAAGGCCAGTTTCTTCAAGAAATATCAACAACAAGCCAGGAGCAAATAGAAGTATATTCATTTTTATCGAGACTGCAATGCTGAAAGTAAGAAGAAGAAAACATGATGAATGTTTATGTAATCAAATGAATTCATGAGGAATGTATTGTTAAATTGATTGAACCATGCATTTAGTTATATTGAACGTAAGTCTTTTCCTTGTCAAGATTGACTGAGAAAAGTTTAAATGTTGATTAAAAAATAATTCATCTTTTCAGAGGAATTAAGAATGATCAATGGAAAAGGTTGAAATGGAAAGTTAGGAGAAATTAAATTTGTTAAATATTTGTTGAGTATTTAATTATTGTTATTCAAGTTTGCAAAATTTAATTGTATTTGGCTATTTTTTGATAGCTTTTTCTGCTGGTTTAATGAAGGCAGACAAAAAAAAATCATCAAAAAGTTTACCAATTTCCATTAACAAGGTAAATAGTGAATCAAGTGTTTAGTAATTGAGGTTTAAATTTAATTGTTATTCAAAATTATGATTATTCATTTCAAGTGGAAATTTTTGTTTCCCATTAATTTTTAGTCAACATAAAAGTTAATTGGTTAATTTTGATTGTTTCTCCTCAATTGAGTGAAATAATTAAAAATTTTGTTCAACTCAAGATTAATCATTAACATTTAATCGCTTCACAAATGAGAGTTTGATTGATGACTTTTTGTTTTTCTGTTTGTGTTTTAATCACATTATTAAACTATTGATTTTGAAAATAGTTAAATTTGATCAACAGTTGATAAGTTGATAGGAATAGGAATAATAGGATTTCTGTTGAAAGGTTTTCTTGTTATGATTAACAATTAAGAAGCTATTTAATACGATTTGGAGGGAGTTTATTAGTCACTCGAATCAAGTTTAATGTCTTTGTTTTCAATTCTGATTCACACTTTGAGCATCAGAATTGGACCAGATTAATTGTACTTAAAAGTTTATAATATACTTTGAAGGATTTAACTCTCTTTTGACTTGACACAATCATTATATTTGTTTTCATCGTGTTTTGTTTGTTTTGTTCACTTTGCTTTGTCAATTTGATTCAATTAATTTTAAAGTAGAGTAAGAGGTAAGATGATGATGATGATGAGGACGATAAAAGGGATGAAAAATACAGATTACCTTTGAAGGGTAAAAGCTTATTGCAAGGTAAAGAGATTAAGAGATGAAAAGACAAAAGTGAGTTTCAATTGAAAGAGATGAAAGATGAACTATCGATTGGTGAGGAAATACAAACAGTGAAAATAAGCTCATTGTCTGCATTTAATTTTGTTGCTAAACAAATCATAATTGACACAATTTTTAATAAATTGAATTACAGAGTAATTATCATTAAGGTTAAATAACCATCAATTAACTAATCAAAGGTCAGTCTATTTGATAACAATTTGTGTAGGTACATTTGCATAATTTAGATTCTTCCTTGTATAAACTAATCGACAAAGAGGATCAAATTGGCTTTACTTAACATTTACAAGTTAAAATAAATTACAAACAGTTCAAGGCTTAATGGACTCAAGATGATGTCCAAAATACCTTTTTAAGTACAATCTGGTGAAACTTGAAGCATGATAACAATTGGAGATTCAAGGTGAGCAAATAGCAAATTGCGTCAAACGAAATATGTCACTTTTCCGACTTTGCCCACTCACCTAATGATCTGAGTTTAGGCATTTTTCAAAGGTCAACCGAAGGAAATTTGGACATTTTCCTATTGAATGGCGTTAGTTTGATATTTTTTGTTCAACCGGTTAAAAAGTTATAAGTGCTCAAAGTGGAAACGTTTCATCGAGACACTTAGTATATTTACAATTGCAAAGGTTTTCATCTCAAGTTGTACGCTCAATTGTTTTAATTGAACATAATCAAGAGTTTGAAAGTGTATTTGTGTAACAATATTGACATGTAATCATTAATTTAGCAACAAAAAAATGAAGGTAACCTGGTTAAGGTTAAAATGAAAGATCCAAGTAATTGTTGATCATAATGTAAATCTAATAATCATCAATTTAAGTTATTATTAGTTATTGTTTTCATTTTCTGTTTCTTCCGCCTTGAAATAATGATAACAATAGATTGTTTGTGGCAATTTAGGCGAACGAAATGAAGGACAAACAGGAAAAGGTAAAACTGAATAGATTGGAAAAGGATATGATGAGAATGGAACAAGATGATGAATGTAATCAGATAGAAATGTGATTAGAAAAAATACCAAATTGTTGTGTAAACCAGATTAACTAATAAACTTATTATAAACCTAATAAGATTATTTGGGTTTAGCTGCATGGCTGGAATTAAAATGTTGTTAAAATTAACGGATAATGAAGCAATTGCAAGATTTAAAATTTACCTTAGAAACAATTAAACATTTAAACAACTTTAATTGTTTAATCGATTAACTTAATTTTTTAATTAACTGTTTTCAGCCAATCTAATGGTAACAAACGGTTTTAGGTTTTAGTCTATGATTTTTCACGTTGAAAAGAAACATGTTAGTAGCATTTGCATGTAAACACGAGGCAAATGTTTGAGGTCAATTTAGACTTCATAATTTGTTTTCATTTCTCATTCTGTATTTGGTAAGAGAAAGGAAAAGGGCCATAAATAATTAGTTAATTAGTTAAACAATTAACTGGTTCTAATTATTGGCAGATGCGTTCTTTGAAGAGAATTGAATAAAAGGCAAAGAAATGTGAATCGATAAGAGAAATAAAAGATGTAACTAAAAGATGCAGTTAGATGAGGAAGGAATGAAAACCACGATTGTATTATATTGTAATAAGACGAGAATCAAGGCATAGATGATCATCTTCATGATATTGAGGATTGCGTGGGTTTTCATGCGAATTAATGAGAAAAGTATTTCATTTGGCGGTAGAATTATGATGAAAGGATAATGCTTAATTTGGGAAATTAATTCTTGATAAAGCTATGGATGAGGAAACTTTATAAGAGTTGTTGATGGATAAATTTTTTATTTTGTCCTTTTACTTGTTGAATATACTTGCTATTGTAACTGATACTTTTTGATGTTCCACTTAATGTCATCACTATAAGGTTACTCTTTTTGATCGACTTGATTAGAAATAATGGTTGTTTCTTTTTCTTGTTTCAGTTTCACAAAGAGCGTGTAGTATCACACAATTAAGAAGCTCAATTTACTTGCATTTATTTGATATTTTCAATGAGCTCGGATTTGACAAGCAAAGATGAAAAATAATCCAATTCAGTTGGGGAAATTGGTATTCAATACTGGCTAGATTGAGTTATGAAGGATAAAAACTGCGAGTTTTTTGCTTTTTCTGGTAACAAAATCAATCTTACCTTTTGAAAGAGTTCACATGATATAGTATCAATAATTGTTATCTATATATCATCACCAATGAATTATTTCTCGGTTGGATAGTTATACAAGTGATATTTGATGAGCATAATGGATACCAAAATGCGAAATCATGGGATCATTTCGACATCTATGCTTCAACACACTGAATAATATTGTGCATTGAATTGAACACTACTGAATTTTATGGTGACAGTTTAAAGCCTATATAAGGTGTTAAAGCTAAGTTGGCAATATTAATAAAGATTAATTCGTTTAGTCTCGAATTTTGAAACTTGATCAGATTAATAAGAAATAGTTTAAATCATAATGACAACTTTCTTATGCTAAAAGTTTGAAAATTGGATGCTGATACGAATTTCTTAGTCTGATGATCAAGTTAATTTGGATGCAAAAAATAATTGTTTTGCATCTAAAGTAATTTGAGCAACATGTTGAGTCTAAAACTCACTAATTTTTAAGTTGAAGACTGGGTAAAACAATTTACTTCAAAATCTAACGAACCTGAATAAAAAGGCAGCTGATTTCCAACGACGGTATAAAATGAGATTGATAGATACATAGAGAGCAAACATGGCGATTGGATCATTGAAAAGTCGCAAAGAATATATTGAGTGAATTCGGTATGAAGTAAATGACATCATCATCAAAACGTATGGAGGAACCTGAAAAGAATTGATAATATAGCTTAAATAAATTTTATACGAAGTTAAAATGGACATCATCACTGTTCGTCTTCACATAACCAAGTTGAAATCAATTTTCTAAGCCTTGCTTATAAAAGAAATTGATTAACCACACAGTGTGTAATTGAGACAATGAAATCAATCAAAGCATTTTCGATTTGGTGATGAGAAAAAATAAACAGCAAAACATTTTACCTTTCGGACTTGATTATAAATGTTGAAAACAGCAACTAGATTTAATAAGTATAAAATAACGAAAAAATATTGACCAAGGCGAATCGATGTTCCTTGATTTGTTAAGAAATAGAGAATCGAATAAATATACAAATGGCCTGCAGGATAAACAATAGGGCCAGTATCGCCAGAGATGTTCTCGTAATTGAGTTCGCCATTTAGGAAACATTTAACCTGTTGCATATAAGTACTCCAATCGATTTCAGTATCTGAAATAAAGTAATTGAAGGATGTCATTAAGTCAGCATAATTATATAATTGAATTGACTACGCACATTTGATACGTTGAACAATATACACGTTAAGAAAAATCTCAAAGATAATTAACAGGGCACATATAAAGGGTAACGGTGATTTTTTCCCATCTCCAGTGAAACACCTCATCAGTTCCATACGAAATCTTTTTAAATCTAGTTTAGGAGGCTGAAAGAAAACATTAAATATCAATTAAATTTCTTAACATACGTGTATGAGACATTTACAAAAGATTGAATTGTATTTATAAGGAGAAATTAATGAGAAATATTGAAAAAGTTCAAATAGAAAATATTGACGAACAGTTTGCCTTGACAACTATGAAACAGCTGAAATAGATGATCGATTCTCAGCAGAGACATTTTAAACTACTTACCATTTCGGTATTAATGATAGTTATCAACAATTTATGATTTTAAACTTGAAATAAATTACTTGATCGAATCAATTCTCACGCGTTCCAATGTTGTTGTTTTCTTAACAACAGCTGCTGTAGTTGATCAGCTTTCAAAGCTATTCTCACATCAGTAAGCCGTGTTATTTCAACAGAAAATCACATTGTTATTTCTTTATTATTTTTTACTTTCAATTTATTAGTCTTTTCATTAAAACAATTTTTGTTACTGCAATTTTTTGCATTCTGAATGTAAATCACCTTCCATTTTACTTTAATTTATAAGTGCTAGATGCACTAGAGTTCATCTCATTTACACTTTTGTGCTGTTCTAAACTTTTCTATACTCTGTTTGCATTGTCAAGTGTCAAACTGGTGATAATGACAGTTCCCACTAAAACAATCGTGCTTCGTCGCAATTCTAAAGGAATCAAAAGCTCAGAATTTAATGATTGGCCTGATGAATCCTTTGAAGATATGGACTCAACATTAGCAGTACAACAGTTGATACAACAATCCATTAGGAGTGACCCAAGCAACATAGATGAAATATTGAATCCACCAGAAGGTCAGGATGAAGGCACCTGGAAATATGAGCATCTTCGCCAATTTTGCATGGAGTTGAATAAATTAGCTGTTAAATTACAGAAAGAATGTCTTCCTGAAACGTGTTTACAAATGACTGCCACGGAACAATGGATATTCTTGTGTGCAGCACACAAGACACCAAAAGAATGTCCAGCTGTAGATTATACGAGGCATACTTTGGATGGAGCTTCTTCTCTTTTAAACAATACGAAATACTTTCCATCTCGGGTGACGATGAAGGAATCATCAGTTAGCAAACTTGGCTCGGTGTGTCGCCGGGTATATCGCATATTTGGCCATGCATATTTTCATCACCGTACGCTGTTTGATGAATTTGAAAATGCCAGTCATTTATGCAAAAGGTTTACCATATTTGTGACTAAATACAACTTGATGTCTAAGGAACATCTTATTGTTCCAATATTAAAACCAGATTTAGAAACAACTGCAGCTCCTGAAGAAAGTGAAGCTTGATCAAATTCTATCTGACCATTGAATTAAATTTCAGATAAATCTCAGTGATCTTAATTAAATTATGATGACGGTCATAATAATGAATCATGTTAACTTACAATCATTTGAATTGGTAAAATAACGTATGTACAAAACAAGTTTTAATAGCTTGGTTTTATGAATTCGAACATCTTCATTCAAAATTTTGTGTACTCATAATCATTGAAATGCTCATACACAATAAACACACCAAATTACATCAAAAGATATCAAAGTTTATTCAACCAATTAACAATTTCTTCTATTTCACATGGTGACTCTTCTTTGGCTAGTGCAACACAATCGACAAAATCGATAGTATTTCTAAGATCGTTGAAAGCAAACTCTTTATCTAGTGAACCAACGATTCGTGTATTTTCGCTGTCCCCATCTGTAGATTCAAGAGCAGCTAGTCGAGTTTCTCGGATAGTGTTGATCTCTTTTTCGATGAGAGTACGGATAACTTTACTTGATTTGGATTTTGGTTTGTCTTGTTTATTACAAGCTACCAAAATAGGAATCTTTTGAGAGCTAACCAGATTATCAGCTAAAATGGTATAAAAGTAATCTGCTACATCTTTAATGTTAGAAGTTATTTGATAAGAGTCCACGACAAAAACAATGGCACGAACACCTTTCTTCAGATCATTCCAATATTTGTCCCGAAGTCTCTCAAAACCTAGAATGAAAATAGAAGTAATTAGATAATTTGAAAATTGTTAACTTTAAAATTTGACAAACAAAGCTTACCTGGAATATCTATCATAACAACAGATCTTCTCTCTAAGTTGAGATGGCACTCATTTTGTTTCATTGATGTAAATGTTGAAACTGTTTTTCCACTAACCAATTGTGAGAAAAGCACAGTCTTTCCAGAGTCTGAAAGACCCATTAGAAGCACTCGAGATCCTCTTCTAGATTTAGAAAGGAATCCTAGCAAAACTGGCGATGAAAAAAGAAAAAGCTCATTAAGCTATCCCGGTAAAAACTAGTTGCTGATTGTGCATAAACAGTTACAATATACTTACTTAGTGTGAGAAATGCGATGAAAACAGTGATTCCAAGAGCAACTAATGTTGATCTATCATCGCGAATGTATGGTGGAAGCTTGTCCATTATTAAATTAATGTAAGTATCCATGATAATTTAAAATAATAAATCCTACTCTAGAACTCAAGATGAAAGTGTGACAACTGTTGTGTGTTTACAAAAACAGTTACGTTGCAAGGGACCTTATACTAATTGCTTGAATTGCTATTGACAGCTATTGAGCAAAATCTGAGAATCTTAAACTTCAGTTACATCTGGTAAAATAAGTTAATTAGTTGATTCTAATAAAAGACATTTAAAATATGATCAAGAAAGAATTAATGAATAAATCTAAAAAAACTCGATTAACAGAAATAAATAGTTATACAAAGTGATTTAAAAGTATCATGTGATAACATGTTATTCCAGGTATAATTATGGATAACAAATTTAGAGATGGATTGAAATTATAAGATATTGACAAAAAAGTTGATTAGTTGAAAAGGTTTATTTAAAGAGATATTAATCTTCAGGTGGAGTATAAATGGCTTCTTCATCGTCGTCATCATCAAAATCTCCTATTTCCTTTTTCTCTCCCTCTTCAGATTTTAGTTGCTGGTCTTGATTTGTTTCATGGAATACAAATGGTTTCTTAACAAATAAACCAGATTCTAGTGCTTCTCGAGTTTCTTCGATTGGGTCTCGGTCTTCATTAGTTTGAATAGTTGGATAATCTGATGCCTTTGGTCGGCCTTCTTTACTTTGTTCATTTAAATACTGTTCAGCCAACAAAGTTTCTTGGAAATTGGGAAACAGATTTTCATATTCGGTGGGATCAGCCAAGGCTTGAGCGAATTTTTCATTTTTGGATATTACATTTTCTTTCCATAATTTGACTACTCTAGGTACATGAGATGGAAGGTAGGTTCGTGCGAAGAATGCAGCCTCGGGAAGCCGGTTGGTGTCGATTAAAAGATTCAAAGCTTTTTCTTTATCACCCAAAATAAAATATGAAAGGAACGCAACGTTGTAGATCCCCGAAGCTTTTGCTTTCTCTCCTAGCTTATTGACCATACTAGAGTTTCCAGAGCTGGTGGCCAATAACATCAGTCCAGGATAATCATTAGCATTGTGTAAACACTCTTGAGCCAGATCAAATTTACATATGGACATTGCAAGTTCTGCTAATTGTTTCCATTTTTGCTCGCTTTGAGCCTCAACTGCTAATTTATAAGCAGTTTCAGTGTCTTTTAACTGAAGAGCTAAATCAAATTTGTGTTCAGGGTCTGTTGATACTTCTAATGCCTGGCTCAAAAATCCTTGTTTTTCTAGGAAATGGGCTACTCGAGTTCGCTGCTCTTTGGGAATAGATGGTAAAATTTGTACAGCGGCGGTAAAATCTTCTCGCATTACTGCTGTTTGATATTCCAGAACTGATAAAAGAAGAGAGTATGAAACAACATTCAATTCTTTGTCACCAAGATAAAGACGATTTTCCTTCGGCATGTATCCTAAAAGATACATTGTTCTGAAATAAATCGAAAGTAATTTCAATTAGATTGATCAACCAAAAGATAAACCATTTTAAAGATTAATGTCTTACCTATCTAAATGTGCAATAGTGACTATTTGACCACCAACAAAATAATTGAGTCTATTGACCGAGCTAGTGTAAATGAAACAATCTCCAACCCATAAACCTGATTTGACAGACTCCTGGACATCGGTAACTACTTCGAATGCATCAATAATTCCATCTTCTGTTATCAATTCATCTCGATTTTCTTTTGCTTTGACGACGTTATCAGGAAGATATCTCAAGATATAGAAAGAATCTTCGGTGGCGATAGCTACTAAATCTCCATTGTCCGACCAATATACATTTTTAGGTTGAATTTCAATTCTTCGAATAATCTCTAGTGTATCCCATTCATGAAAAGTGAGTCCAGCAACAGATTTAACCCCTAAAAGAAATCCTCCAAAAATGCCATCTGCTCCTGCTTCTGGTTTGAATGAAGTTTTTTCTTTGAAATTTTTAAATAGTTTCACTGTAGTTGTATTTTCTCTGACAGCATATTCACTTGAATCTAGGGCCCAAACAAATTCTTGAGCTGAGCCGAAACTTTTGTTTCGTAAAGTTAAGGCAGTATAAATAATGTATTCTCCGTCACCACAAACTACTACGAAGCGACCGTTTGAATTATGAGAAATGGTTTGTGGGTAAATTTCACAGCTTCCCATATCTTTAACATTCAATGGTAAAATATAGCCATCTTTCAATTCTTCCGGATCGACAAGAGCTTTTAAATTAGCTTGCTGCAATTCTGAATGTTTAGCCCATACAATTTTACCAGAGCTGTCCATAGACATAGCAGGTTCCTCCCTTCCTAGTTTAATTATAATACTTCCCTCATCAAAACCAATGGCAACACTGTTAGATCCTTTTAAACAGCAAATGGTCCATACCCGTTCAAGACCATAATTCAGGGTACTTTCACGGCGATAAGTATTCAAATGCCAAACCCTAACTGTACCATCTTCCGATCCAGTCATGATGATAGGTAACTCTGGGTGATAGCAAACAGCAGTTACATTTTGTGCATGCCCTTCCAATGTTTGAACACAAGTTTTTGTTTGGTAATCCCAGATTTTGACGGTTCTAAGACAAAAAAAAACAATCATTAATGTCTGGTTCAAAACTAGGGTAATGAATACGCTTTACCTATCATCTGCACCAGATATTAGATAAGGTTTATCACCACTGTAACAATAATCAACACAATTTACTCCTTTCTCATGACCCTCTAAAGTGAAATTTGGTGTGTTTGACCCCATCTGCCATACTTTAACTGTTCTGTCAAGCGAAGCACTAGCAAAAGTATTGTTATCTTTAGGGTTTATGACAATTTGCATGACATAGTGAGTATGCCCCTCGTAAACCTGAGTACAGGCCCAATTTTTGTCCCAATTCCAAAGTTTGATAAGCATGTCATCACTTGAGGTAAAAACATAAGGCTGCGTGGAATGTACTACAATACATCTGATGTAGTCAGAGTGGGCTTCAAACTGATGAATTCTTTCCAGAGTGTTATAATTAAATACCCGTATTTGCATATCATCTGACCCTGTGATAATCCAATTTTTACGAGCAACAAACTTTGCACACCGAACAGGAACCTCACAAACTTCAAAGGATTTGACCAATTGCTGATTTTCATGATTCCAAACATGAACCAAACCATTATAAAGTGACGAGAGCATCCACGGCTCTACCGGGTGCAAATCAACACATTTTACTCGATCACTACGAGATAGCAATTTTCTCCGTACATCCAATTTAAGAGGCTTTAAGACAAATAAAAGAAACAAATGTCAGTCTATGTAGTCTACTAACCTAAACAATACAACTTACCATTTTGATATTAATAGCAGATAACAACAAATTAAGAAAATCAATATAAATAAATTACTTAATCAAACCAACGCTGACGTGTTCCTTCCTATTTGTTGTTTTCTCTGCCACAGCTGCTCAAGTTAACAGCTCAGCTAGCTATTCTCACATCAATAAGCCATTCAACAATCATTATTTTCACAGCAACACAGACTCAGTTACCGAGTCTCAATATCTAAAATTAAAGTTATAAACCACTTCCTTTAGTTTAATTAATTCTTACATGGCAGTGAACTTATTATGGATTCAATAAACTAAATATTCTGAAATATTTTGGATTTCGTTCTGCAAATCAAATAAGCGCTATACGCATTGTGAAATTGAAAATAACTTATTGATTTGTCAATCGAACCGTGTAGATAATCTGCTTGGACAAAACAGCGATCTTATGTAATATTATTTTTCTGTTAAATAATCCTCTGTCGAAAAGTTTGACATTAATTGTCCCATGCTGTTTCATTAGTAGATTTATAATTTCATGAGAAATGTTGTACACAACCGTACTTGTTATCATGATGACAGCCGAAATACAAAATGTAAGATGATTTATCAATAAGGAAAGAAAAGAAGGGAACATTCTCCAGATGAAAATTTTATTTTTTTGCTAAAAAAGGTATAATTCTTTTATTTTACATTAATCTTGAGTGATTGATCGCTTTAAACTTTGCATAAACAATAGGCAAAACAAAACCAGCTACAAAACCAATGGCAACAAATATCGTAATTAAGCTAACAGCAGTTGTCCAACTTAAACCTTCGTCCTTTGAATTTTGACTCTTTCCAACACCTAAGTCTTTTCCGATACCATAGTTGTGACAAAATTTAGAGTCAATTGTTTTTGTCAATGGATTTTCTATCTTATACTTGGATAGCTCGCATGAACTCGAGGCATTAGTTGATGGACAAAAGTTGAAAGATTGACAAACTTCATCTGCATTCTCCCAATCATGGCATAGAGCAGCACATTGGTCTAAATTTAAACCAAGTTCAGTATGGAAAACATCAGAGACAATCCTTTTACCATTATCAGTAAACTTGTGAAGCGATTTGGCTGAAAAGACAATGGATTAAAATTAATCGACTTGAGTTAAGATTGATTTATATATAAATGATTGCTTACGAATATAAATGTCACAATCTAGACTGAATTCAGTTGATGAGTCTGTATAATATCCACCAAAGGTACAATCTCTATTGCAATTTTGAAATGATAAACATTCGTCGGTTTCATAACATGAATTGGCACAATTTTCAGCATAATAATCCGCTACCGTAGTTGAAATTGGATTTTTGTACTTTCTATTTGCAACCTTAACATAATCACGGATAGTGTTTCGAAACATTACTTTACAAGACCGATTGGTCATTACATCGTCATCTAATAAAGCACTTCTCGATATATTTGATATTATGCATTCCGGTTGATCAACATCAGGACATATAGACATTGACCTGCAGTCAAACTTCTCCATCTTCATACAGGAATGGAAACACTCGGCAACATTTTTAACTCCATCAATCTTGAGTATATTTTCATCATTTGGTATCAGTCTAGTTCTATCAAAATATTGGAAATATGAATCAAAATGACTTTCAGCCTTTGATGCTATATTGTCCAATCGATCACAAATGTACAATGCTGTTTTCGATGCGTCGGTTAATCTGAATTCCGAATTGAGCCATGAAACTCCCAGATCAATTTTATCGAGAGGCAATTCACGATTGAAACGTTGTAAATTTCTCAAAGGAATTTGATAGACATCGCAGAAACTTCCATCTCTGTCTTCAGTTAAGGTATTTTCTTCACTAAATGCGAAACAGTCGTCCTTTTCATAGCAATAAATAATTGTCCTGTTTTAAGGAAAAAAGTTCATTAGATCATCAACGAAATGGCTTACAACAATTCTTCTTGACATTCTCAAAAAACTTTAAAAAACCAAAAATCATTGGTGTGTAAACTAACTTTTTGAGTCAAAGGAGTAGTGGCAAAAACTATGACTTTCGAGTTAATAAAACTGAGTCCAATAATGATATTGAAAATTTTCTCCGATTGACAGTTTTCGAGAAAATCGAGGTCAAAGTTGAAACTTCGATTGCTTTTTGTGCAATTAAAGAACCAGTTTTTTTTCATAAATTCATTTTTCTGGTATTAATTTTAATAACTTACCAGAAAATGCACTCATTTTGGGAAATATAATAATATATTCTGTTTCTGTACAATAAATCACTTCGATTTTCAGTTAAACCTCCCGTTTTTTGTGACTGATTGAGTTAGAGGTCTGAAACTTATATTTCGTTGACAAAAACTGTTGCTACACATAAACGATCGAACATTTTTTTTCATTTTATTAGCAGTTATCTTGATTTTGGTCATTGGCCTTAAAACTTTGAGCTTCATTGAGAGTATACAGTAAAGCTTGTTTGTCTGAGACAGTAAGAGTGAATGAGTGAAACACCATGAGAATGAGATTTGCTCAACTGTCCCGTTCATTCTCTGTGAGCGTCTCAAAATCTTCTCAGTAAACAGAGTTTTATGATTTTTGAACAAACAAAAATAAAGTGTCTCATTCAATCGCTCTGGTGTTTCACTCATTCACTCTTACTGTCTCAAGCAAACGAGCTTTACTTTATAATACAAAAAATGTTATAGCATTGTATTAGTTATGCTGTCAGATTTGATAATTTTCAATATCATTATTGGACTCAGTTTTCATGCCCCTACAAACCCTGAAAGTCTCAACTCCTAACTCGAAAGTCCAAATTTTTGGCTCTACTCCTTTCTCTTATTTTTATATAAAATGTTAATTCTCGAAAAATAAACAATTTTCTGTTCTTGAAGAAAACTCTGATTGAACAATTGATTGGAGGGAAACCTACCGATAATTAATTAGTGAATCTGCAACAGCCTTAAGACATTTGTCATAATAGTCGGCTGTAAATTTTGGGTTTCCAGTGATTAGTTTCTCGTACTTCAGAAACATATTTTCGGAGTCGAATGAATCTAATGAAACAGAAATTAATTATTCAGTTTTTTATATGATAACAACATCTTGTTACCTTTCATTTCTGGAGCTTCAAGAAACGTTATGTATGCAGTCATTTCATCAGCATCGGGAATAACTTCAATTTTAGATATTCTTGAAGAAGATATTTGATCAGTTCTGATTATCAATGATTTTATTGATCTTCGAAGTTGATATATGTTGGACTTGAAATGGTCACAGTCGCCTTGAAGGATATCAATAAGAAGTGTCATTACTTGCGTGAGATTCGGACAAAACAAACCTTTAGACTTGTTCAACTTGTTATAATACTTCATGTTAAACAAACACTTACCCTTGCATCTGAAATGTAACCTAATAGTGCGATGCTGTGATTCAAAAGGGTAACATTTAGCAACATCGAACTTTAATTCATAATCTTCGTTCTCAATTTGAGTTTCAAATTTAAGGAAAACTCGTGTAACTTCCAGGATTTGGGTGTATCCTTTCTATTGATAGAAAATAAATTTCATTTTAAAATTGTATTAGGTAAACCCAAAAGTTTTTATCGGTTTCTCAGTTTCTGGTTTGAATTTAAAAAATTTCATTTTATTGACCATTTTCTATGAGATTTTGTCATAAGATTTTAATTGAAATAACGAAAAATTGGAAAAAAATCGTTTCTATGGAAATTCAATACAAAATTAAGGTCTGATTGTCATGAATTTATTGCATAACGATAGTGATTAAAAATTCTGAATTTTGATCAATGATTATATGATTATATGAGCTTCAAGCTCTTAAATGATGTTTATTTTTCTTTAATTATTGATTGTTAATCATTAACAATCAACGAATTTATTTGATTGTTAAAAATTCCAAAAATTGATGATTTAATTAAATCAAAATTTAAGTATGTTAATTAATATTTTTTTTATTGAAATTAGGTGCAAATTAAAGAGCAAATACTAATCAATTATTATTGAAAAAATCAAAATTATTGAATAAGTTTTACTAAATTAATTAATTGTTTGAAATAAAGGACTGAGAAACCGATAAAAACTTTTGGGTTTACCTAATATTATATAATAAAATCAAAAGGTATACTTTATAAACTTACGCTCGTTTGCGTGTAGCCATTGATTGTTGTTGAGTGAAGTACATATTGTTCACCAAGATTGTCATCATTCTGATCAATGCAAATCGAACTTATTCAGTGTTAAAACTTTAATATATGAGTAATTTACTTACGGTCAAAAGCAGGTATTGAGTTGTTACAAGTTTGTTATATTTTTGTTTTCCAAACATTGCTCCGAATTCAACAGCTTCCCAGACATATAAATCTTTTCCAGATGAACGACTCTAAAAGTGATTGATATTTTATCAGCACAAGCATTGAACGAATGATCAATCTAATACTCACATTTTGAACAATTCCTAAAAACGAATACTGCAAATTGAAACCAAGATGAACATTTATGTCCATTTTACCCGGTTCTTGACCAAAAATTTCAAATGTTATTCCATGAATAGACAAATCAAGTGGCTTTATTGGACAGCTAACATAACGTAAGTCTTGATACTTGATTCCCAAAATGAAATCATAAATTTCTTCAGTTTTTTCGTCTTCAGTTGTTGTTACAATATTCATTTGCTGTGAGTCTTGGTCAAAATAAACCTAAAAAGTGAGGGAAAGAAGATAGAAGTTAAAGTTTATTTTTGCTGGTTTCAAATCGTACAAACCTCTTCTCTTTTCACCGTCGTTTCTGAAGAGGCTTTTTTCTCGGTTGTATCTACAATGTAATGTAATCGTGAAAAGGATTGACTAAATATCAGTGGCTTGCTAGTAGGAGCTTCAGCCAAATAAGATGGACATCCAATTCCAGGCGGTGACTGTGAAAACACGGAGTAAAAAACAAAACAGTTTCGATTGATTATTTAATTCTTGTAATCCGACACTCAATTTACGTGAACAAATCCTTGTAAATTCCTATCAGATCTTTCATGAATATAAGTGTGCAATGTTAGTGTTGTTTGCCTTGAATAGTCAGGTTCAGATGGATCAATGCCAGTGAATATCGTGACACTTGGTGCATCATTGTCCTGAAAGGATTCGAGTTGAGCTACGAAAGATTCAAAAAATTATGTTTCGATGAGAGTGAATAAGTAAATATGAGATTGCCATCCTTTACTATTGAATAGATTCACGTTATTTTATAAGAAATGGATCTGACCCTAATTATTTGTAAGAATTGTCATAAATTCATGAAATAAATTGAGTTGTCTATTATATTTGATTAAGAAGCAAAAACGAGTTTCTAATTCAATACTTTTGATTGCAAGTTGGGTTCAATTATACTCTCAGAAATTGGAAATCGTTTCCCTTTGAATAGCAATAGTCAACAAATAGAGTAAAACTTGTTAGCACAATAATGAAAGATCAAAGATTTGGCGATGAGGTGTATTTTTCTGCATTTATTATCTTCTGCTTATCAATTTTTGAAACCATTAGTGCATTATGGTATAACAGTACTTGCAATACATAATCATTCTTACGATGAACTTAATCAAGTGGGTTTATCCATACTGAGGGAGTCAATTTCTCGTTCATTTCCAGGGATGAAAAGTGAAATGAAACTCACCTTTTTTATAATAATTAGTTATATTCAAACGGCCTCCTCCGACAGTAGTACTTTTACCATACATTGTTGTTCCTCTTATCTCAGCGTTAGGTTCTTCTCGCTGAATGGACAGAATGATTAGTATCAGAATAGTTTGAGTGAATTAACATGGACATTTAATGTTCTTTATTTGAGTTTATGATCTTTTTGTTTTAAATTTGCTTGAATTGTAATCAGTTGAAATGAGCTCGATTTGAATGAGAAGTTTGACATTTTGTTGGAATAAATTGAGCAAACCTGTATTCTCATGGTTAATAACTCATTTGAAAATGAATAGAAAATTTCTTCTAGCAAATAATGGGTTCATCCTTCAAACTTCACCAACATCATGCAATTGCCTCAATAACTTGGACAATTTTAAGCAATCAAGCACAATAAAGGTTACCGCATTGCTTGTGCATATTAGCCAAGAGCTTATGAGTGAATATTATTCACATAAATCTCGAGCACTCAGAACTTAGTTAATTTCACTTAATTTTGCTCGTGCTTATGGTTTACTTACCCATGTGAATGAATGTTGAGCCAATCTTAGTGTGACTGAAGGTCCAACCAGAAGAATGTGATTCAACAATGGATTTGTTATTCCAGGTAACTTGCGTTGCCATTCCGTAGTATAGCTAAAAAGATCACATTTGTTTTCTATTCAGAAATTAACAACAAAGAATGGTTTCTCAAATTATTCAATACTTGGTGAAGTTGCGAATGACTGTAAGAGTATAAAAGTTAGGAATTTCTTACCGTGAATAGCAAAATGTTGGTCTCGGAAGGTTGTTGAGTAAAAAACATCCCATTTGAGTGAACCAGATGAGATCGAAATCTTACCTTCGATGAATTGATCAGAATAGATAACCTCGTTTAAGGTATATACTTTGTTGGTTTCCTTTCAATTAAATAATCTTATTTAGAAAACAATCAAAATAATCAAACTTAATAATATGCTTACAGAATCAATTAAAGATGAATTGATGATCCAAGATCCTTTTTCAACTTTTAAACTGAAATCATTTAAAGATTCTGAAAATAGTTTCCAGTCAAATGTTATTCTTGATCATAAAATAGAGATACAATTTGTTCTAATTGTTCATTACTTACCTGATAATATTAAGTCAAAATATTGACTTGAAAGTAAGATTAATATAAAATAAATCATAGTATTGAACTATAAGTTAAAGAAGCTGCAACTGAATCGTTTGTAAACAGAAACAATTTGTGAACAGTTCTGATCACCTAAACTTAATTTATTTGATTGAGCTTCTTTTCTGAAACCTCACCTTGAGTACAGAATCCATTATTTTATCTCTCTGATTACTCCATAAACAACAATAAAATGATTCGTGTTTAGAGGCGTTATGATTTATTTACTCATCAGAATCTTTTGAATTAGATTTCAATGAGATTTTACTTTTTGATCTACAGGGTTGACACGGTTCAAATAAAGGTTTTTGAAATAAAGTCATGGATCAAATATTGATTATTTGGTTTAAATTTTCGATTTAAGAAAATTCAATTAAATATCTTCCATTGAATATGCATATTGTAATTGTGGTGCATAAAATCGTGTCAACCCTGTAATCAGTATAAACTTACTAGAGACGTTAAGTTGTGATTAATTTTGAGTTCAATAATCATCTAAATTTAATTAATATTTAATAATTTTATTGATCCGATTTTGCAAATTCGAACCTTATATTTCAGATACAGGGTTGACTTAACAAAAGAGTATGATTTATGATTTCATCTCTAGCATATCATGTTTCTAGAGATAAGAAAAAATGCAATAGCGTTGGTAGATAACTGAATAAGGTTGACATTTGTTAGTTCTCATCCAAAGTAAAGTGAACTATTAATAGTTAAGATAAGAAATAATTAGGAAATCAGTCGATAAACTCTTTGATAATCTATTGAATTTCACACTGTTTAATCGTCAGATTAATTTCTTGTCAATATAAGTAAATAACCTGAGCCACGAACCCATTTGCATAAACTTTAGATTTTAAATGACTCAGAAAAGGTCTCAATTGGTCTTAGGTTAGGACAGTTAGGAGGATTAGATAACTTAGGAACAAAGGGAACCGAAAGTTCATCAAGTTTAATCAAAGTTCTTGCAGAGTAATGCGAAGATGTAAGATCAGGCCAAAAAATTATTCTTCGTCCCTTATGCTTGTCTATAAAAGGGGCAAGTCTTTTCGTAATGCATTCTCGAATGTAAATATCCGAATCCATTGCACCTTTACATTCATGAAAATTGGATTTTTAATATACCAATCTCACTGATGGCTGTCCAGATTTATTGCGTACAGTTTAATTTCGTATATTTTTGGGATACTAATAAGAATAATTATTATATCTTAAATAATACCTCTTCAGTGGTTCTATCCCATCTATGATACCTATTGTATAAAGCTAAATATTAACTAATGTTAAAATTCACTTTAGATTGATAAATATGGTTTCTGTGTCGATTGATTTAATGAATTATCCTGTTTCAACACATTGATTCGTGTCATAATACAATGACAATTACATTACTAAGCAAATGTTGGTGCAACTTTGTTTTTTTAAGTTTATTTTTTTGTATTTAATCACATGCATCCTTGAGATAAAACAAGTTATTTTAATTTCCAAACATGAACATCTGCACATGAATCGACCTGATTTGTATATAATATAAAGAACTGCAAGAATGCAAATATCAAAGTTTTTACGGTAGCAATATTACAGTTTGACAAGCATATTTAATTGACACAGTTCATGGCTAAGATATTACTCAGAATGAAAAACAATTTTTCAGACAAAATGATGATTCGACTGATAATAGACCCTGAAATATCGCTATCACACTTATTTTTCTGGGACCATTAAAATCTGAATTCATGCCTTTCATAATATTATGTTCAGAGCGGCTAGTGATTTTTCGGATACTCATGAAGTTTTTTGGTTGATGACAACTTTTCACAAAGCACATTCAGCTTCAAATTACAATAACTAAAGAAAAGCTGTTAAAGCTTGAACTAATTCTGTTAGTTTTTCTTTTGACTCTTTGAATATAATCTAATTAAATTAGCAGGAAACTTTTGAAAGCATGAGTAAATGGCAAAAGTAGATATTAAATTGAACCAATTGAATAAACAAACATTGTTGAAAACAACAATTAGTATAAAATCAAACCAAATCTAATGAGTAGTTCCAGCTCAAATTAAATAAGTGATTCAAGCATCCATTGTGAATATAGTGTAATAATTCATCAGAAAAAGTGAAATGCTAAAATTTAAAACTTTGATTAAAGTTATATACTTTGATTTCTTCATTTTTGCTTCTGTTTGTAGTTTTTTCACAGCAGTGCCAGCCGTATTCACTGATGGATCAGAAAGAAATGATATAGATGCATCAGTTGAATATGATTCCGGAGAATTTGCAACCGGAGACTATGTAACCGGAGAAATTTACTCGGACGAGCTTTTTGCCGGAGAATTTGGGAACGAAGATTATATAACCGGAGAATCAAAACCCTCTATAGCAGTCAAATTACAGCCCGGAAAAGCTTTAACCGCAACATTCAAAACTAATAACGATGAAAATGACTCCGTAAGATTGCCAAGCGATTTCCGAATAAAAATTGTAGATTCTGTGATCAATATGACAAGTCAAGAAAATCCTTTGATTAATGATATTGTCACCTCACATGAAGAGATTAAAATGATACAGCTTTGAGAGACATCAGAATTCCCTTCCATTCAGCAAATACAGATGCTTCATCTACAGACCAAATGAAAGTCAAAAGAATTTTTCGATCCATTCAATAAATAAGTTATTTATCACTAATTATATTGCTTGATTGGAACTTTCACAATTTTCTCGATTCTTGTTTTATAATATACAAGCGGGCTTACGATCATGACTGATCGCAAAATTGTTTTTAATTCTGAACACATTCAATGTCATCCAAAAAACTATAGCCAAAAACTTTGACTTTTTAATTGAGAGTTGCAACTTGTATGAAGGTATAGATGTATAGATGCTTGCCATTAAAAGTATCACGAAAAAATGATTTTGATGAAAAAATCTGATTCCACAAATGAACGAAAAGCGTTCCAAGTTTCAACGCTGAACTCGGCTTTATCAATTAAATTTTTAAATGACTCACAAGGGAAGTAACCTCGTTGGTACCTCGTTAACTAGAAATTTGTCCGATCGTGATATCTCGAGAAAATCGACAAAGTAAAAGTACACAAAATCGATACATTTAAACAGTTTTTTGCGATTTTCTATGGAACTAAAAGCCGTAAGAAAAAACTGATTTCAGATTAATGTTGCTCGTGACTGTTTACACCTAAAAAGTTATTTTTATTAAAAAAATTACTCTCACTGCGAATTTATCGATCATTTTGATCTTCGTGATTAGAACATTGGCCATCTTGTAACTTTTCTCAGGTCAATTTCCTCCATGGGAGATTAGTGTTTTCATAGGTTTCCCGACCCAGAGATTCCATTAAAGTCACTTCCAATTAGATCTGTCCGTACCAACGAGGTTACTTCCCTTGCCAGTTTCTATGTTTCTACAAGCCCACAAAAATCAGTTTTGCTCACAGTCTCTTGACTGTAACTCTGACATGGAACTTCTCGAAGGGATGTTTTATTAATTATTAATCAATTTGGGTGCTGATGTAGAAACAATCAGTATTTTTCATTCAAAGCAAGTGAGTTCAATTGGTGCACTTGTACATATGGGTGACATTTAGGTGAAAAATTATGATTTGCCGTTCTGGCTACTATGATAGAAAGAAACCAGGATTCACATGCCTTACATTTTGACTGCTCCCAGTGAAACCTAAGTAAATTGATTTCGAATTGATTGTTGGATGGTCAAAAGGTGTTACATGCCGATGGACCTGGTCATTTCATTTGTCATATCTAAGCTGGTCATTTAAGATATTTCAATTTACTATTAAAATTATATTTATTAATACATTGCAGTTTCGCTTATATTGGCAAGAAAGTCATCTGCCGATTAAACATTAAAGGGATAAAAAAAATTTACGATCAGTAAGTTTCAATAAAATTGAGTCCAAACTTGAAACTTCGATCTCCTTTTTAAAGTCGAATCACCATGTTATTTCACCAACTCATAACTCTTTACTTGAAATGCAGTTTTACATAAAATCCTAATCCAACAATACACCTAAATTCCCCTAAATATAATGCTATGCAATACGGATTCTGCATTTTTTCCACCACACTGTTCAAACGTGAATTTCTCAGGAACCTGAATTCAAAGAAAGTCCTGACTATTTTTCGTAATTGTAGTTTAATCCTGGCTTTAATGTAAAAATTTTATTTAGAATCCGCTCAGTTTGCATACAATCTTCCCACAAAAATTTTATGCTTTGACTTTATACACCGTGATCCATTTGGTTGGAACAAACAAAGATCGAAGGGGCTGTTATCTAATAACGTAGAAACGTAAGAAAAATTTAAAAATAAAGAAACGATTGAACGTATTCAGTAGACAACCCCTTCAGTTTATGACATAAAAAAGTTATGAGTCATCTTTGTTTGTTCCAACCAAATGGATCACGGTGTATATTGTATAGATGTATAGATTATTAGTGATGGATAAGGGTCCCTGTTTGCTAGCAAATTTTCAACTCAGTCTGCACATTTATTAAATGCGCAAAGTGAGCGGCGAATTTTCAAGGCATACAATGTATTAAAATTAATTTATTAATATGAGTATTAAAAATGGTACCAACTTTCAATCCCTTTTATTAACGAATTCATTTTCATAGAACAATTACAAACTACAATTACGAAAAATAGTCAGGACTTTCTTTGAATTCAGGTTCCTGAGAAATGCACGTTTGAACAGTGTGATGGAAAAAATGCAGAATCCGTATTGCATAGCATTATAGGGGAATTTAGGTTTATTGTTGGATTAGGATTTTATGTAAAACTGCATTTCAAGTAAAGAGTTATGAGTTGGTGAAATAACCTGGTGATTCGACTTTAAAAAGGAGATCGAAGTTTCGAATATTGAGTTTCTTATGTCAAAGAAAACCTAGACCCTAGACCTAGATTCTCAATAGACCACAGCTCCATAAGAGGAGCAATAATAAGTCAAGAAACTGAGGTCAATTTTAAACGAAACCGAATAGTTGTCTGAGATAGTGTGTTTAACCAGCCATAGAGGGAGGCAAGTGCAGGGCTCCATAAGCTTTTTTGACTCAACAACAGACAGACACTACATGATGCCATAGAAGCCATGCAATCAGGGGAACAATTACCGGTTATTTTTGTGTTTAAGATAATGACCATCAATGAATCATTACTAATGACGCAAGTGTCGTTAAACTCTTTACTCCATTATTCTGAGTCATGCATTAATTTTACAAGTAATCTTGATACAATGGTTACAAACTTCAATCATAAGGCAAACTATAATAACTCAACGTTTGAGATCATCGGATTCGTTTGCAATTTATTTGTCAGTTTTTTAGATTTATTAATACTTCATAAAAACTTGTGAAATTTCGAAAAATGCTAACTTTATATTGTCGCATGAAATCTCATCTGTTCTGATCAAATTGAAAATGTGATATTCATCCCTATTAGATTCTGGCGAGTTCTCATAATATTAATGCCCAGCTTTATCCAATGGTAAAATACTAATAACAATAAATAAAAACAATTAATAAAAATAGTAATAACAATAAAAAATGGTAATTTCTAATATGCAATTGAACTTGTCTGCATTCCGATTCATAAACACAGGGAAACTTGTGTAATAAAACTGGTAACAAAATCCTTTTTGATGTTCAAGTTTGAAATCAAGTTTGCAATTGAACATAAAAACTTCATAATCTCGAGTTGCCCAAGTGGATAACAGAACGAGATTCAAACATGTTTATCAGTTTCATAGAGAAAAAATATCGCAAAATTGCATCAACATCATTTTAGAGTCGAATCAGTATTGAAATAACCAGGACGAAATCGTCGAACACATGAAAGAAAAAAACCAAGAATCCAATGAGCGTAGGCTAACAAATGGAGTGAAAAAAGTGATTCAACTCTACAGTGATTGACAGTTGATTGAACAATTGTACTTATGAAAATATTATTCAAGTTAAACATGAGGGAAATGATAACAAGTCGACAAACTTTTGACAAACGTTCGTTGACGTAAAGGCCAATAAACTGTAATACGCTAGCCAAGTTAATTCCCGACGAAATAATATCAAGTTAATCATTAACTAGTTACCCATTTGATAATAAAGATTAACTATCCAATTGAACAAGTTGATGCAATAAAAAAAGCTCATTTAATCATCAAGATAAACAAATTGAAACTTGACTGGAATTTGCTTTTTTTCTCGTTTAAAGTTTCACATTTTTATTCTGCAACAGAGATTAATCATGTAAGAACTTTTTCATTGATAAACCAATAAACCATAGATGATTTGGAATGTTGACTTTACTAATCAACTAGCAAGATAAAACTCATGATGAAATCATTTGACTTTCATGAATAATTACCCCATTGTGTGCCAAGAAAATGTCAACTGATTTCAATAATCAACTTTCAACTGGAAAGAATAAGATTTTCTCTCTTCTTCCAACCCTTCGACAGTGGATTGAATCTCTAGATGATTCCCTGAGCTCACTTGTTCAGGTTCAATTGATGGTGACAAACGCCAAATGAACCAGAAAAAAAGTCAATTAATCACTCATTACCTGAATACTGTCAAGGAAAGGGAATAAAAAATATTAAACTTCCGTCTAAAAATCATGTTCTAGTTGCATGTTGATACAAAAATGTTTACTTGAAAACGCTTTTCAATGTAAACTAAAAATTACTTTAATGGACCAACTTTAGCTTATTGGCAAGTTGACAATTTGCTGCATTTAAACAGATGAACAGCAAAATTGAGTTTCCCAGTTTACTCGAGGCTGGCCTCATCAAACATTCAAACGAATGAAGGAAAGATCCAAAGAAACAGTTAACCTCGTAAGAGTTAACCTCGTGCATTAAACAAAAGTACCTTTCATTAGTTCTGTTGAGCAAAACTATTATCATTAAGCAAGTTCAATGTTTACTTACAAGATGATATCTATTTGCGTTTATGGAAAGATGAGTATGCAACTGCATCCCCAAATGATTAGTTGATGTTGCATCAGTGCAAATATTGGAATGAAGTTTCAAAGAAACAAAGAACAAGAGAAAAAATTCTTTTTTTACTTTCTTCGATTTTCACATCAATTGTATCAATTGAAGCCATTAGGTTTGTTATCGTGTTGATTATGTAAGTGATTATGTCGATGGTTATGCTTGTGATAATTTTACTCAATGAACGTCATATACAGATGCTTGGTTACTGAAAAACAATATAATTTGGAAGAGAGAAAGTGTCAACATGGAGAAACAAATAAGTCAGAGAATCACGCGTTTTCTTATTTATCATCGGCATTTTGTTTTCCTCGTTACTTGTCACCTTTAACTTCAGGTGACTTCGGTTAACTTTGCATTGATTCTAGTTTATCAAATCGTTGATAAATGTTTTTAATCTTTTCAAGGTTGACGCTTTTAAATGTTACAAAAATGTGTCAGTTTACAGTGGCTTGTCATGCAAGGGAACATTTCATGATCTTTTGTTTCCATCTCGTTGATACATAACTCATTATCCAAGATTATCCTGTTATCATCATCATTTGTTCACTCGATTATCTTGCAATGTTTACAGTCAAACAGATTATACAGTCGAGTTGATCACATGATGACAATTTGACAAATTTTACCTTGAAAAGCAAAACAAGCAACAAAAAGTGTTATTCACATGGAAACAACTCGATGGAAACAAAGAAAATTCATTTTCTCTCTTTCTTTCTCACCTTTCATATCTTCAACTGACAATCTAATTTCATGGTGAATTATACAACTTCCTATTTGTGTTTTGAACACAAAGAGTTGATGGATAATCAGTAAAGAAACGGCATCAAATGAGGTTTAAATGATGAGGTGATGAAGTTATAAAGATTATCAGAGATTAGATTGATGCTAATTTGATGCTAGGTTGAATGTAATAAGGAATGGAAATACAATCAATAGAAATGAAGATGAAATCAGGAAGAAAGTTGAGCAAATAAAGCTTTTCATGATAAAATTGGTGATAAAATAGTCGTTATGATAATGCCATTATTTATTGATCTCGTGTTCTGATGATGGATTAGTGTTATGAAATGTTTCGTTTAGACTTTACCAAGTTTACTGAACTTTTCATTGTTGAGGCACGTTTTGATGGTCCAAGAGTGTGCAAATGGTGCCATTAGTGGTAATGTTTCAATTCAGAATAACTTGTTTTATTGGAGAATTTCATTTTCTCTCTTTTAAACGTAAATTGAAGCAAAATGATTGGTTGATGAAGATAGTGAATGGAGTCATCGAATCTCGAAGTTTGTGTAAATTTGTCAAAAGTTGAGGTTTAGTTGAGTCAATGTGAACTAATTATGCATTATCATATCGATCTATTCACATTGATAACTCTATTAACTCTATTAACTTCAATCAAAACAGAAACATTGATTCATCAGGAACTTTAGATGTACTTGGAAGGAATAGTTGTTATGAGAGTGAAAATGAAATGCAAGTTTCAATTTTTTTGCTCAAATTTATCAAGTTTACTTGTGTTTTTTATTCAATATTTCACTAGATTATCATGCTATTGTAATACAATGGAAAGATTGAAATCTCTTGATTTTGTTAGAGTCTTTAGGATGATACGGATGAAGAGAGAAAACTTTTATTTCTTTTCTTTGCCCAAAATACTTGAGTCAACAATTGAACAATCATTGAGTTTTAATGGTAACAATCAAGTCTAAATGTGTAGGTAAATTTGGAACGATTCTAGTCTTTTTAGGATAATCATAATGAAACGCCTAAGCTTTTTGAAGAGGAAAAAAATATCATTTCGATTGGTTGGAAAGCTGGAAAATACTAAACAAGAATCAAAGAAAAGTCACAAATCTGTGAAAAAAACTAATTATCGTGACAAAATGAAATTTGATTGGAAAATGATTGGCAAATGTTCCAAAAATTTGAACCAAAAGCTGATTTAAATTCACGAGAGGAAAGCGAAATGTTAACGAACAAGAAATTTGAATATTCAAGGATTTATTGTAATGCAAAGTCGAGAGAAACCAGAAATGAACAAAGAGAATAAAATTATTCAAAGTTTCAGAAATGAAATTGCTGTTGAAAGTCAAGTCCTAGGAAAGGCTGCAGCATTTAATGTTAAAAATGAATTTTATATCGACCATCTCCTGATGATTAAATTATCATTTTTACGAGTCTTCATTATAATCATTCTTACAACTATTTGATAACAACAATAATTATTGTAATTCAAACAGGTTTTCACTTTTTTTTGTTGCGTTGCGCTTGTATTTTCAAGGTTACTGGGTTCTTGGTAATGATAATAGGCAGCTCAAGATGATGCCAAGTACAACTGAAAATCAGGCGATCGAGGCAAGAGGCAGGAGCAGAAAAGAGTCACTCACTTGTTGAATAGCAATGAAAGAGTTGAGTGAGCTGAAAAATAATGATTATAATGATGATGGAAATGATGAGAAAAAATAAGCGAAGAAGAAGAAAATAAGTTTCATCCGAGGCACCAAGCAGACTGATAGAGTTATAAACAGTTAGAACCTGTCTCATGGTAAACTAATGGATACAAACACATGTAATTGAAAACCTGATTCTGGCAGCACATGAAGTTACCATTGATTTTGGTTCAGTTTCCAGTTTAACCTTATTCAAATGTTGACTGGTCTGATCATTCTGATTGGGTTGATCATCATGAGAATGGTTGGGTAAATGATAACATTGAGATTGACAAATTTTCTGGTTTCATCTTTTTTCCATCGACTTGCCTCGTGCAGTTAAAGGCGACTTTAGGTTAACACACAAGGAAGTAACTCACACCTTTTTGGGTTCATCCAATGTTTACTGTTATTGTTGTAGGATGAAGTTACAATCAGTTCATCATTCATCATTATCTTGTAATAGCTTTTGTTTTTTGGTTAATTAATCTTTTTGCTATTTTCATTTTCAAGTCATCATATTTTTTTGCACCAAAATGACCTTATCTAATTTCATGAGCACAGACTACAGATTAATAGGGAATAGTTTGGAAGGTCACATTTATCATTAACATTTTCAATTCATTTCATCTGAAACAGAAAATTTAATTTTCTTTGTAACTTTTCATTCTGTTGCAAGGTCTTTATTGTACTGGTTTAAAGTCCATTGATGTAGCTTTATTGTTGTATAATCAATGTTCATCTGGTTCATTTTTTCACTGACCTTTTTGTTTTGATATAAAAAAAGATGTGAGCAAATGTTGTCATTTTATCATCTATTGATGTTTATGTTTACAAAAAAGTAATGAACATTGTCAAACCTTTTTTTAGCTAAATAACAATTGGAAATTTTGTTCAAACTGTAAACATGATCATCATAAGCTAACATTAACATTCATTAAACACCTTGACACTAAAGCAAAAACAAAACTTATTGGTTCGTTATCCTTGCTAAACTTCATTAACAAGTCAAGTGATAGTGTATTTAAAGCTGCCATTGAAAAACCTTGAAATACACACACTCACAAAGTGAAAATGAAAAACACTTTTTTTTAAAAAAAAAGATTACATTTTACAGTTTAAAACTGTAACACAAAACTGAAACAAATTATTATTTATGCTGAAAATGAAGCTTAGTGTGTGTAAAGAGTCAAAAGGAAGCACCTTTTAATGGGTAAAGAGCCACTCTAGTAGGTTACAAAATTCATGTTTCAAGGCCCTAACCAGACTTATTGAAAAGATTGGACAAATTAAGGTATGATTATGTTGTTGTTGATGATGAGAGACAGTGAAGATGAGGATGTCGACGGTGATGATAAAGATGTGTGATAATGATTATTTTGGCCTTAATGAAGAAATTCCTAATGCGAAAAGGCTGACTGTTAGGTTGAAAAATTGTGTGATGTAAAGCCTACCAGGTCCCACTTTAAATTAAAATAATGTTGAAGACGATGATGATTATCATCATGATGATACTTATGATGATGCTTATCATGATTATGATCATCATCGTGATGGTAATGATGATGAAAATGGTAATAATTTGCCAAATAAATAAGCCTCATCGTGAGCTATATCTGATGGGAAAAGAGTGATTCTGTTAGGTTGAAAGGTTGGTTACTTATAGCCTAACCAGATTTACTTGGAGATGAAATTGATGAAGATGATGATTGGTATGATCATGTTTGTTTAATAATCAAATGTAACATCAATTGTTTTAGAGTCAACATTTGTTAACAATAAAAGTGTACTTTCAATATTAACAGGTTTCTATTGTTAGGTTTTTGGCAAGTTTCATTTCACTATTGAAATTAATTATGCTTCATTATGTATTGTTGTTAAAATTGGTAGTTTTTTATTCACTGTTGTTGATTTAGGTTTATAATTATGATGATCACGGGGTTATTAGATGAACATTACTATTTGTATTACACACTGTTTGAAACATTATTAATGCCAATTTAAACTGGTTTCATTAATAACACTTTTGTCACATGAATAAAGTCTAATAGCACTAGCAAATAAGACTGTTTTCACAAATCATATGATTATACCTTTCATCAGCATCTTTATCAATATGAATAAAGTGTACATATAAGACTAATAAGAACAATTTTAATCCTCAATTTCCCAACACAATTCACGGCATACTTTTCTCATCCTCATCTTTATGCTTATTATTATATTATTGTATTGCTATCAACTATCTTTATCTTTGAAAAAGACTTCATTTGTTACTTGTTCACTTGTTTCATTTATTTCAGGTTATCTTCAAGTTGAAACGAGAAACAATCATAGTAGGTTGATGATTCAGTAACTCACAAGATTTGTGATACACAATAAAAGGAGGTTAACAATTGTTGATCAACAATCAGAGACAATTAACTCTTCGTCAAACTCTTGTTTCACCAATCCATAAACTCTGGTTAAACCAGTAAAGTTGTATCTTAAACCAAATACCAGTTTAGTCGTCGCTCGCATTTTTTGTTGTTTTGATTGCTTACACTTGTAATTTAAAAGTTGACTTGATGATCGTCTTTCACAATTTTCAGTTTAATTCTAACCTTGTCAAGTGAGTGTAAAAAAGAAAGATAAAGATAAAGGATTATTGTTGTTGTTGTTAAAATGCCCGATTTGAATTGCGTGGTAAAATCTGGTTGCCATGGATTCAAGCCTCGATTTGTCACACTCAGGAGTAAGTTGCTTTTGTTTAACTTGGTTTAAAAGTTACTTCATTTCTTTCTTTCTTTGTTTTCATCAGAGATAGACGAAAGATTCCCAATCCAAATGTTTTGATTTTGATTAATATTTTTTTTAAACACTCGTGATTTATTTAATCACTTTACTCTTCAATTTTCAATTTAAGAACTTGTTACCAACATGGGAAACAATAAAGAAACAGTCATTAATGTTGGTGAATACTTCTATCAATCAAGTGATCTCATTGGACATGGAGCTTTTGCAGTTGTTTACAAAGGTAAACATAGGACTAAGGATTTTCCAGTGGCAATTAAAACCATTGCTAAAAAGAATCTCCAGAAAAGCCAAAATCTTTTAACTAAGGAAATCAATATACTTGAAGAATTGACTCAACTACACCATGAGAATGTGGTAGCTTTATTGGGCTACAATGAAACAGCTGAACATGTTTACTTGGTCATGGAATATTGTAACCGTTCTGATTTGGCTGAATATCTTCATAAAATGGGTTCCCTTTGTGAAGATACCATTAAATTCTTTCTTAAACAAATTGCTGAGGCGATGAAAGCTCTGCACCAAAAAGGAATAGTTCATCGTGATCTTAAACCTCAAAATATTCTTCTCTGTTCTAAGGAGCCTAGCCCAAACCCTCACGAGATTACCCTGAAAATTGCTGACTTCGGGTTTGCCAGATTCCTGCTTGAAGGATCAATGGCTGCTACATTGTGTGGATCTCCCATGTATATGGCTCCTGAGGTAATCATGTCCCTTCAATACGGTGCCAAAGCTGATCTTTGGAGTATCGGTACTATCGTTTTTCAATGTTTAACTGGCAAGGCCCCTTTCAATGCCCAATCACCTCCTGCTTTAAAGCATTTTTACGAGAAAAATGTTAATTTGGCACCAAAGTAAGTTTTATTTCTATTGTTTAACCAATTATCTAACCAATCCTACATCTTTTGTTGGGTCAAATTAATTTAAAGAATAACGCAAAAGAGTGACAAGATTTCAAATAGCTTCAAGCTGTACTCTCTTTTTAAAACCTTAAAAGCTTGACTTGAGGAACCAGAAATGTGCAGCTACAGTTATTAACTTTGAACTAATAATAACTAACTTTTTAAGGTTTTTTTGATTTGATCTCATTGCTCAGATGACGCAACAATTGAGTGATCAGTCTTTTTGTTAGCAACATGATGGAATACTTTGCTACGCATTTGTTAAAAAAAATGTTTTATATTTTACTGTTGATTGTAGCATCTCTAATTACAAAGCTCTGAAATGGAAACTAAAGCTTTTCTCTTACTTGTGACATTGTTTTAATTTTATCTTTAACTACTATAGTAACTCAGTTATTTGTTATTAATTATGATTCAACTTATTGATTTTTACATAGTTTGACTGTGAATTTATTTTGTTATTTCCATTATTTTCCTATTTTTGTTTGAACTTTAATGATATTTACTGCTATTTAAACCATTTTGACTAAATTACCGAGCACAGAGATTGAGTAGTAGCTAAATAACGTCAAAGATGCTCAAACTTATTTTAAATGTCATTGACTTTTCCAACATCTTGATTGCTCTATTATATTATAAATATGCTGTTTCCTTAATATTATCTACTTTTTAATGTTAAAATTTTAGCAAATCAAATTTCTTTATTCTTATGGTGAAAAATTTTCTTTTTAATTTTGTCTTAAATCAGAATTCCTCTTGGAACTTCTAAACCATTGACAGATCTTCTCAATGGCTTGCTTAAACGTGACCCCAATGATCGTATGGATTTTGATGCATTCTTTAACCATGAATTTATAAGACATTCCTCTGCAAATCCACAAGTTGAAGTTAAATCTTCAATTCCTTCATCACCAAATAAAACCCCTCCAAGCCATCCTAGACCTTCAGGATTACCGACTGGCTCAAGATCTCCAATTAAAAGTGAGCCAAAGATTCCTGCTCCATCATCTTCCGACGACCCAGAGGAAGTTGATGATTTTGTTTTCGTTCCATTCATTGGTAAGGACGATAAACCTGTTGAAACCCGTAATTCGAAAGCCATCACTCCCAAATCTACTGGAGGATCTGTGGGTAGCCCAGCCATGAGCCCGACCGATTTGTATACTTATATCACCCAATTTAAACCAGCCAGCCCCGTTCCAAGTCACAAAAATATTTACGATCGTATCCGTAGAAGTGATCAATCAATAGGAAGATCATCAGGAACTGTTACGTCCGATGGTGGATCTGACCTTCCTTGGGCCAGTACCACCGCAAATAGTAATCCTAACAATAGTGTAAAAGGTGAATCACCTGCAAGCTCATCAGATAAACAGGAATTATTACCTGTTTCGTCAGAGGGAAAATCTGGTCAACAATCAGATTCAAATTCTTCTGGAAGCTCTAACACAAGTAATCGCTTCATCACCGATATCAGTCAACTATCACCACCAGCAGTACAATTCATCATTGGTACACCACCAGGAATAACTTCTGGTTCATTTTCGGCTAATCGTCGTTGTAGTGCACCTCTTCTCAATGCATCAAATTGTTTAGCCTCTCCAATGATGAGACAATTAACTCCACCACTTCATCTACAAGGTCTTCAAAGTGGTACGGCCGAGATAACCTACATGCCTGCCCTTTGTTCCCCTGACCATCATCGACAATTTGTTCATCATCCACATCATCACCTACACCATCAAGTGGCCAGTAACGCTCTAGTTTCCCGGTGTAACTCATCTCCCATGAAATTCACCTTTCATGATAATCCTATGGGTGAAAAACCAGGACGTGGACATCATCCATACCATCCTCACAGTACTCATCAATATCATCCACATAGCTTTGGTTTTGGATCACACTCAAGTGGTCATAAGACTGCCATTCTATTCAACGATATTTATAGACTGAATAGTTCAAATGCATTAACGCGTCACAACCATCCTTCAGGATCATCTGGACATCAATGCTGTTACCCAATTTGCCCCCAATTTCCTAATCGAAACTCTATTGAATCATCTCCACGCTTTATCGAAGGCTTTCATCGCTTTGATGCACCTGAATTACCTGAGGAAACTTTACTCGACAAGGAACATAATGAAACACTCGCTCGGCTTAATTTTGTCATTACATTAGTTGAATGTATTATAAGGTTAGCAGAGCATCGTGAAAATACATTGAATCTCTTGATTGAGAGCTCTGTACCAGAGGTAAGTTCATTATTAAATCATTCTTTCGAAATAGTAAATTGGCAAAAACTCAACTATTGTTCAGTTATCGTACTTATCAATAGCTGGTTCGATTTATTTCAGCGTTTTTATAGCATTGATTTTTTATCAAGTCAATCTTCAAGTATTTCAAAATATCTTTTTTAACAACACACTTTGATTTTTTCTTTATTAATATTTTTTGCTTTGTTAATTTTATTCAGATAACGCCACCAAGCCAAAGGCAAGCAGAGAAACTTGTTCTTTATGTTCGAGCTTTGCAGTTTGTTTCATCTGCTTTACAACTCTCAAGGTCTGAGATTACCTCTGGAAGGCTCAAACCATCATCATCAGTTCGACAAGGTTAACTTTTTTTCTCCTGCTTCTTAATATCTAACTTTCTCAATTTCCCTACTGGCTTTTTCCTTCACTCTCACCATATTTTTGGCTTGATTTATTTGGCATAATCACTGTTGACATAAACACTCAACTTAAAGAATACTATTACTTCTTTAACCATTCAACCTTGTTCAATTCTCCTTTCTATCTCTCCTCCTTTTCCTTCCTTTTATCTAATTTTCAGTTTTTTTTCATCGATTCGCTTTGCTTGTTTACATGTTGTTAATTGATTCCTTTTTCTCTCAATTGTTTTTACAGTCCTTGCTACCTTGAAATCAATCTTTAACGAATGCCTTGAGAATTGCAGAGTTTTAACTCAGGATGCACTAATAGCTTCCATGAATCGTCAAGATTTGGACAATATTTCTGCTGACAGTTTAATCTATGACCATGCTATTCAAATGGCTAAATCAGCAGCTACAGAAGAATTGATTGGTGATATGGAAGTGGTAAGATTTTTGTTCAACTATTACATAATTCAAATAATTTTTCATAACAAACTCTTTTCCTCTTCCTAAAATTTCAATTTTCCCGTTTATTTTCCTCTATTTACTCAATTGATTTTTTTAAAATGACTCTATTCTCATTTTTTCACCTCTTGTTTTCAGTGTTTACGAAAATATCAAACAGCTCAAATATTGTTGCACAGTTTATCTCAACAAACAAGTAACGGGGAGGATAAGGGATTTCTTAGTCGATACAAGGATGCTGTTGAAAAGAGGCTCTTCCACCTTCACCGTGAAGGCTATGTTATCCCAATGGACACCTTAGCAACTCCATAATAAAGTTAATAAACCCGCAAGATGTCAATGTCTTCTTCCTGCTTCTCAGACGTCATCTTATCAACAAATCAAGACTTCTTCACTTTTTGCCTTCTACAAAGTTTCTCTCCATTAATTGCCATCTACGCAGCTATTATTTTTTATCGTTTGCACCGAACACTGGATTTCGAATTGTTGTCCTTTGTCTTGTATTTTCAACCTTGTGTTCCTCGCATAATTGTCTAATTATTTCACTGGTTAATCATATTATCCATCTACTATTTTGGCAATCCAGTTACCATCAGTAATTCAATTCATGTGAAATTTCATCGCATTCAAATGACCCACCTTTTGTGTCGCAACTCCGACGTTATTTTTTCCTGTTTTTTCACCAACCATCTCATCAATAGCAACAAGCGAGCACAAAAACGCCATCTCAATCATGAATCATTTCCATCATTACTCATCATCACAGAGTATCCAAGTGGTTGAATTTTACGAAAAAAAATCGAAAAAAGAAACAAAAAATGCTAGTGAGGTCCAACCACTGATTCCGGATATTTAAACATTTCTCGAAATATTAATCGAAAAATACATCAACAACTACTCAACTAGCGTATATAATGAAGCTTATTTTCATCTTTTATTCCAACACAAATTCAACAAAAAAAAAATGATACAAAAATTTCTCAAAAAATTTCGCAGTAATCATCGCTGGTAAAAATGAGTCACAGAGGATTGATCCACGATCAATCAAAATTTTCGTTTGGTTTTGATCTCGTCTTGGTCCTTTAAAATTATCTTTCACCAAAAAATTTACTCCTTCAATTCTCAAAAAAATTCTCTCCATTGTATGCCTGATCAGCATCATCATCACAACCGCCAACAACAACGATGTCGACTCCCACTCATTATTACATAAAACAAAGTCTCAAAGCAAAGTTAATGTTAACTTGGTTGGATAAATCTATGCTAAATTGAAGAAGGAGTGTGATATTTAATTAGAAAAGCAAATCAAAAGCTTTTACCTTTTCAAGTCAAAATTCAAATGAAATGATGAAAAGAACTGAATAGTGAAAAATTTATGATTAATGTGTAACATTTTACCTTTAGTATATAAGTTTTACAATTTTTGTTTTCAATTTAATTAGATAACTATCTCATATTATCTATTATCAACGCAATACTATCTTCATTTTTTCAACTAGTGGTTACTAACTCTTTTCAACATTTTTTATGAAAAAACAAACAAAAAAAGACAGAAAAAGCTTAACCACCAATGATGTAATCAAACGCGAATATGTTACACATTATCGCAATTAATCTGACGATTTAGTCATATGACAAAGCAATGTTTATACCAGTCAAACCTTTCTCTTCCTTCTATCTTTCTCTCTTGCTGTTTAAATAATTTAATCTACTCACTTGCTTACTTAATCTATTTTTTTCATTTCCTTGTTACTCTGTCATCTATCCTTAGTCAATTTTGTGCAAATCTACAAAAAAAACATAACCATGCATCGTTATTTCAATTTTCATGTCATCTGCACATTGAGCATTGATGAAAACAAAATTTCAACTCACATTCCGCTCAACATTAATGTCAATTAGGATGGCTTATATTCACCTTCATTATTACCATCATCACCACCACCATCATTATCATCATTCATTGTACTCACACTTTCTCTTCATTTTCTTCTCACTCTTTCTCCATCTCATTGTGATTATAATTTTATTTAAAACTCTCTTTTTTAATTAGAACTAACTGTGATGTTAATGTTATTTGATCAACAAATTTCCCCCCTTCTCCTATTGCTTTCAATGATCCCGGTAAAAGCAAAAATTAATTTAATCATTCAAGCAAAGTTGTCTTTGCTTCCAAAATTACAAATTTATTTAATAAATCAATTACTCACTTGTATTATAAATAAAACATCTAAATTGTCTGAATTATTATTTGAATCATCAAATTGAGTGAAAACTCGGACTTGATATTGGTAGGAAAATTAAAACTTCATTCTCATTTTAACAAGATGTTTATTAAATTTCGAGAGTGGGCCAATCTGTTCGTCAATTTCTGATAAAATGAACAGAAAGAATCGCAATTTTCCCACTTTATCAAACAAGTTTTTATCTCAGTTGTTGAATCTCTTTATTAATAAAAAAACGCCGATGTTTTGAGGCAGCAGCCAGATGATGGCCGCTGGTGGTACAGGATTTGGTTTAAGTTTACAAGTTTATAACAAAATATTGGTTGTTTGAGTGCAATTAGATGTTATCAAGGTCTTTTTCAGAATAAAATCAAATTGCTGAAACCAACACTCTAAATTAAGATCATAGATGGCACTCAACTCTATGGGAAATAATGTTGTTCTTAGTTACAGAAGGGTTTGAGAAAGGCCCTTTCTCAGAAAGGGAAAGGGTTAATAGAATTTACGAATTAATATTAAAATCAAATTTTTATTTTTCCTCGTTAATTTATAAGAGCAATAATTTAAATTTATTTATCTACGTTTTTCTTCTCTTTTCTTATCTTTTCTGGTTTAAAGCTACATGTAAATGTTTCCATTGCCAGTTAATTATGGCTAATTATGACCAGAATGAGCTGAAATCGTGCCTTACTAAAGCAAACCTTCCACCTGCTGTGTACGATACCAATCCAATAGGAAATCAGAAAAAAAAGTTTATGTGTCGGGTAAGTTTCAATGTTTAATTTGAATGAAACGCAATGATTATCTTTTACTATTTAGTTACCAATTTTGATCTATTACTAGGTTAAGGTTAAAACTCTTGATTACACAGGCATTGGTATAGCCAGTAATAAAGAACATGCTGAGATTCTTGCTGCTCGAGATTTTATTGCTCATTTGCGATATAAAGGCTTAATCAATCAATCTTATTTAACTTCCGATTTATCTGATATTCAACATGATCCTATGCCACCCGTAACGACACATAACACAAGTGTACCACTTGTATCGACACATAACATAAATATGCCTCCTGTAACAATACTTAATTCAAATATACCACTTGCATCAACACAACATTACACAATTGTGCCTCCTGATTTTCCAACACTGCACGACCCAACACTTGATTGTACTGAAAGGGAGCCGTTCTGGATCGACTGTATCCCGCAAGAATCGAATTTGACTAAAAGAAAAAAGAAAATTGATGCGAATAACGATTCGAAAGTTTTTGAAAGCTGGACATTGGAAAATTGCAAACATGATCTTCATAATTTTGCAATAGCTAACGGTATAAAACTCAATTACAGTTATCAAAAGATAGATTCTAAAAGGTCAGCAAAATTGATACTCTTTAATATCGCATTAATACTTTATTTTTGTTTTATAGTGGATGGTATTGCATCTTGTCATTTTTTGTAAAGCAGCTAGGGCATGGTAAGTTAATTTACTTTGGAATTTGTTTTCGTTGAAATCAAGTTGAAATTTTTTTTGTTATCATCCAAGAATTAAGAGCCCAAGTGTTTGCTCCTAGTAAAAAATTGGCATCAAAATCTTGTGCGTTTGAACTAATTATTAAACTGTATAATCATGGACTGATTCGACCTAGTCCTTATGCTATATTAGAAAAGCGTCGAAAGGTAAGCGGAAATAATATTCGCAATAATTCATTTCTAATCTTGTTATAATTACTTTTTTAAATTGATACTTTCCATCTTCTAAGGATAACGAGGCAAATAATTTAAACAAACATGGTACCTCATCTGCCATCTTGCCAGCTTCTAAAGGGCAAACTACACAAAGTGTATCATTTGATAAAGAAAAAATAGAAAGTAAAAAACGAATTGGCTGGTGTCCTCCTACTCCAATTTGGGATGCTTGGTTAGGCCGTGAAACCAGTGGTTTACTTTGTAAAATGAGTTTACAGCAGATCAGTATTGGATTAAGTATCTGTAATTCTGCTCTCAACTCTCCGATGAAACTGGGAATAAGGTACGAACAATCTATACTTCCAGTCTGGAAGTATCGCCCAGAAATTGTATCTGCAATAACCAACAACCCTGTTGTTTTCATCTGTGGATCAAATGCTTGTGGTAAAACTACTCAAGTGCCCCAATTTATTTTGGATGACTTCATCGAACAAGGTAATGGAGCTCTGTGTAATATTATTATGACTCAACACAGACCTAGAAGTGCCATTACTATTGCTGAGCGAATAGCATATGAAAGATGTGAGCATTTCAAAGAAAACTCTAGTGTTGGTTATAATATTGGTCATAGGAGCATGATTCCACGTTCATTTGGTGCCATATTATTTTGTACGATTGACCTATTATTGAAAAAAATGGAAGAAGGATTGCGTGGTATATCTCACATTATTATTGATGAATTCCACGAACCCAATTCTAACAAAGAGTTTCTTCTTACTGTTCTCCGTGGAATGATACAAATTCACCCGAAACTAAGAGTTATATTTATGGCAACCGAATTCGTTATAACGACTCAAAGTCGTTTCCCAGACAGTCCTACAATTAAGATTACAAGTTGAATCTTTTTGTCAAAAATTCTGCATTTTCTTTGCATTTGTTTAAAGTTGAATTTATCAAGTTGTTATACTATTTAAGAGTTTCATTATTTTATATACAGTAGTAATCAGAGTTAAATTAACAAAATCGGCAATGGCAATACCTGAAAATCAATCTAAGTTTGACTCTTTTTGTTAACTTAACTCTGACTACTAATTTATTAATATTTTCATTTTTATTAATCTTAAACTGTTTAACCTACTCTAAGTATTCCAAAACATAATAGAGTATTTAAGTTAGACGTATCTCATTTCAAAACTTTGAAAAATTATATTTAGTTAATAAAATTTGATATCAAATAGTTTATTTGATAATCATAAGTTTAATTTATATATCTAAGGATAAGCTTATTCAATCAGGACTGTTAATCAAATTCAACCTTCAAGTTTCAATTGAATATTTTCCTACCAATGTTGAATCTCGAAGTAATCTTGTATATCTAAAACCTGAATCAAAAAATGCATTTTGATTGAGTTTAAATCGTTTATTATTTTAAATAAAATCTGCTTATGTTAATCACATATTCGGAAAATCATACGAAAGTATTCATTTTATCAATCTTACAATCTTGTTAGTAAGCCTTTCAAGCTCTACACTATATTTTTAGATCGATCGCTGTTTATATCTCAAGAAGACAGATGCCAAGTTGACACGACAGATATCAACTGTTCTACTTACAAAATTAACGATTTTTTCATTAATAATAAAATTATACCCCTTTTGATTGGTACCGATTCTGGTACCGAAAGTAACCTTAATTGCTCTAATAAACACAGAGATTGAAAATAGTCTTCATTTTTATGTTGATTCCTTTTGACCTTTTTTCTACCTTTTTCATGCTTAAATGATTAGTTTCCTAATAAACTAGCTTCGGATAGCCATCATAAGTTTGTTAAGGTTAAAGAATCTTGAATATGAAAAGATCCATCATTAAAATCTGTAGATATAGCCCTTTTAGTTAAGTTAATTATAAAAGTTGCGTTCTGAAAAATGAAAATCGAACAATTTTGGAAGCTTTCATTAACTTCATTTAAACAAAATAATGCTAATGTTAAAGCTAATTACAAGTCTAAGCTTATTCAGAAAATTGTTAATGATTTTGAAAATGAAAATATTGATATTGTTGGATTTCAAAAAAGAAACTGTTTACTAAATAGAATAACGTTGTTAACGAATGTTGGTTTGATGTTAAACCTCTTACTATTATTAACTGCTTTAAAAAAGCAGGTTTTCATTAAAAAAAATCTATTTGTTCGATAGATGGCGACCAACAAAATTTTTACAAAACAACTGGGTGTAGTACTGTACAATAATCCGAGAAAGCTGTTAATTAATGAAATAAATCTTTTTTAGGTTTTTTCTTGGAGCTCTTCAAATAAAACTGATTAAACATACAGAAAACTACGAAAAGCATTAGCAAATGGCAAAGGTAGATATTCAAAAATGCTAAATGTACAAACAAATGTGATTACAAAAACAACAGTATAAAACGAAACCAAATCTAACGACGAGTATCAGTTCCATCTCCGATTACACAAAGTTATTCGTGTAAATTTTGAAATATAAGGCCTATAGTTTATCAAACTTGAAATGTTACTTTTTAAAACTGTGATTTCAGTTACATTCGTTGCTTTCTTAATTTCTGTTGCTGTTTGCAGTTTGGTCACAGCAGTACCAACTGTATACGATAACTTTAATGCGGTAATAGAGGATCGTATTTCAAAACGGAGAAAATTAATGGATAAAAACAAAAGTAATGTATTCTATTTTCGATTATATGAAATCATAACTGATATTTTTTTTGTTGACGTTTAGATTTACCGCATATTCAGCGACCACGTATCCCTTCACGCTTGTGGTTTAAAGATAGTTCATCTGTGCGGGAACCCAAATCCCGCACAGATTTGGCTAATTCCCTAAACAAGGGAATATATGTTATTTGAAACGCTTGTATGAAATTTGTTTGGAACTCGGAGAGAGATCTGCGTGAATTTGATAGCGAAAAATTAAGAAGCGTAGAAAATATTCTTGAAGCTTTCATTATAAAAGTTGGTTGATATTGTAACCACTCGAACAAGTTTAAAAATAAATTCAAAGATATGGTTAATGTTATTGAATAAACTGTTTTTATCATGAATACAAAGATATTATTTGTTTTACTAGTTAATTGTGTAAATTTGAACTAATTCAGCTTATTGTTGCTAAAAAACAGTATTGTTGGCAATAATAAGATAATAATAAAAGTAGCAAGTTAATGTGAAATGATTATTATTGCCATTTCTGCAACCCAAAACACATCATCATCATTTTTTATTTGAATCGCTAAGCATTTCTTACTCCGGAACGTAATAAACATCTCAATTTGAATTTTATACCCATATCAGGAATTAGATGAATATTACAAATGCTTTCTACCTCAATATTTGTACCATCGCTTGAGTCAAAAGTTTACCATCTGTGTTATAACTATAACTAAACCAATTTCGGTTCACACACATGGGATTGCTTGCACCTGAATCCTTGTATCCTCTTTTTCACCGTGAGATAATGAAACAGGGGAAATGTTCTTTCCAAAGGAGGACGTCAAAAAAATTCTTATTCTTTGTCCTGATTCTAAAAATATACATCATTTTTTCGAGGTTACCGTTCGTGAAACTTAAACAAAAAAACAGAAATTCTAGTAGAATAGCAGCAGAGAACCTGCATGTGATACTTCAATTCTCCTTTCCGAGTCTTAGTTCTCAACATCAGTAGTTCTCGAGTTATGGAATTGTGCCCGTTTTGATTGCTCTGGTACTAAAAGTAAACTTTAATTCCTTGAATAAACACAGAGATTGAAAATATCCTGTTCGGAAAAGGATTAAACGATAACTTTTATGCGACATATCAAAGTAACCTTTTTGATTTTTTCAACGGTTTTTGTAGACTGGAGATCTAGAGTTAGACAAATGTTTAGACAAAATTTGAGACTTTTACACAAAAGATTGAGTTAGTTTTTAATCATGAATCGAAATAGTTTCAAAAATTATGCTCTTCTTTTTAACTTTCCAATTGCGTGTCTCTGTAAAAGAGAAGATTATTGCTAAATTTCACAGTTTTGTATTCAAGAGGTCAACAGCTCACAACTACTATAAAAAATTAGCGATTGCAAAGAGAAATGACCTTGGTAGGCCAAAAATTCAACTTAATACTCGAATAGTAAAAGAATGATGAAGATGACTGCAAACAAGTTTTTTCTTGGTTATTCAGCAATTGGTCGTGCGATCGTGGTATCTGATAAAACATCCAAAGAAAATTCTGTCCGAAAATAATGTCAATATTCGACATCGATGAGTCATACCCAAAGTTAGTCAACAACAATTCGCCAAGAAAGACTACCAAGATTGCTGAAACGATTGCAGTGCCACCGAATTGTCATGGACGACGAAACGTATTTTGACCTTGATTACCATTCATGTTGTGGTGCAAAATTTTTTCATACACCGAAAACGTTGACAATGTACCTGATGAGATCAGATTTCGTGAAAAGGCCAAATTCGGTAAAAAATGGTGCTATGGATAGCATGAAGTGAATATGGTCATTCAGAACCATATTTCCATCGAAGCTCTGGTGCTATAAATGCGGATATTCATGTCAATGAATACCTCAATGAGGCTTATGCCAATGCTACAGACTGAACCTAACCATCGCTATGTATTTTGACCTGTTCCAGCGTCATCACATTATGCCAAAAAACAATAGACTTGCTTATCGGCAATTGTGTAACTATTTTAAGAAATTGGACAATCCCCCAGCGATTCCTATGCTTCGTCTGATCAAAACTTTTTTTGCTCATTTAAAGACCAAAGTATATCGTGATGGTTGAAAGGCTAAAAATGAAAATCAACTGGTCAACTATTTGAAAAATCGTATTTCTGTCGTCTCATGAAAAATGTTGTCCCTAAAGTAGCATATTCTGCTGAAAACGGAACTATGTCATTAATTAAAAATACAAATGTTTGACTAATAAACGTAAACATAAATATTCAATTTAGAGTGCATATAAACTTGTCTGCAGCCTCGTTATCGTCCAATCCTTTTTCCGAACAATTTAATGTTTGTGTTGATTCATTTGGATCTTTTTTCTACCTTTTCAATACTTTCAAATGATTTCCTTTCTAATAAATAAGCTACAGATAGCCATCCAAGTTTGATCTAGGTGAAAAGCAAACATCTTGAATATCAACATTAATTCGTCATTTACTTCTGTAAATATCAACTTCATTTAAACAAAATATATTTTAAATGGAGTTAACAAAATTAACAGTAGATGTCATTGCTACCAACTCTGTTCTTGGAACTTTTTTTTAACAATTTTTAACTTTAAAAAAGTGTTTTTGAATTGAATTGAACTCATTTCACTATTCATTAGCCAATTGTCAACTTGATTTATGTCTAATAAACCTAATTTTCGCTATTTTAAATCCTCTATTATTAACTGGTAACATGATAACTGGGCCATTTGAATGAAAAGATTTTTCCAGAAAAAAGTTTATTTTTGTAGTAAATAAAAGTTTTGATTTTACAATTTTCCATTCAAACAGAGTTTCATTAATGCCATCGCCTTTTGGCATCATTAGTTCGCAAGTTCATTTCGTTTCACGAGTTGCTGTACATATTTGAATCCTTATTCGCAAGCAGATTAAAGAAGCACCAAAAAATATACTAAGTCAACTAATTGTTGACTGTAAAACAGTATTGATGGCAGCAATAACGTAGTAAGATAATGTGAAATTTAATCTGTTAATCGTTTAACCGTTTTTCTGGAGACTCTTCAAATAAAACTGATTAAACATACAGTAAACATTGAAAAGTATTAGCGAATGGCAAAGGTTGATATTTAAACAACCTCAATGTATATACAAATGTGATTACATTGTTAAAAACAACAATTAGTATAAAACGAAATAAAATCTGATGAGATCCTCAGTTACAGTTACAGTTCCAGTTCCAATTACAACAAGCGATTCAAGCAATCTTTGTGAATATAAGCGACATAATTCATCACAAAAAGTTGTAATGTTACTCCTTGAAACCATGATTTCAGTTACATTTGTTGCTTTTCCTATTTTTGTTTGTGTTCCCAGTTTTATCACAGCAGTGCCAACTGTACTTAATAACTTTAATGATGAAATAGAGGATCGTATTTTAAAAGGGAATAATAGCAAAAGTATTGTATTAATTTTCGAATATATGGAATCATAACTGAAATTTTTTTATATTGATCAGATTTACAGCCTATTCAACAGCCACTTACGCCTCCAGGATTGATTGCAAGTGTTTCAGCCATCCAGCGCGATGACGTTGGGCCAACAAGCTTCATTGATGGAGGTTTGATTACCAGAAAATATCAACCAGAGACCGGAGAATATGCGACCGGAGAATATCAAACTGGAGAATATGTGACCGGAGAATATGCGACCGGAGAATATGCGACCGGAGAATATCAAACCGGAGAATATGTGACCGGAGAATATCAAACTGGAGAATATGCGACCGGAGAATATCTAACCGGAGAATATCAAACTGGAGAATATGCAACCGGAGAATATGTTACTGGAGAATATGTGACCGAAAGTGGAGAATCTGCGAGTAATGAGAGCGACGATTTCTCCTTAGAAAAATTTTTAGATGAATTACAAAGCAGAGATATTCTATCCAGAACATTTCAAGGCGGAGAATTCGTGGGGAACATGAAAAATCCTTTGATTAATAATGTTTTGACCTCACAAGATATTCCGATGATACAGACTTGATTTCCCTTCTATTGACAGACACAGATGATTCATCTGCAGAAATCTCAGAAACTGCTGATTTCAGAAAAATTGAAGTAGTTCGTTCAAGTAAGCGAACTTCCCTTGTCATTAAAAGTAATCAAGATAACCATAGCCAAGATATTTAATAAGTAATTCTTCGAGTTTTTAGTTCTTTATTATATTTATGCTGTCATCTATGTGAACAATGGGTGTAAATAATTAAATTTTACAGTTGAAACATTAATTTCGATTTAGTGGATCCCCTTTAGCCTTTCCCCTTTTTCGTTCTAAGGGATAGCCTAGACCAAACTAATTGTTCGAACTGTAAATTTATCCACATGTAGGTCACCTAGATGCAAGCACTCAAAAAAATCAACATGAAAATTTACACCTAAAAATTTGGTTTCGTTTTATACTGTTGTTTTTGTAATCACATTTGTTTGTACATTTAGCATTTTTGAATATCTACCTTTGCCATTTGCTAATGCTTTTCGTAGTTTTCTGTATGTTTAATCAGTTTTATTTGAAGAGCTCCAAGAAAAAACCTAAAAAAGATTTATTTCATTAATTAACAGCTTTCTCGGATTATTGTATTATGAAACTTCACCATTGAGAAAATGCAATTAATTTTTTCAACGGCCCCAATTAAGGAGTAGTTAGAACAACGTGTGCGGTTTGTCAAATTTCAATTCGATTAATTTAATTTTCAATTAACTTAATTCAATTTTATTCCGTGGCATAATAATCCAACAACTCACAAAATCAGTTCTAAGCAACATTTTAGGTTAAATTTGATCGATTAAGGAAGATTGTAAATCATAAATTACGATGCCCGACGAATATTACGAAACCCAACAAGGTAAGCAATTTTTCAATCAATTCTAATAATTACAAATTTGGTGTGTCTTACTTAACATGTCTTACTTAACATAACATAAATTACATTACATAACTTGATTGCGTTTTTCGAATTTGGTGATTGGGACCTGGTCATTGGATCTCGTTGCTTCACTCTAAGGATCTTTCTCAGGTAAGGACTTCTTCAAGCAGAGAAGAAAGTAAGATCTCCTTTTAAAAGAGAACTCGAAAAGAGTCGGAAAGTAAGAAGCGGAAACTCAATGTTGAGCCATGCTGCATAAAGAGAGAAGATTTGATAATCTCATGAAATAAATGATGAATCTAAATTAGATTCAACTCAGTAGAAGACAATTTAGATGATAAAATTATTAAATAATATCTATTAATCTTAGAAATAAGACAAATGTGGACTTACACAGCATAGAGGATGGAACATATCCTGATAAAATGCGAGAAGGTGAGTGAATGGAGGAAGTAAGGCTTAAATGAGGAGGAAATAACACGGATACCAAAGGATATTAAAGAGTGGAATATTGACCTGATGGAACGCAAACAAAGGCAGACATCCCTCAAGTGGATGCAATTCATCCTAAAAAATATGAAAAGGACAACTCCATAGAATCTGACCTGATCTCTCAATTCTAAATATAATTCAAATTCCTCAAGATATAATCTTATTGTAACTTATCGCCATAATTGTAATTTCCACCATAAATATAATTAATGTAATGGCTAAAAGCCAATGACTATACCGGGGGGCAGCACAGACATAAAACTCTGTAAAGCTGTTCAGTCATTGTATGGCCGGTCTGTATCTCTGTACATTCTAAATAAAGGTGTTTACACCAGTTACTATACGTAATTTGGCTGATACAAATTATGATTTATACAAATTTAAAAACATACAAATTCAAAAAATATCATGTATTTATTAATTCTGTAAAAGCGGCGATGCCTTAAAATGGGGAGCTTAAATTTCTTCCAGTTTTCCTTGCCACTAACAAGGAATGGCAACACCTCTGTATAAAACAGTATATTTGATAAATAAAATTCTCAATGGTGACTGTATTATAATATTTGGTTTATTGTGCGAAATACTCTCTTCTAGCCCTTTTAGTCAAGTTAATTATAAAAGTTGCGTTCTGAAAAATGAAAATCGAACAATTTTGGAAGCTTTCATCAACTTCATTTAAACAAAATATAATTTAAATGGAGTTAACAAAATTAACAGTAGATGTCATTGCTACCAACTGTTCTTGGAACTTTTTTTTAACAATTTTTAACTTTAAAAAAGTGTTTTTGAATTGAATTGAACTCATTTCACAATTCATTAGCCAATTGTCAACTTGATTTATACCTAATAAACCTAATTTTCTCTATTTTAAATCCTCTATTTATAACTGGTAACATGATAACTGGGCCATTTGAATGAAAAGATTTTTCCAGAAAAAAGTTTATTTTTGTAGTAAATAAAAGTTTTGATTTTACAATTTTCCATTCAAACAGAGTTTCATTAATGCCATCGCCTTTTGGCATCATTAGTTCGCAAGTTCATTTCGTTTCACGAGTTGCTGTACATATTTGAATCCTTATTCGCAAGCAGATTAAAGAATCACCAAAAAATATATTTACTTTATTTACATTCTTTTTTTAAATGACTCGATTCAGTTTCTTTACTTGTCACAGAAGGACCAGAATTGTGATTAAAATTTTCATTATTTGATCAACAAAGGGCAACCTTGAGCCAGCACCAGAATTCATTGTAACTGCAAGAAAAGAAAAGAAAAAATTAAATTCGTTGAATGTCTTCATTTGTGCAAAAAAGCTTTTTGATTCATAAGAATTCACTTTAGATTGATGAATGTTTTCTGAGAAAATCTATCGAGTTAGTTTAATGAATAATCATGTACCAACACATCCGATTTGAGTCATAATATAATGGCAAAAGTATTGTTAATTAAATTTAGTCGAAATCTGGTGTAACTATTTGTTTTGTGTTTAAACCTTTTGTATTTATTCACATGCATCCTTGAACGAAGAAGATTATCTTCATTTGAAACAAAACCACCTGCACATGAATCGAGCTGAGAAATTGAGAAAATGCACCTCACTTGGAATAGCTTATTTACACTATTCGTCGGGCAACGTAATTTATAATTTATAATCTTCCTTAATCGATCAAATTTAACCTAAAATGTTGCTTCAAACTGATTTTGTGAGTTTTTGGATTATTATTTTAGGAAATAAAATTGAATTAAGTTAATTGAAAATTAAATTAATCGAATTGAAATTTGACGGAATTTGACTGCAAAGGTTGTTCTTTATTTTTTATTTCATTTGGGGCGTACCAAGGCATAATTATTCGCTGGTGCGCAAATAAAAAATGACTATTTAATTACATTACCATATTACGAGTTTTTACACTTGTTTACGTATAGTCACAAAGAGGGGAGAGACAGAAAGAAGACAGAGAAAAAGAGGAGAAACCATGAAGGCTCGAGAAACGCGAACCCAGGGTTTCTAACATGAGGCTCGGATGTCCTATCCACAGGGATTGTCACCATGGGACTGTTCTAACTACTTGATTGGGACCTTTGATTAAATTAAGTGCATTTTCTCAATGGTGAAGTTTCATAATACAATAATCCGAGAAAGCTGTTAATTTATGAAATAAATCTTTTTTAGGTTTTTCATGGGGCTCTTCAAATAAAACTGATTAAACATACAAAACTACGAAAAGCATTAGCAAATGCCAAAGGTAGATATTTAAAAATGCTAAATGTACAAACAAATGTGATTACAAAAACAACAGTATAAAACGAAACCTAATGATGAGTATCAGTTTCAGCTCCAATTACACCAAGTTATTCGTGTAAATTTTAGAATATAAGGCCTATAGTTTATCAAACTTGAAATGTTACTTTTCAAAACCGTGATTTCAGATACATTCGTTGCTTTCTTAATTTCTGTTGCTGTTTGCCGTATGGTCACAGCAGTACCAACTGTATACGATAACTTTAATGGGGAAATAGAGGATCGTATTTTAAATCGGAAAAAATTAAAGGATAATAACAAAAGTAATGCATTCTTTTTTCGATTATATGAAATCATAACTGATATTGTTTTTGTTGACGTTTAGATTTAACGCATATTCATCGACCACGTATCCCTTCACGGTTTCGGTTTAAAGATGATTCATCTGTGCGGGAACCCAAATCCCGCACAGATTTGGCTAATTCCCTAAATTATAATATTAATAGAAGGGAATATATGTTATTTTAAACGCTTGTATGAAATTTGTTTGGAACTCGGAGAGAGATCTTCGTGATTTGAAAGCGAAAAAATCAGAAGCGTAGAAAATGTTCTTGAAGCTTTCATTATAAATTTGGTTGATATTGTAATCACTCGAACAAGTTTAAAAATAAATTCAAAGATATGGTTAATGTTATTGAATAAACTGTTTTTATGATGAATACAAAGATTATTTATTTATTATTTGTTTTACTAGTTAATTGTGTAAATTTGAACTAAGTCAATTTATTGTTGCTTAAAAAAAGTATTGTTGGCAATAATAAGATAATAATAAAAGTAGCAAGTTAATGTGAAATGATTATTATTGCCATTTCTGCAACCCAAAACACATCATCATCATTTTTTATTTGAATCGCTAAGTATTTCTTACTCCGGAACGTAATAAACATATCTCAATTTGAATTTTATACCCATATCAGGAATTAGATGAATATTACAAATGCTTTCTACCTCAATATTTGTACCATCGCTTGAGTCAAAAGTTTACCATCTGTGTTATAACTATAACTAAACCAATTTCGGTTCACACACATGGGATTGCTTGCACCTGAATCCTTGTATCCTCTTTTTCACCGTGAGATAATGAAACAGGGGAAATGTTCTTTCCAAAGGAGGACGTCAAAAAAATTCTTATTCTTTGTCCTGATTCTAAAAATATACATCATTTTTTCGAGGTTACCGTTCGTGAAACATAAACAAAAAAAAACAGAAATTCTAGTAGAATAGCAGCAGAGAACCTGCATGTGATACTTCAATTATAAAAAGTCCTCCTTTCCGAGTCTTAGTTCTCAACATCAGTAGTTCTCGAGTTATGGAATTGTGTGACTATGTTAAGAAATTGGACAATCCCCCAGCGGTTCCTATGCTTCGTCCGATCAAAACTTTTTTTGCTCATTTAAAGACCAAAGTATATAGTGATGGTTGAAAGGCTAAAAATGAAAATCAACTGGTCAACTATTTGAAAAATCGTATTTCTGTCGTCTCATGAAAAATGTTGTCCCTAAAGTAGCATATTCTGCTGAAAACGGAACTATGTCATTAATTAAAAATACAAATGTTTGACTAATAAACGTAGACATAAATATTTAATTTAGAGTGCATATAAACTTATCTGCAGTCTCGTGAAGTTATCGTCCAATCCTTTTTCCGAACAAGTTAATGTTTGTGTTGATGCATTTTGAGTTTTTTCTACCTTTTCAATACTTGCAAATGATTTCCTTTCTAATAAATAAGCTACAGATAGCCATCTAAAGTTTGATCAAGGTGGAAAGCAAACATCTTGAATATCAACATTAATTCAACATTTACATCTGTAAATATCAACTTCATTTAAACAAAATATATTTTAAATGGAGTTAACAAAATTAACAGTAGATGTCATTGCTATCAACTCTGTTCTTGAAACTTTATTTTAACAGTTTTTAACTTTAAAAAAGTGTTTTTGAATTGAATTGAACTCATTACACTATTCAATAGCCAATTGACCACATGATTTATACCTAATATGCCTAATTCTCACTATTTTAAATCTTCTATTGATGAATTGAAGCAAAATACCAAATGAATTGCATGATAACTGAATTGTATTTGAATTCTTATTCGCAAGCAGATTAAAGAATCACCAAAAAATATACTAAGTCAACTAATTGTTGCCTGTAAAACAGTATTGATGGCAGCAATAACGTAGTAAGATAATGTGAAATTTAATCTGTTAATCGTTTAACCGTTTTTCTGAAGACTCTTCAAATAAAACTGATTAAACATACAGTAAACATTGAAAGGTATTAGCAAATGGCAAAGGTTGATATTTAAACAACCATAATGTATAAACAAATGTGATTACATTGTTAAAAACAACAATTAGTATAAAACGAAATAAAATCTGATGAGATCCTCAGTTACAGTTACAGTTCCAGTTCCAATTACAACAAGCGATTCAAGCAATCTTTGTGAATATACGCGACATAATTCATCAAAAAAAAATGTAATGTTACTCCTTGAAACCATGATTTCAGTTACATTTGTTGCTTTTCTTATTTTTGTTTGTGTTCCCAGTTTTGTCACAGCAGTGCCAACTGTATTTGATAACTTTAATGCGGAAATAGAGGATCGTATTTTAAAAGGGAATCAATTAATCGATAATAGCAAAAGTATTGTATTAATTTTCGGATATATGGAATCATAACTGAAATTTTTTTATATTTATCAGGTTTACAGCCTATTCAACAGCCACTTACGCCTCCAGGATTGATTGCAAGTGTTTCAGCAATCCAGCGCGATGACGTTGGGCCAACAAGCTTCATTGATGGAGGTTTGATTACCAGAAAATATCAACCAGAAACCGGAGAATTTTCAGACAGTTACCCCTTAGATGAATCCGAAGTATTTTCAGACAGTTACCCCTTAGATGAATCCGGAGAATATGCGACCGGAGAATATTACACCGGAGAACATATCACCGGAGAATTTTCAGACAGTTACCCCTCAGATGAATTACAAAGCAGCGATATTCTATCCAGAACATTTCAAGGCGGAGAGTTTGTGGGGAACATGATAAATCCTTTGACTAATAATCTTTTGGCCTCACAAGATATTCCGATGACACAGACTTGATTTCCCTTCTATCCAACAGATACAGATGATTCATCTTCAGAAATCTAAGAAACCGCTGATGTCAGAAAAATTGAAGTAGTTCGTTCAAGTAAGCGAACTTTCCTTGTCATTAAAAGTAATTGCGATAACCATAACAGATAAGTAATTCTTCGAGTTTTTAGTTCTAAATTATAGTAATGCTGTCGTCTATGTGAACTATGGGTTTGAATAATTAAATTTTACAGTTGAAACAACAATTTCGATTTAGTGATTCCCCTTTGGCCTTTCCGCCTTTTTCCTTCAAAGGGATTCACTAGACCAAACTAATTGTTTGAACTGTAAATTTATCCCACTGTAGGTCACCTGGATGTAAGCACTCAAAAAAATCAACATGGAAATTTACACCTAAAAAATCTATTATCGTTATCACCTCTTGACCTTCCATTGACTGACCTTCTTTTAAATAAAATAAATTATTTTTTTGTGAGCAATCTTGTAAGTAGAGCCAAGACTGATCAAGAGTGACTAAATATTCATAATTTTCAGGTCGTACAACGTTCAGATGTAACTTTTTCTAATTCACCTTGTGATTTGTAATTTGGCACTGGTTTAATTGATGTCGATTGATTTTTTTCTTGTTTTTCGTTTTAAATCTTGACGAATCACTCGATTCAAGGTTGAAATTAAAAATTCAGTTTTTTGGCCATTGAACTTTGAGTATTAACATTTGTACCTTCACACAAAAATTTCAACAATTATTATGGTTAATGTTATTGAATAAACTGTTTTTATCATGAATACAAAGATATTATTTGTTTTACTAGTTAATTGTGTAAATTGTGTAATAGGCCGAATCATGGACTGATTCGACCTAGTCCTTATGCTATATTAGAAAAGCGTCGAAAGGTAAGCGGAAATAATATTCGCAATAATTCATTTCTAATCTTGTTATAATTACTTTTTTAAATTGATACTTTCCATCTTCTAAGGATAACGAGGCAAATAATTTAAACAAACATGGTACCTCATCTGCCATCTTGCCAGCTTCTAAAGGGCAAACTACACAAAGTGTATCATTTGATAAAGAAAAAATAGTTTCATTATTTTATATACAGTAGTAATCAAAGTTAAATTAACGGCAAAATCGGCAATGGCAATACCTGAAAATCAATCTAAGTTTGACTCTTTTTGTTAACTTAACTCTGACTACTAATTTATTAATATTTTCATTTTTATTAATCTTAAACTGTTTAACCTACTCTAACTATTCCAAAACATAATAGAGTACTTAAGTTAGACGTATCTCATTTTCAAAACTTTGAAAAATTATATTTAGTTAATAAAATTTGATATCAAATAGTTTATTTGATAATCATCAGTTTAATTTATATATTAATATCTAAGGATAAGCTTATTCAATCAGGACTGTTAATCAAATTCAACCTTCAAGTTTCAATTGAATATTTTCCTACCAATGTTGAATCTCTAAGTAATCTTGTATGTCTAAAACCTGAATCAAAAAATACATTTTGATTGAGTTTAAATCGTTTATTATTTTAAATAAAATCTAATTATGTTAATCACACATTCGGAAAATCATATGAAAGTATTCATTTTATCAATCTTACAATCTTGTTAGTAAGCCTTTCAAGTTCTATACTATTATATATTTTTATATATTTTTAGATCGATCGCTTTTTCAATCTCAAGAAGACAAATGCCAAGTTGACACGACAGATATCAACTGTTTTTTCATGAATAATGAAATTATTCTGATTGCTCTGGTACCGAAAGTAACCTTAATTGCTCTAATAAACACAGAGATTGAAAATAGTCTTAATTTTTGTGTTGATTCCTTTTGACCTTTTTTCTACCTTTTCCATGCTTAAATGATTAGTTTCCTAATAAACTAGCTTCGGATAGCCATCATAAGTTTGTCAAGGTTAAAGAATCTTGAATATGTAGAGATCCAACATTTACATCTGTGGATATAGCCCTTTTAGTTAAGTTAATTATAAAAGTTGCGTTCTGAAAGATGAAAATCGAACAATTTTGGAAGCTTTCATTAACTTCATTTAAACAAAATATAATGCAAATGCAGTTGACAAAATTAACAGTAGATGTCATTGCTATCAACTGTGTTCTTGAAACTTTATTTTAACCATTTTTAACTTTAAAAAAGTGTTTTTGAATTGAATTGAACTCATTTCACTATTCAATAGCAAATTGACCACATGATTTATACCTAATAAACCTTATTTTCTCTATTCTAAATCCTCTATTGATGAATTTAACCAATATACCAAATGAATTGCATGATAATCGGACCATTTGAATGAAAAGATTTTTTCAGAAAAAAGTTTATTTTTATAGTAAATAAAAGTTTTGATTTTACAATTTTCCATTCAAACAGAGTTTCATTAATGTCATCGCCTTTTGGCATCATTAGTTCGCAAGTTCATTTCGTTTCACGAGTTGCTGTACATATTTGAATCCTTATTCGCAAGCAGATTAAAGAATCACCAAAAAATATATTTACTCTATTTACATTCTTTTTTTAAATGACTCGATTCAGTTTCTTGTCACAGAAGGACCAGAATTGTGATTAAAATTTTCATTATTTGATCAACAAAGGGCAACCTTGAGCCAGCACCAGAATTCATTGTAACTGCAAGAAAAGAAAAGAAAAAATAAATTCGTTGAATGCCTGCATTTGCATCAAAAATCTCGATGGCCAACTCACCCTGATCGGCAGTGTTGACAGCGGCAGATTCGCTCTTTGATTCCCTCGTTATCCGTCTGATTGTCTGCTCTTTACTCGATTGAAACAATATCTCTTCATAAAGAGCATAACATTTAAGGATAATCTTAGACCTTTTGGGATCATCAACGTCTGACCACTTATTAAGAAAAGATTGATTCAAATTAAAAGATAAACCCAACGCTGAATTGCCCAATGAATCAACTGGATATGTTTGAACCATTTCTCTATTTGCCTGAACAGTAGAATAGAAATTAAATTTACTTTGAAATTGAGAAAAGATTTTCTTGTTGGGATCGCCAAACTCACCTCAATATTGTTGATTAACCAAGTAAGTTTAGTAGGAGTTGAGCGAACCGGAGATTTGCCACTTCGACAGGTCAAGTTGACTCGATCCTTTGAGTGATAAGTTGATTTTAACCCGTCAATCCTCAAATCTCCTTCTTTACTAATAACTGAATCATTATTTGAATTGATTGACTCAGTGTTTCGACCTGATGAAGGACGCATGGCTCCAATGATGAAAGCTGATGGAAAAAGAAACAAAAGGAAAACAATTACGAAAAGGAAACATGAAAAATGATGATGATTAAGGAGAAGATGAGAAAAGATTGAAAGAAAAGAACAACTGGGATTGTCAGAATCAATCATGAAATAAAAACCATGGAATCCGCCTCAAGATTATTAATTATCTTACTAGGTAGTTTCAGTTATTTCATGTGAATAAAAGACAGAAAGGGCAACAATAGCATTGAGTGTCATTTGCCTTTTGGGAAAACATCAAAATCGTTTGACTGGAAAAGAAACACTCAACATTGGAATAATTCATTTCATCTGTTATCACCAGTTTCATTTTCATGTTCATCATGTTGATAATCAGAGTTACACCCAATATCAACAATCTTGTTGACAACTAACCTATCAACTGACCAGCTACAAGTACACAAGTGTAATTGAATATCATGTTCAATGGAACACAATTGTTTCTGCTTGAGAAAACGCAAAAAGAAAAATAACAAACAGAAAAACTTGACTTTTTTAGTGACTTTTCAAAATCGAAGTTGAAACTTATTCAGAGAAAATCGAAACAGAATATTGGAATCAAATTGAAAATGTTCAACAGTTCTTTTTGAAAAAAGTGCAAAAAATTAATTTTCCGTTTCTTATTTTGTTGGAGTTTCAAGTGAGCAAAGTTGACTGTGAAAGTTCAAGTCATTTCACTTTTTGCTAATTCAAAATTAACGATTCAATTTGTTGAACATTTGGTCAAATTATTTTGATGTTTCAATCTGATGAACAAAAAGATTTGCTTTCAGTTGCATTCACAGAAAGCACTTTTCAAAGCTCAAATTGATTCTGAAATAGTTAAATATTGATTTTGTTTTTGCAATTAAAGCACAGTGAAAGCATGTTGACTCAAGTGGAAACTACTAATTGTTACTCTTTCAACTCAATTTTACTCAATGAATAACCAAACACTAATTGAAATTGCTTTAGATTATAATGTAAATTTTATTTTGAATTTAATCACTTTCCACTAGAAACAGTTTGTTAATTAATTAGAAAAAAAAGACTCTTCACTTACCTGCAGTAAAATTATCATTTGACCTTTGGTTTAGAGGTTTAATTGAAATCTGAGCTATTTCAGAGAAACTTTGTACAAATTGAGATTCACATCGAAGTCGATAATAGTTTTCATTTGGATGATGTTGAAAAACGGGAAATAAAAGTCGCACTTGTGATGACTTCAAACCATTCGAAGTATCTTTAGAACTGTACAGATAATCTTCATCATAAACATACTGTTTAGGTGCTAGTGCTTCATTGATGTACCAAGAAAGACGAGCCTTTGGCTTGGAAGGACCACTTTTACAGGTAACATTGATGTAGTCAACATTTGCTATCGTTGCTGTAGTAGGTTCAATGGTTGGTCCACTTTCGGGCAAATCTGTCGAGATATTTGAAAAGGTTAGAAGCGAACTTTGAGAGAACAAAAAAAAGATGAAATTCAAATTCAGTCGAGTAGCTTATGGCATTGATTAGAGCCCAGTTCAATGGCTCATTCAAAATTGAACAATTGTAAAATGAAGTGAAAATTGTTCTTCTTCATCAATGCTAGTTTCCAATGAAAGGTCAACCGATTGCTTCGAGCAACAATCAAATGAGTTTTACATGTAAAGTCCAGATTCAAAGTGCAGACTGAACAGTGAAATGAAGGCATTTATAGATGAATGAATCTTGGCTCGTAATGAATTATGTTTGTTCTGGAAGATTTGCATTTCCAACATTTTTCAGGATTAAATTTGCAAATGTTTATATTAAATGACAATTAACGTAATCGTTGATAAGCCAACTTTGCTTTTTTTGTCTCGACGTTCTCATTAAATGTTCATTGAATGCCTTTGAGGCATTAATCATTTATTTAGTTCATTTTATTGTTTAAAAACTGTGTTGAACTGGTTGCTAATGATGAATCTCTTCTGGAGAATATCAGAAATTATTTCGATTTTTAGTTTTTATGCTTAAACAGATGTCAACTGAACTGCTAATTCTGAGTATTCAATAATGAATTAGTCAATTCACTCGATTACTTCCTTTTCAGTTGAACATTAGTCACACAATATTTCAAAGTTCAACTTGACATTGGAAGCTTCAAGTTAATTTGAATTGAAATTTTGCAAGAAACAAATTGAATAATGAAAATAATTTCGATGATTAAAGTTTCAATTATTTTGGTTTTGTTCTTATTAACGAAACTGATTTGAAACAAGAAATTGTTGCCACAATTATGAAGTATTTCAAGATTGAAATTGATTCAATTCTGGTAAAGTTAATTTGTTCAGATGACTGGATGGCAATTCATCATAATTCAACTCAATAAAGAACCAGAAAAGCTGCAAGCTTTGGAGAACCTTCAAAGCTAATTTGGGTTTCTTCAAGTTCTGCTTTTGTTCTTGACAATATGAACCAAAATTTATCAGAATTGCAATTAATCTTCAATCTTAAAGTATCATGATTCATCGTTCAGTCAAAGCAGCTAAGTGTGGAAATCACATCTCAGAATAAATAATCAACTTCATGAGGTTTGAAGCCCTAATTTGAAAAAACTGTAAATTATTTAAATAAATGGAAAAAATGAACAGAAAATTGAAAAGTTGAGAATTTCAATATTTGAATAAAGTGCAGAAAGCAAAGAAAAATCTGAATTTTTGAAACTTATCGAGTATTTTGTCATCGAGAAAAAGTTATTAAGAGAAACTGAAAATTGCTTTTCCCAACAATTAAAATTGATTTTTACGAAGAATTGAATAGTTGTTAGAATGGCCGCAAGATGGAGCTTCAGTATTAAACTCACTTTAACTCAACATTCATCAAAGTTGCTCAATGAAAGTCTTAAAGCGATATTAATGTTCATTAATTAACCAATTCAAGGGAAAAGGTTTGAAAATTGTAGGCTTTTGTTTGACTATATTTTCACAAGTCTCAGTTACCTGTGAAAAAAGGCAACAAAAGAGGTTAGTAAACAAAGGGACAAATGTTATTGACTCGTGATAATCTAATGATAGGAAAGTTTGTCTCTTGGAGTTTGTTGTGTTAATAACAATTGACCGGAAAAAGGTGAATTGATTGTTGGTTAACTGATACATTGTCCATTTACTAGGAATACAGAGAGATAACATGGACGATAGAGAGAAGAAGAGGAAGAAAGAAGGAAAAGAGAGAAAAATTAATGATGAAAGAGAGCAAAGAAAAGGCCGGATTGAGTGAGAATGTGAAACATTTGCAGATGAGAAGGAGAAAGTGAAGAGTGAGTCAAGGGATGAACAAATGAAGAGGTAAAAAGGAAGGAACAAAAAAGGTTTTGTTCATTGAAATAAACAAGAAAAGGTGAGTTTAGTGAGGTTAACAGAGGCAATGGAAAGGCATGTGTTATGCGTATTGAGCCACCTCTGACCTTACGGTTTAAGGTTAGTCTAAGTGTGCCACTCGTGTATATCCAATTGTACAGCTGATTATTTTACTTTTTCATTGTTTGTCTTTTTTTTCAATAAACAAACCAATGTCCAGTTTCCACAATTGATATAAAAGGTAACTTGATAAACTGTTATCGCCAGCAAAATGTTTCAATTTGATTTAAGCATCTGATAGAGATTTATGGTCAAGATTATTGCGATTAGTTGATTCAATTGAAAGCAAATTGTTTCCTTTAAAGCGTTTGCTGTCAAAAATTTCAAGAGCATTAAATTGTCCATTCAATTGATTACCAGTGATTGCGTGAAATTTACTTTAAACTCTTTAAATGTCGAGTTGATTGTGAACACAAAAGCAAACCTCGTCTTCAAAGTAAACTAGTGAATGAAAATTTAACTTATTTTCCTGAAACATCGCTAAATTATTCAGTTAATTAGTTGAAATGATTGAAAATAATTTAAATTTATTCAAAGTGTTTGCCTTTGAAAGAAACAAAATGTTAAATTTCAGTGGAAACTCAGTGTTTAGTTTTAACAAGCAAAAACAAGACTCATTGTAATGCGAAAAGGTTGATAACATTAGAGGTCATTTAGTGGATTAAGACGATAAATCAAGTTAATCTAAATGAAACATATCATTAGGCGAAGATGGATAATGATGATGTTGCTTTAATCACATGTTGAGGTTGATCAGAAGGAAGACTGGCAAGATTAGGGAAGAAAAGATATTGAATAAAAGTGTGCGAACAAAATGTTTTTGAGAAAAGTTTAGAGATTAAGAATGAATATGGAATTGGAATCGCATGGAGAGTGTCACCTAATAACAGTAATAACCAAGTGCACAAGGAAATGATGAACAGGATTAAATGTTATCAAGTTTGAGTCGCGCAAAATGATGGGCCAAGTTGATCGTTTTTATTATTTTTACAGAGTCAAGCAATCATCATCATCAGTGCAACAAAATTATGATGCTTGTACAATAATATTAATAAAATGTTGCACAGTAAATGGATGCTGATGATGATGTTTGAAAGTAGAAATTACATGATATCAGGAAATTTCAACTTTTGGTGTTTTCTTCTTTTTTTTCATCTTCTTTTGCTACATTTATGAGTTTACCATCGTCTATCACATTGCTAATACCTAAGGAAGGCAAAGATATAAAGCAAAGTGTAACAAGCTTATAAAAAAATGTTCAACCAAAGGAAAACAACAGCAAAACATTGAAACTCGAAATGGCTTTGAATGGTGTTTATCACGAAATCATTAGAACTGCAACTGATGATCATGATGACGGCAAAGGATTTCATGTCAACAGATCAATTTTTATGTTTCAAGAACTTCTTCCCATGAGAAGGAAGAGAAAAGGCAGAAACTCTGAAAATGGTGAAACTTTTTTCTTCTCTTTCCTCTTCATTCATCTTTTTTCATGGATATTCGGTTGCAAAGATTATTCTCAATGGCCGAAGGGCAAAGATTCGATTGGTTGATTCATAATGCCTCATGAAACTGATAGATATCATTTTTGGTTAAATAGATGATAATCATGACTGAGGTGAGAAAATGAAGAATCTTGATAAAGTTGGAAAGAAAAGGCTAAATTGATTATCGCTCATTGAATCAATTATTATATTCAACTGATTCTCAATTGGGTTCAGCTGATAAGCCCTGTAACCAACATGATCAGGTTAATTTGGTAAAGTTGTAAGTTGAAGCTCTAAGCGTAATGTTTACTTGCAATTATCGACAATTATTAGTCTATCAATTGATGAAAATGGAGTGAAGCTAATGAACAAAGAAGTTATCAATTAGTTTCTGGTGAGACAAAAATGGTTGAATAAAGTTGCACAGAAAATGAAATAATGTTGAACTTGCAATCAGTTTAAAGGTTGATCGAGTTTAAATTGTCTGCCATCAATTGACAATTAACCTTTATTTGATTAGCAAACGATGGGAAAGCAAAAAGGTAACATATGATTGACCTCATGTTTGGGGTTGATTAATGCATCATTTGCTAGGAATCCATTTGAAAAGGGAAAGTTGAAAATGAAAATGTTTGTTGCGTGTCCAACCCTCTGCTCATGCAATGTACAAGAGGACGATTCGAGGTTGATTATTGGTTTCTAATCATGTCTCTTACCCTCCATTTACTGGCCTTGACTGGCTGGCGACATCAACAGATGAGAAAGGCTAGTTAATGACCTCAAGTCCAAGAGGCTAAACCTAGAATTAGAAGCCATTGAGACACAATCATCTGTTTCCATGACCATAAAGGGAACATTGGTGACATTCAATAACAACAAATGAAACGAGATTAAAAAAGTTTCCATTGAAAGAAATGAGCCAAATGTTGAATCAAGAAGGACAATCAAAGATCATTTTCATCGAGCTCACATCATCCTCGCCATTATTAGCTGTTTGCTCAACTTTTACTTCCCATGGTAATGATGATAATGATACTGATGATGGTTCAGCAATGACCATAACCTTGTTCCTTGCGTCTCCCATGATATCACTCAATTAGCTTGGATATCATTTATTTTTACCAAGTATCTCGTCAATAAGTAATCAAACCCATTAACTTTTCATCAATTTATAACAATAATCAAATAGACGTTGACTTTCAATTACATTGAAAGCTTTTCTCATTTATTTTAATTTAATTGTGATTGACAGGAAAGAATTGAATTGAAACACGAAATGATGGAAACATCAATTTTCACTCTTTATGCATATTCATTAAGCTTTCAAAGCGCAACTTAATTTCATCAACTTTGCTTCAATTAAAATGTGTAAATTGGCAAAAAGCGCAACCCAAACTCATAACTCAATTTCAACCTGAAATGATTAATTTCATTGTAATTCAACTCTTTAACCCAAAAGGAATCAGCAGAAAGATATTTTGTTAACTTGTTTTATAAACACAAAAATGTTTCAACTTTCAATTCACTTGAATAAACCATTATTTTGCGACTCAATTATGGTATTATTTGAATGAAGCAAATGTAGCCATCAGAACTGTAATGATAAGGTTGAGAAGGCAAAAGGCTGACATTTATAGCCATAATTTTAAATAATATCAATACAATTGTCGGTTGGCTAATTAATAGGAATCAAATTTACTGATTGCTGCAATCCTCTCAACTGTTTATTACAAGATAATGATGTTAATAAAGTGAAATTTAATCTGTCACTTTCATCATCATTATCATGTAATTTATAGAAGCAAATAATTTTGCATTAGCAACCGTTGAAATGACCACAAAATTATCAGTAATGAACCTGATAATCAACAAAGAGATACTTTTCCAATCTAATTTCTCATCTTTGTGTGACACAATCATTTTTACCTTTCATCTCACAGTTAACAACCCACAATCAGTACAATGAATGAGCAAAGCTTAACCCAAAAGCTTCACCTACTCTTGGTCACGCTCTTGACTCACCCTCTCTGTTACTTCATCTTGATCCAGCCTCTTTGCTCTTCTTGTATCACACTCATCAATCTGTACTTATCCGTTGATTGTCAGCTTAAACAGGCTTGTTAGATGAAAATGATTAAACCTTGATCCATTATCAGCCTCATTGATTGCTGGCTCCTTATCCATTGAGGTTACAAACTATGTTAACCCACAGAAAGGTATACAGTGAAAAAAAAGCTCAAAATAAACTTGTTACTTTTATTTAAAGATTATGCTTTCTTCATCTTCTCTTCAAACAAAATTCATCCATTAATATTAATCAAATGAATCTTTTGACTTGATATTACATTTCAATTTGACCAAATGCTATTACAACTTTAATCTTTTGTAAATACTTTTGATGAAAGTGAACAAGAAAAGGATGAAAAGGAGAAAGTGTTTCAGAGTATTTAACTTGAGTAAAGTCCATCATTAGAATCAATTTTTTGATTTATTGCTGATTAAAAATGATTGGCAATGTTGAAACTAATAAACTGAAATTATCAGGCAAGTAAAATATGATTGCAATTTGCCGTTAATCAGCTCAAGTTGGATTGACAAATTGTTAGGATTTGGAAACAAATGATGATGAGAATGAAGATAATCACAGAACTTGAAACTGTTATTACAAGAGTTAACTTGATCAAGACTGTAATCTTTACCTTCATCAATTGGTAACGAGAAAAAATGTTGATAACGAAGAAACAATATTTCATGAAACTTGCTTCAGTTTCTGCAAAAAAATAAATGATTACAGTTCTGATCTAAGTTGATGTAATGGGAAAGCATTTGAAAGCTGGCGAAAAGGATAATTTGCAAGCAAAATCAAACATGAAATTGAATGAAACATGAATAATCATGGAAATTAACAGTTTCCAAATAATTGTTAACTTTTGTTGATTGCAAGTTTAATCGGATTACAGAGTAAAAGTGGCATCACAGTTGAAGGAATAAGTTGTATAAGAAGATTTAAGGTGATGGAAGAGAAGGAAGACAATAAAAGGTGAATATTCTGGTAGCAATAAAAGACTAATAACAAGGTCACCTGAGATATTCATAGATTGTTAGTATTCTCATCGAAATAACTTTTCCAAATCTTTATCATCTTCACAGACGAAATTACTTTGATTACTTTTCTTGTTCTTGCCATTCCTTATCATCATCATCATCGTCATTCGAATGTTCATTCTTGTTGATACTTGAAAGAGTGGAAATGAAAGGCAATCGACAAAAATAACAGACAAGAAGAAGATGAAAGAAGATGAAAAGAGTTGACTATTATACTGACAAGTTTATCAAATCAATATTATCATGGAAACATCTTAAATGATGTCAAAGTCAAAGGATGTTCAATGCTAATAAGCTGTTCAAGTAAAATAATAGCTACAATCATTAGTTTCATCCTCATTAAGCGTCTTCCTTCCCTGTTTCATTGTTCATCATTTCACTTGTTCTGGTGAGGAAAAGTGACTCTGTTTATTCAATCCATTCTGTTCTTCTGAAACTCGCATCAATCTGCTTCCAATGGCAAATCAACTCGTGATTAAGTATTAGATTTAAAGTAAACACTTAAATCATGTTTTACTTTTCATTTTTATGTAAAGTTGCTGTTTATGAACAAAACAAAGCTGTTTGCTGGACAAACAAAATGCTTGAGGATTGCCAGTCTGTACAGTGATGAGAACGAGGAAAGCCTTTAAGAGATTGTATAAACATGACTTTAATTGTGCGTTAACAGAGGTAAAAGTAATCTGATGCATGAAATGTTGCCAGTGAAAACATCAATTACTAGGTTAGTTGTTTGCTTAGTTGTGCATCAAATGTATCAACAATCATAAGAATCATGGAAACTGAGGGAGAGAAGAAAATGAAATGTGAAAATAATGTTCGACTAACAGAATGTTAGAATAGATTTATTATACAGAAAAAGAGATGAACAGATTAACAGGTAATACTGAATTCATGTCAAGTAATTTGTAAACAGATTCAGTGTGATAATCTGTTGCAATTTTGCGAGAATTAATTTTCTCTTGCAATAATAAAAATTGATTAAAGCTAATCTTTCAACGTTCAAAATCGTTACTGAAATAATTAACATGAAAACGTCAAAAGAAAAGTATTTACCTCAAGGTGATGAGAAGCTGTTAAACATCGCAAAGTGATGAAGCATCAATCATGATCGCCAATCAAACAAAATCAAAATAAGACGCTTCTTTCATTTTCAACACATTTTTCAAGATATAATTTTACTGTAAAATTACTGATTTACAATTGAAGAGGTCAACATTGATCGAAAGGTCATGAGAGTAAACGGCCATTAGAAAAGCAACTTAATTGCTGTTAGACACAAATGAATGGTTAACAACAAATCTTGGCTTTTATTAAAACACAAAAGGAAAGGGAAATAAAGTGAGAGTTTAAGGGGTTAACATTAAATTACAAACTGTGAAGGGAAACAAAAGATTCTTTAAAAATGTTATTGATTGCCATTAAAAGCAACAATAAATGTAGTGATTTTCATGAAGAAATATTGCAAAATTTTAAAATTTAAAATTAAAATTTTATTCAAACAAATCAAATCGAAGCAACGAAATTGTAATTTAAGTTTGTGAAATTAATCAGAAAATTGTTCAGTTTTTATACTTTTTCTGTAATGATTCTTCATGATTCTTCTTATTGATAATAAAATATTTTAAGATTCAATGTTAAATGACCTTAAAATAGTGATTTGACTGGCAATTAACGAATTGGATTGGAAAATGTTTATTTATATCTTTATTAATAGCTGAAAGATTGAAGATTTCAAATGAAATGAAAAAAAGGGAAAATTTTTGTTCCTTTTTTTCGTTTCTCGGGTAAAGATGAGTTGAACATTATACAATGTTGTACCTGAAGGCAAGTTAATTGTTTCAACAAAAAAAGTAAACTTTTTACTCCAAAAGATAAGTGAGAAAATAAAAGTGAATAAATGTTGATAACTTTTTGATAAAGGATAAATTGAAAAAACAAAAACGCGATGAAAAAAAGGCTCATTGATGGGTAACCCTCAATATGGGCATTAATGGATGAAACCAGATGCTTTGCAAGGAGAGCAAAATCAATCTCATTTCCTGTTCTCTCTCATCTCAACCCTGAGGCCAAACAGACTCTCACTATACTCTTAACAATTCAATGTTATTCATTAAAATGAAACTAATCAATCTTGCCAACAGAATAGATGCGAAAGACTAAACGCTTGCAAACAGTTTGATTAGCTTTCAGATAAAAATATCACCATTTTAAATGGCTATTGTTTCGTTATTTGTTTTTTGCTGTTGCACAAAAAATAGACTTTTTAGCTTCGTTTTTTGCAACATTTTCTTTCAGTGAAAATACGTAAAAAACTTGGACTCTATTAGAAGCATTTCACTCTTGGTTAACTTAAAGTTAACTTTTTTTTTCTCCTTGACTTTACTCAACAGAATACAAAAAGTGAGTTTGAAACCGCAAATTGAAAATCAATAACTGAAAGTAAAAGTCAAATGCACAGAGTTCATTTTAAATTCCTTCTTCTCCTCCTACCTGGTGAGCTCATGATACTTATCTTCATCATTTTCCTTCTTTTCACATCTTCATTTTTCTCCATTCTTCCATCATCTTTACTCTTCACCTTTACTTTCTGACTAAGATTATTAAATCAAAACTCGAGGAAAAAATCCTTAATCTTACTTGGATCAATCTTTGAAACTCTGAAGCTGTTTAAAGTTGATCATCACTCTTGAACAAAGAAGACGAAGAAATGATTGTTCATCTGTTTCCATCAAATGCAATGTCCATTTGATTCATTGCCATGAATGGGTCAATGAAGCTTGTTACAGTAAAACCATGAAAACAATTCGCATTTTCTTTCTCATCAAAGAATTGAAAAATTTTTTAAACTCTTTTATTCATTAAATTGTACCACAAAAATGAAATAAAAAATTGAATTGATTTTTGATGATTACATGGTCTTGGATCACTTGGATTCAAAGGTTAGTTCTTAAACAAGTTTCAATGGGTTTGATGTGTTATTCAATGTTTAACTCTATTGAAATGTAATAATTGAAAGACACGAAGAAATCATTTGAACATTGTAAACCAATTGATTCAATTTTTTATCAATCCCTGGTTTCTTCTCACGATTCCCATTTCTTTTCACTATTCGAGTTTCATTCATTCCCTTTCCACATCATGTCTGACTCTCTATCAAGTTTTAAATTTTAAACCGGAACAAAAATTTATCAAAGTTCTGCGGTCAAATTGATTCAAGGTTAATATCTAAAGAAATGGAAAATTTTCTTGCACAATTATCTGTCAATCTGATTGATTACACTTTTCCGTTGAAAAGAATTGGCCAAAATTCGAAAACTTGAGATCGAACATGATGATCGAGATAAAAGGCGAGAAAATGCAAAATTTATTAGCAAAAATGGAAAGCAAAAGATTCCATGAAAAGATGAATACAATAATGGAAAGGAAAAACGGAAAAGGCATTGCGATTATTGAACGAACAAGATAAATTTGAATTGGCTAATCTAATAACAAATGTTCACTCGACTGATTCAGTCGATGCCAGTAATTTGATGATAATAATTATTGTTATTGTTGATATTGGAAGGAAAAGTTACTTTTTTTGCATCCAGCAAAAGTCCATTAGAATGAGCAAAAATTATATTTATTTAAAATGAGATCAACTCAACAATCTAATAAGAAATCGAATTGAATGAGGAAAAAAGTCTATTCAAGATTCATGAGATGAAACAAAATGGCTTGAAATTTGTATGCAAAATAGAAGAGAAAGTATCAATGTCAGGATAACTCAATGATTTGATGGTTACATAAAAGTGGAAAAGGAAATGTGAATGGAAAGAAAGTTAATAAATCTGTCAAAGTAAAGTCCAATTTTTCTCTGCATTTTTGTTGCTTTTTTTGTCGCAAAAAAAAAAGTTTATAAAACTCGAAATGTTCATCTGAATGTTGAAAAATTCCTGACTTGGAAGAAATGGATTGAAGTATGAAAATGCACAGAGTAAGGTGAGAGAAGATAAGCATTGATAATAGAAGAAGAAGAAGAAAAATAATTCAATTCTTTGGTATCCAAGTTAACACAATTTACTTTATCAGAAAATAAGCCTTTTTACTATGGAAGAGCATCAATGGAAATCGCTTTGCCTTTTCATTTTGGTCAACTTCATTAATTGCATTTCATCATTTTCTGAAAAAAAAGCTTTTAATTATCTTTCAAGTTCCACGTCAGAACTGGAGTGAAGTGAGAGAGAAAATAATTTAATTTAAATTCAACTTTTGATTGCAATGGAATAATTGGCAGAAATTCTTGAAATTATTTTAAATGAACTGAGAGGTTCTTTAAATTTAAATATTGTTTGCTGTCAAAATGTCATGTTGGATCAATGATCAGAGTTACCTGTTAGACTAAATTGATTGCGTGAGGCAAATTTAAATTGTATCAACATGGAAGAGATAAAAGGTCAAAAACTGTTTATTATTACAATCATAATAATCTTGGTTCAGTTGAGAATAGCTTTCAAGAGGATTTACTTTGACATGAGATTCTGTTTTCAACTTTCAATGTTGAGTAAAGTTATTGAATACAATATTAATATGAAGAGAGAGAAAACAAAGACTCGGAGTTTACCCTTTAAAACATCAATGTAAAAGCAATAATAACAACTCATGGATTCACTTTTGCTTCAACTATTTACTATCAGTTTGGAAACATGAACTATTTTACAAAATTTACAACCCATTTTTATGGTCAAATTTTGCTTCATTTTATCTTGTCTAGTCTGAACGATTTAAGGAACAGAGGAAAGGAAAATTCTGTTTCTTCAGTGAGGGAAAGCGCAGAGAGAAAATATATGTTATTATAAAAAAGAAAGAAAACATAATTTTCAACTGGAAATGGATTACTGGGAGTTCTTCTTGGGAGGGAATAATATCAAATGATGAGAAAAGCATTGGGTGGGTTGAGAATAGTGTGTCAAACAATGATTGTTAGGCTAACCATGTCCGAATGGAAAGCATCATTTCTTTTCATTTTCAGTTCTGTGTATTATTTTTTATTAAAAAAAGTCCAACAAGATGATGGAGAAACTGATGAGAAAAAGATTAGGATAAAGTTGGTGGTCAAGATGAAGCACGAAGAAACAACAAAACTTGAGGTCAATGAAACTGTTTCTTTTCTTCTTCAAGCGAAACGCAGAGAAACTGGAAAAGACTGGAACGAGTTTTGTCAACGATTGTTACATTTCTCATTTGAAAACATTCACTTTTGGAAAGTTGATTTGTCTCATGTTTCGTCAACTTTTCAACTGTTCATGATGAACGACGGCAAAACAATGAAACGATTTGTGAATTAATAAATTTTTCACAGAAAAAAGTGGAAAATAAATTCTCTTTTAATAATATGCAAATAAAGAGAGAAAAGTTGTTTTGACATTTAAATTGATCTGATTGAGAATAATGTTGTTTATATTATAATTATATTTTTTTTCATCTAACTGTCCATTCGCTTGTTATTTAAATGTTTTTAAATCCAAAAATTGAATAACTTTTCATTTTCAGTTTTTTTATTTTTCTTTTTCAATTTTCACTTCCATCATTTTCATCATGCTTTTGTTGTCTTTACAGTTGCCTAAACCAAAGGTTTACATGCAAATGCATTGAGAATAACATTGAAAAAAATGAATGAAAAGAAGAAAATTTGATAATAGAATTCGATATTTTCTCGTTTTTGCTTCTTCCTTTTCGACTCTTTAAAAGTTATTACAAAAGTCTATCGCTATTGGGATTGAATACAAATCAAGTTACAACATTTCACGTCTTATTTAACCTTAACTCAACTCTTACCTTTCATCATTCGATCCTCAGCATTCAATCTTTTTTTTCATTTTTCACTTTACTTCTCATTATTATTATAATAACAGATTCATCATTTGCACCTTTCACTTGTTCATTCATCAGACTCATTATCATTTCCCTTTTCATAACATTTCATCAACACATTTACAATCTATTTGACTGTCAAAAAAATTCAATTTGTCATTCATCTTTCTTCGCGCTCTTCACTCCTCATTCATTTTGCAAGATAATTTGAAGAGAAGAAAAAGTAATTATCTCAACTACTTAATTTTCCCTGAAAGTGTTTCTTCACTCGCTGCAATTGAATTGCTATTTGATAGTTGCAACTCACCATCAATATCAACTGGTTCAGATGGAATCGTTGCTTTTTATTTAAAATCAATTTTTCATTGTTTCTCTTGTTTGTTGCACAAGTTTGACTTTAGTTTGATTCCATCATCGCCACTTAATAGTTACCATTAATAATGTCATCATTTATTCATTACCAGAATGATGAACATGAGACTGTTTAAGTTTACTTCAAGTTCTCTTTTGGCACGTCAAAGTTTGACGTTCAATCTTTTGCTATTGTTCAACAAATGGATAAAATGATGAGTTTGATATTCACTTGCAAGTCATCAATATCAATAGTTGCATCTTTGTTGGTTCAACTTCACCGTTCTCATGAAAGAAAAATTGAAAAGATTATCAATTTCAGCTTATTTTCAATGATACTCTCAATGTTCAACAGCATTATTCAAATAAATAATAAACTCACAGACTTTTCAAACTTAATGTCGATGCTGACCCAAATACCTCTTTGATCACATTGATACTGAAATGTGGTTACAATAAGGAAAGAAATTTCAATTTATGAAATTCCAAGTAAACTGTTTTTGTTATGCAACATTTTCGCTCAATATTTTGAATGTTATCTGTGAATATTGAAAAGTAAAAGTTCATGAGTCAATTAAAAGCACAAAAGTAACAATAAAATGGTCAAATTTTAATTCAATTACAACTGAGATTAACCATTTTCTAGCAATTCTGTTCAATATCAAAATAGCGGAAATCATGAAAATTTCTATTTCTATTCATGAAAAAAGCTATTTTGAGACATTTTTCATTCAAATTTAGTAAAAGATTCGAAGCCAAAATGGTGTAATTATTTTAATTTTAACAAATTAATTGAAACGAAAACCAAATTCAATATTCATTCGAAGGATTGCAAATTATTAAACCTGACTCAGGGGAAGCATGCAAATTGAGTTACAGCACAAGAGTCCCTTGCAACTGCAATTTGAAATAAATTAGAAAGTCGAAGATTATCTCTCGAGGTTTTGTTCAATAACACTTTTGTCAACCTAAAAAGGCTCAATTCAAATGTAAAACAAAAAGCTATTCAACTCTTTAGCCTCAATCAATAAGCTATTAAACAGTTTAGAATCCATCTGATGAAATAAATTACTGATGGTTAACTCTCAATATTGACTTTGATACCTTTCTGTCCAAAAGCACTGTTAGCCCACAACAATTATTAATGCAAATGCATTGTCTTTAAGCTAATTAGCTTAGTCTCGAGATTTGAAAAGTATTTAAATGTTTCATATACATTTCTTAATAGATTTCAAGAGTCAATTAAACCTCTCCAAATCAACAGTTATTCATGTCTTGATTTTACTTTGAATGTATTCAAAGCTGCAACTGTGAATGTCATCACTTGTACTCGAGCTGTTGAAGGGAAGAGATGAAATGAAAGCTGGAAAAAGACATTGAATGAAGATATAAAAGTGGCTCGTGAAGCTCTTAACACATAAATATTAAGTATTCATGTTCATTTATTAATCTAAATGGTTAAAGAAAATGAAATGATGGTGAAATGGTGAAGTGTATTAACGAAGAGGAAAAAAAGGGCAAAAAGAAGAGGAAGAAGCAGTTAAATGCAAATGATGCGGTTTAAAAGCCATTCCAAGACATTTCTTTTCACTTGATAATCATCATGATTCTCTTTCTTCTGATATTTGCATTTTATCATCCAACTGCTTCCAAAGTCATCAATGAAAGACTCGACTTTTCGCTTTGTTATCAAGTCACAGTCTATCTGATTACATGATGTTTACCTTGTTTTTGTTGCTCTAACGATAACCAGATATTTTCGTTATCCAATGCATTATTACTTCACAGCATCAATAAATGTAATAATATCATGTAACGAGAAGAAGAGGAAAAATGTCTTTTTTCCTGTTCCCTTCAACTCATCATTAAGTTCAATGTTATGACATTTTTATCCCAAAAAATAGTAATAAATTGCTCTTTACAATATTTATTACAGAAAAAAGTTGAACAATTAACTTTACATTTAATAGTCGTTTTGTTGAAAAGAAGTTAAATACATCAAAAACACAACAATGATCATGGTAAAGGCTCATTAAAATGAAACCTCATTAATGATTCTGTTACTTTTCCTTTTCATCATCACATCGAGAGAGAAAATATTTTTTCTTTTCGTTTTTTCTCTCATCATAAACTCATCCAAACCATCATCATTGTTGGCTGCCTTTCAGGTGCAGGGCAAAACACGATTCCAAGTTTTCTAATGTTTCTCTTCGATTGTCAATGAGTCAATTTTGAAACGCTTATCAAATAATTCATAAGGAAACTGTATCAACCGTGAGGAATCATTAGTTTCATCTTGAGGTCAACGGAATAAAGAATCCATTTTAAACCATTTACTTCAGAAGATGAATCAACAAAATGTTTGCCCACGAATTTTTGCTTCGACCTTTTTGTTCCCTTTTCTTTGCCTGTTTCATTCAAGTGCAATGTTAACTCAGCTAAACAAAGAGCAAACCTTAATGATATTGTTACTCTGGTTGACACGGAATACCTTCATCTTTACCAGATTAAATGGATCATTAATAATCTAACCAAAATGTTTCCAACATAAGTCAACAATCACAAGATTAACCTTTGATGTATGATTTATTTTCATTTCAAAAATCATTGTCTCAATGAGATGGAGTCAATTGAGGTTCACTTTGATAATTTGATCAACTTTTCGGGTTTGAAAGGCAGGTCTAAAAGGCTAAATTTAGTCTGCAAGTTCATAATGTTATTAAATCTTCGAGATTTCTCTTCAGTTCTACTTTAGAGAATCAAATTTTATAAAAGCCTTATATTGTTGATCAATAAACATGTTGGCATGAGATTTGCACTCCTAATTTGCTCAAAAAAGCATTAATTAACAACTTCTACACCGAATTTATAATAATTTTGATCAAAATTTAACAAATGTATTTTGCATACAACTTTGTTTCGAGACTAGTATTTACTGCTGGTAATCATGTATTGAAGTGTCGCTTTCTGAATCCTTTTTAATGATTTTTAATGCGAAAAGAGTTTTGTTAATAGTTCCTAAGAAAACATTACGCCTTGTCACTGAAAATATATTTTTCAAATCAAACGAAATACAATCTTTTATTTAAATGTTCATTTCGTTGCCTTTACCGTCAGAATAGGATCAAGCAACAGATAGCGACGTTTGCTTGTCCAAGTGAAGTGCCAAGTATTTGAAAAATCAAGAAAATATAACCATAAAATATAAGAAGCAAGTGAAGATAATAACTCGGCGAAGAAATTGATAATTCATGAAATAAATCTTTTGTAGCAATTTTCCCATTCGATTAGTTAGACAAACTTGTTGAAAGTCAGATGAATAAGTATGAACTAAATAGTGACAAGAAGTGAATTCAAAGCTTATTTGATGAAATTTTATGATAATCATTCTTTCTCTTCCAGTCTCATCCCTTAACGAATGTGAAAGTATAACTGAATAATGGTGACAACCTCCCAATGTGATTCCGAGGATTTCCAATCAAAGCTAAAAATATAATATTCACGAGGATATGCTGATAAGCGAGAAAGTCTCATTGTTTTGCCTCCTTTTCTCTTCTAAAACACTATTCTATTATAATGAGTGTAAAAAAGTGACTCCAGAAATAGTAATCAAATGATGAATATCATGAGATTCAATTTCAGCAGATAATCTTTTCTTTTCTTTTTCTCTTTTCCATTTTCCTTACTTAACTTATTAATGATTATCACTTTGGTTAAGTTAATGAATCTCGAAGTAAACATTGTCAAGAGAAAAGAGTAAAAGATTTTCTTGACGAAAATCACAAAGATTGATTCTTTCAGTTCAACTGAGCATTTTATTTAAAACTTTTTTTCCTCATTTCACAGCATTTCATGTGAAAACTGGCAGCAAACAGAAAAGGCAACAAACAAAACGGAAATTTGTATTAATATCAAACTGTTATCGTAATATTAAGTGATAATGTTTTCTGAGCCAAAATGGAATGAAATGTTTGCAGCTTTTTTTTAATACGAAAAGCGCAAATATAATCATAAGTAAAATTGGCTGATAAAAGGTAAGAAATAGATTGTTCTCAAGAGGAAGTAATATTGCTGAAGACAATCTTCCAAATGTGTTCAGTTTCTTTCGATCTTCCTGTTTCTTCAGGTTAACTTTTTGAGAAAAGAGGAAAAAAGGATCAACTTTTTTTCTTCTCTTTCTTCTCAACTCTTGATACGTTTGGAGATGAAATGAGATGAAGAGAAGAAGAAGAAGAAGAAGAGAAAAAAAAGTTTTCTCAAGAAACGTAATTTCATGTTTGGAAGGAAAAAAAATTTCTGACAAAATTGGCTGACCAATTGAACAATTACTAAGCTGTCAAAAAGTGTTTCAAATGGTCAACCAAACCATGTTTCTTATCAACAGTTTGCTTGGAAAAATGAAACTCTCTTTCGCTAACCTCTTTACTTATTCTCAATGAGACAGAAAACAATAAATTCAAGTGTTTTTACCTTTTAAATCGACCTTTTATCTGTAGCTTGACCCAAGTCAAGACTTTAACAGAGAAAATCTATTTGTTTTCTTCTTCTTTCTGCCCTAGTTATCCATGATAACTTTCATTCTTTACCTACTTTTCACCTTGTTTGAAGAGGCAAGATGGAAAGATGAAAAACTTCTGTCTACAGGTAATCGTAATGAGATTAAAAGGCTATCAGTAGGTGTTTACCATCAAAAGCAAGAGTATCAAGACTTTCATCTTTTTTTCTCAATTTTTTCCTCTTTTCTCTTCATCATCCTTGTAAACAGACGAAAGCCGCTGGGAGTTGGATGGCTGGGAGGTTCAACGATAAAAGTGAGAAAAGTGTTATATTTTTTGAGGAAAAAATGAAGAGAAGAGAGTTGATGAGGAGTGATGGAGAGAAGGCGAAACAAAGTGGGTTTTTATGTCAAGTCTAAGTGGTGTTCTGATGGACACTTCTAAATGAAATGAAGAAAAGCAAGCAAATTGAAAGACAGATAAAAATGAGGCAAAGTTTTAGACAGTGATGAAGGTAACGCTGACAGGATAAAAAAGCACGAGTTTGCTTCGAGGTAATGCAATGATAACAGTCAAGGAATGGAGTAATTGATCTAATTTTAGTGTTCAACAGCAAGTGTCCAAAAGAAGCGAACTTTTGACCAGAAAAGGTCTACATTTTGTGGCAACTTTTCCTTCCACTGTTCTTCTGGTTTCAGGCTTCAATCGACTTGCATAGTTGATCAAATCATGTTGATTGATGATTATATAAAGACTGCGACTTGTCAAGTTGTCTGATTAAAATTCACTGTAAATGTTTGATAATGAAAATGTTTCAAAATTGTTAGATATAAGGATCACTTTTCCACATCAAATTAACTTGCCTTAATTGATATAAATTTATAAATTATTCAAAATTCCCAAAAGATTAATCTGTATTCTGTTTATTCCAAACGAGTTTACCCTGAGAGGCGTTTTCTTTTCTCTTCAAATTAGCCTTGATATTTGCACCTTTCACTTGCTCAGCAAATCACCTAAAGGTCAAATGAATTGTAATTAAAAAATAGCAAAGTAAATATAACAAAGTATTTAGTAAACAAGAATGATAAATGGAAACGTTTTCCATGCCAAATTTGTTTAATCAAATTTTGTAAATTTTTTCATATTCCGTTTCATGAAGAAGACATGCAAACGATCTCTTGGTTTCTGCCCTTTGCTCACTCTCGACTTGAGAATAATTATTCAATAATAAACCTTTTCTCTCTCCTTTACGACAAAAGCAACTTCATTAGTGGCTTAGCAATGAGTCAATCCTTTCATTGAAGAGCAAAAAGTTGGAGAAAAAAAGACAAAAAAAAATAACTTTTGATGACACAAAACCTCATATCCTTTCAATTCCCTTTCAGAGCTTCTTTTCACCACGATTTATGGTGTTAATGGTTTTTTTGTTATCAGGAAACTGTAAACTAACTGTGTTACATATTAACTTTTGGTTCTACTCATCACTCCGTTTAACAATAATATTATTCATACAATAGTTAACAAAGGGGAGTTGATAATAACAGGGAGTGATTATGATTATTTCTCCTTCCTCGCTGCTTTTTTGTCCAATTTCAATATTTTCTGCACAGTCTAATCAATATCTGCGGGTTTCTTTTATAATTAGCAATTGTCTCATGTAATGCAACCATGTTACATGCAATGCTGCTCGAGTTAAAAGAATTACCATTCAATTCGATAGCATTCAGCAGTCAGTGTTGAGCAAAATTGAAATTCCATGCCATTCTCTTTCATTCAAATGAATCTTTTGCAAGTTCAGTGCAACTTAAGATTACTGAATCAAGAGTTTTCATTAGAAATCATTTCAAACTTTACATTCCAAACAGCGGCGAAATGATCATATTCAAATTGCGCTGGACAACACTGAATGGAATTTCAATCAAAATCGAATGTTTTTTTTCGCTGAATTACATGAACATGATTAGTTGGACTCAATGTTGAGAATACAGTTTTTACAGTTATTTATTAACTAAAGATTGTTGAGAAAAGTCAATCTTTTGCAATTCGTGTTTGATTTTAAAATCAATATTTTTTCATGATATCCATCTGTCTGAGCGAATTGAAACATTTCCATGATTGAGACATAAAAGAGTGAATTTAACTCGTGAGACAAACTCGTGCAATATTTGCATTCAAGATGCTTTTCAACTTCATGATAAGGTTAAATTGAAGATGACATTGAATCGATTCCCATGATAACTGTCAACGTTAAAGTTACTTTGTGCTATTCACTTTTGGCAAAAATGAATACTCAAGACTTTATTTTGAAACTCGTACCATAATAGCTGAAGAAAATGATATTACAAGATAATATTTCTGATTCAATTGCATGTTATGAGTTGTTTCCTGTTTCCATCAAGAATCATTATCTTTTCCATTCAAGTTGTAAAAGAAGCGAAAAGTACAAAAAGAAACGAAGAAATTGAAATTCGCATTTCAAATGAATTCAATTAATTAGATAAATTGTTGACAATAAATCTTATAAGCACTTAGCAAAAATTATATTCAATTGTCACGAAGAGTCGAGTTTTAATTGAGAAAAATGGGAAAATTGAAACGAATTTCAATTGTTAGTAATTCCTGATATTAGCTGATAAAGCTGGATCTCGGTGAAGCACTTAAAGAAAAGATAATTTCATTCAGAAAGAACTTGAGACACGAACTGTTCTGAAAAAAGGCTAGAGAAGAGTCGATTGATGAGGAATCGCAAGATGAAAATAAAGTGTGAATGAATGTGGAACAGGTATCATCGATTCAACCATTCAGCACGTTTCTTTTCAGATTATCATTTCTTATTTTTCCAATGAGAATTATTATGAGAATTTTGCAAATTTCAAGTTCAATTCGATTGTGAATTAAATTTTCATGTTTTTATAATTAACTGTCAATGAAGCTGAATAGACACTTGTTATTGATTTTTCCAATCATTTTTCTTCTCTAATCAGATTTAATTTAACACAAAGATAACATTGAACATGAAAAGTTGTGGAAAGGGTTGAAATGAACTTAAGCCTTGAGGTCTTAAAATGTTTAAAGTTTCTTCTCCATTCTTTTCTTATTATGGAAATGATAACATTTTACCATGAAAGTTGCTCAACTAATGGTAATAAAAGGTATTTAAGTTGAGTTTAAAAGAAGAAGAAGAAAAAAAATGAAACGAAAATGAAAAGAGATGAAAAGTGGAGACAAAAAGACAAGGAAATGAAGGAGAATGATGAAAGATGGAAGATAACATTGAAAGTATATTTACATTTGTAACTGTGAAGCCGAAAGAGAGAAAGTGGGAAAAAAATGATTTCTCTTCATGTTCATCTTCTTTCTCCTCAAGATATTACCATTAATGTTCATCTAAATCTCATTTTTGCCTTTTCCCTGACTCTCCCAAAGGTATGATGAAAGGGAGTTATCATTCCTCGATGATAATACATCAACCCCAGTAAAGTTGTCAACTTTTCTGCAAAATTCAATCTTGCTGTGATAATGATCATTCCAAATGCATTTACAGATTTATGAATAGCCAAAACAATATTTGAACAACCAATTGACGATGATAATAATATTTCCATTTCTATGTTAATAACAATTTGAATCGTTCAATATCTATAATTTTGAGTCAACTTTCAATGAAAAAAGAAGGAAAAAGTCGCTCAATTTAATTTGTAAATCTTTTTCTTTTCCACTTTTCTGCATAATCTAAAGTCTAATGATTGGCTTCATTTGTTTCATCAGTTGTCAGGTTTTTATCACGATTTCAATCTTGCATTTCACTTTTCCATTTCCTTTTGAATAATCATTGAACGAGTAACGGCAAAACAAACAATCAAATTCAATGTTTCATCTTTTCTCTCCAATTGATTGTAAATTCATTGATTTTACTTGATAACTTTTCAATGTGAACATACAACGAAAAAATGTGTTACTTTGCTGTTTCTAAAACAATTACGATTCTCTTTTTTTCTCGCTCTTTTCATTCAATTCCAATACTTATTTATTCCGTTTGAATATAACAAAAGTTTTAAATGATTATCAACTCAAGTCACGAGTTTTATGATTGACCTGAAAGGAACAAAAGGTTTCCAATTGATGAAGCTGGGAAAACATTGTGTTGCTGATGAGAGAAACGCCAGAAAATACAATTTGATTCTTTTTTTACTCTTTTTGCCTTTTCTTTATTAACATGAAAATGTTTCCAAATCAATTGTTTATCGAATCCAATTGAACTCAAAGGTGACATTCAGAGCAAATTGTGAATAAACGTTTACATTTAGATGATTATTTCTTGAATTTATTAAGCAAAAGAAGAAACGACAGAAAAAAGCAAAATGAATTTGCCAGAATAGAAAGCAAAGGAAGAGAAATTATTTTGCAGATGAAGATGAAACTGAAGGGAAAACGTTCAATATCACGATATGATATTGCATTTATTAAGCATGTTTGCTTTCAAGTCAATTGTTGTAGAATCATGCAATCAGTTTCTCTCGTTCATCTAATTGAAAGCAAAATGTTTCCTTGCTTTTCCATGCTGTTAGCCTAAGAAAATGATAATGGAAATGATTACGAGTAATTCATTATGATTTGAATCGCTGCTTAGTCTTTGTTTCCTTGGCTTGCACAGGGATCTTCAAAGTTGAGACAGAATGCAGAGTTCAAATGTTATCTTGATTTTACTCCAAGAAGTTGCAATGTTAACGATGATTATTCCGTGATTTTTTGTCTCAACATTTTCATTTGATCCTTTAAGGTCATTAGTTGATTATTTTCATGTAATCAAGAGTGATATCGCCTTTAGCAGTTTCCAGTGTTTAAGGACTGGAGTGAAGGGCAATCTTTCAAGTCTAATGTGAGAATCAAGTTTGAGCAAATTGAAATAATCACATTCTGACAGTCACGCAATTTGGTTGCATTTTTATTCACCAATTAGATTGTAGTGCGAAAAGGATTGAGTTGTAACAACAAAAGTGATTTTTTATGCACAATTAAATTTTCTTTTTATATCAAATTGTTTCAAGTTATTTAAAATTGATGATTGATGAGCTTATTAACACTTTTGATTGTAATAAAGGGATTAAATTGAAGATGAATGTTTAGTTAATTTGAAGTCGCTGATAGCATTTCAATTTTGGATTCAGTTTGAGTGTAAAAGGTGAAATTTTCCTGGAATCAATTTTTCATTGATCAAATTCTTAGTCAGTTTAATAAATGAACCATTCTGAAACTCTGGAGTTGAACGAGTCAGAACTGCAAATTGAACTAATTGATAATTCGGATGTGAAAGTATCGCAATAGCGATAAAACAAAAGCAAACTAATATGAATGTTTCCAAATGTTGAGCTGAAAACTTGGTTCAACCTAATTCAAACCAATTTCATCGAATCAAATTGCGAATGTAAATTATGTGTTTACTTAAGCATTTGATAAACGGCAAAAAACAAAAAAAAAAGATGAGATAACAAATTTTTCTCTGGGAGTGCAGAATATCTTGAGGTTATTCAGGTTAAAAGGTAATCTTGAATTCATTGAAGTTAGCTTTTGATAACATTTCAAATTGAATAAACAAAATTGTATTCATAAAAGTCTCAATTAACGGATAATCCCTGAAAAGAGACAATTTCAGATCACCATTTCAAAGCGTTAAATGGCTTGATTTGCAAACACGTTTTGCTCAACCTTTTGAAATTGATCTCAAAATGCTATTTTTTAATCGAAATCAGGAGAAGTCGAAAAGTTTCCTTGAAATGAGAACAAAATGTGGATGAAAAGATTGCGAGAAACGTGCCTTTAGTTATAAACCAACCTTACGTTGTTGTATACAAACTGAAAAACTTAATTCCAAAGATAAAAAGCAAAGATTTATGATTGACATGATTGATACTTGACAAGAATGTTTCATTTCTGAAATAAACAAAAGGATTGTGCTAACCAATAGTTTCGATAAAATCCTTTAAAGCTCATCTTATCACAAACAATAAACTTAAGGTTGAATGAATCTGATTGGAATCGAAATTTTCATGAAAAAATCTCAATTCGTTGAGAGAAACGAAATTGACTTTGAAAGTTTATTAAAAAAGCTGAAAACGCAAATGTTTTTAGCTTATTGAGATTTTTATCAAATGTTTTCTGTTTCTTGGATGAAAAGCAAAAGGTAACCAAAGTAATCTGTAATTTAATCTGACCGCAATCCAATTATCCGATCAAAATCAATGTTAACTTCATTACAACAGAATTGGCAAAATAATTAAAGGCAACTTCAATATACTGTTTCAACCTTTTCTAATCATCATTATCATTGTTATCTCTTCTCGTTGCGCTTTAATTCAACTAATAAGTTCAACTTTACCTTATTGAATTACAGGTTAACAAATTAGGTAATAACAGTAAACATTGAACATTCCTCGGTGAGATTGCATGATAAACAGTAAATTGATTAGTCTTCAAGTGAGAAAAGATTAAAATATTGAAGCAACATTTTAAAACTTGAATACTTTCAGCATAATCATGAAATTGCCTTCAAAGTTCAATATTTATGGTAAAATTTGTTTATCCACAGATGCGAATGAAAATAATCATTTAGATTATCATTTAAACAAATTTGGAAAGCGAATAGAAAGCGATCACTTTCTGTTCGATATACTTTCTGATTGTTGAATGGAGACACAACAGGGAGTGAAAAGATTATTTCTGTTGATAAAAAGTTGAACTTGCCTTGAAACAGAATGAATAACAATGAAAATGTTTCTTGATTAATTGAACCATGATTTTAAGGTAAACACGGTAAAGGTGAGTAAATCTTTCTGTCAACTGTAATTTGCTGACGATTCTAATGCACCAATAAGTCTACACTTTCCTGTGTTTATCATGAAAATATTTCCCATTGTGATTGGAATTGAAATTTTCATTGTTGAAGCTTTAAATCAAACGATTTGACATTTCCATCAATTTAACAAACCTTTTAGCGACTTTAATGTCGCGATTCAGATTATCATTTAAAAATGTATTATGATTAAAGTTTCAAAATTTGACTCTTGATTCATTCATTCTTCTTCTCTACAGTTTCGGATAAATGGAAGAAATCAATTCCTTTTCGTGAGAAAATAAAATAAATTGATATTTTATGGAAAGTAATACATTTTGTTTCGTTATTGAATATTTTGAGTGTTCATGAGAAGCAAAAATGAGTTGAATGGAAGAGAAAAAATTGAATATAATAAACGAAATAGCCATCGACTTTTGTATTCACTCCAATCAAGTTTGCAACTTTTCAAAACCAATAAAGCAAACTTGAAGGTAACTCTGGAAAACATGACCTGAAATGGACTGTTAAGCTTGAAATTTCTCAAATGAATACAGAAAAGTAAAATGCTTTAGTTGAAACCATTTCATTTAAAGTAATATTTTGATTCTGAATGGTTCAAGATAAAGGTTTGACGCTTCATCTCATCACTCAATTGATATTGGATGGAAAGGGAATGAGATTTGAAATTAATGCAAAAGGCGATAAATTGCCTTTTAAAAGTATTCTGGTTAAACTTGGTTTAATTTGAATTTAACATTTTGTCTTGACATTAAATTGAAACTAAAATAATGAATAATTTTACTGGAAAATATAAAAAATTGATTTCATTTGCATAAGAATCATTTTTCTGAATAATAACATCAATCACAATTTGACCACAATTTGAGAGTTTGCAAGATAGCAAAGACTTTGCCTTATTTAATCATTGAAAGTGGCTGAGTTTTAAATTACAGGGAAAAAATGTTCGCGATTTGATTTGAACTGTTAAAGCTTGAGTGGCAATTGATTTGCAGCGTTCAAATTGTTCAAGTTTCTCCCTGAAAAGTGTTGCAAAAATCAGATTAATTGGCTAACAAGAATAATATCTTTAGACTTTACAGACAATTATCAACATATGGGCTAGCATTCAATCAATAGAGACTATTTTATATGCAATAGTGATTATATCATGGTTCGTTGAGTTGACTGTGTAATATGAAAAATAGATTAGAAAATATTATAATCACTTATTTTTATTGCGAAAAGAGATGAAAATTGCTTTTTTGTTTCTGGCAACAGAATTCAGTGAATAAAATGTAATTATTGTGATTATCATGGAAAGGGAAGAAAGAGAAATATCAAAAATCATTACAATATCAGAAGGAGAAACGATGGTAAAAAAATGTTGATAATTAGCCAAAGTGAAAACAAGAATCAATTGTTGATGGTAAAGGGAAGGAATAAATTGTTGCGTTGATCATTTGCAGGTAAAACTTGTGCTAAATGATTGTAATGAACAAGAAATGGAATAAGAAATGTAACAATAACATCGATAATGATAATGATGGAATAATAACAATTCTGAATCATGGTTTTACTGGTTCAGAGTTGCAGTGCGTTTGTAAAACAATTGATATTGAAAGAAAGGTTTCACTAATCAAATGGTTATTGAATGAAAAGGTTGAAAGCAAGAGAAAGATGTAACCAGAAAGGAAAGCGGAGAAACACAAGAAAAAATATGGAATGGCAATCAACCTTTTCGCTCGATTTAACTGTGATCTATTGATTAAATTGTTGACGGTTAATCCAAAAGAATATACTTGGACAGTCTATTAGAAAAGGGAAACTCTTGACCTTTACTTTTGTTCGCCATCATTTTCATCTTCATCATTCTATCATTCTCATTGCCAAATATGGTTTTGATGGAATCGAGTTTGAAGCTGAAGCAAAGTTGAGCAGCTTCACCTAATGGACATAACATTACATGATATTGGTGAAAATTTTTCATCTCAACTGTTCATTTCCATCTTCATCATTTATCTCTCGATACATTTTACGATACTTTCAATGTTATTAATAGCATGAAAAATAGGCAGCAATTTGGTGAAATAGACGGAGGAAAACTGGAAAAAGGAAAATGAAGGAAAGCGATAATTTTGTATTGTGCGAATGAGCTGATTGCGAGTCGAAACCGTACCAATGAAGAGAAACAATTCTCATTCCAACAGATTATTTTGATGGGTCAATAAAGCTTCATAATTGGACTGAAAATTAATCTTCTCCTTCCCTTGGCTGCAAGTGCAACTTGCAACGAAAAGTAGACTTGATATTAGAGTTGAAAGTTATTGAAATTATCAGTAACACGATGCTGACTAATGATGTCTGGCAAAGTAAGCCAATAGTGTTTTCGAATGGCTTGATGGTCATACATCAAATCAATGTGCGCCATTCTACTAGATATTATCTTGTTGATGTTTCCATGAAAATAATGTGAAAAAACATGCAAGAAAGGAAAGTGATTGGAATAAGAATGGATTATTCGCAAAGGACATTCTTTACTTCCGTTTTCCGCTCTAATCTATAATAATGATGATAATAATACACTTTTCTTCTTTTATTTTGAAAAAATATCTTCTGCCTATTGAGTTGTATTCCTCAAAGGAGCCATTATTCAGGCAACACAAAACTTTGATCCCAATAATGCATTATAATGCATTCTGTATATTTTATTATTCCTCATCTTTTCTTTTGCCTCCCAGTCGAGACTCGATTTCTGTTCTTGTTCAATTTGATTTTTATCATCGAGAAGAGAGAGAATCAGAGTTTTGGGCGCCAAATTTTCACCCTTTTCCATGGATTCAGTAGATAAGCATCTTCTTTGGCTTTTGTCATTTGCCATTACAAATTGAGTAGTAAATAGTGTAAATATGAGTAAAGATGTACTTGACCCGAGTATTTGAAAGTGGATTAGCTGTTAATAATACTTATTTGCTTATCAACTAATGTCTTCATGTTTTCTCAATCAATGTTTCTTTTTGTGTGTTTCGCGTTTGTATCTTGTTCTGTCTTTTCTTGTTTTTCTTTCCTCTCCTTCTTGTTGCTTCTCCAAGTATGCATATTATTCAGACTCAATGAATCAGAGGAAGAATCATGTTACCATTTATTGAGTCTTTTTCCTTTTATTTTCCTTCTCTATTTGCTTTCCATAAATGCTATTCACTGTGCAAGTCGAAGGCAAATGCTTGTATTACGGATGATTATGCATTTACCAGGAATCTGTATGTTATGATATGGACAGTATTTATGGTATTGAGTGAAACTGGTTTGGGTCTGCAATTGAAGCGATAAAGTAACAAAAGAAATGATAGGTGAACAGCCTTGTTAGACAGTAAACTCTTGGCGAGGAAATATTAGCGAAAGGAAATATTCTGAAGGGAAATTGGTTCGAGAAGAAATGGGATGAAATAATGATGTTCACCATTAATAAAACTTCCCTGAGGAGACATGTATTTTCATATCGTCAGGTTGATCAGAGAGACTCTCTTTCGAAGGGAGAAAAGTTTCAATTGCAATGAATATGCAGGTAAGTTGAACATGAATAAATATAAATGTGAAAACATTTGTCGAGATCACACAAGAAATTGATGTTGAGCAAGTGAAGAGTGCTGCTCTTGGTTCAGTTCTTGTTGCGGTAATTAAATAAAAAGCATGTAAATGGAAGGCTTTACATCTTTTAAAGTCAACGGTTTTACCTTTTTCAATGTTCAACTTGAATTTGATAAGTAAAAGGTAAAATGAAAAGTTACATTAGCTTGGAATGGCTGAACAGCATTTATCCTGAAAACTTGTTGGAAAACTCTTTTAGAGAAAATATCATTTTAAACTTTTCTTTGAGTCACAATTGTTAGAGCTCGAGTTTTGGTCGAAGTGAATTTCAAGGTATTTAAAAGAGCTTCGATAAAGTTTAGGTGCAATCATTGTGATGCCCTTTTCAGTCTATTTTCTCGTGTTTTATTATTCTATTGGTTCAATTCTTTTTGATAATCGATGGAATGATGGTGATTATGATTGATGAAATGTTTTCACTGAATGGCAACTTTACTTTGAATGATGATATCTGGGATGAGAAACTGTCTTCTCAGGAAATGAGCGAGAAAGAAAATCGGAAATGGAAAGAAAAGACGTTTCACTTTTTGATGGTCTTTTGTTAATCCTTGAGAGTTTCAATGATTTAATATTTTGACCAAAGCTTAACTGCAATCTGGTCAGCAATTTCACTCGACTCATTGTTGCTAATTAAAGATTCGTCAGTCAAAGAGATTCATATCGAGATCGATAAAAATTCTGAATCAATCTCACCGTTTCGGTCAAAAGAAACTGGAAAATCAATTTCTTCTCAATTAAACCACTTTTATCAAGTAATTTCCTTCATATCTTCAGGCAATTATAAAATGCTGAGTTCAGGAGAGTTGAACGTTCGTTTATCAGAATTGGTCAGAAGCCACCAGAACTCAATGAGAAAGAAAGTGCAAGAGCAATTTGCTTCTTCAAACTGATTAATAAAGTAATTTTTCTCATTCTTTTCGAGCTTCTCCTAAACATGGATAAAACTTTAACTCAAAAAGTGAGATAAATTGATTGAGAACATAATGAAGTTGGGATTTGGAATGAAATTTTAATGATGACGGATATGCAAATGAAACCACCGATAATTCATTCTGAAACTCAAGGGACGAAATGGATCGATGAAACTGCAAATAAATACATTTTGTCATCAATTTGTTGAAAAATCTATCACAATGTTGATCATTTATAAAAACCTTAGCAATGATTTACTGTGAAATGCGTTTTACAAGGTAAGTGATTATTAATGAGCAATGTTGGACAAGCTATACATTTATCAATTACTTTTGGTAATGAGACACAATACAGTTAATGGGGATCTTGACCTTTGCCCATTCAACCGCTATTCATTGTCTAATCGTTTTCTCCATTAATATAACAAGAATAAATAGCCTGAAATTTATGAGCTTTAAGATCAATAATACACCAAGGAGCATTTACAGAATTCAAGTTTCTCTTGCAGCAAAAGCTGATCATTACAAGTTATTGATGTTAACCAGCAACACAAGAAAGTGTTGAAGCGCAGCTATAATGTCCATCCATTGGACTTTGAAGCTCGACTGAATTTAAAAGTAAAGTTAAAATTACTTACAATGAACTCTCATGTCGTCAGTTCGAGTAACTGTTTGAAATGAAGGTGAATCAGCAATTACTTCACAGATGTATTTTCCTTCAGTGGTAAGATCACTTTTGTACAAATAAACACTTCCTCGAGTTGATTTGGTTTCCTTTTTTGGGTTGAAAATTGAGAAGCGAAGAAAAGTTGTCCATCATAAATTGCAAATGTCACCAAGCCATCATGAAAATGAGAAAAAAGAAGTCGGCAGAAAGAAAGAAAATGAGAAAACAAGAATAATAGTGATAATGCATTTACTCTCATTCACTTGTTTCACTTGTTTCGCCGTTCAAAGGGAAAAAGCTATTCAATATGATTTTGTGTACAATAATTCAAAAGGTTGTTGATGGTCACGTTAATGCTCTTTACCTTTACACTTGAGTCAAACAGTTTTTCATTTGAAACATTGTTACTCCATGTTGACCAGAAAAGTAGAAAAGGTTATTTCTTTTGCCATCTTCTTCATATTAAACATTACATATTATTGTCACATACACAAATTACTTTTTACTTTCTCTCTGTCTTGAAACATTTCTCATAACAATTGTTATCTTCTGCATCTTCAGCACTTTTCACCTTCTCTGTCCATCTTTAAATCTGGTTTTCCCGTTTCACCAAAAGTTCATTAATCACTATTCAATGTCAATCTCTGTCTATTATTATGTTTACTTTTGGCGATAAATCACTTTTTTTCCAGTAAAAAATGGTTCTTCTCGCCAGTCTCTTTAGACTTTTCAACTCCCAGTCTTGGACAACTTGACGCAAAAAAACATTTAAACGCTTTTTATTGTACAATTTTGCGTTTAACCTGGTAAAGAAGAATAATTTGCAAACTTTTCTCTCTTCTTTACCATGCATTGCATTTTGTTTGCCATAAAATAATATTCACTCCCAGTAACCTTTAGATAATTTTCTTGTGCACAAAATGTGAATATATATCATTAGTTTACCATAATAATGATTGTTATTATTATTGCCATAATAAAATGAGCTAATGGTTTATTATCTTAGCCTTTTTTTAGAGCAAAAAAGCTCACCTTCTTTATGTTACAATTTAAATATGAAGAAAGGAAGCCATTCGGATTGATTACCTGATTGTAAACTTAATGTTTCAACTTGCTTCTGTTAACGTCAATTAAAACTGTTGATGCTTTGATAAACTAGTCAATGTTTTTCATCAAAATTTCAATCAACTTTAACTTGCATTTCAAAGCTAATCTAAACTGTTGTTTTACTCGCATCTGCGCCTGAATTGAGGGCTCAAGAAAAGTTCAACATTTTTCACTCGCAAATCAATAGGCTAAAGGTGATTTAGAAAACTTAACAATTCAGTTTTCAATGATAAATGCTTCACTTCGCAATAAACTGTTCTTACTGATTCTAACTCTTAGTGCTTAAAAGTCAAAAGATTTTCAGACTTTCTGAAATATGATTTTATCAATTTATAGATTAACGACTTTAAATTGAGAAAAATTTTCAAACCAATTCAATTATTATAAAATAAGAAATTTCTATTCAATTCTAAATTGCTTTATCGATTTAAACTCTGATTTTCAACGGATTGAGGCGCTAAAGAAAAGTTCAATTTTAAAATTTTTTGAAACATATTTAGTAAACTTGCAATCTGCTAATTATTCTGGAAATTTCAATGATAAACTTCTACTCAATTTAGTGCTAAATTGTTCAAGCAACTGATTTTAGACATTTTTCCTGGTTATGACAAAATGGAATGAAAGAGTTTAGTTAAATTAACGACTTTTGCTTATTGTTTTTTTCATGATTGAACATTGTAAAGCAAGGTTAATTAAGTTGATAAACTTTCTCTGACCTGAACAAACAAAGGAAAACATAATGTTAATTGTTATTTGTGAATATCTTTTTACTCTCTTTTTAGGTACTTTTATCTGTTTGATTATCATTCATCATTATTGTGCGTGTAATAAGCTGAAACACATAGGACATAAGCTGTTAATTGTCTAATGATGATGGTAATAATAACAGGATAATTATAACAATTATAATGATAAAATGGTAATAGTAATGTTTATCGTAATAGGACTAATGATTCCGCCATTAATGGATCTGATAAAAGTAATGAAGAGACAAAAAACAACAAAAACAAGACTTACATCAATATAAACTCCAGGAGTTTCGTATGTGCTTGCTGGTGGATCCTGGTTGTGAACATAACGATAAAACTGTTTCTTGTCTTTTAAATTAATATCATGAAGATTTGCCTTGAACCATATTATTGAATAGAGATTATCATTTTCCAATTCATATGAACAGTTTAACCAAGCTGATTCACCGATTGTTATCGCTTTGGGCACATAAATACTTTTTATTTTCAAACAATCAATCATATCTGGTTAAGGAAGGAACAAGAAAATGCGATTTTTAATCAAAATTCAGTTTATCAAATGTTGAAATTCGTTTTATTCAAGTTTTACAGATAATTTCAATGTTGCCATTAATATTGTTTAAGCATTCGGTTCATCTTATTGATTGAATAGAGTAATTAAAAGAAAGCCTTTTTCAGGTTGAATAAGTGGGTTTTGGTGCTGCATTTGGTTGAGTTTGATTGAAAAGCCAGGGTTTGATGGAGAAAGGAACCACCAAAATGATTCAATGGTTAATATGAGCATTTGGTTGTCTGGCTTCAAATGTAACCAACCATTGAAACTGGAAAAAGTTTATCAAGTTTAACTTGATTTTCATTCTTACTTATTTTTAGTAATTTGATTTTGATGTAAGCCTGAATCGAAGAGCTCTAGGTATTGCTGAGCGATAAATTAAATCAACTTTAATCAACTGACCAGTTTCTTACTTGGCTTAACAATAAGTTGAAACTTTCTTCAATATTTCTTTACATCAATGAATCAAATCAAACAAAGAGTTACATTAGTTATCATTTTCAATTCCATTCAAAATCGTGATAAAACATTGCAAAGCAACAACCTGAACAGCTTGCAATCTATAAAGAACATTTATGATTCTTTTTCATTCTCAATCAAATATTCAATGATTATCTGTTGGTTCATTCTGCAGCCTTGAAATTGCGAATTAAAATGCGAAATTTCATATTCCATTGATTCCAGGATTACACTATCACTCTCGAAGAAACGTTTACCCAATTGCATCTCTTTATAGTTACAAGCGGGCCTGCGATCATGACTGATCGCAAAATTGTTTTTAATTCTGAACACATTCAATGTTATCCAAAAAACTATAGCCAAAAACTTTGACTTTTTAGTTAAGAGTTGGGACTTTGAGGGTTTGTAGTGGTATAAAAACTGAGGCCATTTATGAAATAAAATTTTTATGATCAGTATTTTTCAATAAAATTGAGTCCAAAGTTGAAACTTCGAATACCTTTTTAAAGTCGAAGCACCAGGTTATTTCACCAACTCTTAACTCTTTAATTGAAAAGCAGTTTAACATAAAATCCTAATCCAACAATAAACCTAAATATCCAAAGTTTTTCCCCTAAATACAATGCTATAAAATACGGATTCTGCATTTTTTCCCCCACACTGTTCAAACGTGAATTTCTCATAAACCTGAATTCCTAGAAAGTCCTGACTATTTTTCGTGATTGTAGTTTAATCATGGCTTTCATTCTATGTAAAAATTTTATTTAGAACCCGCTCAGTTTGGGCACAATCTTCCCGCAAAAATTTCATGTTTTGACTTTATATATTGTATAGATTAGTACATATTTCGGCTGAACTTGCTTGATTCGAATTGCAATGAACTGAAAAATTATTTCACTTCCATATTCGTCATCAAAGTGATCAGATAAATTTATTGTGACATTAATTCTGTTCAAGCAGTCGTGATTTCATCATGATAATTGTCAGATAAACCTAATCACTTTTGCCCAAACTTTGTATAAATCAAATCCAAATCCTTTTCTCAGACTAATTAAGTTAATCCTATTCCAAAGAATTATATTCAAAAGTGATTATCTACAGCAGATGTCTGGTTTCATGCTCATGTCAAACTGCTCATTGGTGCAGACCTGAAATAGCTAAATCAAAAGACCTCAAGCATAAATGGCAAACTCAAAATACAGCTGGAAATGGTGAATAAAAGGTCGACAAAAGTTGAAGATTATTCAATTCTTTCAGTTTCATCATTGACGACGTCTGGTTCATGACCGCTAACACTCGTTTCCCTGCAACACCAACAACAGGTCAACTCTGAGTGTGGATTTCAAAGAGCCTCAGACTTCATCAGCCACTTCAAAGGCGAATAAAAAAGCAATGAGCAAAGAAAGGAACATCAAAGTAACCATAGAAAAAATGATATCTTTTCGGTATCATGAACCTATTCAATTCAACTATTTTTTGTAAAGCCAAAATGCAATATTGAAATAATTTTCGAACCGAATTCATAAATCGTCTTTTAATGATCCATTTTCCATGGTCAGTATTGCAATTATCAATACTTGAAACTGGAAGACGAGCAAGAATCCAAAGCATTTGAATACGACATTCATGACAGTTATCGACGAAAAGGCAAAAAGTGCAGAAAAAATGATAAAATGAAAAATAAACGATCGGTTAAGAGCTGCAAAGTATTGAAATAGTTTAAGTTGAAATATATGAGAGTAAAAGTTATTTTTATAAACATCATTCCAAATTGATGATGTTGTTTACAAAAGATATTGTGACTTTGAGCCTCGAGTGCTTATCAAAAACCATTTCTTTATTAACTTTGAAGGAGAAGAAAACATCTTCAAAGTTATCTGAACCAATTTCCATTTCACCCAAACTTCTCATCGCCAATTGAATTGGGAAGCAAAAAGATATTGCAAGTTGTTCCAAAAGAACAAAAATGATAATTCAAATAACTCGATATTCCAACATTTATAGTCCAAGAATTTCATTATTTGAAGAAGAAGAAGAAAAAAATTGAACAGATTATTAAGATTATTAAATGTTTCAACAAAAGATTTATCAGTCAAATTATCATGAAATAATCAACTTAAAACAGTTTGAATGCAAAAATTACAAAGTAAATGTTTTTCCACATTTTTCACCATTTGCTTATTAATGTACCATGATGAGTATTCAATGCACGATGAATCTCTGATAATGAATTTTGAGGCAGAAAAAAGTTGCTAAAAGCTCTTCTCAAATTAGTCAGTCGTTTGAGCTTCCATGAGTTACCTGTTAATATTACAGAGTAAAGAAAAAAACTGTTGTTCTTTTGGAATCTTTAATAAATGAAATTAAGAATTTTTTGTTTCATTTTTTTCTGTTCTCCATGAAATATGATACAATTAACTTTAAGCTCAGGATTACATGGAATTGTTTAAAAACCTTTGCAAGTTAATCAATTTCATCGAAAAAATATTTTCTTCTGTTAATTAAAAGTTTAATAAAGACTGATGAATATTGGCATTTGTACTTTTATTAAAAAGCATTTCAATTAATGATCAACTGATCATTTAAAGCCATCAAGCAGAGCTTTTCATTTTTCCTGAAAAGAACAGAATTTAATCGAAATTTGAAGCAAAAATTGTTCCTAATGATGATTAGTTGCTGCCAGTGAAAACAATATTCAGTCGACATTTGAAATTATTCACCTTTGAATGGGAAAATTGGTCGAATCTCAAAGGAATCGAAACTCTGTGAGCAAAAGGATATTCAAAAGTTCTGGCTTTTATTGAAATGAGAACATCTTTTCAACAGTTAGTTGAGAACAATATTTTTTTCTCTCTTCTTTTTCAACATTATTCAAAGCAATCAATATGAAAACGATGAGCAAATGGTGATAACTTGAGAAACAAAATATTGCTCTATTCAGATAAGAATACTTGAAGCTTATCAGAAGTAATGTTTCTTATTTACTCAGATGGCTTATTAGTTTTCATTGATCTTTTTCTTTCCATGGAGAAAAAAGTTGTTCGTTTTTTTCAAGTAAATATTATTTTCATTATTAACATTGAGGTTGTGCAAAAAAAGTGAACAAAATTTTGTTCAACTTTTTGCTTCTTCTTCACTGGGAATGAATATTATCATATGTAATGTTATTAAATGAAGAAGGAATTTACATTCAGATGGATTCATTGATAATAATGATCACGTAGATGACTTTTTTAGAGTAAAATTGTTAATTATGTTTTCTGGAATTCGGTTGAAGAAAGTTGCTGGAATAACAAAAAGGTAAAGTGTCATGTTCCTTATAATTTATCATGAAAGGAGAGAACAACATTTTCTTGCTCTCATCCAGTTTAGTTATTCATTTCATAATGTAATTCAGATTTATATTCAAACTTTTGCTGATTAAAGGCAAAACTATCGAGTGAATGATGAAAACTAATAATGGAAAGATCACTTTATCGAGATTGAAGACATTCATTGTGTTTCCGTGAAAATGCTCATTCTGCACTTTCTTTGACTAAAAACGAGGAAAAAAACAGATTCTTCCTTTTCTTCGCCATTCAATCGATTTGGCTGAATATTTGTTTCCAATGAAAACATTTATTAACATTTCTGTTAATCAGAATAAACGGTTTAACTGTTACTTAAATTCCGGAAATGGCAAGCTTACAGATCATGTTTAGATTTGAAGGATTTTGTCGGAAAATGGTGAGCAAAATGATTCATGGAAATGAATGAAACTTGGCAAGAATGTTAATCAAGCAAATTATTTCAATAAAAGCTAATATTCATTGTTGGGCTTGAAGGATAAAAGAGTCAACTTTAAGGGAAAGTGGATAAAGAATTGTGATTCAAACTCCAACTCAGGTCATGAGAGATTAGACAGAAAATCTTGCTCAACTGATTTGGCAAGAAACAAAATTCTGTTGCAACAAGCTATTTGATGAATTACATGAGATCACAGTAAATCTTTTTTGAGAAGAATCTTCAACAGAATTTTAAAAACTGAAATTGCAAGAATGAAACTTCATTTTATCTAGTACAATGGAAATGTGAAAAATATTGAATTTCACTGAAGAAAAAAACCATGTAACTATGAAAGAACAAAACAATTTGTTCTTACATGGTTGACTTTCGTGCTGAAAATATTGATTAAGACAATCAAATTGAGTCCATGAATTGCAAGGAAAGGTTAAACCTAAAAGTCCAAAGTTTACGAAAATCTGTTTTGCACACTTCAAGTCAACTTTTGACTAGAGTTTGAAAGGTGAACAAATGGTCGATGGTTCGATGTGAAAAGCTGATTTTCCTCAGAAGATAAAGAACAAGAATTGCATCGAGCGAATTTCCAAGTTTCAAACATTTTCTTGGTTCAGCTTCGCAATTCACTTCTTTTCGTTGGATGAGATGCTTGACGATTCCAAAAGTTTCTTGATTCAATGTTTCATTTTTGTCTTGAATAAGTCTTTAGAAATGTAAAGTTTTTTGTAAATTGAAGTTGGATTTTGGAACGCTCATCATTCCATGATTTGTAAATCGATCTCAGATGATTGCGTTTTGTGACAAAAGTACATGATTATGGATTCACTGATTTAATGATGATAATTGTTAGTGACTTTTACGCTTGTTCAAATACAGACTTGTAATTTGAGGAGAGAAAAAGAAAGTAAGAAAAACAAAGAAAAAACATGGTTATGATTGATTGTTTCATTGATTGTTAAAAGTATGGTTACATAGTCGAGTCAGATAGTCAAGAAGAGTCAACCATTTGAAAGATTTTACTCTTACTCAGCATGAATTATTGTTGCTATTGGTTTTTATCATCCATTCAACTTTTCCATTCTATTTTCACGCTTTTCTTTTCTCTTCATGATCAGAGTCACCATCATCATCTTTCACTCCTTACATACCATCTACATTATGTGTTCATGGTTGAATCAGTGATTCAATTCAGGGAAAGAAGAAAAGATCTTTGATTCGTTACACAAACCTCAAGTTTATCTGTCTCATGAGAAGCTGTTTAAATCATGTAATAACCAAAGGAATTCTTCCAATCTCGATTATCCAACAAAAAAAAATCAACTTTCAAAGACTTGGTTTTACATAGAAAAATGTAAAAATATTTTCCAATATCAAATGAAAAACTAAATTAAAATCAAAATAAAAAAGCTGAAAAATATATCAAAGAATAGAATGGAATTTTCGATTCCAGTTTTAACCGTAATTCTGATCAAAGTGGATAAACGTTTTATTTCATGAAGCTCAACTGTTAGACGTTTCTAGTTGCAAGTTCAACTCTCTGCTAACCCCATGTAATTGGACAAAAAATGAGTTAATTAATAATGCGGTTGGAAATGCTATTTTTAGTGTTGTTCACCAAATATTTGATCAATGTAAAGGTGATATAAATATTTAATTACTTGTTAGTGTAATTATTTGTAATCAATTTAAATCAATGATTGAAGATAATGTGCAACTCTAATTAATGAAATTGATTTTTTCTCTCTGTTTCCCACTTTTCCCATTTACATGGATTAATGAAAGCATCAATGTCAACCGTATGTTGATAAGGAAAAGGTGTGAGCTGAAAATTGATGAATAACATTTGCTGTTCCAACAGAGCTGCGGTTATGTGGTTACAGCTTGCAACAACAACGGAAACATGGCAAGGGCAAGAGGGGCGTTCATCGGTCTTGTTCATCGACAGATGGGAAGTAACAGTGTTGGTTGACAGTGAAACAACAGCAAAAGAGCACAACATTAAAGGTAAAACTATCAACTCGAACAAGCCAAAGATGAATTTACAGATAATTGCAAATCAATGGACTATGAAACACTCCTTTTCACCATCGAATTGCCTTCGATATTAAAAAAAACTCTTAGTTCATCTAGAGACTAGAATTGCATGGAAGAATGAAATGACAGAAAAACTCGATTTAACCAAATCTAATCAGAAAAGAAGTGAATAATTCAGGTTTAATTTGATGAAACAAAAACAATTACATTTTGCAGCATCATTTCGCCATTTGACATTGTTTAGTCTTTTTATTAATCTTTCAATAAACTTGAATGGATTGAATGAATCGGCTGAAAATGTTTTTCATAAATTATGATAATGGTTCATTGGAAATGGAAAAGTCATTATCATGAAATTGATAAACATTTCGTAAACTTGTTCTTCTTCTTCTTACCGACAATGATTAAGTATTGTTTAGTTGATAAGTTGATTGCACTTGATTAGATGAAGGTGAGTTGACAAGGGAAAATTAATTAACAAAATGAAACAATCAAATTTTGCAATTAGAATCGTCAAATTGACTCTTTACTATATTAAAAGGTTCATGATAATTTATCAACTTTTATTGATGTTGCCAACTTGAAGCAACTTGAGAGGCAATTTTTTATCCGCTGACAATCATTTTCTGAATTTTCATGGAAAACCATCATTTCCTTTTTCTAGGTGTTAAACTTGTAATCAATGACATATGAAAACATTAACTGTTCAAGTAGACAGGCGTAGATGATTATAAATACCTTTAGACTCTTGAAAGAGCCCATTGATACAATTTTCAAAGAGATTCATCAAATTAAATTATCTTTCATTATTTAAGAATCTATTTTTCATGTTGAATTGTTATTAAATGCTGTTCACTGTTTAAAAGGTAAACATTTTATTATTTAAACAAATATATATAACAGATAAATGTTTACAAAGCAATTGAAATGACAGTGATAAAGCAGCTGACCAAATAGCAAATATCAATAGACAAGCTTTTTTTGTTACTCAAAGAGTCCAACATATGGACGACATAAAAGTGACAAGAAACAGATAAAGACATTAAAGTTGGGCCAAAATTAAGATAAGAATTGAAATCTTTGAGTAAAGCATCGAAAAAAGGATTTTCATGGTTGGTCAATTTGATTAGAAAAAGGTCATTTTCTTGTGTAAACTGGTTTCATTCATATTTTTGGTCAAAATGTATTCAACGTTCAATTGACAATCTTATTTTGAGCAAGAAAGCAAAGTCTCATCATCAACTGATTGTTCAATTTTGATCAATTTTAACCATTCTTTGGTTGCAAATTGTTTTTTAATTTTACTTTTATTTTTTGGTAAAAAGTTTCTTTTCGCTTTAATTGTATACTTTTTATTGTTCAATGAAAGTAGCTTCAGTAATCATTATTAATTGCCTTCTACTTGACATTGCCTTCTTGCCATTAACTTAATTACATTTTATGTACTTTACAGTTAAATCAATGATCTTTGTCCTTTGCTTTATAATTAACCTTCAATTTACATCAAGTGACTAAACTTTTGCTGATTGCGTTCTAATCTTGTCAAGTCTCTGTTAATTTGAGTGAAAGTGGACAAAACCAGATTGACTCTTGTCACTCTGATTTACAGTTAATATTCATTCAATTGTGCATTTTTTAGCAAATTACAAATGAACTGCAATCGCCTTAAAATAGATTTGAAAGCGATAAAAGATGTTTACGTTGATCTTTCTAATCGCGTTTCAATTATTTAAACGATTTCAAAGCTGAAATTACGATCAGAAGCTTTTGATTTACACGATTCTATGAACCTAAAAGACTAAAAATCTTTCATTTTTAATTCCATGAGAAAACTGAGTTTTCACTAATGGACAACATTTACCTTCATCTAAAGCAAGGTTACATTTTAAAGTCGATTTTCAATCGATTCTTGGATTGTTAACATTGACAGCTAACTAAACGTTTTCATGTGTAAATGTTGATATATTGACTCGTGTCCAGAGTTTAATGGAACTGTTGAGATAATTGGAAAATATTGAAAAAACTAATTTGCTGTTCAATTAGCAGCTTGTCAAATTATTCGTGTTTATTTAACGTGTAAAGATTGAAGAGCTGATTTCAAGGATTGCCATTTCAACAGCTATCACAGACTATCAGTTAACCAACGGTTAGCAAGTGCAACAATAACAAGCAAAAAGATGGATGCAGTAAAAAAACATTTCTGGTTGTGTGTCTAAGAATTGGAATGTCATTAGCAAAGCCATTATCGATTTGTTTACACTTTTCTCATGAAATGAACAAAAAAAAGATGAACAAGAGTCTATCTGTTTCTGTAAATATTATGATGCTCTTAAATATTTACTTATATACAACAAAACGTAAAAACGATTGTTAATCGTAAATAACGAGATATAATATTGATCTGTCAAAATAATAAGATTGGCAAAAGGCTAATAACCTGATGTACAAAATTTTGCACTTTTTTTTCTTGTTCCTCATTCTGTTTCTCATTCTGTTCATCAACATGAGCAACAGATGATGAGACTAACCTGTTAAATGATTATCTATGTAAATAGGAATAACTTTCTCTTCTTTGCCTGCTTCATATTAAATGCAATAATTTTGTGTTGATGGACAAGCATGAACAATGAGATAAACTGAGATTTGATTCTGTAACTCAGGAAATAAATGATTAGGTTTGATATTAATGATGAAACAAAACAGTTCTGTGTGTTGCTTCATCGAGGGTTCACCATCAATCAACGCAAGTCAATGGAACAACTTTTGGTAAAGAAGATGAAACTCGAATGGAAATCGAGTTGAAAAAAAGATTGACCTGATTTTTGGACAGTTTCAATTTCATCTTTTCAGGATTCAATGAGCAAAACTAAATTAATAAAAATGATTGTTTTCTTTTGCTTTGTGTTGACAGGCAAATGCAAAGTGATATTAAACATTGAACAGTTTAATGTTCAGTTTTTTTTTCACCCAGAAATGAATAAAATGTTTCGCGAAACAAATGTTGATGAACTTTGAACATGCAAACCTGCAGTGGAAACTGAATGTTTCACTGGCATTGCTTGCTGTTCATTGACAAAGTTTCAAGATAATTAACTTGAAACTTTTTTCTTCTTCTTTCATCAAAATTCGTGTTTACATAATTTAAGTTGATGATCTTGTTTCAAGTTATTTTTACCTTTAATCAGTTGCAAATGGATAATTATGTTCAACAATAATTGATGTGAATCAAACTGATTATTATTTAAACATGATTTGTTGATTGTCTCACATTGGCGTAAACCTGGCAACTCAACTAATCATTGAAATTGTTTTTTAATGCTTTTTTCCATCATTTGCTGGTTCTATGTTTAGCAATTTCATTTGGATTACAATGATTTCAAAGGATTTTTTCAGCTTAATCGTCTTCGAGTTTTCACTTCAATTGAAAGGTCAAGTTAATCAGATTAGAAATTATGGTTTTTTCGTTTGATTGATTGTCCATTTATGATAAAGTGACTTTACTTTGACACTTCATGATAACTGAAAAGACAGTTTTTATCAAATCAATGTTGAGACTATTGTTATCCCAAAGTCTCGGATAAGCAGGTATTAAAGCTCTTTTGTTGACTCAATGATTTCACAAAAATCGATGTAAATGTTTCTTTTTTGGTCAATTTAGATGTTAAAACGTTTGTGAACAGTTTTTGCAGTCATTTTGTCTAAACTGTTTAGCTTTTGATCACAGCTTGATGCTTATGTCAAGATCAACGTTGGAAATTCAAAGTCACTTTTTGTACAAAGTTTGTTGTTTTTGTGTGTTAAACGATTTCTTTAGACGTTTTGAATTTTGTCAATTCGGAAACAAAGATAACTGTTGAACTTATTTTTATCTTCAATCGAAAGTTTCTTTCATTTTTGTTTAGTTCTGCTGTTGATTTCAGTTTTAACCCAACTTTTGGTGGTTAAAGATGTAGGACGTTGAGGTGAACGAACTCGGTTGAATCGTTTTTATTACGAAAACCGAAGTGAATATTGAAGCTTTTCAAACTATATTGTCGTCATTATTGTTCAGAGAAAAGAGTCTCGAATTTTGAATAAAAAGTCTTCAAGTCGTTCTAATAAAAAAAGTAACAATGTAAAGACTAGAATTTAAAGTAACTTGCAGATAATTCATGTGGAATGCCAAACAGAATCATGTTTATATCATTGTTATCTTGCTATTTCAACTTTTCAAATTCATACTTTTCCAGAGACTCGAAGAATAAAATTGAGAAAAAAGACAGAAAATTTATCATGAAGGAGAAAGAAGAGAAAAAATTGTGAATTATTCGAGAAAAGTTGACCAGATAAGAAGTTGATTGTCTGCAATTTTCACCCATTTGGTGTGTAATCGCGCTTGAATATTCCGAAAGCTAATGAGAAGAAAATGGATTAATTTATTGATACAAAAGGAGTGAAAGGAAATTAGAATGAAAAACGGAAATAAGAAAAGAGATGAAGATGATGATGATGATGGTGATGGCGAGTTACAATGAAGATACATGAAAAGTTAGTTTCAAGAGTAAACCTGGAATTGATAAAGTCTAATTGGATTAAGCTGTAAATAGTTTACTTTAACAACAATCCATTGTGAGTCAGTGGAAACTCACTGTTACTCTGTTGATCTAAAGTCAACCCAATGGCTACTCTGTCCATGTCATCCTCATCTTCCTGTTCAGCCTTAATTGGCTTAACTCTCTTTTATAATTATCTGATTGCCTAGCAAATCCTGCATCAATTTATTCACGTTATTATAATCAGATTAGCCTTTTTTGTGTCTAACAGTATATAAGTCTCCCTCCTTCTGTATTAATAGTTAAATGACCAAGCGAAGTCTGTTGATGAGCCGAACAACAGAAAACAAATAGAAGACGAAAAATCCTTAAAGCAAATGATGATGAAAGGATGAGAAGAGTAGCTTGTTATCAATATTACAATGGGTCAAGTGAAATGGTTGTTAGTAGGCAATTGATGGTCACTTTGAAACACCCTTTTCCACATTATTCATCAACAATAAAACAGCTTCATTGACTGTTAATTTGATTTTCGTCTTCTTTACAGGCAAACAAATTCATCTAATCACAACAAGGAACAAAAACATTGACCATTTCCCTGGAATCGCCATTCTCATCATTTTCATCATTCTTCATCATTCTTCGCCCTTCTCCTCATTACAAGCTTTGCTGAGTTAAAATAACACTTGAAATGAGTTACTATTGAAGGATTGCTCAAGGGAAAATAATGGTTACCCTGAAATGCAATGATTATCCAATTAGTGGATAACAAATCATTTAACTTGAATAATTAATAACGATCTGAAAAGAAAATATCATTTTATTAAGTTGATCAAATTCAATTAATGATGGACTCTTCACAGTCTTCCAATAATCATGTTAAGAGTTATTAATCGAAAGGAGAAAAAAGTAAATTCATAAATAATTATCCATTTTATGGTCAGTGTACTTTACTTTGGTTGATGCAAAGTTTAACCTCATCTCTTGAACCAATTGTTGTTCATTATTATTCACAATTATCATTAACAGTTCATTTTACGATTTGATTACAAACTGAATAGCAAATGATCACAATTGTCTGATTATTTTATTGAATTACTTTAAATTGAACAATTTGATTGTCAATGTTTCCTTCAATGAAGAGGTAAACAAACTGCAATCAGAGTTAGACTTGATTCTGCAAAAAAAATGTCGTAAATTAGATAATATTTTAACCTTGTTTATGAATCTTAAATGAAGGTTAACCTCAGTTATCATGGTGCATCACAGGTGAATATTGACTTAGCATTTGTAATTAATTTGCATTCCAATCTCAATTAGAATCAACTGTCAGTCTGAGCCTACATTTGCATGGTTATCAACACCATGATTGCTTCTCGCGCTTCTCTAATAGATATTATTTGAAAGAATATTTTTCTTCTTCTTCTTCTTTTCTCCATCAAAATCTGAGCTTCACCAAGCATACAAGTCAAGACGATGAAGAAAGCAAAGAAATAAAAGCAAACTCTCAAAGGAATTTGAAATTCAAATTCATGTTCAACTCCATATCAGTTTGAATTATATTGAATGCACAATATTTTGATTGATCTAAAGTTTCATTCCTTTTAAATATGTAATCGTTTAACCATAATGTTGTTGGTAACATTTGCTTTATTCAAAGAGAAGAAGAAAGAAGAAGAAGAGAAAAAAGTTTTTCCAGGTAAACTAAGTTATCTAGGTAGATGCAATTTGTCTAAATGTCAGCAAATTTTTGGAGAAAAAAAATTCCTTCCAATCATGCAATATTGTCTATTCCTATTTACATTCAATGGCAAAGTTTTTTCAACAAATGAGGAAATAATTTTATCCATAACAAGAACCAGATGAATAACGAGTAAAACTTGAACTGATAATTCAATTGTGAAAATATTGAAAATTGCATGAAATTGAATCAAGATCAATTAGAGATTAGAAGATCTGGTTTGAGTAATTACGGAAAACTCATGAATACTTTATGAAGCCAATTTGAATTTTACTATTTACAGAACGTGCTGATGTTTGAAGCAGCTTTTATGTCTTTTTAAATCTTGCAATGTTTATCTTTGAGTTGTAATCTTGAAGAGTTAACATTCAATTATCACTGAAACGTTAATGATTTGAAAGCTTAAGTCTTTAATTGAGAATCAAATTTCAAAGTTCACCATGAAAGTTACAGGAAATGGAAATTATTTTTGGTGGAAAAAGTAAATCAAAAGACTTTAAGTGTTGATCGATAACCAACTCTGAGTTGTTCATCGTTGAACATTGTATCACTTGCTAATCAGATGTTAAAGGGTTGAAATTAATGAGTGAACACTTTTTATTGGCGCAAATTATCAATTTAAATTTGACTCAATTTCAAGGGCAATTAGCTTGAAAGGATAAACTAGAGTTTTGATCAACAGAATCATCATTTGAGAAGCTTCAACAGTCACATTGAAATGTACGAATAAACGTAAATTTGCTTTTCTCTTCATTCCATGAGTCGGATGTTTCAAGGAAACCTAATTATTTGAAAAGAGAAATGGTGAATTAACAAGTTCCACAGTCTTCAGTCTTCCTTTATCTTTATCATCTTTAACTTTTTTTTGTTTCTTTTTTGTCTTTAAACTTTCCATTGTAACAAAGGACAAGAGAAATGATGAAAAAAAAGATTCTCAAGAAAAACTGACAAGAATATACAGAGTTATTCTGAGAAAATTTGTGTTAATACATGATAAAAGGATCAGTTAAAGACTTTCCTCAAGGATCAATAACTTTGTTATCCAAGTTGGCATTGTTTACAATTCATGTACAGGGTAACCCTTATTCATGGTTAATTTCATTTCTGTTTCTCTATGAAAACCACAAAAACTGAACAAAGCAACACTCTTTTGTAGCAGATAATGTTTAATTTGCTTGAAATGACTTTCAACACTGGCAAGTGTAAATTGTGTTTCATCAAAAACACAAAACCTAACAATTGTTGAACAAAAAGCAAAGTTGACCTAGTTTCGGACATTTATCATGAGAACAACATTTAGTTTAAACAGAATCGACCCTTTATCCGTAGTGTTTACTCAGGAATCAACAGAAATCATGTTAATGAATAAACTTTTAAATAATGTAAAGTTAATTTGTTGAGTTAAAAGTTGAATTTGGTAAATATTTAATGCTAACCTCAGATAATCTGATTCTCAATATCTTTTTCATCTTTTTCAATAGTTTTTTCATCAAATTTTCATTTGCATTTGAATCCGATTGAACAGTTTCAGGAATAAAATAATCAAGAAAATTTCATTTAGAATTTTCCTGATTTTTCTATTTCTAATTAGCTTGTTTCCAGTTGATAATTTGAAGCAAAAATTTGATCGCAATAAACATAACAATATATTAACAAAGCATATGAAACGAGAAAAGGTTTTGAAACAGTTCAAGTTGATTAACATTCATCATTAATTTTACAATTAATATACTGAAGTCACTGTATTCACAATTATGCATATTGATTTAGATTAGATAAAGTCGTCTGTAAAAAGACAAAAACAACAAAGTTAATTGCCGTCGATGTTGAATGGATGAGTGAACTTTAAAGTGTATGTTGAACCGTCAAATGGATGCAAAATGCTGTTGTTGTTTCTTTAGGTTTCATAAGTAAAAGGAAGAAAGGAAGACTCATTAGGTATCATGATGGTTACAAGGTAGATATTGGTCAATTGGAATGGTCAGTTGATAATGTAAGTAGATGAAAGTAGACAAATTGTAATGATTAAAAGGTTGACTTGACTTCCTCTGATTACAATGCAATGGAACCAAAGAAAAGGCAAAATGACAAAATTAAAAGCGGATGTTGATGATAATTTCCGTTTTACTAACTAGGTAAGTAACTTTCAACCTTTTCTGGTAACTTGTTGTGAACAAAGTCTCTCTACCTTTGTTCATAACTTGTTCAAAGTTTTCATCGTTCAAGAAGAAGAAGAAGAAGTTTTGATAATTTTTATCTGTCAATCTGAGTTGTAATGATATGAGAAGATCGCAAAAAGGTTGGAAAAGTTGGAAACTTTGAAAATTACTTTTCATAATTAGTTATTCATTTTGACACAAGAAAACAATTGAACATGAAAATTTCTGGTAAAGGAGAAGAAAATATGGTGAAAAGTTCGTGACAAGTTATTGCAAAAATAATAATATCACTGTTCAGTAAGATGCAACAATTTATCAATGTTGCTCTTGTCATCAAATTAAAAGCAGATTAATTAACTAAACCTAACCTTAAATTTGAACAATTAACCAGATTGATAAAGGTGAATGGAGAAACTCTTTCATCTTAATCTTGTTTCAATGTTTATCTTCATGTTAATTTACGATTACATTTCACCTTAATCTGAACCATCATCAACATTACCTTTTCCCATCTTCCTTTGGATCCATTTTTTATCACAATCAGCCTTTTCTCGTTCATTTAAAAGTCAACCTCTCTTCAAATTAATTAACTTGATAATCGCCTTTTTACATAATAATAATCACACCCAAAACTGTGTGAAAACCAATCCTGTTAGTTGATTGTTTATCTTGTATTTTCTTGACAGATTCAGTGTGTGTTTCCTATTCCTTTCAACACCGCCCATGTTGTTCAGTTTTACTGAGGACAACAATCAATCTGATCGCCTTTAATCTAATGTAATCAATAGTTAAATTGTTGCCCATCGTTTCATATTTACACCTTTACTTACTATTCAAGTACAATTCACTGATCATCAGATAAATGTAACGCTTTTTTACACCAAAATTTATTAATTATCAATGTTTTTCATCTAAAAGTTGATTGATAAGCTTGCCTTTTGATTATATTTATGATTATAATTTCCTTCTCATCATTTACTTTGGTAATTAAATTTTTACTTTGCAATCTGTTTTAATATTCATTATTAATAGCGTTTCCATCCAATTCTCATAATTTATCAAAAAGTTGATAAAGTCCGAGATGATGATTAACTTGATTGTGAGGTTGAAAGCAGGGAAAGATGAAGGTAAAGTGTAACTAAATATTAAGTTGATAACTAATGAATGAAAGATGCGGGTAACTTTTTCTGCTTCCTTCGTTTGTTATGGTTAACCCAATATTTGACAATCAATTTAATCATTTATACATTCTTATTTCATGGTGGATTCAGTCTATCATGTAACTCTATTCCTTGCTCTTCTTTAATTCAGTCTCAAGATTATTTCTTCTCTCTTCACACAACCTTAGTTTCTCATCATCTTTCCTCTTATCCTTCATCACTCAATCTGTGTCCACTTTACGATCGCAGTTTCAATCTTTTCTTTGTTTTCCTTTTCAACCGCAATCAAAACTACATTTTCATCTTTTTTAATCAATCAATGATTATCTTTGTTCAAAGTGTAAAGTGAATTAAAATTTTCCACAAATTAAGGCGAATCTCATTAAGGTCCACAAGACATAAAGGGCCAATCATGTTGATACTTATCAAGTCATCTTCTTCTTCTTCTTTCCTCTTCTTTCATTCTTTGCACCATCATCTTCAATTTGATCCTTTTCACACTGACACAACTGTGAATCTAAAAGAATCAAGGTTTCTCTCCTTCAGAAGGTAAGATAATTAATTTGAAAGCATCTCTGGAAACGATTATTTACGCTCTTCAAGTTGATTCACATTTATATTAACCGTGTTTGTCCCTCTCACACAGCACACAATGATGATCAAAAGCCAGTCTGTGACCCTTCATAATCAAGTTAATAACTTGCTCTCGCTCGGGCGGGGTTTCAGTGGCTTTTTTCAGCTAATAGTGACTTCGCTTGGCCAGTTACTCTGTATAATCAGGAAAACAAAAAAAAAACAATATCAAAGTCTTTCATCAATTTCAATGAGAAATTAATCCAACTTGAAATTGTCTTTGCTTATTCAAGGTTAATTCATGTGCACAACCAACTGACTAATGAAAAGATATTTTTTTTTCAACTCAACTTGTAATCCGAATCAACAAGTTTTCTTGTCTCTCGGTAACTTAATTGTTGCATTTGGTTAAATTGACTTCTATTTTCAACTTTCCAAGTTTATTAAAATACAACAATTCACCTTTGAAATGATCAACTCAAGTATATGATTGAAACGGCAAATTGTTTCAATGAGATAATTTGACTGAAAACTAAATGTTTAGTTGTTTTTAATGGAACTTTCAAAGATTCTTGATTCACTGTGATTATCTTGATGATGATGTTTGTTTTTGATCACGATGATTGAGGGTTAAATTGAGTCAAGTCCGGCTTAAATACACAAACAAAACTAACGTTAAATAGCTATTCTTTTGTCAAATTTTTGGATAATTTTCTTTGGATCAGAAGGTTTATTGTTTTTTTTCTTGTTCTTGTAAATCATGATCAGGATAAGTCAAGCATGAAAAAACAATTGAGCAAATAAAATCAAGTAGCAGGTTATGCAAGTAATCAGTTTGAAAATGTTTATCCTTTTGCTACCATATTTAATAGAAACGTAATTGGGTTTACCATTGAACCGGGCTTTGAACATGTTTTGTTTTGCCAATCAATTTCATGTCACGGCTTTGGATTCATTTAGTTAGATGATTGACTTTAAATCACAATTTAATCAGCTTTGAAATTATCTGTAGAACTTTTCACTGAATTACAAATTTTTGGGTTTGTCTCAATGAACACTATTAATTTATCCATTCACTTTTAGCTGTCAAATGAAAGTGAGAAAGTTGATACTTACATAATTGAAAAATAGATATCATGAATGAATAAAAGAATGAAATGATGAATAAATCCATTTTGAAAAGTGATTGACGGATGGTGATTGATAACATTAAATTAGTTGATTACACTTGATATTGGCTGTCAGTTTAGATCAGTACATAAAACACTAGAAATGTGAAAAAAGTCCTCATTAAAGATGAAACTTTTCTTGTTGATTATTGATTTCGCGTTGTTCACCGTTAAAAGTTACTCTTGACACTAAGCAACTTGATTTGTAACTAAAATCATTTTACCTCTAAAAATGTTCAATGTTCAACTGGTCAACTGGTTATGTAATGCGCTGCTATCTTGCGGTGAAAATGTTTACTAACAAAATCTTATATTTTCTGGTTAATTTATAAATGCAAAATTTTAATGTATCAACTTTTTAAATTTGAAAATTTGATAGTAAATTAATGAATATTAAACAAGACAATATGCAAATATGGCCATGAAAATCATACAAATGAAAGAAAATCAAATTATAATAGACAATATCAATAGATTTTGAAAACCATTAAAGGAGTAATTAGGTTGGTTTACAATAATCAAATATTTGTTCATTCATGAATTGGTATTGGATAAATTCACAAAATTGGTTGGTCACTTTTCAACAGGGCTTGAGATTTAAGTAGAGCATTTCTAAGTCTATTGCTTGGTTTATTTTCAGGACAATATCGTATAGTGTGAGCCTTGGGTCCACCTCCATTGTGACAAATTGGACAGTCATAGGCAAACAAAATTGGACAAACAACACGGCCTAATGTATCTTTTAGGACATGACTTTGATAGAAACTAACTGGTTGACCATTGTTTTTACAGAAAACGCATTCAACACAAGATCCACGGCGAGATTTTCTTTTACTAGTGTTATGATTAGGCACTGATGTTGGAGGAATGTTCATTGGAATTGATTGGATACTAGTCTCTTGGCGAGCTTTTAATTTCCTAGTTAATTCTGAACTTGATTTGCTTAATGGGGTACCAATAGGGTCAATTAATCCATGTGAGCCAAAAGATGAAGAGGATGAAAGAGAATTTAGTTTATAATTAGAGGTCGATTGCTGATTATCCAAACAGAGTCCCAAAAATTGAGCCAGTAATGTATCTTGTGGAAAAAGTAAATTTGATCTACCACGATTCACAGTTGAACTCTTGAGTTTAGCACTTGGTTTGTTCTCAGGACAATATCGCACAGTATGAGCCTGAGGCCCACCTCCATTTTGGCATATTGGACAATTGTAAGCCTGTAAAATGGGACAAACAACTCGACCTAAAGTATCTTTAAGGGTATGGCTCTGATAGAAGCTGGCTGGTTGACCATTGTTTTTGCAAAAAACACATTCTGTACATGATCCACGGCAAGATCTGCGTTTAGCACCATTATGGTTGGATGTTGGTACTGTAGGAAGAGCATTTATAAATGAAATATCATCATCCTTTGAACGAGCTTTTAATTTCCTTTCATTGCCTAAATTAAATGGAAAACCAATAGGATCAAACAAATAAGAACCAAAAGATGGTGACGATGGGAAGGAATCATTATTATTATTGAAGGTTGATTGTTGGTTATCTAGATGCAGTCCCAAAAATTGAGCCAAAACCATATCTTGTTTTAATAGACTGGATCCAGTACGATTATGATTAATGGGATCAGAAAACGCCATCAAAAAAAGCGTAATAAAGGCAAACAGATATCGAAATGGAATTAAACAAGATGGAAAACTTAAATATGATGCAATGTTAATGAAGTTGTTTCACAATAAAGACTTGATTAATCAACAAAAACTTAAATTTAAACACAATATATAATTTAAATTAAATCCAAATAGTTTTTTTTCTGGTTTGGGTCACAAAATAGAACGGAGAAAAATAATAATTAAAAGACCTTCATTGGGCGAATGAGTTACAGATGACGACACAGATTAGTACACGGTCAATGGATGATATTTTTCTATTCGCTGGTTCTTCAGACAAGATCCTTTCTTCAACTTGAATTAATGTTCAATAATTATTTTAACAAAACACATGATTGCACAGTTCAAAATCAACTTTAAAACAAGTCGGTTTATCCAGTCAATGATGACTAATTTAGAGTTGGCAAGCCTTCTAATAGAAAGCAAATATTAAAATTTATCTAATAATATTTTATTTGAAACCAAATTCTCTTAGTTGTTTACTTTCCTTGTTATTATCATTCTATGGCTATGGTTGACTCAAAGATAAGTCGAGGAACACTGGAGTCTGTGGAAATTCACTGTTGGGAAAATAATCAAGAATTTAGTAAATTAAAATTGCAATTGTAGTGAGCTAATAAACTGTTTCGAATCTTTGGCGTCAAGTGAACATCAACATTCGCATTGTTACCGTATCAAAGTCTAGTTTACTGATTAAATTAGGAGGTTTCATCTTACTTTCAAATCTTTTACATGTGAAGTTAACAGTTTATTTTCCATGCATAAAGAGTGAGTTAAAATTCCCACGAGATTAATCATAAGATTTTACTCAAGTTCAATCATCTTGAGGTTTATTGCACATATTGCTTGCATTTTCAAGACGAAAAATGCAAGAGAAATTAAACGTTTCTAATAGCCTATTTTGATAAAAAGCTACCTTAAATTATATGAAAAACAAGCTAAATTTGATTAAATTTGAAATAAATTGCTTTGCTAATAAGTGTGAATTTATACTAACTAAAATTCTATAGTTAATAACTGGTTTACAACAGTATTTTCAATATTTGATTTGTTTGACTAACTGTTGAAAAACTAAAATTTTAAGAACGAGGTTTCAAAATGAAAACATAGATGGCGCAGATGTTGACTTTAAGCATTAACCAATCAGAGAGCGAGCAGATTTTAGTTCAAATCTAAATAAATCGTTTTTTAAACCAGCAAACCTCGTAATTATTAATTTTCAGCTTTTCAGTTCATTTTAATCCGACAACTTTTCTGATAAAAACATGAAGACAATTGTTAATAATTTTTCTGGGTAAGTCAATCTTCATTACATTCCCTTAGACATTTTATGGTTTCATTTTCAAGACATTTTTTTCTTGCTTATCTCTCAGGTTTATCTCTTTTTTATTGCATTTCTGCACGATTACAAAGTCAATTTACCTGTGTATAATGTCCCTGATATGTGATATGATCGTATTTAAAAAAAGTGTGATGGAACATGAAAAAACTGTGATGGAACCTTCGCAAGTGTCGCAAAAATATTGGTACTTGGAAAATGTTCTCAAACTTGAAGAAGAAATTAATCGAAATATTGAAATGATCAGCAAAGTTGCCGACGCAGCTGAAGAAGATGATGATATTCGCATGGTTACTAGTATTGAATTGAGTAAATCAAAAATGTTGAAAAAGGGTAAACTTAAGATGTTTCGTGATCTTTGTCTGGTCGCTCTAAAAGAGATCCCTCCAATTGAAGGAGACAAAGAAGTAACGATTGATGATCTTGAAGGTTTCTGGTGTTTACTCAGTATCGAATCAGAAAAACACCGTCAATCGGTCACAGAGATATTGAGACCTAAATCCATTAGTGAAAATGACAAAGTGAACAAAGTGAACCAAAGTGAACAAAGCGAGAACAAAATGGACAAAGTGAACAAAGCTCATTGTGAGCCATCTGTTCTAGCAGCAAAGCAAGCAGCTAGGCAAGCAGCCATCCAAGTTAAAAAGACAAATATCGATGAACGAAATCGAAAATACATGGAAAGAATGAAAAAATTAAAAGAAAGGAAAGCCAAGCCTGTACAAGACAAAGAAAATTTTAATCCAAATCTAATCAGCTAGTAATTTTCACTTAAGATTCATTGCATATTTCAATTGTACAATAAATACATCATAAACATTGCACTATTCTAGTGTTAAATATTTTTCATAAATATCTTCGAACAATTCTTTACAATTAATTGCGGCCTTTAACTTTGTGCACAATAAGAATACACCCGATGTTTTTCTGTGTAATGAGTAAGTTTCTTCAGGTGGCGGTGTAAGTCTATGTTGGAGCATAACGGGTATAAGTTCATTTATACGACGAGTTGTGTCCTGAGCACCAAAATCAAATTCACCTTCAGTAGCAAAAGCTTGTCCTAAAATCATTACTGCATCGACATGAGCTTTCTCCATAATTTTTGATTCATATCCAGTCAGGAAACCTAAATTAATTGATGAGCGTAGAACACCTTCACGGTCCTGCAAAGCAGCAGCATGAATAACTTTCATGTAATTATTAACAAACTCTTTTGAGAACTCTCGAGTCGCTCCAAAATCAAGCAAATTGATTGTATCGGTAGAAGGGTCATAAAAAAAGTTGGACCAATTAGGATCCGTTTGCATGTACCGGAAAATAAACACTTCTCTGAGACACAGTCGAAGAAGTCGTCGAGCAACCGAATTACGTACTTCTTGAGTAATCTCAGGCATATCAGCCAATTTATCAACAGGAATACCTAATAGAAATTTCAGAATGAACAATAAATGAGTTACCAAGTGAAAATAAATAAATAACATGATGCATTAAAACATACCCTGGATCAATTCAGAAGTAAAAACTTTTTTGGTTGATAGTTCGTCTATTACTTTAGGAACATAAAATCCTTCCTCTTCAAAGTAAGGTTCCATTAGTTCACGAAATTTTTTTGTACATATAGCTTCTCTCTCATAGTCAACTTCCCACATTAACTCTTTCCGTCCAACTTTAACAATAGTGTCGATAAAAAGTCCATCAGGTAAAACATTCCAAAGATTTAAAATTGAGACTAAATTTTTAATATCACTATCAATACTTTCAGCTACTCCAGGATATTGAATTTTCATTGCAGCTACAGTTCCGTCTTTGAGAGTAACTCTATGAACTTGACCAATAGACGCAGCTGCAAATGGCTTGGTATCTATAAATTTCAATTTTTCTTTCCAACTATCACCAAACTCTGTATATAAAACTTGCTCCATTTGTTTAGAAGGCATAAAATCAGCAGCTTGGCGAACCCTTTCAAAAATTGATTGCAATTGAGGATCAATCATAGAACTGTCTTGTAAGCTTAACATCTGTCCAATCTTGAGACCAGCTCCACGAGTTTTACATAAAGTATCAACAATTTTTTGAGCCATCTCTTCAGAAATTAAATTGCCAGGTTTTGCGCTCAGGGTTTCACTCTCGAATCTTAGTTTTTTTTTAGTTATTTGCTTAAGTGCACCATAGCCTAAACTTGCAGCAAGTCCTATGCAAATAGATTAAATTAGAATAGGCTCAGGACAGAATCAGATTAAACATAGTTATTTAATGAAAACTAAGTTCATCGAAGATAAAATCAATAAGCCAACTCACCTCCAAAAGAAACCAAACGGGATATTCTAGATGACGGTACTTTACTTTCCTTGGATTTGTTACTTAAACTTTGAGTCTCTGGTAATTTTATGTTCAATCTTTCCCCTTCTGAGAGTTTGAGCGGTTTAAGTTTAGGTCTGGGTGCTCTTATTTCAACGATTGTGGAGCCTTTGATATCAGTTAAGGATTCATTAGAGTTATTCGTATTCACTGAATTATCCGATTCTGTTACATCATTCAACTGCTTGCTTGTTGGTTTGTTGATTTCTGCTTTACGAAATAGATTTCTGTCTAAATTATTTGAACTAATTTCAGCAAATTTCTTAATTCCTTTCACAACACTTGCTCCTTTATCAATACTTTCGCTCACATTAGGCGTCTTGAATAAATCTTTCGCTTGAGGCAAAACTTTATTCAGCTTTGAACTTGCCTCAAAGGCATTGTCAGTAACACGACTTTGAAGCACCCAAAGAAGGTGACGAGAAACATCTTCATTTCCTCGTAAGCCAAGAATTATTTTCAGTGATTGATTACTATTTTTAAGAAAATACAGAAACACTTGATTGTTCTTACTAAATGACATTAGATAATTGATAGAAGACACAAATACAGGAAAAAAACAGGAAAAAACAAGCAACACAAAATGTAAACAAAAGATCGATATATCGACTAATTCTCATAAGCAGATATCGACAAGTATCGGATCCAAGGTCCAATTCCATTTGAATTCTCATGAAATTAATGACATTAATCATTCAAATTTTAAACCTTTTAAATGCTTAGGATTTAATCTGTTTCATGTTAATCTTCGTAACATTACTCGAAATTGATTTCTTATTCTTTCTTAGTCTATTTTTTGACGCATTAACTTGGTAAAGATGTATTCATTATTATCAAAGTAAGTTTATGCTTTATATTTGTTTACATTTCCATCTAACATGTGTTTTTTATTCAGATTGGACTGGCAATTTGAGACACAAATTCTCCGACATCCACATTCAGTCAAACATTGGCTTGGCTATATTAATGCGAAGAAAGATGAAAAGGCTCCATCGGAAGTTCTCAACTTATTATACGAGCGAGCTTTGAAAGAGTTACCTGGAAGTTATCAATTATGGTATCGCTATCTTCTTTGTAGGAAAAGGAATTTGGATGGCAAACCAATTAATGGCGACGAATACAAACAAGTGAACAATTGTTATGAGAGAAGTTTAGTTTTCATGCATAAAATGCCTCGTATTTGGATCGACTACCTCAAAATATTGATGCACCAGCATCTTATCACCAAAACCAGACGTACATTTGACCGGGCTTTACAAGCATTGCCTATTACTCAGCACAATCGGATTTGGCCTCTCTACTTAGAATTTGTGAAATCCTATCACATTCCCGAGACAGCTATTAGAGTGTACAAAAGATATCTAAAACTGGCTCCTGAAGATGCTGAAGAATTGATAGATTATTTGAGAGGAACCGGGAGACTTGATGATGCAGCCCTCAAATTATATGATATTGTGAATGACGATAACTTCATTTCCAAAGAAGGTAAATCAAAACATCAACTTTGGAACGATTTATGTGAATTAATATCAAAAAATCCTGACAAAGTTCAATCATTGAATGTTGAAAACATTATAAGAGAAGGAATTAAACAATATAGAGATGAACAAGGTAAACTTTGGAATGCTTATGCCCAATACTTCACCCGATGCGGATTATTTGAAAGAGCCAGAGATATTTATGAAGAAGCTATCTCATCTGTAATGACCATCAAAGATTTTTCACTTGTATTTGATGCATATTCTCAAAGCGAGGAAAATCTTATTAAAGCACAGATGGAGAATCAAGATTTAACCGATGAAGAGGAGGTTGAATTGGAACTGCGACTGACAAAATACGAGTATTTAATTGAAAGAAGGCCATTGTTGCTTAATAGTGTCGCTCTTAAGCAAAATCCTCATAACGTTGATGAATGGCATAAAAGAGTAAAACTATTAGAAGAAAATCCTTTGGAAGCCATTCGTACTTATATGAAGGCTGTGCAGACCGTTGATCCCAAGCAAGCAATTGGAAAAGTACATTCCCTATGGATCGAGTTTGCCAAGTTTTATGAAAAAAATGACCAACTAGAGGACGCACGAGAAGTGTTCGAGCAAGCTGTTAAAGCCTCATATGCCAGAGTCAACGATCTGGCTACAGTTTGGTGTGAATATGCCGAAATGGAGCTTAGAAGTGATAATTTTGAACAAGCACTAAAGCTCATGCAACGAGCCACTACAGCTTCCAAAAAGGCCAATTTTTTCGATGAAAATGAACCTGTGCAAAATCGTGTTCATCGTTCACTCAAACTTTGGTCTATGTATGCAGATCTTGAGGAGAGTTTTGGAACTTTCAAATCAACAAAAGCTGTCTATGACAGAATTATCGACCTTAGGATAACTACTCCACAAATTATAATGAATTATGGATTATTTTTGGAAGAAAACAATTACTATGAAGAAGCATTTAAAGCTTATGAAAGAGGAATAAGTTTGTTCAAATGGCCTATTGTTTATGACTTGTGGAACACATATTTAACTAAATTTTTGGATCGTTATAAAGGATCAAAATTGGAACGAGCGCGAGATTTGTTTGAACAATGTTTAGAAGAATGTCCAAAGAATTTATCAAAAACATTTTACCTTCTTTATGCAAAGCTTGAAGAAGATTATGGATTGGCAAAACACTCAATGTCCATCTATGAAAGAGCTACTCGAGAAGTTGATTCCAGAAGTCGTTTTGAAATGTACAATATTTATATTAAGAAAGCTGCTGAAATGTTTGGCGTAACTTATACAAGACAAATATATGAGAAAGCTATTGAAAATCTCAGTGATAACGAAGCACGAGAGATGTGTCTTAGATTTGCTGATCTTGAACAAAAATTAGGAGAAATTGATCGAGCACGAGCTATTTACGCTCACTGTAGCCAAATGTCCGATCCTAGAACGCAACCAGAATTTTGGGATATCTGGAAGTTATTCGAAACTAAACACGGTAACGAGGATACATTAAGAGAAATGTTGCGAATTAAGAGGAGTGTCCAAGCGACTTTCAATACGTCAGTCAATTTCATGGCTGCACAAATGATGAGTACAATTAAAGAAAAAGCCCCAACTTCAAGTATGGAAGCGATGGAAATGCAGATTGCGGATTCTGATGTATCTGAAGTTGTGGAAGAGATTGGGAAACATGCTAAAGTTGTATCATCGAAAAAAGATATCTCGTTTGTTCGTGCAACAACTACTACTATAATTGACGATAATCAAGCTCCAAGTTCAATTATAAATCCAGATGAAATTGATATCGACGTAGATGATCTTTGATATCGATATGAAGTAAATACTTTTCTTTTTCTCAAGACGTAATTTTTTTGCTAATTTTCTGAACAATAAAAGTAAATCGTTTTAAAAAGCAGCCATATTTAGTTTATTTGAATTCATTATATTTAATGAAAGTTAACCACGAGTTCGTGAATAATGAGGATTTGTAATTATCCTATCTTGCAGAGATAAACGAATTACGTGACACCACTGAAGTCTAATAAACGGCTTGATGTCTAAGTCTCTGAATATTTTCATTCTTTGCAAATAATCTGGAATCGTTTCTGGTCCATTATTAGGTAACTCAGCCAACTTGGATCGTATTTCCATAACCAACCCAGTGTTTGTAGCAATTGCTATTTGTCTATTAATGAATACTCTAGTGTTTGAATAATGACAATATTCAATATTACAATCATTCTCATTGATCAGCACATGGTTAATCAAAGATATTGATAGAGAAAAACAATCATCACTAAAATTCAATCTTGTTCGAATAACAAAACAGTCACCATCATTTATCTTTCCAGAACAATACTCCTTGGTGAACCAATTCTCCCAATTTACATTTTTGTTTAGTTGGTGAGCTTTATTTGCAATTTTAAATGTTTCTAATAAATTTGGTATTGGACGTCGAAATAAAAAAACAAATCGTATGGAATCGTGTGGAGCCCCTGTTATCGACAAAATCTGTTGAATATATTTTCACAAATTAAAGTCAAGATTAATCGAAATTGAAGTTTAAATTAAATATTTGACATAATAAACTCACCTGTGTAAGCACTTGTTGTCCAGCATCCACTTGATCACCTTTATCTGACCAATCTATCACTAAATCATGATATTCCTCATTTGCAACCTTTACTTTTATGGTGACTAAATGGTGCATGGAAACAATTATAATCACTGTATTATCATGATTTATTGAATAGACTCACCTTTATCTGAAATATAATTTCCAATATTTTCCACTGAATGACCCATAGTCAAGAATAAAAGATAAATTTTTTGTAAGCGAAATAATTTGTAAAGTTTTAATTTGAGAAACTTTAAAAAGACTTGAATGACAAAAAAACTAAAGGTAAAGAAAGAAATTACAAAAACAAGCTGATCTTAACTGGAAACGGAAATAGGAAGTAGTCTAACAAGGGAAGTAACCTCGTTGGTACGGACAGATCAAATTGGAAGTGACTTTAATGGAATCTCTGGGTCGGAAAACCTATGAAAACACTAATCTCCCATGGAGGAAATTGACCTGAGAAAAGTTACAGGGTGGCAAATGTTCTAATCACGAAGATCAAAATGATCAATAAATTCGCAGTTAGAGTAATTTTATTGGTAGAAATAACTTTTTAGGTGTAAACAGTCATGAGTAACATGAATCTGAAATCAGTTTTTTCTTACAACTTTTAGTTCCATAGAAAATCGCAAAAAACCGTTTAAATGTATCGATTTGGTTTTCTTCGAATGAGTTAGTGTAAAAATTTGACCTCCAAGTTCGAAGTTGGGACTTTGTAGGTTTGTAGAGCAATTTGAATCGAGTCCATTAGTGTTAACCAGAAACTTGTCCGATCAAGATATCTCGAGAAAATCAAAAAAGTACAAGTACACAAAATCGATACATTTAAACGGTTTTCTATGGAACTAAAAGTTGTAAGAAAAAACTGATTTCAGATTCATGTTACTCATGACTGTTTACACCTAAAAAGTTATTTCTACCAATAAAATTACTCTAACTGCGAATTTATTGATCATTTTGATCTTCGTGATTAGAACATTTGCCACCCTGTAACTTTTCTCAGGTCAATTTCCTCCATGGGAGATTAGTGTTTTCATAGGTTTTCCGACCCAGAGATTCCATTAAAGTCACTTCCAATTTGATCTGTCCGTACCAACGAGGTTACTTCCCTTGTAAGTTAGTTTAGAGTGGTCATTGTGAACAAAGTGAGTCACACAACTACAATGTATCTACAATGGGTTCAGACGATAAAGTGAAGGGAAAATGCTTCGCACTTTAATATCTCGAGATCTACCAATTCGGAAAGTGCAAAATTCTTTTATAATTACCATAATTAAACTTATAAAAAGAGTTATTCAGTCCAATTAATTACTTATTATAATAATAATATTTATAATAATCATTTATTCTTTCTTACTTATTTATAAGAATGAATATTTCGTTATGGTGAATTTAATCAATAAATAGACTTTAAATCTTTCATAATGCTGATAATATTATAATCTCATATTATATTTTATATCATAATTGACGATAATCAAGCACCAAGTTCAAATATAAATCCAGATGAAATTGATATCGACGCAGATGATCTTTGATACCGATATGAGGTTAATACTTTTCCTTTTCTTAAGACGTAAGTTTTTTGCTAATTTTCTGAACAATAAAAGTAAATCGATTTGAAAAGCAACCATATATAGTCTATTAAAATTCATTATATTTAGTAAAGATGGCTGAGAACTCTACTAATCTTTGTTGCAATTAACATTCATATGACATCCAAATGCGTCAACAATTGAATTTATCTTAGGGGCACAATTAGGATAACTTGTATTCATAACTCGGTTGAAATTATGCTGCTTTTAGATATTGTAGTATTTGATCGTCTCGGAAGATTCTTTCTTCCATCTTTATCAATTTCATCAATTAATTTAGGTGATGGTCGATAATGTTTAAGTGGTGAGGGTTGAGGTGATATTATTGATGTTTTGGGTAACGAAATTGACATGGTAATAGGAATTATTGTTGCAAATGAAGTCTCAGTTAAAAGTGATTCATCTTCTTCATTCATTGTGTCATTATCATCATTCTCCTGGTCCTGTTCAATATGTATTGACGACGTAGAACCGTTAGGTTCTATATCATTGGTTAAAAATGGATTGGTGCCCTTGGTTAAACATAAAAAACTTATCAGATAACTCAGAAAGAGATCGTCTCTCATGACGATATAACTAGTGCCACTAAATGTTTTGATTTAAAATTGGTATATGGACCTTATTCGGGTGACTATTACAGGAATGGCCGTCAAGTTTTGATTGGTGGTGAAAAGGGTCATGTTGCTGCTATGGATTGGGTCACAAAAAAACTTATTTGTGAATTTAATGTGATGGAAATGCAGATTGCGGACTCTGATGTATCTGAAGTTGGGAAGAGATTGGGAAACATGCTAAAGTTGTATCATCGAAAAAAGATATCTCGTTTGTTCGTGCAACAACTACTACTATAATTGACGATAATCAAGCTCCAAGTTCAATTATAAATCCAGATGAAATTTATATCGACGTAGATGATCTTTGATACCGATATGAAGTAAATACTTTTCTTTTTCTCAAGACGTAATTTTTTTGCTAATTTTCTGAACAATAAAAGTAAATCGTTTTAAAAAGCAGCCATATTTAGTTTATTTGAATTCATTATATTTAATGAAAGTTAACCACGAGTTCGTGAATAATGAGGATTTGCAATTATCCTACTTTGCAGAGATAAACGTCTTATGTGACACCACTGAAGTCTAATAAACGGCTTGATGTCTAAGTCTCTGAATATTTTCATTCTTTGCACAAACTCTGGAATCGTTTCTGGTCCATTATTAGGTAACTCAGCCAACTTGGATCGTATTTCCATAACCAACCCAGTGTTTGTAGCAATTGCTATTTGTCTATTAATGAATGCTCTAGTGTTTGAATAATGACAATATTCAATATTACAATCATTCTCATTGATCAGCACAGGGTTAATCAAAGATATTGATAGAGAAAAACAATCATCAATAAAATCCAACCATGTTCGAATAACAAAACAGTCACCATCATTAATCATTCCAGAACAATACTCCTTGGTGAACCAATTCCCGTAATTTACATTTTTGTTTCGTTGGTGAGCTTTATTTGCAATTGGAAATGAATTTAATGAATTTGCCATTGGAGGTCGAAATAAAAAAACAAATCGTATGGAATCGTATGGAGCCCCTGTTATCGCCGAGAGCTGTTGAATATATTTTCCCAAATTAAAGTCAAGATTAATCAAAATTGAAGTTTAAATTAAATATTTGACATAATAAACTCACCTGTGTAAGCACTTGTTGTTCAGCATCAACTTGATCACCTTTATCTGACCAATCTATCACTAAATCATGATATTCCTCATTTGCAACCTTTACTTTTATGGTAACTAAATGGTGCATGGAAACAATTAGAATCACTGTATTATTATGATTTATTGAATAGACTCACCTTTATCTGAAATATAATTTCCAATATTTTCCACTGAATGACCCATAGTCAAGAATAAAAGATAAATTTTTTGTAAGGGAAATAATTTCAAAAGTTTTAATTTGAGAAACTTTAAAAAGACTTGAATGACAAAAAAACTTAAGGTAAAGAAAGAAATTACAAAGACAAGCTGATCTTAACTGGAACTTGTATTTGAAAACTGACTTGAAACCTTGAAAACGGAAATAGGAAGTAGTCTAGGTTAGTTTAGAGTGGTCATTGTGAACAAAGTGAGTCACACAACTACAATGTATCTACAATGGGTTCAGACAATAAAGTGAAGGGAAAATGCTTCGCACTTTAATATCTCGAGATCTACCAATTCGGAAAGTGCAAAATTCTTTTATAATTACCATAATTAAACTTATAAAAAGAGTTAGTCAGTCCAATTAATTACTTATTTATAATAATCATTTATTCTTTCTTACTTATTTATAAGAATGAATATTTCGTTATGGTGAATTTAATCAATAAATAGACTTTAAATCTTTCATAATGCTGATAATATTATAATCTCATATTATATTTTATATCATAATTGACGATAATCAAGCACCAAGTTCAAATATAAATCCAGATGAAATTGATATCGACGCAGATGATCTTTGATACCGATATGAGGTTAATACTTTTCCTTTTCTCAAGACGTAATTTTTTTGCTAATTTTCTGAACAATAAAAGTATTAAATCGTTTTAAAAAGCAGCCATATATAGTTTATTTGAATTCATTATATTTAGTAAAGATGGCTGAGAACTCTACTAATCTTTGAGGCAATTCAACATTCATATGACATCCAAATGCGTCAACAATTGAAATTTATCTTAGGGGCACAATTAGGATAACTTGTATTCATAACTCGGTTGAAATTATGCTGCTTTTAGATATTGTAGTATTTTATATTCTTCCGAAAATTTGTTATTCAAACTTCTGAACACTAATTTATGATAAGTGTCAATAGTCTTCTTTCTTTCCAATCATCGCTATAATGCTATTCTCTAATCAAGCCATAATGAAAGTTAAAAACTTTGAAAAGTGCTTTTATAATACTTGTTATACTGATGGTTCAATTTGAGCAATCGCATCAGATGCAATTTTCAACTTAAGTACAATGAGTCTTAAAATTAAAATTATTTACACTGAAATAGCCGCTAATCGCATTAATCGACTTTAATTAATTACTTTAATCGAATCTGTAATTTACTTCGACACCAATCAGTAAAGTAACATTTAAATTCACCTGTCAACTCACAAACCATTTATATCAAGCAACCAATTAACTAAATTTTTGCAATCTTTTCAATCATTGTCCAAGACAACCTTCAATGATTACTTCAGTTTTGTTGTCAAATAAATCAACATTGAGACAAACAAATGAATAACTAAAAGGAGTGAGAAGTACATTAGAATAAACGAATCTAGTTGAGGATCTGTGATAAGCTAATAGTTAATGGTGTTATCACCATTGACAATCCTCAACTTTCAGCTCGAAAAAAATTGACTTTACTTTTTTTAATTTGCCTGATTTACCATAGATGTTGTCCTAAAGAAAGTTCAAAATGACGATAACCAATTTACACTGGTCGACTTTTGCAAATCTCAAGCATAGCTAGGATCATTTAAAGATCGAGTAATATGTTTAAAAAAGCTGAGATTAGCTTAAACTGGTTAACTTCATCTTAGGATTTCTTGAAACCTCTTATTTGCATTGGCCATTTTGTGTGTTTGTTTAAATCAATTTTCTAAAGCTGTAATGGTAATGGCAAGCAATTTTTTCACTCTTTTCTTGATCATCTTTCTTTTTCAATTTTGTGCTTTACGAGCTCATCACGACCTTAATAACACAGTGACCGCGTCGCAATTGAAACGTGAATCAAGTTTAACGGATTCAACTGTTGATGGATTATCAATTAAAACTAATAAATATGGTAATCTAGCTCTTAAAACGATTCTGGAGTTTGCTGGAAAGTTAAACTCGGACGAGGATCAATCATGGCGTAACATCTTTGCCAAGTCCATTCTTAGTGGAATAAAATCCCGAAAGATCCGAGAAACAGTTTCATCGCCTAAAATTGGTGAAAGGATACTTACCGCTCTGGATCAGCTCAACTGGGGTTCATTATTTCTTAAACTGATCAAAACCATAATCGAGTTTATGATCGACGTCCTCGCTGGAGTTATGCTTGGGAAAAGTGCTTTATCACCGCCATTAAAATCACTTTAGACGTGTTTACATGCGTGTTTACAAATAAATAGACTTTGAATCTTTCATAATGCTGATACTATTATAATCCCATATTATATTTTATATCATAATTGACGATAATCAAGCTCCAAGTTCAATTATAAATCCAGATGAAATTGAAGTAAATATGAAGTAAATTCTTTTCTTTTTCTCAAGACGTAATTTTTTTGCAATTTTCTGAACAATAAAAGTAAATCGATTTGAAAAGCAACCATATATAGTCTATTGAAATTCATTATATTTAGTAAATTTGGTTGGTCTACTAATCTTTGTTGCAATTAACATTCATATGACATCCAAATGCGTCAACAATTGAATTTATCTTAGGGGCACAATTAGGATAACTTGTATTCATAACTCGGTTGAAATTATGCTGCTTTTAGATATTGTAGTATTTGATCGTCTCGGAAGATCCTTTCTTCCATCTTTATCAATTTCATCAATTAATTTAGGTGATGGTCGATAATGTTTAAGTGGTGAGGGTTGAGGTGATATTATTGATGTTTTGGGTAACGAAATTGACATGGTAATAGGAATTATTGTTGCAAATGAAGTTTCAGTTAAAAAGGATTCATCTTTTTCATTCATTGTGTCATTATTAACATTCTCATGATCCTGATGACTAATCTTCAATGTAATAGTTATATTATTAATCATAATGTAAAAATTGTTGATTGTTAAACCCAAAGTTTTCGCTGTTAAACTACGATACTATTGCAGAATGTATCGATAATTGGGATTGATATCGATAGCATTACTCAAAAAGATATTGCATTTGTGCTATTTTTTTGCTAGTATTGTTATTGTGGTTTTTAGCACAACTTTAAGTCATAAAAATGGACCAAGCAGCACAAAGTGACACTGTTCGGTTTAATGATTCAAAAATAATTTGTAAAAAGTGCAGCTGTTTAATTTTGAGACCAAAGCAAGCGAAATTCATCGAGAAGAAGGTATTTGTTAATATTTTTCATCTTTCATAAAAAATTTTCATTTGTTCATATTAATTCTCGTGTTTTCTTTCAATTCCAGATCGAACTTCCTGTTGTAGCAACTCGAAAAGACGAAGACTGTGTCAAAGAAGTGTTAAACAATCATCTTTTGGTTGAAAGCATCTACACCTATGAAAATATGGGATTCAGTAATACAGTTGAAGGTATTAAATACTTAGTTTGTGCTGAATGTGAATATGGCCCTGTTGGTTGCATGAATAACAATGAAAAAACGTCACTTATATCATTGGATCGAGTTCTCGAAGAGAAAGAATAATATTGGCAATTTTGACCGCTTAAACTGATTTCACTATACAGTGATCGCTCGTTTTTTTTGCAAAAATCGGCTGAAAAAATGTGACTTTTCTATCAAAATTCACTTCTGCAATTATTTTAATTTTTCTATTAATTTGATATTTTATAACCACTCTGATGATTGATTATTAACTTTTGACTGGTTATGTGGATAATCACCAGCTATTCTAACTCTTTTTGCAAAAAATCGAGGGACTACTATTCTCAATTTTTGTACATCGGTATTTTTTTATCAGGTTGTCTTTGATTGTCACCAATAATTGAATTAATAAATATTATATTCAATAAATTTAACATTTTAAGTTATTTCCAATTTACCTGCTGCAATCTTTGATTTTTCACTTATTTTCATCGATTTTTTCAGGAGAAATTATTTGGAAATAGGAATTTAAAAAAATTATCAAACATCTTGTTAGCTGAAACATCAACATGAAGAGAAAAAGAGAGACTTGAGTGAGCCTCTCTGAGTCCCTCTCTTCACTATTGCTTGTGAGGCTGTTTCTTTAACTGTTTTTTTGATAAAAAAATCTTAATTTATTAAGTTAGCCACTTTATCCATCCATCTTATGATAATTTCTTGACTTATGGATATCTTGGTCAATATCTAGTTCTCCAATTATTGCCTGATTTTGTCAGTAGCTCATACAACTACGTTTTTAACTTCAGGTGGGTGAGTTTACAGCCTGCTTCTTTCTGCTCTCAGGTAAATACACAATCAGGTTCATCAATAAGGAACCCTCTTCACATCAACCATGGATCTACAAAATACAATATTATCCAAGTAAGTTGATTTATAATTAATCAATCATCTTGATATCATGTTTAGCTCTTCACTTTAACAGTCCTTCCTTAATTGATCAATTTAGGTATTATGAGTAGTTTATATCTTGAATGAGATAAAATGTTAATGCATAAAAGGGTTTTCTTTGATCATATTTACCTTTCTTCAGTCTACTTAGTTAACCAGAAAACTATAGCCATGTCACCTTTTTTCTTTTAAAGTCAAATTTAGTTTCTATTTGTTATTGATCTTATTGTTTGTTTTTTTTTCGTTCTCGCCCACAGGTTAACCTCTGGAATGCCTTCTCCTATGCGCCTTCGAGATCTTATTCGGCAAATAAGAGCAGCTAGAACAGCAGCAGAGGAAAGAGCTGTCATCCAAAAAGAGTGCGCTTACATCCGTTCAACTTTCCGTGAAGAAGACAGTGTTTGGCGTTGCAGAAATGTAGCTAAATTGTTATACATCCATATGCTAGGGTATCCAGCTCATTTCGGCCAGGTAAGTTTCTTAGTTCCGACAAAAGGCCTGTAAAAATATAACATATTACTATTTCTATTTTAGCTGGAGTGTTTAAAACTGATAGCTTCGCCAAGATTCACGGATAAACGAATTGGTTATTTGGGAGCCATGCTTTTATTAGATGAAAGACAAGATGTTCACCTTTTAATAACCAACTCCCTGAAAAAGTAAGGAAAATAACATATTTATTGCCTATCTTTTGTGCTACTGTAATGACTAACATTCTATTTTTTTCCTTCACAGTGACCTCAACAGTCAAATTCAATACGTGGTGGGACTTGCATTGTGTGCTTTAGGGACAATATGCTCTCCAGAAATGAGCAGAGATCTTGCTGGTGAAGTTGAACGCCTTATGAAATCTTCTAATGCATACATCAAGAAAAAGGCAGCCCTATGTGCAGCCCGTATAATTCGCAAGATTCCAGACTTTATGGAAATGTTTCTTCCAGCATCACGGACTCTTTTGACAGAAAAAAACCACGGTAAGCAATATTTACTCTTTTCACCATCACTTTGCAATCCAAAACATTATTTTTTTTCCAATTTTATCCAATATAACTTTTTTTTCCTTTAAAGCTGTCTTGATTACCGGTATTACTCTCATTATCGAAATGTGTGAACGAAGTCAAGAGACTCTCTGTTATTTCAAAAAGGTAATAATTTAAGAACCATTATATACTATGAATTTCCAAACTAAAAACACTGCTTGCTTATTCTCCACACTCTATTAATCTCACTTCTTGCTCTCTTTCACTACTCTTTACTTTTCGGAAAAAAGTATCATGAGGTAACCTTGTTGCATTTGCTTCGCATGTCATTTCAAAAATGATTTGTCATCTTACTAATCACTCTGCTTCTTTCATTTTATTTAGATGGTGCCGAATTTAGTTCGTATACTGAAAAATTTAATTATGGCCGGTTACTCTCCTGAACATGATGTATGTGGTGTTAGTGACCCTTTTCTTCAAGTCAAGATTCTTCGCTTGCTCAGACTTCTTGGACATAATGATCCGGAAGCAAGTGAAGCTATGAACGACATTCTTGCTCAGGTAAGGTTGCAAAATGTAGCCAGAGAAGAAACCTTCTAATGATTATTTAAATCTTTGTAAATTCAGGTCGCAACCAATACTGAAAGTACTAAAAACGTAGGCAATGCAATATTATATGAAACAGTCATCTCTATCATGGATATCAAGTCAGAAAGTGGTCTACGTGTGCTAGGTATCAATATTCTTGGTCGATTTCTCTTAAACACTGATAAGAATATTCGATATGTTGCATTAACTACGTTACTTAAAACTGTTCAAGCTGATTACAATGCTGTTCAAAGACACCGTACCACAATTGTTGAATGTTTGAAAGATCCTGATGTTTCTATCAGAAAAAAAGCCATGGAATTGTGCTTTGCTCTTATAAATGGAAATAATATACGATCTATGACAACAGAGTTGATATCTTTTCTTGAAAAGGCCGATCCTGAATTTAAATCTGTGTGTTCATCCAATTTGTGCATTTGTGCAGATAAATATGCCCCATGTTCAAAATGGCATATTGATACTATGTTAAGAGTGTTACAAACGGTATGTAAACTTTTTTCTGAAATCTTACATTTCATTTCATTTTCTTATTTGTTTTCTATTTTATTTAGGCTGGTAATTATGTTCGTGATGATGTTGTAGGCAATTTAATTCAACTCATTTCAGAAACAACATCTCTTCATGCTTATGCTGTGCAGCAATGTTGGAAACATTTAGCTGATGATCTGCCATCCAAACAACCTTTGATTCAAGTCGCCATGTGGACTATTGGTGAATATGCAGATTTATTGAATGAAGTTTGTCTAGAATCTGGCGATGATTCAACAGAACCACTGAATGTTCAATCGGATGAAATAGTATCAATATGTGAAGAGATAACTTCCTCAAGTTTAATGTCCATTGTAACTAAAGAGTATACAATTAATACATTGATAAAACTAAGTGCAAGGTATCCTAATTGTGCCCCTAAGATAAAGTCAATTGTTGACGCATTTGGATGTCATATGAATGTTGAATTGCAACAAAGATCAGTTGAGTTCTCAACCATATTTACTAAATATAACCAACTTCGACTTAGTTTGCTCGAAAAAATGCCTCCAATGAAATCACGAGATGAAAAGAGAGACAATTTACAAAATGGTCAGTTAGTGGAAGATGACTTTTTGGAATCATTGTCTAAGCCTGATTTAAATTCAACTGGTGAGGTTAAAAGTGACAATCAAGCATCAAGTGCAGCACTATTGGATCTCCTTAGTACCGTTGAAACAAGTTCATCTCCTATCCCACCGTTAAACCCTGTGCAAAATTCAACTAATAATAATAGCGCGATCGATGATCTCCTTGGACTGATAAATATTGAGCCTGATACAAACAGTAATAATGAAACCTCAGTCGCCAATAATTCTCTGGCAATTACAGAAGATAATGATTCTAATAGCTTAAAATATAAATCTCTTATTGAATCAAATCTATTTGACGGATTCAATTCTTTGGATTCACCAATTCCACAAATAACACCATCAATTCCAAGTTTAGTAGCTTATGATGAAAATGGATTAAAATTAATTTATGAATTTGAAAAAAATGGTACTGAGCCAAAAACTCTTATTATCAGAATGAGAGCTTCAAATAGTCATGACAAACCAATGTCAGACTTCTTGTTTCAAGCTGCTGTTCCAAAGGTAATTGTATTAATATATTTGGATCCAATTCATTAATTAAAACTAAAATATTCATCATTTCTCTTCATCTTTTCAGACATTCCAATTACAGTTGTTACCTCCGACAAGCACCTCAATTCCAGCCAATAATTCAGGCTATGTTGAACAAATCTTGAAGGTGACAAATCCGAATAAAGTAAGCTGAACACCTCTAAAATATTCTCGTTATAAATCTAAATGTTTTATATTAATATATTTTCATCTTTTTTATAGCTTCAATTAAGAATGAGAATACGTTTATCGTATGTTTATGACGGACAAAAAATTTTAGAGCAAAAGGATGTCAATAATTTCCCAACTGAAACATGGAATTCTTGATGAGGATTTAAATGGTCTAACAATTACTAATAATTGGATGAAACTAAGCTAAATCAATTTAATCGAATGTTTTTGGAATCTGTTTTTGGATTTCAAACTTTATTAAGATCATAACTTTAGCTAATTTTGAAATTTCTTCAATCAATTAGATTATTTTCTGCTCATTTTTTCCAATTTTTACTCCATAATCATAAGAATTCTTTATTATGTTATGTCCCTAAATCTTTTCCTCTTTTCACTCAAAGCAATTGTAAATTCGAGAACGTTGTCTCAAGACCTAATAATTTTTTAGACTCTTGTTTAGATCATCTTTAAAACAAGATGAGGATTGAAATAAAATATATGAGGATGACTATAAAAATCAAAGAAGAATATATTCTAATAGTAATGTGATTCAAGTCATTTTTTATTCAAGAATGATTTGAACATTAAACATGATCTACGCTGTAACAATGATTAAGTATTGTTATAATTACATCAAGTAATCGTCTTACTAAATTGACTTTCTATGTTGGTTTAATTTTTCAACTATTACTGAAATTTGTAATCTATTCGAGTAATGAAATGGAAGTAATTGAGAGACATTGCATAATATTATCAGCCTTTTCAGAGCGAATGCCGCAAAGCTGTAAAACTGAATGATTTTATAGATAAAACACTTAAAAATCAACTCACCATCATGAATAAGATAAACTTATTTAAAGATGACAGATATTAGTGAGAAAAATATAATTTAATGTTTAAATCAATTCCATTCTAAATGAGAAAACAGAACAGAAGTTTATAGCATTATAGAGATGTAAAGAGAGTTGAAAAATTGATTTTTTATCCATTCCTTAGTGTGAACTTGCACTCATCAATGGATCACCAATGGGTTCAATATTAGACTCATCGACGTCCCCAATAGCCGCCATGACCACCAAGAATAATGATGTTTTCACCACCTTTCTTGTCGTGTCCTCCACCTTGGATCAATCCACCGCCATAACCACCAAAACCTCCACCTAAGATGATAATGTCTTCACCTCCTTTACCACGAGCGGCAACCAAAACACTTCCAATGATAACAATCAAAGCAATCAAAACAATGGTTTTTGAACTTGTGGACATCATTTTCAAATGAAAGTAAAGTACTGAAAGCACAAATAATCGCAAAAAAAAGATTTAAATTGGAACAGATGTTTACTCGATGAGATTCTTTACTGAATTGACGAATGAATAGCAGATAAATCGTCTTATAAACTTTTTTCTGTGAACAATTTGAGTGAGATCAAAAGGAGTAATCAGTTTGGCCTTTTTCCGATTCCGTTAAATTTATATTACTAAAATTGAAATTAAACATAATTGCTCCTTCCATCATATTCATTAGTATCAAACTCAAGAAATGGTTGACTGATATTGACCTGAAATTGAGTAAACATCACTCTTATTTATTGTGTCGAAAATAATTCATAATGTTAATTAAACCACACGAAATAATCAACTAATTAAACAAAGTGAAAGTTGATTTATTCTTGCCTTTGACTGCACCCTTGTTCAGGCTTATAATAAATGATTGTTCAATATTGATTCAAATCAACGATTCTATTGCAAGATTCAATTGAAACTGAGATTTGATTAAATTATAATGCAATCAAATCAGAAACAATTGATTTTATTTAATTTTTCATGTTTTCTTTTCCATTATATTCAACCAATTGGTTAGATTGATGAGAATGCCTCTATTTCATAGGCTTTTAAGCTAATTGATGTAAAACATTGTTAAGTTTAAATCTCAATAGAATGGAACTTCTCATTCATGAAATACTATTTTTTCATGTTCTGCATCCATTTTATCAATAATAACTTAAATCACGCAATAAAATCTACAATTTGATTAAGCTTCCGCATGTGGATAATCATTGCATTCAATTGTAGCCTTTAATCATGTGTCCTACGGTCCTTTAATCATATTCACTATTGGGTGTTGAATTGCTAAATTAAAGGGAAATCTTATTGGAATCAATTTGATTAGCTTTAATCATGAGTAATTATTAATTAAACATGAAAAACAGTTGATAGATGAGATAATTTTTAATCAATTAACAATTGAAAGTAAACAATCATTGGACTGTTACAAGTTGGAAAATGTTACAACATTTATTGATTGAAAATTTAATAAATTGATGAAGAAATAGCGGTTAAAATTAGTGGTTTAGACTGATTTGGTGATGAAACTAGTATTTACAGTTGACAATTGGACACTGGATTGGATGATTGTTGAGCCAATTGATTGTCGTTAATACAAGAATGGTTATCATGTTCAATTGTCACTTGATCATACTCATTTGGTTTAATTGAATCCCTAATTCCTTGATAACGACGGCGGAAAACAATTCGAAGTCGATTCTCCAATGAAGCAATTCGATCACATTCTTTGATGTTTTCTTCATCAGGTGTATAATTACGGATATTGTTTGTCGCTACTTCAAATTTAATCGCTGGCTCATTCACTTTACCAACCGATTCTCCAATTAACATTGATTCATTGAGATTTGATTTATCCATTGTACAATAATTATAATTGTATTATTTCCTTAGGATCACTTTGCACAAAATATTAATAACTGAGTTTGTTTTTAAGTTACCTGATCACAGCTAGTCACATTAGTTTGTTCAATTGATTGTTTCAAGAATAGTTTCAGTAAATGAATCAAAAAATGATACACAAAGTGGCTAATAATAATCACTGAGAATCACTGAGGGATTAACATGTGATAAGTATTTCAATTGTTGCAATCTGATTGAATCTCTTTACCAATGAATTCTTTGCATTTATTTTCCACAATTCATTTTATCAGTTCATCTAATTAAACAAATTAGACTTGTTTACATAGTTTTGCTTTCCGGGTTTGATGGTCTAATTACAATTCCGATTACAATTTTGATTGACTATCGGTTAATTATTCTATCTGATATTAATCGCCATTTTAATACCAAAATTTAAAGACTCTACTCATTTGCTTTCACTCAATTGCTCTGTTGAACAGTAAACATGGATTTTTCGACTTTTGATTGGCCACTTTTACCAAATGAAACCAGTCAATATTGAAAGCTTTGTGATTAAAAGATTAGCTCATGTCACTTTGAGATTAATAAACCTACATGAGATGAAAAATAAGGAATCGATGAAATCATTTCATTCAGAAAATACGTTATTTTAAACTCATCTCAAGATTAAAAATAAACATTTTCATCAAATTGACTTTAGTTTAAATTGAAACCAAAAGAGGACACTTTATGAGTTCACTTTATGAGCATAATAATGATTTGTTTGAATAAAGTAATTTTAAAAATTTAGTTAATTGTGAAGAGTGCAGATTTAAGTGGATCATTTTTAACTCTTAGAACCATTTCCTGAGATAAAATGTAATTAATTTTCATCGTTAATCACTAAAACAATCGTCTACCGCTTTAATTTCATTTGATGTTCCGGTTTTTCATGTAAAGGTTTATCACTTTGTTTTATCAAATGATAATAAAATGAACAATGATGTTTATGTTTTTGCGTGATTTCGTGTTTAATCAAATGGTTAGCATATGTTTCGAGTTATTACCAACATTTCATCTCTTAACTATGAATGAGGTGAAATTATTTTTAATCGTTTCTATTAAAACAAAAATCTATCTAATATGCTGTGAGAAAATTGCTCTTGTTATTGTTAATTAATGGTCATTCCAAGTTCAACAATTAACCAGAAATTACAAGACGATTAAGTGTCAATTTTATTGATGGATGAAGTCAATGGGTCTAGTCTTAATCTGCAACCCAAACAATGTTTAAAACCGAGTTTCAAGCCTTTTCGCACGTGAATTGCTATAATGCTGAGATGAAAAACATGCTAATAATATGCTTTATTAATTTAAGGAGTTGAATTAAACAAATTCAATCAGATCAAGATACTGATACTTGATGCGCCCAGATTCAAGAAATCTTGAGAGCGTTTCTAATTAGTCTGAGTGTAGTAAAGACTGGTTAGAAAGGTTAACAAAATTCGGGTTAGATCTTGGTTAATTTCAAATATTAATACAAAACATGTAATCAATGAGCTTCAATATGAAAAGAGAAATATAAGAGAAATATAAACATGAACTTCAGCAGAAAGTGAGCTTAATATGACTTCAATCCTTGACAGATTATCTCAAAGCCAGCTTTAGTGGAAAATTAGAGTATACCTTTAGCTTTTCCCTAAACTTTCACTTGAAAATCAATTTCAAGCCTAATTTTCAATGTAATCTCATCACTTCAAGTGTACTGTAATACAAGATTATTTAACCGTTCAAAAAGATCAAAATTCAATGTTAAACCGATCAAAAAGAAACAATTTATTGAGCAAAATAAAAGTATGCGATCAAAAATGAGATTAAATAGTTCAATGTTGTAAAGGAACATATAAAGGAATGAAATTAAGTTAATTTTGAAATATTTTGCCTTTCAACATTAACCAAAATATTGATTGAATTCAATACTTAATTGCAGCTAATAATGAAACAAAACCGAATAGCGATATTGATTGACATTGATTAAGTGAATCAAAAATTGAAATGCTGTTGCCATAAATTTTTAGTGTAAAAATGTAAAATTAAATGATTGAAAGGATTTTACAAATTTGGTTAAACTTACATTTCTATTTGTATCAGCGTAAGTCAATTTTTATTCATGTGAAAATGATTTAAATTGAATATCATTGAACAGTTTTGTCTAGTTATTGTTTTATTCATTACTTAGTGTTAATTATAGATGAGATTATTCACCTAACCAACAATTAAGTTCACCGAACCCAGCAGAAATGTTGACTGTTCTTCTTCATGAGCAAGGATTTCTAACCTGATTCTGAGAGACTTGAAAGTAGCCTTGCTCATCTCATCACTCTTAACTCTTTTCTTATCATCATTCTGATATTTTAGCCTCTTACTAAATAGCGACTTGAGGTGTGCTAATTTTCATAATACATAAGCCTTACCTCAATTTTTTGTTGTTAATTTACAAGCAAACTGGAAAAGGATCGCCTACTGACTAAATGCACCTAAAGATCACTTTTGTTCATTACCAAACGATTGACCCAAATCATCTAGAGTTACAGTCAATCAATTGATATACTATGCTAACAACAAAAACCATCTAAACGATAATAAACAAGCTAATGAGCGATTGATGGCTAATAATGTATTAGCTAGTTAATGATACAATGCAAAATGAAAGCGGAAAGTTGACTGTTGAAGGAAGGAGGCCAGGAAAGGAATGGTATTGTTGATCAACTTACAATGATTAATATGAGATGATCAGACATGAATCAGAGCTGAGAATAACAAATGACATGAATCAACAGATTGCCAACCATTGTATATTTAACGATAAAAATAACGCCCAAAATGATTGGAAAGATAAAAAGATTGCAACTCTGGCCACCATCAACCCACTCAATCAACTCAAACAAAAGCAGTTGTTAACATGTTCATCTGATCAATGTTTATGGTTCACTTTTGGTCAAAGTTTAGTCAAAATCAAGTCCATTTTATAATTAATTCATTTTTTATAAGCAACCTTGAAAGACTAGAAAAGGTAAAACCAGAAATATTGAAGGCAACTCTTAGGACTTGATGTTTTGAAGGTGATCTTGTCCCATAATTACATAGTTGTAACTTTTGGCCTCAAAAAAGATGATTATCATGGAAATACATTTCATTGTAAAACTTGGATGAGTGACTTTCAAATTACAATATATGTTGTCCTTAAACTGCAAGTGAAAAGATGATCACAAAATCAACGCCAATTGACAAACTTCATTGACCTCACCCTCATGACCTTTTAGACTTGATTGTTAGGTTAAATAATGGTTTTGAAGGGAATAATCAAAAACCCAGATAATGAACAAAAAATTATGATATAACAATTGTTCAAGATTCACTTCTTTTCCACTTTTTTCGTCTTTTGTTTTTCTCTTGTTCACCGATCATGTTTCCTTTGATAAGGCAGATTGTATGTTAATTACGAATGGTGAATCCGGTTAGAGTTGTGATGATCCACAGGCAACCGGAAGGGAGGACCTTCGTTATTAAATAACATAGTAATGATCATTGGAATATTCATTTGCCAAGAAAAAGAAGCCAAAATACAGGAAGAGATGCGGTTGGAAGAAAAGAAACGCAGATTTGGGTAAAATTACAAGAAAATTGAAAACAAGTGAAAATGTTGAGCTTTGAATGTAAAGTGAAATAAATCAACTTTAAACTATTTTACGCTTCTCAAACTCAATCAATATGGTTGAGTAAGTAAAAGTTGACCGAGAAAAAAAGTAAAGCGGAAAAATTGTTCTTCATAGAAACAGATGAATCTCTAGACAAGGAGTAACCTGATGAACCAATTTTCGGTCTTTATCTTGGTTGATTAGAGAAGTAGATTAAGCCTTTCACAGAAATCACTTTAAAATCTATTTTCATTATTTCTTATAGATTAGTTACTGAGCAATTGAAATCCATCGAATCCAGATTAGCTTAGGCAATATATTGGCAAAGTGATCAAGTGATCAACTTACACGATTTAATGGCAACTCGTAACCAACCAGTCAACCATGATGTTGAATTGATCAAATTGAGCAAATTATTTGGTAAAATATTTCTCACTTCTCATGATTATGAAGTAAAGTAATAAAAATTTTTTATGCAAAATCAAGATCATCTTAATAAAAGCTGAGATTTTTCCTGCAACTTGACAATACTCTGCTTCGGTGACCTTTTGATTACATGATTGCGTGATGATGATACTGGGAAAAGGTTTCAATTGTTGCATCTGTGAGTTTTTATGGTGAAGACTTGCAAGTCACAAAATTATGTAATCATCCAGCTGAATCGAATCAAACTTTAATTCTTGTCAACATCTTCCTAATCATTATTGAATCTTCTTCTTGTTAACATTTCGTTCTCTTAAGAATTTCTTTTATTGACTTGGATTCCCTCAATAAAGAGTCACATTTCTCTCTGGTTTATCAAATTTACAGATCATATCTCAATGTATTCATAAAGAATCCGTATAATTTAATAATATCTAGAATCAAATTGATGAAAATTGAAGGAGAAAAGGAAATAAAAACATGTGTTTAGTAGATTCTTGACATGAACTATTATGATAATCTCAAGTTTCATCAAGTTGATATTTAACTGATAGAAAGAGAGAGTTAATCGATTATCATTTTGAAAATAAATTACAATTTGCTGTAGCAAATTAAGCAAAGGCTGTCTGTGAATATTGCATGTCTTCTGAAGCTATTAGAAAGGTGTGTTGTCCCTTTACATGGGTCTTGACAAGAATCATTGGTCATTGAAAATTGAAGCAATTTAATCATCAAAGTCAGGTTGAACCTTGTAAGAACAAATCAATTCATTAATCTTCAGTTTCAAGGTTGATAATGAAAATGTAAGAACCGAAAGGAGAGAAAAATATATTGAGTAAAGACTCATGCTCTTCATCTTCTTCATCTTCTTCTTCTCTTCTGGTTTTCTCAGTTTTTACTTGATTTTCCAACCAGCCAGTACATCGCCCTTTATCATGTCTTCAACTTTACATCGTGTAACCATTAAAATATACAAACAATTTTTGATGGTATTGATCAACATCTCATATTGTTACATTCAGGTTTTATTAATAAATTTACCTAAAAGATAAATGAAAACAGCAAATATAAAGAGAATAACATTTATTCAGAAGTTGTTCACTGGCATCGGATAAGCAACATCAGCTGTAAAAAGTGACCAGTAATTTAATAAGCTTAAAATAGTCATAACAATAGTCCATCATCAAGGTCAAAGTAATTAAGGTTCTGTTATTCGTGAGAAATGAGCAAGTCGTTAATCAAAAAACAGAAAGATAAACAAGAGTTCCTTCAAGATGGTCATCTTAACCCAAGTGTCTTGCTTCATCCTCCTTCCGGGTTTCAATATGACTGGACTTAACTCCTTTGTTATTTTGAAAAAAGAGAACAATTAACCCAATTTATTCATCACTTGAACCGGTGCAAGTTAATAAAGTCTAATAAATCTTACCAAGAAATTGGTTTAAAACAATTGCCTGGTTGGAGATGAGTTTTCATTAATTGGTTCATTGGAAATGATTATCCATGTCATACAGCAAAAAACACTTTCACTGAACAAGTCAATAATGATGGTTAATTACCAATTATTTGACAGATCTCAGCTTTTATTGTGCATTGAGGTAAAGACTTTAAGATTTGGTAATGAACTACAGTGAGCCAACAAACGACTACTTGAAGTTGAGGCTGCAAGATGTATGAGTATTGGTGTGATTCACGAAAGACAGACCGGTTTTTAAGGGTAAAGCTGTAAGTAGAGAGTGAGAGAGAGAAACAACTATGGCCGATTATAGGCCGCCGTTAAAATGACCTCTCGGTAAATTAGATAACATATAGCCACTCTCTCTCTTTCTCTTTCTCTCTCTCTCTCTCTTCATCTCCTATTCCTTCTTTTCCTCCGACTAGCCTGCTCTGCTTCTCTTCTCTCCCTTTTTTTCTTTCTTCTGAAATGAAACTCCTTTTTTCTTCTCCTTTCTTTTCCTCTTTCTTTTTATTCCAAGCTTTGCTTTGCAAGATTGCTGTGTCAGTTTTTTGTTTTAAGTTGCATTCAAACTCTTTTTATCCTTTTTTTGTTTAGTGTTTAGATGTTTTAGCCATGTTTAGATATTTATCTAAAAGATTTGGTCGAAACCATTCAACAAAACCACTAATTCAATCAGATGAAAATAATATAGTTGTATATCCTTCAAATAAATCAAATTTAAAAAATTTTCTTGAATGTAAAATTCAACTTTTAGATGGAAATTTAATAACTATTTATGTTTGTAAAAAAGCCAAAGGAAGTGTTTTATTTGATATATTATGTGAACAAATTGATTTGAAACAAGAAAGTGACTATTTCGGATTAAAATTTACTGACCATGCATCTATTCAACACTGGCTTGACACCACCAAATCCATCAAAAAACAAGTGAAAATTGGACCACCTTATACTTTTCACCTGAGAGTTAAATTTTATTCATCTGATCCCAATAATTTGAAAGATGAATATGTTCGTTACCTTTTCTTTCTGCAGTTGAAAAATGATTTATTAACAGGAAAACTACCTTGTTCACCAGAAAATGCAGCAAAACTTTGTGCACTAAGTTTGCAATCAGAATTTGGTGATTTTGATGACGAGCAACATGATATCAACTTTGTTTCATCTTTTAAATTTATCCCCAACCAGAATGAGACTATAGAGAAAAAAATAATTGAGGAATGGGACCGATTGAAGCCGAAACAGGTGAGTTTTCATTAGTTTTCATTTTAATTTAACTATTTTAACTATCTGTCTTTTTGTTATTGTTTCTAGGTTCTGGATAATAAAATGACTGACAAAGTTTCAATAACGTCAACAACATCAATGAATCCTGCCAATGCCGAAAAAGCCTTTCTATCCAAAGTAAAATGGCTTGAAATGTATGGTGTAGACATACATACCGTCCTTGGTAAGGACGGGAATGAATATTCTTTAGGTTTAACGCCAACTGGTATTCTAGTATTTGAAAAATCATCCAAAATTGGACTATTTTTTTGGCCAAAAATCATAAAATTGGAATTTAAAACAAAAAAGTTAATATTAGTGGTTGTTGAGGATGATGATAGTGGCCGCGAACAAGAGCACACTTTTGTTTTTAGAATGCCAACAGTTAAGTCATGTAAACATTTATGGAAGTGCGCTGTTGAGCATCATGCTTTCTTCAGACTTAAATCTACACAAATTAATCAACCAATTTACCAGAAAAGAAATTTAATGAGAATGGGATCTCGTTTCAGGTTCTCTGGTAGAACTGAGTTCCAAGCAACTTTTCACCAAGAAAAAGTTAAAGAAACAGAGAGGAAATTTGTAAGGAAACCTTCACAAAGGTATATCAGCTGTAAAAGAAACAACATAATAGATGAACCAAAACAGAAGCAATATTCTAAAGCTGAAAGCAAAAATAACCAGAAAGAAACCAAAACCAATATCTTGGCAACTTTTGATATGACCAAAACTAGCGAACCAGATGTTGAAAAAGAAAAACCAGAAACACCCGAGACTAGGTTAGATAAATTAATAAAATCTGTGACTGAACATGGCCCAACTATAACATCTGAGGTTGAAATTTCCTCTTCTAAGAGTTGTCTTAATATTCCACTAGCCGATGATGAGGATTTTGATGATGAGGAAGAAGAAATAAAACTTGAAATCACCAAGGGCACCAATCCATTTTTAACCAATGATATAGAACCTAACGGTTCTACGTCGTCAATACATATTGAACAGGACCAGGAGAATGATAATAATGACACAATGAATGAAGAAGATGAATCACTTTTAACTGAGACTTCATTTGCAACAATAATTCCTATTACCATGTCAATTTCGTTACCCAAAACATCAATAATATCACCTCAACCCTCACCACTTAAACATTATCGACCATCACCTAAATTAATTGATGAAATTGATAAAGATGGAAGAAAGAATCTTCCGAGACGATCAAATACTACAATATCTAAAAGCAGCATAATTTCAACCGAGTTATGAATACAAGTTATCCTAATTGTGCCCCTAAGATAAATTCAATTGTTGACGCATTTGGATGTCATATGAATGTTAATTGCAACAAAGATTAGTAGAGTTCTCAACCATCTTTACAAATATAATTAATTCCAATAAATTATACATGGTTGCTTTTTAAATCAATTTACTTTCATTGGTCAGCAAATTAACAAAAAAATTCGTCCGCTGACTTAAAGTTATTTTCTCTTTAAACTGAATTTTAGGTACTTTTATGTAACCTAGTTTTCTCTTTGAAGCAATTGTTTCTTTCAGTTGCTTGACATTACTTTTGTCAAAATTTTCGGATCCACATTTATCAACTCAGATGGTATTTTGGATCTCTTTTATGTCTTTGGTCCAACAATCTTTGAAAATTTGAACAATATTTCCAAGGCTAACGGCAATCAAATCCCGATTACTTATATCAACACATGAACCTATGGATTTTAAACTATAACTTTTAAATAGTTTAAGCATCCTTATATCCCATAATTTCATTTTTCTATCTGTCATCAGATGTAATCTCGATGTCAGTTAATGATCCAGAATGACTGAGCATTTGAATCGGGATATAATCATTATTGGTTAAATATATCGTTGGCCTGAAAGATTTTTTGGCTCCTAATCTTATCACAACTTTTGCGTTAATCAAGCTATGGCTGATGATTTATTGAAAACTTGGGAAATAAAGTAAGTTTTTCTTTTAATGTTTTGCATTTTAAATTTTATAAAATCATTACTTAAATTTTACTCTTCAAATCTTTTTACTCTTTAATTATTTTCCTTCAAAGAGTTGATGTGTATTATGATAGATCACCTGATTGTTTTAAACCATTGGAATCAAGAAATAAGTATAACTTTTTGCGAAAAATGGCACAAATATTTTACCAATCTAAACTAACCAACCTAGACTACTTCCTATTTCCGTTTCCAGTTAAGATCAGCTTGTCTTTGTAATATCTTTCTTTACCTTTAGTTTTTTGTCATTCAAGTCTTTTTAAAGTTTCTCAAATTAAAACTTTACAAATTATTTCCCTTACACAAAATTTATCTTTTATTCTTGACCATGGATCATTCAGTGGAAAATATTGGAAATTATATTTCAGATAGAGGTGAGTCTATTCAATAAATCATGATAATACAGTGATTCTAATTGTTTCCATGCACCATTTAGTTACCATAAAAGTAAAGGTTGCAGATGAGGAATATCATGATTTAGTGATAGATTGGTCAGATAAAGGTGATCAAGTGGATGCTGAACAACAAGTGCTTAGACAGGTGAGTTTATTATGTCAAATATTTAATTTAAACTTCAATTTGGATTAATCTTGACTTTAATTTGTGAAAATATATTCAACAGATTTCGTCGATAACAGGGGCTCCATACGATTCCATACGATTTGTTTTTTTATTTGGACCTCCAATGGCAAATTCATTAGATTCATTTCCAATTGCAAATAAAGATCACCAACTAAACAAAAATGTAAATCACGGGAATTGGTTCACCAAGGAGTATTGTTCTGGAATGATTAATGATGGTGACTGTTTTGTTATTCAAACATGTTTGGATTTTACTGATGATTGTTTTTCTCTATCAATATCTTTGATTAACCATGTGCTGATCAATGAGAATGATTGTAATATCGAATATTGTCATTATTCAAACACTAGAGCATTCATTAATAGACAAATAGCAATTGCTACAAACACTGGGTTGGTTATGGAAATACGATCCAAGTTGGCTGAGTTACCTAATAATGGTTCAGAAACGATTCCAGAGTTTGTGCAAAGAATGAAAATATTCAGAGACTTAGACATCAAGCCATTTATTAAAGTCCAGTGGTGTCACATAAGACGTTTATCTCTGCAAGATAGGATAATTGCAAATCCTCATTATTCACGAACTCGTGGTTAACTTTCATTAAATAAACTATATATGGCTGCTTTTTAAAACGATTTACTTTTATTGTTCAGAAAATTAGCAAAAAAATTACGTCTTGAGAAAAAGAAAAGTATTTACTTCATATCGGTATCAAAGATCATCTTTGTCGATATCAATTTCATCTGGATTTATAATTGAACTTGGAGCTTGATTATCGTCAATTATAGTAGTAGTTGTTGCACGAACAAACGAGATATCTTTTCTCGATGATACAACTTTAGCATGTTTCCCAATCTCTTCCACAACTTCAGATACATCAGAATCCGCAATCTGCATTTCCATCGCTTCCATACTTGAAGTTGGGGCTTTTTCTTTAATTGTACTCATCATTTGTGCAGCCATGAAAATGACTGACGTATTGAAAATAGCTTGGACACTTCTCTTAATTCGCAACATTTCTCTTAATGTATCCTCGTTACCGTGTTTAGTTTCGAATAACTTCCAGATATCCCAAAATTCTGGTTGCGTTCTAGGATCGGACATTTGACTACAGTGAGCGTAAATAGCTCGTGCTCGATCAATTTCTCCTAATTTTTGTTCAAGATCAGCAAATCTAAGACACATCTCTCGTGCTTCGTTATCACTGAGATTTTCAATAGCTTTCTCATATATTTGTCTTATATGTCATATATTTTGCAAAATGATGATTGAAATAATTGCACTCGAGGTGATGGAATAAAGAATGAAAAATAGAGTGTTTTGCCAATCCATTATCTTCTTCAAGCTTTGCATAAAGAAGGTAAAATGTTTTTGATAAATTCTTTGGACATTCTTCTAAACATTGTTCAAACAAATCTCGCGCTCGTTCCAATTTTGATCCTTTATAACGATCCAAAAATTTAGTTAAATATGTGTTCCACAAGTCATAAACAATAGGCCATTTGAACAAACTTATTCCTCTTTCATAAGCTTTAAATGCTTCTTCACAGTAATTGTTTTCTTACAAATTGTAATTCCTTCTTGTAATTGATTCGGAAGGAATAAGTCCAGCTTGAATTACTGTATATTAGGCAGTATAATGCAAAATGATTATTGAAATAATTGCACTCGAGGTGATGGAATAAAGAATGAAAAATAATTTATTAACTTTCTTGCAATTCATTTCTTTTTGGGTTTAAATCGATCCAAAACATTACCAAAATCTATGCTAATTTCTTTAGGATTATCTTTCTTTGCCTTTTTTAGACCCTTTTGCACAAAGAATTTATTTACAGCTCTCAATCCTTTAGATGATGATCGTGATGAAGCTGGCTTATTGGTCTTTCTTTTCTGGATTTCTGCAACACCAATATTTTTATTACGCATTTCCTTAACTTGGTTTCGTTGAGCTTCTTCTCGAAGTCGTTTCTTCAATTTGAATTTATCAACTGACTTCATGCTCTTTTTTTCTTTAAACTGAATTTTAGGTACTTTTACGTAACCTAGTTTTCTCTTTGAAGCAATTGTTTCTTTAAGTTGCTTGACATTTACTTTTCCTAAAATTTCTGGATCCACATTTATTAACTCAGATGGTATTTTGGATAATAACATTTTAACCTCCATTTCTCGTCTCTGAGAACTTGTCATGAATGGATTGCTCTCTAATGCGTCGAAATTAGGTTCACCTGATCCTGGAGCCAAAATGCTTGAGAAACCATTTTCATGGCCGATGCCCAATACATCTTCAAAATTACAAAATTGTAAACATTTTATTAATCCATTGGTCTTGCTACGCAAATATGGTTCATTTATGTCTTTGGTCCAACAATCTTTGAAAATTTGAACAATATTTCCAAGGCTAACGGCAATCAAATCCCGATTACTTATATCAACACATGAACCTATGGATTTTAAACTATAACTTTTAAATAGTTTAAGCATCCTTATATCCCATAATTTCATTTTTCTATCTGTCATCAGATGTAATCTCGATGTCAGTTAATGATCCAGAATGACTGAGCATTTGAATCGGGATATAATCATTATTGGTTAAATATATCGTTGGCCTGAAAGATTTTTTGGCTCCTAATCTTATCACAACTTTTGCGTTAATCAAGCTATGGCTGATGATTTATTGAAAACTTGGGAAATAAAGTAAGTTTTTCTTTTAATGTTTTGCATTTTAAATTTAATAAAATCATTACTTAAATTTTACTCTTCAAATCTTTTTACTCTTTAATTATTTTCCTTCAAAGAGCTATTATAATATGATAGATCACCTGATTGTTTTAAACCATTGGAATCAAGAAATAAGTATAACTTTTTGCGAAAAATGGCACAAATATTTTACCACTCTAAACTAACCAACCTAGACTACTTCCTATTTCCGTTTCCAGTTAAGATTAGCTTGTCTTTGTAATTTCTTTCTTTACCTTTAGTTTTTTTTGTCATTCAAGTCTTTTTAAAGTTTCTCAAATTAAAACTTTACAAAAAATTTTAGTTTTATTCTTGACCATGGATCATTCAGATAAACGTGAGTCTATCTATTCAATAAATCATAATAATACAGTGATTCTAATTGTTTCCATGCACCATTTAGTTACCATAAAAGTAAAGGTTGCAGATGAGGAATATCATGATTTAGTGATAGATTGGTCAGATAAAGGTGATCAAGTTGATGCTGAACAACAAGTGCTTAGACAGGTGAGTTTATCATGTCAAATATTAAATTTAAACTTCAATTTGGATTAATCTTGACTTTAATTTGTGAAAATATATTCAACAGATTTTGTCGATAACAGGGGCTCCATACGATTCCATACGATTTGTTTTTTTATTTCGACCTCCAATGGCAAATTCATTAGATTCATTTCCAATTGCAAATAAAGCTCACCAACTAAACAAAAATGTAAATTACGGGAATTGGTTCACCAAGGAGTATTGTTCTGGAATGATTAATGATGGTGACTGTTTTGTTATTCGAACATGGTTGGATTTTAGTGATGATTGTTTTTCTCTATCAATATCTTTGATTAACCATGTGCTGATCAATGAGAATGATTGTAATATCGAATATTGTCATTATTCAAACACTAGAGCATTCATTAATAGACAAATAGCAATTGCTACAAACACTGGGTTGGTTATGGAAATACGATCCAAGTTGGCTGAGTTACCTAATAATGGTTCAGAAACGATTCCAGAGTTTGTGCAAAGAATGAAAATATTCAGAGACTTAGACATCAAGCCATTTATTAAAGTCCAGTGGTGTCACATAATTCGTTTATCTCTGCAAGATAGGATAATTGCAAATCCTCATTATTCACGAATTCGTGGTTAACTTGTATTAAATATAATGAATTCAAATAAACTAAATATGGCTGCTTTTTAAAACGATTTACTTTTATTGTTCAGAAAATTAGCAAAAAAATTACGTCTTGAGAAAAAGAAAAGTATTTACTTCATATCGGTATCAAAGATCATCTACGTCGATATCAATTTTATAAGTTCAATTATGGTAATTATAAAAGAATTTTGCACTTTCCGAATTGGTAGATCTCGAGATATTAAAGTGCGAAGCATTTTCCCTTCACTTTATCGTCTGAACCCATTGTAGATACATTGTAGTTGTGTGACTCACTTTGTTCACAATGACCACTCTAAACTAACTTAGACTACTTCCTATTTCCGTTTCCAGTTAAGATCAGCTTGTCTTTGTAATTTCTTTCTTTACCTTTAGTTTTTTTGTCATTCAAGTCTTTTTAGAGTTTCTCAAATTAAAACTTTACAAATTATTTCCCTTACAAAAAATTTATCTTTTATTCTTGACCATGGGTCATTCAGTGGAAAATATTGGAAATTATATTTCAGATAGAGGTGAGTCTATTCAATAAATCATGATAATACAGTGATTCTAATTGTTTCCATGCACCATTTAGTTACCATAAAAGTAAAGGTTGCAAATGAGGAATATCATGATTTAGTGATAGATTGGTCAGATAAAGGTGATCAAGTTGATGCTGGACAACAAGTGCTTAGACAGGTGAGTTTATTATGTCAAATATTTAATTTAAACTTCAATTTGGATTAATCTTGACTTTAATTTGTGAAAATATATTCAACAGATTTTGTCGATAACAGGGGCTCCACACGATTCCATACGATTTGTTTTTTTATTTCGACGTTCAATACCAAATTTATTAGAAACATTTAAAATTGCAAATAAAGCTCACCAACTAAACAAAAATATAAATTGGGAGAATTGGTTCAGCAAGGAGTATTGTTCTGGAATGATTAATGATGGTGACTGTTTTGTTATTCAAACATGTTTGGATTTTACTGATGATTGTTTTTCTCTATCAATATCTTTGATTGATCCTGTGCTGATCAATGAGAATGATTGTAATATTGAATATTGTCATTATTCAAACACTAGAGCATTCATTAATAGACAAATAGCAATTGCTACAAACACTGGGTTGGTTATGGAAATACGATCCAAGTTGGCTGAGTTACCTAATAATGGTTCAGAAACGATTCCAGAGTTTGTGCAAAGAATGAAAATATTCAGAGACTTAGACATCAAGCCATTTATTAAAGTCCAGTGGTGTCACATAATTCGTTTATCTCTGCAAGATAGGATAATTGCAAATCCTCATTATTCACGAATTCGTGGTTAACTTGTATTAAATATAATGAATTCAAATAAACTAAATATGGCTGCTTTTTAAAACGATTTACTTTTATTGTTCAGAAAATTAGCAAAAAAATTACGTCTTGAGAAAAAGAAAAGTATTTACTTCATATCGGTATCAAAGATCATCTTCGTCGATATCAATTTCATCTGGATTTATAATTGAACTTGGAGCTTGATTATCGTCAATTATAGTAGTATTTGTTGCACGAACAAACGAGATATCTTTTTTTGATGATACAACTTTAGCATGTTTACCAATCTCTTCCACAACTTCAGATACATCAGAATCCGCAATCTGCATTTCCATCGCTTCCATACTTGAAGTTGGGGCTTTTTCTTTAATTGTACTCATCATTTGTGCAGCCATGAAATTGACTGACGTATTGAAAGTCGCTTGGACACTCCTCTTAATTCGCAACATTTCTCTTAATGTATCCTCGTTACCGTGTTTAGTTTCGAATAACTTCCAGATATCCCAAAATTCTGGTTGCGTTCTAGGATCGGACATTTGACTACAGTGAGCGTAAATAGCTCGTGCCCGATCAATTTCTCCTAATTTTTGTTCAAGATCAGCAAATCTAAGACACATCTCTCGTGCTTCGTTATCACTGAGATTTTCAATAGCTTTCTCATATATTTGTCTTGTATAAGTTACGCCAAACATTTCAGCAGCTTTCTTAATATAAATATTGTACATTTCAAAACGACTTCTGGAATCAACTTCTCGAGTAGCTCTTTCATAGATGGACATTGAGTGTTTTGCCAATCCATAATTTTCTTCAAGCTTTGCATAAAGAAGGTAAAATGTTTTAGATAAATTCTTTGGACATTCTTCTAAACATTGTTCAAACAAATCTCGCGCTCGTTCCAATTTTGATCCTTTATAACGATCCAAAAATTTAGTTAAATATGTGTTCCACAAGTCATAAACAATAGGCCATTTGAACAAACTTATTCCTCTTTCATAAGCTTTAAATGCTTCTTCATAGTAATTGTTTTCTTCTAAAAATAATCCATAATTCATTATAATTTGTGGAGTAGTTATCCTAAGGTCGATAATTCTGTCATAGACAGCTTTTGTTGATTTGAAAGTTCCAAAACTCTCCTCAAGATCTGCATACATAGACCAAAGTTTGAGTGAACGATGAACACGATTTTGCACAGGTTCATTTTCATCGAAAAAATTGGCCTTTTTGGAAGCTGTAGTGGCTCGTTGCATGAGCTTTAGTGCTTGTTCAAAATTATCACTTCTAAGCTCCATTTCGGCATATTCACACCAAACTGTAGCCAGATCGTTGACTCTGGCATATGAGGCTTTAACAGCTTGCTCGAACACTTCTCGTGCGTCCTCTAGTTGGTCATTTTTTTCATAAAACTTGGCAAACTCGATCCATAGGGAATGTACTTTTCCAATTGCTTGCTTGGGATCAACGGTCTGCACAGCCTTCATATAAGTACGAATGACTTCCAAAGGATTTTCTTCTAATAGTTTTACTCTTTTATGCCATTCATCAACGTTATGAGGATTTTGCTTAAGAGCAACACTATTAAGCAACAATGGCCTTCTTTCAATTAAATACTCGTATTTTGTCAGTCGCAGTTCCAATTCAACCTCCTCTTCATCGGTTAAATCTTGATTCTCCATCTGTGCTTTAATAAGATTTTCCTCGCTTTGAGAATATGCATCAAATACAAGTGAAAAATCTTTGATGGTCTTTTGATTTACTCAATTCAATACTAGTAACCATGCGAATATCATCATCTTCTTCAGCTGCGTCGGCAACTTTGCTGATCATTTCAATATTTCGATTAATTTCTTCTTCAAGTTTGAGAACATTTTCCAAGTACCAATATTTTTGCGACACTTGTGAAGGTTCCATCACACTTTTTTTAAAAACGATCATATCACATATCAGGGACATTATACACAGGTAAATTGACTTTGTAATCGTGCAGAAATGCAATAAAAAAGAGATAAACCTGAGAGATAAGCAAGAAAAAAATGTAAAAATGTCTTGAAAATGAAACCATAAAATGTCTAAGGGAATGTAATGAAGATTGACTTACCCAGAAAAATTATTAACAATTGTCTTCATGTTTTTATGAGAAAAGTTGTCGGATTAAAATGAACTGAAAAGCTGAAAATAAATAATTACGAGGTTTGCTGGTTTAAAAAACGATTTATTTAGATTTGAACTAAATTTCAAAAGTTTTAATTTGAGAAACTTTAAAAAGACTTGAATGACAAAAAAACTTAAGGTAAAGAAAGAAATTACAAAGACAAGCTGATCTTAACTGGAACTTGTATTTGAAAACTGACTTGAAACCTTGAAAACGGAAATAGGAAGTAGTCTAGGTTAGTTTAGAGTGGTCATTGTGAACAAAGGGTGTCACACAACTACAATGTATCTACAATGGTTTTAGACGATAAAGTGAAGGGAAAATGCTTCGCACTTTAATATCTCGAGATCTACTTGGAACTTAACCACGAGTTCGTGAATAACAAGGATTACATAACAGAAAATTATGATATGCACTATATGTGCACCATCGTGGGTGGATAAACGGCGTGACGTCTAAGTCTCTGAATATTTTCATTAATTGCAAATAACTTGGTATCCTTTCTGGTCCATTATTAGGTAACTCATTCAACTTGGATTGTATTTCCATAATCAAATCAGTGTTTGTAGCAATTGATATTTGTCTATTAATGAATGCTCTAGTGTTTGAATAATGACAATATTCACGATTACAATCATTGTCATTGATCAGCACACGGTTAATCAAAGATATTGATAGATCAAAAGAATGCCTAAAATAAAACAAGGTTGTTTGAATAGCATAACAGTCACCATCGTTTATCAATCCCGAATAATCCTCGATAGTGGGGCCACCCACCGGTAATTCTCTATTGTATCTTTTGAAAGCTCTAGTTAGCTTTCTTCTATTTAGCATTCCAAAACGAATGGAATGTGCTAAAGCGAAATCTACCGTTTGAATGGAATCGTATGGAGCGCCAATTATCGCCGAGAGCTGTTGAATATATTTTCCCAAATTAAAGTCAAGATTAATCAAAATTGAAGTTTAAATTGAATATTTGACATAATAAACTCACCTGTCTAAGCACTTGTTCTTCTGCATCCACTTGATCACCTTTATCTGACCAATCTATCACTAAATCATGATATTCCTCATCTGCAGCCTTTACTTTTATGGTAACTAAATGGTGCATGGAAACAATTATAATCACTGTATTATCATGATTTATTGAATAGACTCACCTTTATCTGAAATATAATTTCCAATATTTTCCACTGAATGACCCATGGTCAAGAATAAAAGATAAATTTTTTGTAAGGGAAATAATTTGTAAAGTTTTAATTTGAGAAACTTTAAAAAGACTTGAATGACAAAATAACTTGAGGTAGAGAAAGAAATTACAAAGACAAGCTGATCTTAACTGGAACTTGTATTTGAAAACTGACTTGAAACCTTGAAAACGGAAATAGGAAGTAGTCTAGGTTAGTTTAGAGTGGTCATTGTGAACAAAGGGTGTCACACAACTACAATGTATCTACAATGGGTTCAGACAATAAAGTGAAGGGAAAATGCTTCGCACTTTAATATCTCGAGATCTACCAATTCGGAAAGTGCAAAATTCTTGTCTAATGATAAGGTTGAAATGGATGCTGATATAAAATTTTGGGAGTAGAGATTCAATCTTTCAATGCAGAAAAGTTAAATAAATATCGAACGTCATCAATGATATTGAACAGGATCAGGAGAATGATAATAATGACACAATTTCGTTACCCAAAACATCAAACACCTTAATATCACCTCAACCCTCACCACTTAAACATTATCGACCATCACCTAAATTAATTGATGAAATTGATAAAGATGGAAGAAAGAATCTTCCGAGACGATAAAATACTACAATATCTAAAAGCAGCATAATTTCAACCGAGTTATGAATACAAGTTATCCTAATTGTGCCCCTAAGATAAATTCAATTGTTGACGCATTTGGATGTCATATGAATGTTAATTGCAACAAAGATTAGTAGAGTTCTCAGCCATCTTTACTAAATATACTGAATTCAAATGAACTATATATGGCTGCTTTTTAAAACGATTTACTTTTATTGTTCAGAAAATTAGCAAAAAAATTACGTCTTGAGAAAAAGAAAAGTATTTACTTCATATCGGTATCAAAGATCATCTTTGTCGATATCAATTTCATCTGGATTTATAATTGAACTTGGAGCTTGATTATCGTCAATTATAGTAGTAGTTGTTGCACGAACAAACGAGATATCTTTTCTCGATGATACAACTTTAGCATGTTTCCCAATCTCTTCCACAACTTCAGATACATCAGAATCCGCAATCTGCATTTCCATCGCTTCCATACTTGAAGTTGGGGCTTTTTCTTTAATTGTACTCATCATTTGTGCAGCCATGAAAATGACTGACGTATTGAAAATAGCTTGGACACTTCTCTTAATTCGCAACATTTCTCTTAATGTATCCTCGTTACCGTGTTTAGTTTCGAATAACTTCCAGATATCCCAAAATTCTGGTTGCGTTCTAGGATCGGACATTTGACTACAGTGAGCGTAAATAGCTCGTGCTCGATCAATTTCTCCTAATTTTTGTTCAAGATCAGCAAATCTAAGACACATCTCTCGTGCTTCGTTATCACTGAGATTTTCAATAGCTTTCTCATATATTTGTCTTATATGTCATATATTTTGCAAAATGATGATTGAAATAATTGCACTCGAGGTGATGGAATAAAGAATGAAAAATAGAGTGTTTTGCCAATCCATTATCTTCTTCAAGCTTTGCATAAAGAAGGTAAAATGTTTTTGATAAATTCTTTGGACATTCTTCTAAACATTGTTCAAACAAATCTCGCGCTCGTTCCAATTTTGATCCTTTATAACGATCCAAAAATTTAGTTAAATATGTGTTCCACAAGTCATAAACAATAGGCCATTTGAACAAACTTATTCCTCTTTCATAAGCTTTAAATGCTTCTTCACAGTAATTGTTTTCTTACAAATTGTAATTCCTTCTTGTAATTGATTCGGAAGGAATAAGTCCAGCTTGAATTACTGTATATTAGGCAGTATAATGCAAAATGATTATTGAAATAATTGCACTCGAGGTGATGGAATAAAGAATGAAAAATAATTTATTAACTTTCTTGCAATTCATTTCTTTTTGGGTTTAAATCGATCCAAAACATTACCAAAATCTATGCTAATTTCTTTAGGATTATCTTTCTTTGCCTTTTTTAGACCCTTTTGCACAAAGAATTTATTTACAGCTCTCAATCCTTTAGATGATGATCGTGATGAAGCTGGCTTATTGGTCTTTCTTTTCTGGATTTCTGCAACACCAATATTTTTATTACGCATTTCCTTAACTTGGTTTCGTTGAGCTTCTTCTCGAAGTCGTTTCTTCAATTTGAATTTATCAACTGACTTCATGCTCTTTTTTTCTTTAAACTGAATTTTAGGTACTTTTACGTAACCTAGTTTTCTCTTTGAAGCAATTGTTTCTTTAAGTTGCTTGACATTTACTTTTCCTAAAATTTCTGGATCCACATTTATTAACTCAGATGGTATTTTGGATAATAACATTTTAACCTCCATTTCTCGTCTCTGAGAACTTGTCATGAATGGATTGCTCTCTAATGCGTCGAAATTAGGTTCACCTGATCCTGGAGCCAAAATGCTTGAGAAACCATTTTCATGGCCGATGCCCAATACATCTTCAAAATTACAAAATTGTAAACATTTTATTAATCCATTGGTCTTGCTACGCAAATATGGTTCATTTATGTCTTTGGTCCAACAATCTTTGAAAATTTGAACAATATTTCCAAGGCTAACGGCAATCAAATCCCGATTACTTATATCAACACATGAACCTATGGATTTTAAACTATAACTTTTCAATGGTTTAAGCATCCTTATATCCCATAATTTCATTTTTCTGTCCGTCCCTAATGATACCATTTTTGTACCATCAGATGTAATCTGAATGTCAGTTAATGCTCCAGAATGACAGAGCATTTGAATAGCAGGGTCTTGGCTGTTTGGAGTCCACATATTTACAACACCATTTGAATGTCCAGTCAGCACAACGCCGTTTGTAGAGTTTTGCGCCATACTTATGATTTTTCTCACTTTTTTTGGTCTAAACTGAGAAACCAATTTTCCGTAAGACGTATCGGTCCAAGATAAAAATCCTTGGTCTGAAGCTGTAACCAATAAAAAATGATAAGGCAAAAATTCCATTTGTTCAACTTTATAAAGCTTCTTCAGGCAATGCATTTCAGTTCCTTTATCGTCATAAACATGGACCCAATCCCTCTGGGCACAAGCAAAAATATTAGGCATATGTAGCCATTTGATAGAATGAACTGATTCCATCACATTAAATTCACAAATAAGTTTCTTTGTGACCCAATCCATAGCAGCAACATGACCCTTTTCACCACCAATCAAAACTTGACGGCCATTCCTGAAATAGTCAACCGAATAAGGTCCATATACCAATTTTAAATCAAAACATTTAGTGGCACTAGTTATATCGACATGAGAGACGATCTCTTTCTGAGTTATCTGATAAGTTTTTTCATTTAAATCAGGTTCAATGAAACCGCCTGTTCCAGGTAATAACAAATCGATTTCTGTCTCGAGTTCTTCTTTCCGTTTTTCTCTATTTTTTTTAATAAATGCATCCTATTGAAAAGATTAAATATTAATATTATTCTGATGTCACGAATTGCAGGATTGAGAAATAAAAAAATCAAACTTACTTTTCTTCTGATGCTTTTTAAAGAATGATTCTTCATAATAAATTATTCAAAATTTCAAATCCAAATTAAATATTTGATGATTAACTCAAGAACATGTTAAACATTGAATGTTTTAAATACAAAAAAAACACATGTCTTATCATAACAAATCGCGCAGCTGCTTCTTGATGGCGCTAAATTTGAAATGATAGCAATTCATCATACATGTACTTTGTATTTAGCGCTTTAATTTCTAAGATATTTATCAGCTGTAAATTTTTGGCAATGTTATTAATTTAGCGGAGATAATCAGAATATAAAATCAATTTAAATTTATTAAAAAGTTTATTAGTTTGTGACGTTTAATATCCAAAAAGCAATGGGCTCATCTGTAGCTGTTGTGGTTTTAGGGGATTTTGAAAGAAGTCCACGTATGAAATATCACTCTCTTTCCTTAACTAAATCAAATTGTAATGTTGGTATTGTGGCATATTTCGGTGAGTACAATAATGAAAACATGGTAAACAAATTTTAATTATTTTTCTTGCTCTCTTTCTCTCAATAGATACTCCTGTATCAGAAGAAATCGCTGAAAATCCTTTGATTAAGATTCATCCATTAAGCACGAACTCATCATTTAATGGCTGCCCTAGAATTATAAATTATTTCATAAAAACATTAATTCAATCATTTTCGCTAATAATCACTTTGTTCACATTAAGCAAACCAGATTTTGTTTTATTACAGGTTGCGATTATTATTACATTTCATCACTTATTCATTTTATTTTTTCATCTGAATTAACATTCTTTTATTACTCTTTTACCCGAAGAATCCACCAAGCGTTCCTACGATTCCCATTGTTTGGTTTTATTCAGTTATTAGAGGTGTTAATTTTGTAATCGATTGGCATAACTATGGACATACTATTTTAGCTCTTTCATTGGGACATAATCATTTGTTGGTTAAAATATATCGTTGGTGTGAAGGATTTTTTGGCTCCAAATCTTATCATAACTTTTGCGTTAGCCAAGCTATGGCTGATGATTTATTGAAAACTTGGAACATAAAGTAAGTTTTTCTTTTAATGTTTTGCATTTTAAATTTTACTGTTTAATTATCTTTACTCTTTAATTATTTTCCTTTAAAGAGCTGATGTGTTTTATGATAGATCACCTGATTGTTTTAAACCATTGGAATCAAGAAATAAGTATAATTTTTTGCGAAAAATGGCACAAATGTTTCCTGCATTCGATACAGACGATGATTCGGGATCAAAGTTTTATGAAGAATGTGGAAATGGCGAAATCAGGGAAAAGAAAAATCGACCTTTTTTGCTCATTTCTGGAACAAGCTGGACTGAGGATGAAGATTTTTCAATTTTACTGAATGCATTGGATATTTATGATGAGAAAAGTTGTGTTGAAACTTCGTTGCCAGATTTAATTTGTGTTATAACGGGTAAAGGTCCTCTTAAAACTTATTACCAAGAAATAATTTCTAATCGATGTTGGACCAGAGTATCAGTAATCTTACCTTGGCTCACTACAGAAGATTACCGAAAAATGGTTAGTTCTGCTGATGTTGGTATTTCTTTGCATACATCGAGTAGTGAATTAGATTTACCAATGAAAATTATTGATTTGTTCGGATGTTGTGTTCCTGTTCTTGCAGTTTCATTTAAATGGTAAGTTTGGTCATCATATATTCTGAATAATTGACTAACATATTTTTTATTTTTTTTCTTTAGTTTGAATGAACTTGTGATTGAAGGTTTTAATGGAAATATTTTCAAAGATTCCAAAGAATTAGCTATCATGCTGCAAAAATTGTTAAATCCACCTCAGAGTGATTTGAAAAATATGCGCAAAAATCTGTTATCAACGAGAAGTGAATTTTCATGGGACATTGAATGGAACAAAGTAGTCAAACCAATATTTAGGTGAAAAAATTATGTGATATGTTTATGATTTATACTTATATTTTACTTAAATTGAATGAAAAATTTGATTGTATTTTGATTAAATCATCTAAAATGATCACAATAATTACTTCAATCTGATTGTTCATTAATGAGTGGTTGGAATTGTGGCGAGCATGTTATTGATGATAAGTAACATGCTTTGTTTCCTGGAGCCAAGAATAATCGTCCATTTTCACATACACAAACCTATTAAATCAAAAATTTTCATTAGTTAATATTGTTTTAGCAATCACAGAGTAGAAATTGTATACTTACTTGATAGGCAATTGTTTGCTTGTGAATTGATAAGTCCTCATGACCATGTCGGTGCTTCTCTTTAGGTAATGATGCCAATCTTATGTTAGATGAATGAATCTTCAGTTGTTCCTCTGAGGATAATATTATCTCTTTAAATGAATTGACATCAAATGGACCAGTTCGAGCTCTCATTCTCAAATCACCTGAAGATGCATGGATATTCAATCCTTTGGTACGAGCCTCTAATCTATTAAGAGAAGAATATTTAATCAAAGTTGATACATTTTCATTATTTCATATAAATGATGTATTTAAATGTATACCTCAGATCATGATAGAAATCACCTTTGATTGATGGTGTATCAACCTTTTCATCTATATTAAAGCCATAATCCGTGCTTTTGATCTCATCTAGTGAGTTAGTTATCAGCTGGTCAGAGTTGATGGAAAAAAGTACTTGTTTTGATCCATTTATTAGGTCGTTAACGACAAAATTAGGTCCCTGATAACTGATGTTAGAGTTGGCTAATAAAAAATTAAAATTAAATAGTCTCAAATGAATTGCAACTTGTTTGGCACATGATTTACTCACTCATCAAGAAGGTAACAGATTCAGTTCCATCATTGTTATCATTATCATTAGTTAATTGAATACTTTCATCTAAACCCACAATTGTTATAGACTGATCCTTGACTGGATTAATTTGCTCAGCAATTAAGCGTCCATTGAATTTAGCTAGTCCCTTAACAGTGATTCGTTTACGCGTTGCTGATAGACTACCATCACCAAGTCCACCCTGTTGATTTAATCAAGTTAATTTCTTGAATCTATTAAAATGAACATGTTTTACTTACGTTTCCAACCTGAAGAGATTTGATAATCCAAAAACTCAGAAACAAATTGAGTGAAATGATAAATACTAATGTGATCACTAACACAGTGAAAAAGCGTGATTGAAAGACATCATTTGAACCATAAAAAAAGGACAAATGTCCATCTCGATTGGCTTGTGACTGCGATCCTAACTTTAATGAGTTTCGATTTATTCCATTTGTCCAGAAATAATTAAGTTTAAATCCATTTTTATCCATGTTTAGATTTGAATCAACGAAAAAGAAACAGTTGTAAAAAATCGATAAAAGGCGGATCATAGCAGCTGTAAACTTCGTGGATCTTATAACATATTGTACAACTTTATACAAAACAACGGGACCGACTTTTTTCCACCACATCCACCACTTTATCCACCACTTTTTAGAAGGGCTTTTTTCCACCACTTTTTTCCACCACATTGTCCACCACTTTCTCTATCACATAGACTACATTGTCCACCACTTTTTCAATCTATTTCAACACTTTTTTCACCATATTGTCCACTACGTAAATCCACCAGATTGTCCACCGCTTCTCGGATGGTGGTGAATAGTGGATTGTTAGATTTGGGTGTTGGACAATACGCTGAAGAAAGTGTTTAAAACAGAGATTGAAAAAGTGGTGGAAAAAAGTCGGTCCCCAAAACAACTAGTCAGTCTCTTTACATTTAAATAATTTGGCTAATTACAGTAAATATTCTGTTGATTGATAAACCAAATTTTGCTAATTTGTACCTCAATGAATCTATTAATAAATTTTTGCGACTCAAATTAAAAACATTTGAATATTGCTAAGTTTGATTAAGTTTCAATGCATTTCTTTAATAGACTTAAATAGTTAAACAGTTAAAATGAAATCGAAAGGTAAATAGTAGATGATGATGTGAATGATTTAGCATTTTGTTACCATTTTTATGCACAAATCAGAGCTGAATAATTAATTTTACAATGATTGTTAACATTTTCACTTAATCAAGCCAGTCAATTGTTTCAAAATCACGTTGAAGTAAATTTGGTTATTTAAAGATTCACTGTCTCAATTTTCAGTTAACAAATGAATTTGAATGAAAATATTCCCATTTTGAATGTAAAAACATTGAACGCTCATTTTTGTTGGACTATTTCGATTTACTGTTTAAAACTATTTTTTGGTCCAGTAGTGATCATTATAATTAACAATCAAAGTGTTTCATTGAAAAGAGCTACTAACTTGTAACTGGATCATCAATTTTACCAACATAAAACCTATCAAAGAAAAGACAAATTAACCAGTTTGATGAACCAGTAAACCGATGAACCCACAAACAAAAGTAAAACGTCTCCTGATTTACCATTAATGGCTCTGGATAAAGATTAATTAACCTTTTTCTAAACGATATTCATTTAACCTTCTCATTCTTTATCAATCCGACTATTATCTGTATCTTCCTCATCTTCTTGATCCCCTGGTAAAAGACATTTTTCTCATGTTTACACTCATACATGAGTATATGAGTAGCGATTATACACATTTTAACATCAATTAACTTTACATGAAATGAAAAAGAATGTTTCATCTTCCCTCTCCCTTCTCCCTTTTCCCAATCTGACTCCCTCATTATATCTCACTAACTCTCCTCCAATCATCATCGTCACTTTGTATTTCTCTGTTCTTCTCTTACTCGGCCAATATCTTCAACAGCCTCAATGATCAACAGTTAATCCAGTCAACTTTATTAATTGTTTTATAACCAAAATATAACTTTCTTTGTGCGTCTCACCGTATTGCCCTCATCACCTTCCTTTTTACAATTTCAGCTTCATCAACATTGATCTTCTCATCTTTCACCGAGGTTTCAGGGCTTGTTCAACCACTTTAGCCTTGTTTAAATAGAGGGACCAGTTTGTTAACAATCCTCGCCAAACCTTTAAACTTCATTAACAAGATAACTTTACTCTTCTTTCTTTCTCTTTGTGGTGATGTGACTGGTCAGGTTCACCATTTTGAGATTCAATTTTCTATCCGACATCTCCTTGATTTTCATCTTTTTCGGTATATTATTGACAATCTTTTATCAAGTATTAATTTTTAATCATCAACACATTCAACCTTTTAACTGAGACTATACTTACCAATTTCATTACTTCAAACTGGACTTGCAAATTTCATGTAAGCTATCCTTTTTTATTGAAACTCTTCACTACATCTATGTTTGAGAGTTTTATAACATTTTTCAACTTTGATACAATAATAATTCTAACTTCACTCTGATTCTTTTGTTTTTGCTGGATTCACTCATGGCTCATGGTTTTTTTCTTCCAACCTCAAGTTTCGCATCAAAACAGTGAATGCAAATGATTAAAATTGCATGTTGATCTTTTGAATTTCCATCGGTATTGTTTTTATATAATTTCCTGGTGACTTTTTAGTCTATTTAAGACATTTCGATTTATCAAGGACTTATTTTTAAATCTCATGAAAATGGATACACAAACATCAAAAAGTTCAAGATTCGCGGCCAACAGTGACACTACCATGTGGAATAATGATGGTCCTACAGTGCCCGGAATAATTCCATTTGTCTTCTTTCTGGTTTTAACAGTTACTATATTGCTGTATCTCTACAAAGTATTGAAAAAATATTATGATAAACAAGCCAAAAGTGATACTTATGTTTTTGTTGATCATGATTCAGATGATACAGCTCGTCTTAAGAAACTAGCCGATGACGATGATATTGCTAATAGCCCTAGACTCAATTCCCTCAAACATACTTCGGACAATCGAGGGTCGATTGGAGACAGTGAATCAAATCGGCTCGGTGGCGATGAGGTGCGAGTCGAAGTAGCCAATGCTCCTGAAGGAGATCTCATGCAAGTTGATGGAGCTTCTCCAAGTGCTCCAGAAGGCCCAGACTTTACTGATAGCGTATCGGGTACCGAAACACTTCCATTGAATAAGAAAAAATCGAAGCCAACGGAATCCAATGTTTGAATTACTAGACCATTTTTAAAGCATTTATTTATCTTAAGCGACCAAACCTGACTTTGCATATTGTATCATTGGTTTTGCCGGTATTACAAGAGATATTTTACTTCTATACAAGCTTTTTGCTGCTTTTGTCAAACAAAGCAATTCATCTTCTTCTAATTGATGGAGTTCTACATCAGTCAGATTCTAAGGATTATTATTTACGGAAAAGGACTCTATAATCTATGCAATAATAAGCCGTTTTTCATCTAAGAATTATTACTCTTTTTGTGACAGCTAGACATCGTTTAATTTTCTAGGTCAATAGACAAGTTACATTCGTTTTTAAATGTATGATTGATCTTACAATTTATTAGGATTTTTCCTTTTGAAAGCTCCTGATAAGACATTTGTGATAGTAAACAAAGTTGCAACAAAAATCATGCCAAGATGTCAAATAGATTTCATCAATTGAAAAAAAACATGTGAATTTCAGTTGCTGTTTGAATAAAGAACATCTTTCAAATCAAATATTACTGTTTTTACCGTTTTTCATTACTCATTACTAGCCCCACATCATAAATTATTGCAGATTATTGCATGTTTTCTCATTTCTGATATTTCCTTCTTTACGACAGCTCAATGGTTTTTTTATAACAAATAAGCTCTTGTTATAAAATGTTATTTAATTATTCGATTTAATCAACATGCGAAACATTCTGAATAAAAAATTGATTAAAGTTCATAAAGTTTCTATTCAATATTTTATTACTTACAATTTTTTGTAAGCTTTTATTATGAAATTTTAAGGATAATATTTACGATTTATAATCATAGTAGACTCTTAAAATTGTTTTATCTGGAGTCTGAAATCTTATCATATACAATTCATTATTTATCTATTTATACCAATTTGAACCATACAACTTGTATACTAGTCTGGTTTGATACAATACATTGTATGAATTAATACAATGTATTGTATCATATTAATTCATCTACCAATATATCAATGTATCAAATTGAAACTATCAATAAATCGTAACAGATTCAATCTAATCAAGATGGAGTCAAAAGGCGGTTTATTTAGATAAAAAGTTTTGTAATTAAAAGTACAATTTGGATAATCCTTGGATAAAGATAATTGAAATTTTAAATCTTCAAAGTTTTAATTCTCAATCACAAATTTATTTCACTATTTCTTTAATAAATGTGTTTAGGGAAATTAATGATAAAGTGTTAGAAATAGCTAGACACACCTACCAGCTGATAAGGTCTGGACCTCTAAATTAGGTCCGTGGTAAAAGACAAACAAGAGCAAACAAGAGCAAAAAGACAAACACAGGCAAAAGAAGGCAAAAACAAACCAACTGTTTCGTCATGTGATTTTCAAACATAATTTTTATATCTTATGCTTGTAACATTTAATGTTCATTTTTTAAGTAAATTACCTGATTTGATTTGGAAATTTTTTAAATTCATAATTATAATGGAAGATTCTTCAGAAGGTAAGTGAGCTCTTCTTATTTACTGATGAGCTCATAAAAATACAATGTGAGCTCACTGAAACAAGTGCAAATTTTAACTAATTTATCTTAATCTTAGGTGAACAATCAAGTGAAATCAGTAATTTAGACTGTCAATCAATAATAAGCATGCTGAAAGATGGTCAACCCAAGCAAACAATGGTACCTATGGATCCAGAAGTAAACACTATCTACTTATTGCGCAAAAATTCTAACGATTATAAATTAGACCCATGGGTTTGGTTCAATGGGCCAAATAAAAAGCTTGCAAGTGGATTGGTTAAACATTTTGATTATACTCTTGTTCGTCGTGATGGAAAAAAGAAAGTGATATCGAACAAATTCAGAAGAGTTATATATTCATTACCAGATATACCTAATGTTTTGGTTTTGTATATTGGAGATAAAAGTATTGCCAGAGTGAAACCACATGGAAATTCGAAAAATGGTGTCCCCTTTATACGTATTTCAAAAGAAACAATAGAGTTAGCAAAAAGTAAATCCGACGAAAACAGTGTTAAAAAACAATACGAACAATGTAAAAAAGAAATATCTTTGAACATACCAATGGAAATGAATGACCTCGATAAAGGGAACTACGAGCTACACCACCAACCTAGAGATACAAATTTTATAAAAAATTGTAGAAAGTCTGTTAAAGAACAAGAAATTATAACCCATGATGTTATTTATGCAAGCTATGTATTGGCAAAAGGTGAGCTCGCTGCTGAAACTATTTTATTTCAGCTTATTCCGGATCTGGTGATAATTCTTGGGTGTGTCAGCGTGGTTCAGCTCACAAATAGGCTCCTTAAAAATGCGTACAGAGAGAAACAAGTGCTCAGTTACGACACAACATTTAACATGGGAAATTATTATGTTTCGATTCTAGTTGCTAAAAATACCGAGCTGAAAGGAGATTCGATATTCCCAGTGATCTTTATGATTCATGACAAAAAACATGAAGGGGTTCATCGCACGATGTGGAGCTATTTTATAAAGAAAAAACTCAATATCAATGAATACACACCAATAGTTACCGACCGCGAATCAGCAATTGTTAAAGCTGTGAGCTCAGCAGGTTACAGTAAGAATCACTTGTTTTGTTTCAATCATTTTATGAGCGATGTTAAATTTTGGTTGAGTAAATCTAATGCCCCAAGCAAGGATGTTGTTATTTACAAAAGTATGGTATCGAACCTCCTGATGTCTGAAAACGAAGAAGATTTCACTAAGCTGATGAAAAGTTACAAGGAAACAATGAGCATAGAATTTCTTACTTACTTTGAAAAAAATCTTGAAAATGATATAAAAAACCATGGTGTATTTTACAAAGCTAAGTCTTATGAAGCCTTCAAATTTGGAGAAATTCAAGTAACAAATAACATAAGTGAAAGTCTCCACAATATGTTGAAATCATACCAAAATCACAAGAAGAAACAGTTACCTGAATTGATGCTAGATTTGATCCAATTTCAATTGAGTTTGATTTGGGAATTTAATCGAGCGATTGAAAATGTTGGAGATTATAAAGTAAAAGATGCGTATAAGAAGGAAATTAAAGAGGTAGAATTAAACTGCCAGCTAAAAGATAGTTTTGTCGCTGAAACACTACGTAATTTGAGAGTTGAAGAACCTGAACCGAGCAGAAACGATGCACATGGAGAACTGTCAAATAGATTGGCAAAAGATGCCCATATTGAGTATAATAAATACCTGAAAAATTTTACTGTACGAGGGCATATCTCCGGACAATGCCATTGTGTCGAAATTAAAAAAGGAAAATTTACTTGTAGCTGTGGAACGGCTAGAAGATGTTTTCATATTCTAGCTGTTGCTGAACATATTGGTCTTGGCGAAGAGTCTATTGAACAATTGCCTTATCGCATGATAAAGATTGAAAGAAAGAATGCCAGAACTGGTGGAAAGAAGAGACCAAGGCGAATAGATAAAATTATTCCATATTTGTCCGCTCCAGATAGCAATTTGGTTGCTTCAAGCAAGCATACAAAAGAAATCAATTTGTGTTCTGACAGTGATTTAAGTACTCTAGATGGCGAGCTCAGTATCCATGATGACGAGCTCAGTACCTTTAAAGACGAGCTCATGGCTAAAAGTGGTGAGCTCAGCAGTAAAAGTGGTGAGCTCAGCAATGATTGTGGATATCTCCGTAATGTGGACGAAATTAACTTATCCATAATCAAAATCGAGAAGGAAGACGAAGAAAATACGATTTCAAAAGAGAATGATTCAGGATTAAATTTAAGTGAATCCCTCATTGATAACGAAAACGTAAATTATACACCAATAGAGGCCGAATATACCGAGAAGGAAATTCCTGAAAATTTCACTATAAAAAATATCAATGTCTCAAGTCTGAATGGAAAAAAATTTTTGACAGATAATGTTGTTCATGATTTTCTTCTCCATTATAGAAAGATCTGGCGAGCCGAAGACGCAATCATGGTAATGGACTCGTTGTTGTATTCATCTGCTGCAGCTGCTAAAAAAGTAACAACTCAGTCTACATTTGTCAAACATCTACACAGAAACGAAGCGATGAATAAAGACTTACTTATGGTTCCGATAAATAAGGACAAAATTCACTGGATCTTGGGGTTGATATTATGGTCATCGAATGAAATCATAATATATGACTCTATGAATTCTACATATGAAAACGAACTGAGAGCTCTAATGAAAATAGCAGCTGTTTGTCACATTTTAGCCAATATTAAATTTGATGCATCACAATGGAACTTTTTAATCGCCAGTGACGCTAAAAAACAAGATAATGGATATGATTGTGGTGTTTTCACAATTTATCATGCAGCTAGCATAATAAGAAGACGCGAATTGGAGATTCCAGCATCTAATGATGCGAGAAAATGGATTAAATATGTGCTTTCAAAAGCTTCTATTCCCATAACTATTTCGGAGAAATCACACAAGGTAGAAGGAGAATTCACTAAATTATATGAGCAAATTTCAAAAAAAATTGACAGTGAAACACGTATCACCATCAAAAGGGATGCATGCTTTGAAAAGATAATAAAATGTCTTGACCATGATCAAGAATATTCAAAATGTAATGAGCTCATTTGCAAATTTAACATTCATCAGAAAGCAAAGGCAAATCTTTGTGTTAAGTGTCGCAAATGGTATCATGTTAATTGTCACGAGCAAATTATTCGTATTTATTTTTTATGTAGCACTTGTTAGCACTGTTATACTCATAGTAATTTCTATGTAAAAACGCCATAATGCTATTTTCAATTAAACCGCTCAAAATGGCCAACAATTAAATGCTTATCTTATTTAGAATCCTTAATTTTCAAAATAAAATTAATAATATCCTTAATTCAAAAATTGAAATGTCAAGGCACCGACCTCTCCAAGACTCTACTGTGTCCTCAACTACAGATAGCTCAGGTAGTAGTTCTGGAGCTGCATCAGCTCATCCTCCAATTTTACCTCATGCAGTCAACAACACTGATATTATTGACCCTCTTGGTGTACCGCGCCCACGATTATTGAGATGGTGTACCGAATATTATGCTAACAGAGGTTTTGATTGCCCATTTTGTGACTTAGTTAATGTTGGCTCAAAATATAATATTATTCGCCATATTATGTCGAATCACGCGCGTCAAAATTATTAACACATGTTTATTTGGTTTGCTCAGGTTTGCTTGTTTGTCTTTTACTACAGACCTCTAAATTAGAGGCTCTAATTCTTGTGTTTACATTTTGCTGTGTTGAATGCCATCACGTTTAATAATAACATAACCGGTGAATGTAATAATAATTTGATCAATGTCAGACAAGGCTTACTTCCCGTTGAACAGTAATTGCATTCGTGCCTTGACTGATAAACTTCAAGACCGAAGAAAACAAGGGGCCATTGAAGTTGAAAAGTAAGTTCTTAATGAACTGTTTTTTTATACAAATTAATCATTCCTTTTATTTGCAGGATGTGTCGGGATTTCTCTAATAGTGGAGAAAAAATCCTGATCGAAAAGATGATCAAAGTTCTTCGCGAACTTGCGGCTTCATCTAATCCGAATACTAGGAAAGGAGGTTTAATTGGACTGTCGGCTATGGCCATAGGCCTTTGTAAAGAATCTAAGATTTACACCAGTGATCTTCTTCGACCAATAATTGCATCTTTGTTTGATCAAGACTCGAGAGTTAGGTATTATGCATGTGAAGCATGTTTAAATGTTGCTAAGGCACTACGGGAAGATTGTCTAGTGCTTTTCCATGAACTTTTTGATGGTCTTTCAAAAATTTCTGCTGACCCAGAGCTTAATGTAAAGTTGGCTGCAGAATCTTTGGATAAATTAGTTAAAGATATAGTTAATGAAAGTAGTTCATTCGATCTCGAATGTTTTATTCCATTGCTTCGGGAGAGAATGTATTCAACGAATCCATTTGCTCGACAATTTGTTGTTTCTTGGATTGCGTTCCTTCAAAACTCTCCACACTTTGATATGACTCAGTATTTACCTGATTTGTTAGAAGGATTATTCAGAATTTTATCAGATCAGAATATCGAAATTAGATCAATGTGCTCTTCCATTCTACAAGAATTTCTCAATGATATTAGAGATTCTGACCGTACGAACTTCTCTGCTCTAGTCAACATTTTATTAGTGCATTCCCAATCATCGGAAGAAATAGCCCAATTCACTGCTCTAACCTGGTTAAAAGAGTTCGTTAATTTAGCTGGATCAACTTCCCTACTTCCATACTCTGCTGGTCTTTTATCAGCTACTTTGCCCCGACTGGCTCACTCATCACCAAGCCAACTTAAAGATGAACATTTCAATGCCAGTTTATCATCTTCAAGAACTTTCAATATAAATATTCGTGAAGTAGCCAAAACATTAAACTATTCTTTAATGCAATTGGTAACTATGGATGAAAACGAGAGATCTGAAAATTCCGTTGATTTGAGAGCTTCTAGTGATGAAGAAACCGTCCTCTCTAAATCATCTCTTTCATTCGACTATTCGTCAATAATCGAGGTCCTGACTTACGAATTACAAGAAAACTCTTCAACAACTGTTAAACTCGCTGTTCTCGCATGGTTTCAACATTTGTTAGCTAAATTTCCTGAAAAAATACTTCCTCTGGTTGAAAGTGATATTCTTCCTGTATTGGTAAGAACGTTGATGGATCCATGTGACTCTGTCGTTCTTAATGTTTTAGATGTACTATCATCTATTTTTTCAAGTAATGATCAATCATCAAGTGTTAAAACTGGCCAAGCTCCAACTGATAGAAATAATCAAGGATTTTTCGGTCAATTCATGGGCTCACTGTTGCAGTTATTTGCAAATAATATTTCATTTCTCGAAGGTCGAGGATCAGCCATCATTAGCAATCTTTGTCTTAAAATGAATGCAGAAGCTATCTACAGATCAATATCGGAAGCACTAATCAATCACGAAGATATTTTCTTTGCCAGTAAAATGGTCCAATCTCTTAATTTGATATTATTAACATCCAATGAACTGAATGAACTTCGAACCCAGTTAAGAGATTTACGCACTGGTGAAAGTTGTTCTCTTTTTTGTTGTCTTTACCGAACCTGGTGCCATAATCCAGTAGCAACGATTTCATTGTGTTTATTGTCTCGCAATTATAAACATGCTCGTGACCTCATTGACATTTTTGGTGATCTTGAAATTACTGTACAATTTCTTACTGAAATTGATCAATTGGTACAGTTAATAGAGTCTCCAATCTTCGCATGTAAGTTTTTAAATATTTTTTAATTTCACAATACTAATTCTAACGTAATGCTAATCTACAGATTTGAGACTGGAACTTTTAGACACGGGAAAAAACGAAGACCTGATCAAAAGTCTTTACGGTTTATTGATGCTTCTTCCACAATCGGATGCTTTCCATCTTTTGAGAAAGAGACTTCAATGCGTACCAAACTTGAAAATATTTTCAGTCAATGGATCAATCAGGTATGGATAGATATTCGCTTCGAAATGTCAAGTATATGCTAACATTCCTAACATAGTCTTGACAATTTTACCATGAATATCGGTCAATTGATGGACCCTTTCTTTAGCACAAAGTGCTAATCTAACTTTATGCTTATCTTTCATCATTTCACTTTTTAGCTCCACAGAGACTTCAACTCAACCTATCATGGACTTCAAGGATCTACTAAAACATTTTCTGGATATTCAAGAGAAACATAAAACTTTGCGGAAAGAGAAAGCATTAGAAAGGTTCAAAAATTAGACTTATTATTTATATTTAGTATTTAAATGATATTTTTATTGTAAACCTGGACTAAATTATTCATTTATTTGCCTTAATCATCCTATCAATTGATAGTTGAGTTTGCTATATGGTTATTGAATACAAATTAATTTGGCTATATTGTTATTTTGTATGAATTCTATAATTCTATAATTACTATTATTTATATTTAATTTTGCTTGTCTAATTAAGACAGTTTTATAAATTGTATAATAATAAAAAAGCAAATCATGCTCAATACTACATTAACAAGAAAAATTTTTTGCAATCAAAAAATGTTTATTCAACAATTGAAAATATTACAAATTCATCGTGTTCGACATCAATGTGGCATCAATTATTTGGACTTGAGGAATTAAATTTAGTTATTTGGTCTTGATCAATCAATCACTTAATTTTTTATAATGAAATTGATTATTTGGCAATAATTTATGGAAGCCTCAGGTTAAAGTGCTTTTACAGTCATACAGTTGAAGTATAACAACCAAAAAGGGAAGATGAATTTTGCTGTACAATTTGAATAAATTGGCGAGATTAATGGTGAAATCAGTTGATTTAATTTATGTGAGCTCCAAATCAATTCACATTTACACTCAGTGACATTTCAGGATAGATTTGTTGATCCTCTTAAGATCAATCAAATGTTTAAATAATGAGAATTAATAATTGGTTGTTTTATTTGATCCAAAAAGTGTTCAAATGTGTTTATCTAAATTTTACTAGAACTGGAAAATGGTAAATGGTCAAGAGGCTCAAGTCACCGATAAACTGGTATCCCAACCGGTTAAGGAGTGAATTGATAAAACAGGTAAAACTGTCACAATGAAGATACCAAGATGAACAAAGAACCTGAAGACAACTGGAGATAATGCCAGAATTGATAGACACATAATGCAAACCAGTAAAGAAACGGAATAAATGCAACCCATGACTATAAATTGAAATCAAGGTTTATTAGCAGTTCAGACGCAAAGCAGTTAGATTAACTTTTAGAAACAAATTAGCTCAATTAATTAAATGTAATTCCTGGTTTTTTATAAACTGTACACAATTGATAACAAGATTTACTGGGAAGGATAAAAATGAGACATTTTGAGTTTGCGCATCCAAAGGAATGAATAATCGTATGGACTATTCAAAATGGCCTATCATTCAATAAATTAATGCTCAACCATAAATTAATTTAACTTAATTTGCATCCAATTGAGTTGTAAATGATTGAGATTGAGCCAAAAATGAAGGTAGCCAAGAATTTGACTGAATGTTTCATAATGAATGTAAGCTTCAATTGAAATTGAACCAAATGATTGATCATGAGTTTACCGATTGTCAACCTTTCCAAGCCAACCTTTTCAAAGGTTTGACTGAATTGTGACCATTTTTTAGATTAAAATCAAACCTAATTTCGTCATTACAATTGATAAGTTATAAAATAAATCATTTACAGAAGCGATTATTGTGAGAATGATTTTGATTGATTAGTTAAAATGTTAAAAATTGATATAATCTGTTATTCAATCAACTCATCGAGTGTTAATTTAAGCTTTAACAAAATTGATTTACAATCTATACATACGATAAAATTCAGAACTAAACTATTGAATTTGAGAGAAAAGCTTGTTGATTTTTCAGGTTATGTTTTGAAGTTGAATTAACAGTTTGATGGTTTATTGTTGTACTAGGATTATATTTAAAACTTTGTCTTTCAATGAAAGAGTAGAGATTTCAGTTAAAAAATCTGGTGTACAAAAAGACTTGAACTGTGTACTCGATTGTTCCCAAACAGTGTCGAGCAGAGAAATTTTTTAATTGTTCAACCGGACTCAATCTTAGTGCTTCTGCAACCAACGAAGTACCAGCTCTTAACCAGAACGAAACAGTTTACTTTGATCTCAAAACGAATCCCATCATTTGTATTCAATGATTTTGACTTCTCATTACGAAGATGGTTTTTTTTTCATTAAGAATTCGGGTCTTGTCGATGTGGATTCATTGTATTCTAATCAGTATAAAGACCTTTACGATCAGTGATGATTCGGGATCAACTTGTAACTAGTAATATTGATCCATAAAGAGGTTGACATTTAAAGTGAATCAATAAAGTCTTTATTTAGTTTAACATTGGTTATTATTGTTCACCTTTTGCTTTCAAGTCAAGTTCAAGTCTACTTTTCTAAGATCTAAACTAATGGTTAAGAGTAGGTTGAAACACTGCCACAAGTGACGCTGGTTTAAACAATTTACCCTAAAGTAAAACACTGTCAACTAAATGTCATGATTAAAATTAGTCCAGCCACGCCGGTCGACGACAATGATACTACAAAATGGTGAAATTGTCGGCAAAACTGTGCAAGTAACCTGTTCTGGTAACAGTTTAGGTAACTGAGTGGTGTAACAATGATTAAGCAAAGGAGAAATTCATTTAATGAATTAAAACCAATTGAGAACAAAGCTAATCATTTGATTGTCTATTGATAGACACATATTAATTGTCCTTCATTTGTATGATTCAATGACTTCAATGATTCCACAATCAGTAATGAAATATTGTCTCAGGCCTTTTGTGCTAATAAAGTTACATTCATTAAAGTCATCATCACAATCATCAGTTGATCATCTGATCATAACCTTGAAACATTTACAGAATTTGATAGGAAATTTCATGCTGATTCTGATGTTACATGTTTACCATAAAGCACCAGAAATAGGAAGAAGAATCAAGTTACTGAACATTAAATGGTAATCAATCTACAATTAGCTGATTATTGCGCTATAGCAAGGTTCAGCTAAATTTAATTAATGACAAAGACAAAAAGGAGAACAATTTTAATCAATAGAATCTATTTTCAATTTACTTTCATTTTACAGTTACAATCAGTATGATTAAAGCGAGTTAATCAACAGTTGTGCTGTTCATTGTTCATTTAAGGTTTCATTCATTTTATCAGTTTATTTATAAAGTATTGACTGATTATTTGAAAGGAAAAAAAGCGCATTTTCAGATAATTTAATCCAACCAAGCTTAACACGATTTGATTTGATTAAATAAGGCAAACAAATTGGCTAATTGATGATTCTAATCAACCTTTTTTTTTGATTTGACAATTGCAACAGTTAAAGGTAAACCGATATTGTTACAAATCAATTTGTCTCAACTTGTAAAGATTTCAATTTTACTATTGATTACTCATTTGAATAAGGCTAATCGGATTTGTAGTTATTGATTATTGAACAGGTAAAAACAGATTTGATTCAAGTTCGTGTTCACTTGTTTAACAAAAAAACAGATTTATAAACTAGAATGAAAAAAAGGTTAAGATAATCACGAATTTTCTCAATAAAATTGATGAGAAGCATTAAGAAGGCAATTTAAAGTAAAAAGGGGAAAACAATTGAATTAATTGAGCGAGTTCATTGCTACTTGTAAAGATAAAGTGCAATTTATCACCTAATATGGTTTTGGTTACAGAGTAAATGATGAATAAATGTTGATGAACAAATGAACAAACTAGATTATTGTTACTATTAAATCAACTTCCTCCATTTAGATTTTAATATAAGAGATTCTTCCTTCTTCCTTCTTAAAGCTAATGAACTGAAGTGAGGAAAAATGTAAATTAATTAGAAGTAAATTCAATAAATTTAATGTAAAATTTGCGACGATTTGATCATAAAAAAGACAAATTTATTTTAGGTTTTGCCTTTATTGTTTCACCATTGCTTTTGTTCATTGAGTTGGTGACAATTGAGAGGCTTTTGCTTCATCATTGGTCATTATCATGTTATTATGTCTGGTACAGAGTCAGGTAGAAGGGTTAACCATGTAACAAACTAAGAAATTATAATTGTGGTTAAGAAGATGAGAAAGAGAGAAGTGATGATGAAGAAGAAAAAAAAGTAAACAAAATACGCATTCTCTTTACTCTTCCAACTCACTCAACTCACTTTTACTCCTTTCTTTGCTTTCTCAAGGATCGATCTTGTTCCGTGTTCAGGTTTACTTCGAAGCTTGACTGTCAGATATAACTTGTCTTTATCCTGATTCCTTTCACCTGGTTCTATCTTTTGTTATCGCCTTTAATCATTACAATTATAAATGATAACAGGTAATGAGTCAGTTATCATTTTAATTGCAATCTAAAGAAAGATTTTGTTTTCTCTTTTTTGGGCTCACTTTTATTCCAACAACAAACCAGTCAACATTTGACTTTGTGTTGTCACAAATTTCCTTGTGAATTCAATCAAGGATTCAACATCTGAACTCACCATTATCATCTTGTAGACTTGTTTACGTATTTTTAACTTGAAAGACATTGACTTGGAATGAAAGTGAATCAACCTCTCATTGACTTTTCGTTCAACCCAAAGAAACCCAAAAGTCAACATTGTGATATTAATGATAAAAAGTGCTTCTGTTTGGGTTTTGTTTACACTCAACAAGGCAACCACAAAAAATAGTGATATTTACATTGAAAAAAAGGTTTTTTCCAATTATTATGATCCAGCTGTTTCTGGTACGATGAGTGTCAACACTAGTGATTCTGGTTTTTCTGTTTTTTCCATTTAACCCATTCTGTGTTTCCATTCAAATCAGTTTGTTACATTCACTTTCATCGCACATCCATTCAAAGCCCATTTTCAATTATCATCTAATCTAATTGATGTGCGTAGTGACCAGCACAAATTATAATCAAATAAAGGCAATACAAAAATTGGGTGACCAGAAAATCTGGATTCTTCCTTATTAAAGAACAAGCAAAATTTAATTTTCTCTTCACCTCAATATTAACCATCATTCAACTAATATTCACTTATTATCACTCGAGAGTTGCTCAATGAACCAACAGTTGACCCATCTTATCATCTAAAGGATGAAACGAGTTAACTTAATTGTTCACCTAATCCAACTGACTCTAATCGCTTTCCTTGAGACAATTTCATGTGACTTTACTCACGGCCTGGAACCAGAAGATTTTAGCATGGCCATCATCAATGTATCCTACATTGACCCAATAACCGGTCGTCTTCACACCCAAAGAGAAGAGTTTGGCAAATATTTCAATATTGGTCGTATTGATCCAGTCAGTGGTTTAGTTGTTCACATCACTGGACCTGATGGTGGATCCCATGATGCATGTGATTCCATTGATCCAACAACATGGCCAAGTGAAAAGTGGATTGCTCTAGCTGTTTATGGTAATTGTTCAGAAGAAGAGAAACTCAGAAACATTGCTGCAACTAATGCTTCAGCAGCTGTAATTTATGACAACAAATTGGGAAACCGTTACATTCAACTTCATCCAAAAGGTAAGTCAATTTTTCTATCAACTTTCGTCACATTAACTTTAATCACAAGATGACCATTGACAAAATATGTGTGAAAGGTGGTCTTTAAAAGATCGTTGGAGAAGAGTTTCATCTTTTCATTTTTCCTTCTCTTTACAATTGACTCTTGAAGCCAAATTTGTTTGCAACCGTTTCTTTTGTTGAACCAGATTTCCACTTGAAACTATCTCATTCATAACTGAAAGAAGGCGAGCAAAAGAAAGAAAATTGAATTATTTTCTTCATTATTTTCTTCATTATTTTCTTCATTATTTTCGATGCTATTTCTATTCTAAAATGGATAAAAACTCGTTATTTTGTCCGATAATGTGAAATGAAATAACCTTAAAAACTTACCTGGTTTCCGTGAGTTTCTTTATGCAACTTACCTCGAAAGACACGGACAAACCTCTTTTTGACTCAGGGTCTTCAATTTACTCTTTAATTTCAATTTTCCCATTGAATTGACTGTTAACTGTTAAAATTCATCTTAACCATCATTTAACACCTTGTAACTGATTTGATGCTAAATTGGAATCCATGATTACATAAACCTTTGAAGCTAATTATGTAGTCAACCTTAAAAAAACTCAAGGAAAATGAACATTTTGAAACTAAATTCATATCTCATAATCTTACGTCTCTAGACTCGTCTCTATAAAATAGTGTTTAAAAATATCCCTTTTCAATTGACTATTATTAGCACTGGTTTTTCAATTCATTTCAATATCAAATATCAAATCTCTTTAGTAAATCACTCTTCAACCAATTGACAACTTAATTCAAACAAATCCATTATTTTAATCCAATTGATCTTGGAAAGTGAGTAAAGACTTTATTGATTTTATTTACCTTAGTTTAGATGTTAAAGATCACAGTTGAAAAATGATTAGATAATTATCGTTATAAACGCTGAAATGCCATGAAAATAATATTTTGCGATATTTTTAGACGTTGCTAAATAATTTAAAGTTCATCCATAAATAATCAATGAAAAATATCGTTTTACAGTTAAGATGGGTTGAAATTACCTTCTCATTTTCAATAAAACATTGAACCTTTTTCACCCTGAAAATGTACGTAACTGAAACCCTGGCCTTTCATCCAAAATAACAATTAAATGTCGCATTTCTGAAATCTTATTTCAAGAGAAATGAAATTATTACTAAAACAGATTCTTTTGAAAACATAATAAATTATTCATAAATTTACAACAATCATTGAGTTGCCATAAACATCATCAACTCTCGGATGGTTATGGTAACAATTATCTAAATCATTTGACTTTTTCCAAGATTTATGATTGTCTGATTGTTTTACCAATCAAACCTAATCAACAATACAAAACAAGCTCATTGTTTGTAACACATTGTTTTGAAGACAATCTGAAAGCTGATAAACCAACAAAACATGAAACTTGAACTAGAGCAAATCTCAATGAATTAATGGATTAAACTTGAGTCTTGTCATTGTCAAACCTTTACCTGCCTTTTTTGTCAATCATTAATTACCTTTTTCTCATCATACATTTACTATGTTCACTTAGTTCATCATCAGTAAATAGCAAAAGAAAAAACCTTTATCAAAGTCAATTTACATTGGATTCTGTAAAGTGCGCAATTCTTTGTTCTTTATTTTTGGCTTTCATCAAAGTTTCCCATTATCTTCAAGTCACCTGATCCACATTTACCTTCTATTTTCAGCTGATTATAATTAAATCATGCTATTCATCATTAACTTGATTCATTGTTGCATCCAAATTATAATCAACTGAAAATAAAGCTCAAACTGTTCACTAACTGTTAACCCAAAAGGATCCATCATTTATCGATTGGATGATATTAAAATTCTGAAATTAATTTCCTTTTCATTTGATTAAAGAGATTTGTTTATTGAACCTTCAATTGGAATCATGAATGCTAATAGATGAAATGAAATGAATATTTACATTGAAATGATGAGAAAAAAAGTTATTTTCACAGTTTTTTCACTCTTCAAACTATTACATCTGTTAATGACATTTGACGATGAAAAAAACAAACTTGCAATATTCTTTTAAACTCTCAGCCTTTCCATGAGAAACCTTTTTCCAGGAACATTTTTCATCTTTTCCTGAATTGGCCGTTTCGCTCAGCTTCCTAAATAGGAAACTTATATAAATCATGATGAAAATCAATTCTTTTGTCATATTTTTACTCTTTTTTTTGTCAATCAATTTTGAACTGAAAAGAACGAGAAAAAAGAGCAAACATGAAGCCCTATCAATTGGAACCGGAAAAACAAAAGCTGAATATTTATTCATATCATTTCCCACCCACTTCAGTAATAATAGTTATCTTTTGAGAGGAAAATCTTTTTTTTTCTCTGTAAATAACAGGTTGATAAGTTTTTCATGATATTGAAGTGTGAAAATTTCCCATTAAACTGAATTCGATTATTGATTTTAAGCCAAATCGAATGACAATTAGCATCAACTTTTATTCTCACAACAAATGCCTTGAATTTATTCATTGAATATCGTTGATAACCTTATTGCAAAATATGATAATTTCTCGAGAAAACATGAAATTACTTTTATCCATTTTCATATTGATCTTGTTCAGTCTCATGCGATTCAAAGTTTTCCCATTTAAAATGATTGCTTTCACTCGACAAATGAACTATCTTATTTTGCATCAGAAATGAACATCTGAATACTTTTCCTGATTGTTTCAAATTTAAAGTCAGATATGCTTTTCCATGTAATTAACATTCAATTTTTTCGTTTCGTCATTTTCTTCCTACTTTTGTTTATTTTCATCAAATTGCTCACCAAATGAATAAAGTGAAAACTTTCGCTTCTGAAAATTGTCAACTTTCAATGTTCAGTTGATTAACCATGCAATTAAATACTTCATCAGCAATTTTTCCCATTTTTTGCTTTTCTTTTCTCAAGATTATTGACATTTTCATGGTAACACTAACAAGCCTTACGTCAATTAAATAGTTACATTATTAACTCAGTAAGTGCGTATGAGAAGTTAAATGATAATCATTATGAACATTTAATCATTTTAATTGTTATTAATCACAAGCAACAATTAAAACTTTAATCTTGAATAAGTGAATAAACAAAATGTTGAACCTTTTATAATAGTAATACATCTTTATGAGCATTCTCAATGATTCTTTTCAATGCAAATTTTTCTTTTGTGTTCATTGGTTTTCATAGTAATTTTAATCTAAATATAAGAACTAATGATTGTGAATTAGGTGAATCATGAATAAAGTTGTCATCAGCCAAGTAAACTTGAATAATCCAACAATTGAACACTCAATTGTTTCCATTCAGTGATTTGTTGAATTGTGTTAATTAGTGAATATGATTAGGAAAGGAAAACAAAAGACATTCCACTAATCAATTCTTTGTTTTGTTCCTTAATATCTTTCAATTGATATTAATGACAAGTGTTTTGAATACAGTTTTTAGCTCAATAATTCATATGAAAGGAATGAAGTAGAAAGTAGTTGCTTGAAGGTGAAAATGTAAATTTATGTCGATTTCGAGTAGATTTTCAATTTTACCTTTGATTTTATTGAATTTAAATGTAATTATCCAAAGCTTGGAATAACATTTGAACTGGCATTTTGAGAGATTGAAATTGAAATGAATTGGTTCAAATACTAATCGTGAAAAGAATGGCAAATTTGTAAAGAAATTAAATTGCTTGTTTAAATCCTCAATCAATATTGAACTAAACTGGATCTGTGATGAAATCATGTTGACTCTCTTGAGATAATTCTGAAAGAATCACAATTCTTGGTTGGATTTTTCCTGTCAAATTGATTTGTTAAGACGAATAGAGCTGGAAAGAAATGAAAAAACATTTCATTTTATGTGAAACTAATCCATTTAAAAGCAATTTTCACCCGAGTTCATCAATTCAACTAAAACTGTTTGCTTTCAATTGATAATCTTTTAATCTTTACCAAATCAATTGATTACCTTCTCAACCTTGCATTACCAAACCTTAGTTGGAATGAAAAGAAAGTTCATATAATTGGAAGAAACTTCTTCTCTTCATCATTATGATTTTTCTGGGTTGCTCATTATCTTCTTCATGATTTTCTCGACCAATGAAAAAAACTAAACAAATTGTTTCCCTTTCCATTGAAGAAATATTTTCCCCTTCATTGAACCCTTCCATTCCACCATTGTCATATGCAGTTCGAGATTCTGGGCGTTCTGATAGTTCTACTTTCCATGTGATTCTATTTTAAATTCCCAGCCTCCAATTGCCACCCTGCATGTACAACAATACAACAATCGTTCAAAGAATTTATCAAGCATTTTATATCTTTTACGCCTGCTTGTGGTCATAACTCAGATACCATTGTTATTAGAGATAGACAAATATGGTATCGTGTTCCGTGTTTCCTCGTTATGAAGTAACGTTAAAACACAAGTTATGACCATTTGAATAGCGATTGAATGATAGCCATTTCGATAGAACCTTAATGTTAGTCAGAAGACATTAATGGCTTTATGGTTAGTGAATGTTTATGTAAAGTGAATGGTTTTGCTAGAGTCGCTGGTCAAATAAAGGGTTTCAAAAACGGGCGTAAACGATATACAATCATTAATGATTTAATCGTGATTAATTAGTATTTAAAATAACAATTGATTGATTTCAGTTCGTCAGAATTAATGTTAAAATAATTTATTAATGAATTGCCAACAGTTACTCAAATGTCAATATGAACCCAAATGATAATTTGGTAGAAGTTATTTCTATTGAATCTGGTGATTCTACTGATTTGCCTAATGTTGACAATGAAGTACTTTCAAGCAATGGGATTAATTTGAAGGAAGAAGCTGATGATGAAATGGAAGGAATCAGTGATGAAAATAATTTGAATGATGCCGATACAAGTGCTAGTTATGGCGAAATGGATGCAACTGCCATCGATGCAAACATCGTTCCATCAACTTCGTTTGACTTGAATGATGACAGTTCCCCTCAACCTTTCACCCAAAACGTAAAAAATCGCAGACCTGATGTAACGCGAAATGACAATTCTAACATAAAATATACAATCAAACTTGGAGACGAAGAAGAAGCAAAAGCAAAAGCAAATGGTCGGACAGTATGTTTCACCGCATTCCGTGAATTTGAGTTAACCTTTTCTAATATTAACTTCCTAACAAATGCAAAACTTCCAACACTCATGAGACAAGCACTTAAACGTGTTTCAACAAGTCATTTTGCCATTGAAGCCATCTTTGATTCAGAAACTATGGAATCCCTTGTAAAAATGGAAAAACCAAGATATTCGTTGTATGATGACGAAAGATTCATCTATTATCCTTCCCTTTTCAGTGAAGAAATGGTCGATTTGAAAACATTATTGAACGATGATGTTAAACTGTTCAGGGAAAACAAGCGAGTTTCTGAAGCAATTGCCTCAATTTCAATCAATCGTTTGCTACTGCCTGGACTCAATTTTCAGCGATCCAATCATTACCAAGATCTACGCTTTGATTATTTACCATTGGTGTTAGGAGCTGTTCCTAAACCGTATGCTGAAGCTGCAAAATCAATTTATTATATTTTTAAAGAGGCATGTCTTAAAATTCTGGGGACCATGAAAAACAAAGGTGATGATGTAGATCCTGATCAATTTTCTGTTTCTGATCCATCCGAATGCAGTTACACAAAGCTTAAATACTTCACTGCGCTTCACGATGGCCAGTTGGAAACTATGATCTTGATTTATCACATTTTGGAAACACAAGATTTAGTTGGTTATTCTGATTGTCCACCGATAACTGTCGATAAAGAAACCTTGTACAGTTTGGTAAACAGATTAAACCTCGATAGAGATGAATTGGACGGAGTGTTACTTGAAGCTCAAGAGTATGGCTCTTGCGAGAATGATGTTATTTTATTAAATTGGGTTAAGAAAAATTATACTCGATTCTTGGATAACAGCCCAGATGATTTGCTTTTTTTTTGGGAAAATTTTATGAAAAAGCACAACTTGCATCATTATAAATGTTATCACACGGTTAAGAAATTGGTGGAACTTTACAGCGACTTCGAAAAGATTCTGCCTGCGTTTCAACGCAGACTTGACTCAGAGCTTGTTGACTTTAGATTTAGAAAGAAGTATTTTTCCCAGTTGTTTAAAGCATTTCCTGAAATGATTCAATTGTTTGAGCTTGATCATCTTGGTCAACTCAAGAGCGCCATCAATAATTTGATTAATAATTTTTTGCGTAAATTCGCCTTCTATTTTGTTGCTCGCAAATATCCTTTTGCCATGCTACAACCGTACCACATCAACAAATTTTTAACCAAAAAACTCAAAATTCCTAAATACATTAAAGAACTTGCAACTTACGATGAGTGGGGAATAGAGGACTTTTTAACTCAAGAAGTAAATTATCTTTGCCTTATCATCTTTGGATCATTTTTCTGCATCGAGGGAAACACAATCAAATCTTTTAGTTTCGCGGATTCTGTATTTTATTATTTATGTACCGCTGTTTCAATGGAAATTCAAAATTCATTGGTCGATGTTGCGACTAATCCAAACATTACTCTTCATGAAATGGTGTCATCAGTCCATCAATATGCAGCTTTAGTAAGATATGATGAAGACCAAGAGAAAGGTCCATTTGTAGTTGATATCGAAAAATTGAAAGAGGAAATGCAGGAGGAGGAGAGAGAGTGGGAAGAGGAGGAAAATAGGAGAAAGAGAAGAGAAAAAAGAAAGATGGAAAAGAAGGAAAAGAAGAGAGAGCTAAAATGGGAGAAGAAGAGAAAGCTAGAAGAGGAGAGGAAAAAGATACAAGAGAAAGAAGAGGAGAGAAAGCGAGAAGAAGAGAAGAAGAGAAATCTAGCAGAGGAGAAGAGGTTAAGGCTAGAAGAGGAAAAGAAGAGAGAGCTAAAACAGGAGAAGAAGATAAAACTAGAAGAGGAGAAGAAGAGAAATCTAGAAGAGGAGAAAGCTAGAAGAGCTCGTGAAAGAGCTAAAAGAAAGAAAAGGAGGGAAATGAATGGAAGTATGGAATGATTTAGTTTAAGTTTTGATGAAGTTTAGGTGGAAGTTTTGATTTGCTCTGCTTTAAACGCTGAGATTCGATAGAATACCCAAATTTGAACAATAAACGATTTTCAACCCATTTTTGATTTTAGCTTTTATTTAAAACTGCAAGCTCGAACTCAACTGTTTTTTACTTCTAATGTCTATTTAGTTGTCACTTTACACTCACTTTGTGTCTTTTATAAACTTTTTAAATATTTCCCTTTGTTTCCTTCAAACAAACATCTCGTTGACAGTAAATCAGATCAAAAAATATTTTCAGAAACAGCAACAAGTACATTCAATAAAGCTATTTACAATGTAATCTAGAAATGGGTGCTTTTCCCGATTCATTTTGACTCCCAAGTGGAGGTAAACACAGAATTAGTATTCTTAATAAACACTGAAATGGTAGACAAAATAGCTGATAAGTTATCGTTTTACCATTTCATTTGTCGATTAAAGTTGTAATATAAAATGATTACAATTGTTATTGTTTTACCGATCATTTTCAATGATTAATAAAAGATCCTTACTCCTGATTATCCTCAACTCTGATTGTCTACCTTTTTGGTAGCAACATTGTCTTCCTTGAATGCAATAATGAAAGAACAAAAGTGATCTCAAAGTGGTGAACATGATAATCGAAATGATAAATGTTTAGACAGTGAACATTGACAAATTGATAAACTTGAGAGAAGACGATGATAAGTAGAATCTTGATTCACAATTCTGAATGATAGATTTTGATTGTTGAGAGAAGTTGAAGAGAAAAGCAAAATCCATTGAAATCGTAAAGATTTAGACGTGAATCTACGTCTTAACTCATTTGAATCCAATTGAATTTGCATGACGTCTCAAGAGCAACTTGAAATGTTACCTTTCATCCAATTAAAGTGTCAAATATTAACCGTAAATGATACAAAAAGAGATTGACAAAAGTCTCGACAGTTTCAATGGTAAATACAATTGATGTAAATATTTTGATTGCGAAAAATTGATTGTGCTTTGATGAACCAAGTTTCAGCTTTTCCTGATTAAATTGTAATGATTCTGCTTCCAACAAGATTAATGTAAACACTTGCAATTTTATTTGAGTTGACTTAATGAAAACAAGGTGAAAGTTGATGTCAGAATCACAATCGAAACAAAATTAACAATTGAAGTCTAATTTCAATGAGAATCATTTATTTCTTCTAGACTTGATTGCAATTTCTTTCTTTACTCGGCTAAAGATTCATTTTGAATGAATTTGATGATCTGAGTTGCCTTGCAATTTAATGAAAAGTTAACGAGCTTTAAATCAAATCTAATTAGACAAATGAAAATACAATTTTAATCTTTTGCAAACCAAAGTCAATTGTTTTCAGAGTTACATTTGCAGCTTGTTTTGCTTTGAAAATGCATTTCTGTAAAGACTGTGTGTATACATTGTAAAGTAAAATAAAAATGTAAACTGCATAAGTAATTATTGTTTTTATAATAGTGACAAAATGTTTACCAGAAAATGTTGTAAATAAAGAAACAGGTTGAATAATGGAAGCCCTGGAATTTCATTTATTTAGGTTTACTTGTCTACTTAATGTTCATCATTCATGTTATCGTGAATGTACGAGAAAAAAATGACTAGAATTGTTGATTTAGACGTTATTTTTCCCTGGAATTGTTAATAAACTAGAATCTAATCTATTTCAGTGATAAGCAGCTTAAATTGAATACACTCATTTTGCAAGATGAACAGTTAAGGCTAATGATCATGATTAAGAATCCTGGAAACCATTCGAATCAGTATTGTCTAACTGATCATTTTAAATATTTAATCATGAATATCGCCGTAATAATCCGATCTCCTATGCTTTGCTCTGACTTTAATTTCATTTAAGTTCAATATGATTAAGAGTATGTCATTGGAGGTTGAGAAACATCTTTGAAATTGTTTCAAGTAAAGCAAATGGGAATGAAATTGTTCCTCAAATTGAATTTCATTCTCGTCTTTTAAGGCCGTCTAACAATTGATTAGGTTAAAAAATTAGGTTTATTTGGTTTCCACGTGATCGGTAAAATGTATGTAATACTCAGGTAAAGACAAAAAGCATTGGATTTCAATTGCAATAACATTTAATCTAACGTCTTTAGAAAACTTTAAGTCTACATTTTATGTAACTTTATTTGAGAAAAAAAATCAATCTAAGAATGTCTAATTCTTACCTTTCAATTGCAGTGCCTTAATACAAATAAAAGTTTGACAAGTTTACCTTTTTTTCATTCGAGTCTCAATGAAACTAGATTTTTCTCATTGAAACAAGATATTATCAGCTTTAATTGACACTCAATGACTTAAAATCATTCAAGTTGTCATTGTAGTTCTAATAGATGAACTATTACTTGCACTATGAGGCGCTACTGGAGTCTAAGAGTCTTGATATTGTGCTTAATAATAAAGTTATTGAGTGCCTTTGTTTTGGTCATTGTGTTCAACTTTTCCTGTCTATTGCTGTGACTCGTAATTTCATGGAAATTTCAGTCCAACTGGTTAATCACTGGTTCTTAAATGCAATGAACTCAAGGGTTAGTATAATAAGAATCAGAAATAGATGAATGTGTCATTTCTAATGATATGATGAGTTTGTAACTTGAAATAGCTCTGGCTTTATGCCATCAACAAGTATATTTGAGTTAATTTTGCTTGAAAATTATTTGTAAACAGCACGAGTCTACATATTTCAGTCAACTTCATTGTGCAAGTTCAAGTGCGATAAAATTAGGCAAAAGACTTGTGAAGTTTCTCGAGAATATGAATTTGATTGTCCAAATTTGGTGCAAAATTGATTTCAATCAACTTCTATAACTAACGATTTTGAAAATTTAAAAAAAACTCCAATTTTCTTGTCAAAATTTGCTTTAAAACATTTCTGTTTTGTGAACTTGTGAAGGTTGGGAATTTTATTCAATGCAAATTGCGACTGATTATGTTCGGAGCAAATCCATTTTATTTTTATTTAGATTTTTAGATTTCTTATAAATTTACAGTTATTAATGTTTCATACAATAATTATTGATCAGTAAGAAGTGAATGTCTAAGAATGTAAATCTAGTCAAAGTTTTAGTGCGATTCTTTCTTTTGCTATTTGTAAATAATACAAAGATATTCTTGTGATTTCAATCATTCAAAACGTAGATTTATACTTTGAGAATAAAAGGCCCTGAATCTCGTCGAGAATATGCAATTTATTATTGAGATTTTTCATGGTTTGCCAAAAGTTTAGTGAAGGGATTGAATTAAGTGATTCGCTGTCGAGCCTTTCAGGAATAAAATGAGCAAAAGTGATATTGAGAGATTGCTTGAGATGATTTCGTGCTTACGATATCAATGAGAATGTAAATTGCGAAAAGATATTTGGAATAAGCTTTGATGCATTTACGATTGACTTTGAAATTATAAACAATCAATGATTGTCAGGTTGGCAGATTATCAATTAACCCGTCGTCTTTGGCAAATTGATTACAATTGCATAACATGATGCATTCCAAGCTTGAATATCTGTGAATAATTATTTTTATCATGTAATAGTTTTTGGCTCAAAAATATTGTGTTGATAATATTTATTTATCTCAATCAAAATCAGAACCATTCTAATCACAAGATTGTATCACAGTTAATCCAAAATTTTTTAGTTTATTCTGGTTAATTCTCGTTACTGACCCAATAACTAATCTAATTTGGATCAAATCTTAGTCTTTATTGGTTGTATTAAAAATATCTATTGATTGGAAATGGGTAAAGCAGATTTAAGATGACAGGTTTTCTTGTTTCACCAAATCAATGTCTAATAACAAATCAATAGAAAGCTTGATGTAAGCAAATTTATTGATCATTTTTTCTTGTTATTGTTCACCAACAGAACCCAAATTGACCTCAGTTTTTATATCAAAAGAAAAGGGCGAGGAAATCGGACTTTTGATAAAAAATGGGACTCGAGTCATGCTTCACATAACCATTGCTACACATGGAAACTTTCGTTACTCCAACATAAATAAGACGTCAGTTCTGTTTGTTTCAATCTCATTTGCCATTCTAATGATAATATCTTTGGCCTGGTTGATATTTTATTATGTTCAACGATTCCGTTATATTCACGCCAAGGATATTCTTGCGGTAAATATTCATTAATTTTTGTTCATTTGGACAATGATTGGTTAATAGAGAGAATTATTTGATTCAATGTTGCCAATTAAACTTGAATAGCATCCTACAAATTATAATTATCCATTTAAAGCCTTTCAATGGCAAGGTAAATGTCCTTTACAATTAGAATCATTATTTAGTTGTGATTTCATTTTTAACCTTCATTCTCAAGTCTAAATGGTTTATTTACATGATGAAAAGAGTAGTTACAAATTTTTCATTTTTTGGCAAACATGAATCTCATGAATAATGAATGACTCTCCAAAGTCTATCTCATTAATACCATTTATTGTGATGGACTCTTCAGTTGATGACTGTTTCGGCTTGTAGCAACTAAACAATTAATTAACCAGTTTGATTACAGAGACGGCTATGTAATGCTGCCAAAAAAGCCTTGGAAAAGATACCCACTAAAACAGTGATTCAAGCTGATTTGGCTAATGCCATGCAGGGAGATTTTCCTGAATGTTGTGCTGTTTGCATTGAACCATTCAAAATAAATGATGTTGTACGGATATTACCTTGCAAGTAAGTGTTTTCAAAAATGCCAATTGTCAGGAATTTAATTTAATAAACGAACTTCTTTTCCAATTTCTTTCTGGTAGACATGTTTTCCATAAATCATGCATCGATCCATGGTTGCTAGATCAAAGGTCTTGTCCAATGTGTAAACTTGATATACTTAAACACTATGGTTTAATGGTAGTTATGGCTTCAGTCACTAATTTAGAATGGATTGAAGAACAAGGATGAATTTAATCAATTTGTATTGAACAAAAAACAATGGATAATCACTACTTGAACTTGGCGCCTGAAGGCGTTTTGTCTACTCCTTAAATCCAACTCACATGTGCTTTAATGTCTTCATTCAATTTTTTAAGTGAAATCGCATTGGATGTTAATTTTGCTCTTCTTGAATCATATTTTCCAGTTGTTTCAATTGAGATTCAAATTCTTTTGTTTGATAAACATGAATATTCAAAAGGGATAATATCAAAGTAAGTTAAATTCAAGATTAATAGTCTTTCATAAGTGAAGACTTAGTTTTTTAGTATTAAATTGAATTTGATTTCTCTTAACAGGTGCTTTCATCAAATAGCCAAAGGCAAAGAAATTGCTTAAGTCTTCTATAAGACGCTTTATTAACAAGTAATGGCAGTTTTATTGGACCAGATAATGTTAAAATTGCCCTGAAACTGAATAGGCATCATATAAGATTACTCAGTCTTGCTCATCAACGGAATACGAATGGTTTCAATACATGCTTCCAAAATTGAGCCATAATTTTGCCAAAATTAGGAATCTCGTTCTAAAAGAACGCTTAGGTAATAAGTTATCAAGGAGATGAAATTATTGATCACATTTTTATCGAAAATCAGAAAAGAAAAAGAATTTCAAATTGACAAAACAACGAAGGATTCGCTCATAATTCCTGGAATTTCTCATGATCTCGTTTAGTATCTCTCAACTACTTGGTCAGATTGTATTTCAACTTCCTCTAATCCTTATTCTCGGTTATTTCTTTCTGATTGAGTCTCAAAAATTTTCTTAATATTTATTATACGATGGAAGTTTCGCACGATTTTTACCCTAATTATAAATTATGTGATCTGATCGAGAGTTGAGACTTGAATCAACTCTTATCAAAATGACCGTACAAAGGGAACAAAAAGTATTTATAACATGTAAAAAGTCAGTGCATAAACGTCATTACTTACATTTTGAATATTAAACGTTGAATTATAATAAAGATGTCAAAAATTTTATTTCAGTGGTTCAGAATAGGCATTTTCTTTAAAATTACAAGATTGATTGGTAGATTACTGTATTTTCAATTTAAATCTGAAATCAAAATTAAAAACCGGTCCGGCTAACTCGCTCTAAAGTAATTACAGCTCCAGAAACAGAATTTTGATAATTTAATTCTTCCAGATAAAGTGACTGAAAGAAAGTATCCAAGAATTGAAAACCAGCTAAGAAAAGTGCAACTCCAACAAGGAATCCAGATCCAACTGAATTCGCTATCGATACAACTATATTTTCATTCTGAATAGTATTAGTTTTACTTTCTGTATAATTGAAAGAGCAAACAGCTAGTGTCGTTATAATGATGGTCAAAAAAATCGTTATACAGAGTCCGAAAATTGTGATCCAAAAGAAACCTCTGAGCGTAGATCTAGTTCCTTTATAAATTGCACGGAGATGGAGTCCTTTGAGCAACAGAGCAACACTAAAACCATATGTAATTCTGAATGTTGAGCACGAAATAAGCAGAAACATTAGAAAAGTAATGGTTTGTAAGTAAAATACGATACATCGACTGGCAGACCATGGATTATACAACATTTTGATTGGTAAATCACTGGAAAAACTTCTAATAATAACAATGAACAAAATTAAAATAACTTTTGCTCATAAAGTAACCAAACTAGAGACTGCGATTGATTTGGGCTTTCGATGGTCAAAAGACATTATCGAATAGATTAGATATGTCAAGAGCATTTGTCATTGATGGACATTTCATTTCAAGTGTCACTCATTGCAAATGATATTAAAACTCTTAAAGCAACTCATTCAAACTCAAGGTTAATCAAACATTTATTGGTTTCAAGATTTCAAATCATATCTTGCTGTTCAGTTTATTTGCATTTTTGATTTATCAAATGAACGTGAAGCGATAGAAAAGTGTCATTTTGTTCAATAAAAAATTATCACCACAATGACCAATGTTATCGGCTAATTAGTTAGACCATTATTGAGGACTAGTAATTGAAGAAACCAAATTTCAATCAAGTATGGATGAATACATGCACATTAATCCTTAGTTTGAAATAATCCATTTATTTAGCATTATAATGCCATTCCCATGGTGCTGATGATTTATTGAAATCCAATTTACCTGTTTTGTTCTTAAGGAAGAATTGATTTTCAATGGATCAAGTAAATGTATGAAGAATGAAATAATCCCACATTCAATATTGTGATAATACATTATTATTTTAATACACTTGACTCTCAAATCTTGCACGCCAAAAACCCTCGATAAGAGCCATCTGTGGTTAAAAAATAACTTCAATTTCATCAAGATCGAATGACCAACCATGTTTTGCTGGTCTTTTGTAATTGTTAATTATAAATTGTTTTAATCACATTTTATTCATTTTGTGCCAATATATCGTTATTTAAGTGCTCTGGGCACACATCGGTTACATCATTAGTTTAGTTTTTTTTGTTATTTTAGAGTAAGAATGAAAAAGGTAAGTGTGTGGGTCAGAAGATGGCTTGTCCTCACCAACAAAGAGGGACTTGCTTTCTTCTGACTCAATGTTTCAATAACTATGAAAAATCTAAGAAAAGAAAAACCTAAGAAAAGAAGAACCTAAGAAAAGAAAAACCTAAGAAAAGAAAAACCTAAGAAAAGAAAAACCTAAGAAAAGAAAAACCTAAGAAAAGAAAAACCTAAGAAAAATCAACTGAGAAATTTGGTCACATCGTTCATGGAGCTGGAGTGATGGAATCTTGACTGCCTTGTCGATGTGATGGATCTTTTTTTTCACGCTATATGATGGAATCTTTCAAGAAAGGACCCCTATGCGAATATTCTTCAAAAGTTTAATACTGTAAAAGAAATGATTTTAATTTGTAATTTGTTTACCCAAGCTGGGTCTTGTACCCAGACTGCTATTTTACTGATATTTCAAATATTGGTAAATGTGCGGGCTACAGAAGTCCTCTGTAGTGGGCATGCGTAATGTATGGTCTTCTATGAAGGTGAATTAAAAACATTTTAACAGCCTATAGATAATCATCAAAATTCATTAATTTTTATTTTGTAATTGCATTTCTTGAAATAATTGGTTATAATTGGTTTAATACTGAATGGTCATCATATTGAAATGAATCGAGATTCATTTCACTGTTTTACAACAATCAAATCCAGCTTTAAGTTTTAACGAAAAATGTAAACAAAATGTGTTATCGTACTCATACTGTAAGGTGGCAGCATTTTCGCGTGCAAGATTTGAGAGATGCAAGATTTGAGAGTTAAGTGTATTATCGCTCTTAATTATAACTTCATTCATCAGCCATAAATACAACCGTTAGATGGCATTGAGAGAGCTGACAAATTGAATTTTATGATTTCAAATATCAGCGCTTTAAATTTGTAATCTCTAAGTAACCGGTTATTTGTAACCAAGGGAGAGACTAACCATGGTTACTGGTTATATAATCATTTTAATTACTATTATCACCCATTTTTAGTAAATTACATGCAAAATCTAATTTCCCCAGACCCGTAAGGGGATGAGGGTTATTATGCATTTGGTTTGAAGGAAGTGAGATAAGCTGTAGCTTTCTCTGATAAGATTTCTCTGTGCTATAATAGAGATAACAGCGATAATTTGGCTCAAACACTTTGAGAGATTAAAAATAGTTGTGAAATTAATTTTTCATTCGTTTTTATACAACTTTAATCATAGACTTTGTTAATAAATTTGGTAAAATAAAACGTGTCAGTATTGCCATCTGATTTTTCCAAGGAATTAGATTCTAATGCACAAACTTTGGATCAAAGAGTAAAGAAGAAGAGACTGCCATGAATACAAAATTTAGGTTGGTGCTGTTTTATGGCTTTTATTGGCATTCCCGAAGGAGCAAAGCACAAATGGCTGAGTGGCTCAAAATCCACCCACGAGGTTGCCATCTATGAGCTGGCGTTTGCTCGTTTACATTATTAAAAATTATTAATTATCAAGTCCGTTTCAGTTCGTACGTTTTCGTTTATACCTGTAAATGAGATGGTCAGCCTAGGTTTGACCAAAGCCAAGGCAAACATTCTGGGGTTGACCATTTCCGTATCATATTTTAGTCCAATAAAATGTTATCCATTGTAACACCACAAGGGTATTCATTATATCTTCACGACACGTGGAGAGCACATTGTACCTGGTACTTACCTTATCAAATCAATGAAAATTGTTGATATCACTGGATTCACCGAGTATTCAAATGTTAATAAATTAATAAATTAATAAATTAAAATAATTAGTTAATTATAAACAAAATAATTAATGAAAAAGGAGACTAGAAAGGCAAGCTGTGGCACCAGCGGTGCTAGTAGTAAGAGACTCTTTCTTTTCTCTCTCTTTTTTAATCAAAATTAACAATTTATAATTAACTAGTTATTTTTAATTTATTAATTTATTAATTTATTAACATTTGAATACTCTGTGAATCCAGTGTTATCAACAATTTTCACTGATTTGTGTTTTTATTGCTAAAATAAGGTAAGTACCAGGTACAATGTGCTCTCCACGTGTCGTGAAGATATAATGAACACCCTTGTGGTGTTACAATGGACAAAATTTTATCGGACCAAAAATTTATTGGACTAAAATATGATGACGGAGATGGTCAACCCCAGAATGTTTGCCTTGGCTTTGGTCAAACCTAGGCTGATCGTCTCATTTACAGACATATAAACGAAAACGTACGAACTGAAGGCAACAAGCTGTTGTCTGAGGCAACAAACGTTAGTACTTTTGTTTTGGATTCATGTATTTAATTTATATTAACTTGATATTAACTTTTCAATAATTGCAGGCTCAAGATAGGGAAGAACTAATTCTGTCCAGTGACGAGTCTACTGATGAGACATCAGAGATCCACAGTTTAGAATTTTCTGTTGTTGGTTGTCAAACGCAAGCTCAACAGAGTGAAATTGCAGTTGGTTCTGGCGATATCAGAGTGTGTGATATCGGTATACAATGTGAGGCTCCTTTACAATTGATTGTAACAAAGGAAATAGGTTGTCAACATAATGAACTAGTTTCACAGCCTAGTGATCTGATGGATATTCAAGTAGATGAACTTGATGGAGGATTCCAGGATGGAGGATTGCAGGATAGAAATTGTTATTTGGAATTGGATGAACAGTTAATTGATATTTATATTGCAGATATTACTAATCACCAAATACTTACCCATAAGGGTAAATCATATAAATATGTTTTAGTACAAAAGGACAATTTAAAAGTGTTAACTTTTGACGAGCGTAATAAGCTTATTAATGACTGGATTACTTCAAACATTGTAGACAAAAGGAATAGTTTTTATTCCTGTAAAATACATTGTGGTGGATGTAGATTTGTAAATATTACGACCCGGTCTAAATCAAAGATCGATAATCATGTTCAAAGTCATTTAATGTATATGATTTGTATACTTTGTAAAAAAAAGGTGCTTCACCGACCAGGTTTTGCCCAGCACATAGAATGGAAACATAAGAATCAGTAGAATATCAATTGTCTTCCAATTAATTTATTTGTATATTTATTTAATGTAAAATAAATGTAATTAAAGTTATTTTGCTACTAGTTACTTTTTGTACTAATTTTGTGCAATATTATATGCAATATTAGTATATTTTTACTAGTATTGCACATATTATTGCATTATATCAGATTTTTATCAACAACGGAATAAAATATATACAATATTGTGCGTATTTATTATGAATTTTGCTTATTATATCCAATGTTTTTTGATTTTATTTTATTAATTTGATTTGATTTAACAAAATTACTTTATGTGCTGTTAGTTAATTAGTAAATGGTCCCTTTGTCTTCCTTTTCTTACTTTGTAGCGACGGACGAATGTAGCATACCGGGTATGCAGCAAACCTATCACACTCAAATGTCAAATTACTTTCGCAACATAGTTTTTTATTTTTATTTTCTCTTCATAAATGCAAATAATCGTTTTAATTAGTTTTCTCATTGTTTTTAATCCGTTTCAAACTACATCATGAGTACCGATTTATCTGCAAACAAAGCCCCGATTAAAAAGCGGGAAAGTATGTCGTCATCTAATAAGTTCTTTTTATTGAAAAGGAAAAATTCTTCTGAAATTATTGTTGCTGTATTTAATAATTCGAAAAAACCAATTCAAAATCTTCTCACGTTATTCAATTTATGTTCAAGAAAATTAATCATATATCGAACCAAAAAAAGTAAGTTTATGGGTCTATTATTCGTTCTATTAATTAATTCATTGTTTTATCGAATTGTTCTTTCAGGTTCCTTCTCCGTATATGTTAAACATTGCAAGCGTCTAGTGTCTTTTTGGAATAGTGGTGACAAAATTTACAATCCGATTAAAAAACCTGATTTTTTATTAATACTGCATCCAGTTGACGCAACTTCTGCTTATTCAATAAATGATTCTTTAGCTTTAAACAAGATTTATTCAACTTTTAAGCCGCGGACGTTTCATATGGTCAATGGATTGTCCCATATTGATAGTGGGAAAGCTTCACTCGTGAAAAAGCATATCCGTCGTGCGATAGCAGAAAAATTTGGTGAAAAAATGCTGCACAAGATTGATACAGACACTGAAGTGTTTCAACTAATTCTAAGCATAATTCACAAAAAACATGGTTCAGAATCCAAGAATCGCAGACGTAATATACAAAAAGTGTTTACCGACCAGGAACTTTTAGAGGAGACCATAGTTGCTGGTAAAAAGGAGGAAAAGCGGAAACAACGAATTCTGAATAAACGACAAATGTTTGATCAGATTAATGTTGATAAATCTAGGTTGATCTTAGAGTTTGATCTTGATACACGTGAACCCATTGTGGAAGTTGCTCCTGGTTTAGCTAGAAAAATGAAAAACCATCAAATCGAAGGTATCCGTTTTATGTGGGACTCAGTCATTGAAAGTGTTCATAAGGTCAAAGAAGACGGATCTGGTTGTATTTTGGCCCATTCTATGGGTTTAGGGAAAACATTTCAAATCATTACTTTTCTTCACACTATTCTCGGCCACCGTTTAATCAAAAAACATATTAAACACGCATTGGTCATTTGTCCTGTAAATACCATTAAAAATTGGATCTCTGAATTTCGTCAATGGCTAGAAAACGATGGTCTTCTGGAATTTCCTCTTTTCGATTTGAGTGATTCTAAAAGTTAACATTTAAACTTTGGAGACAACGAGGTGGTGTGTTAATTTGTGGCATTACTTTGTTTACTCTGTTAGTTAGACCAAAGGATAAAAACCAGAAATGTCCTAAATGGCTACGTGACATTATCATTGAAGCTCTTGTCGATCCTGGACCTGACATCGTCGTTATTTATGAAGGTCACATACTCAAAAATAGACAAACTGCTGTTAATAAAGCAGTTAACTCCATATCTACTCTACGTCGTATCATCTTAACTGGTACACCTTTACAAAATAATCTGGATGAATATTATGTTATGGTTAATTTTGTCAAACCGAATTTACTTGGTACTCAAAAAGAGTTTACAAATCGTTTCGTAAATCCAATTAGTAATGGACAGCATATAGACTCAACACCCGATGATGTAGACTTAATGAAAAAGCGAGCTTATGTGCTACATAAGTCACTTGATGGTTTTGTTCAAAGATTTGATTATTGTGTTCTTAAGCCATATCTCCAGCCTAAACTTGAGTTCATCGTTAGTATAAAATTAACTGAAAAGCAAATTGAACTGTATCGTTATTTTTCGGACCATATATCTGCTCTTGATGGTTCTACTCTTCTTGCTGATTTTGCAATTTTACGTCTTATTTGGAATCATCCCGCTCTTCTGTTTTGTGCTTACAGCAGAAAAGAAACCAAACGACAAAACAAAAAAAGTGTTATTTATGAAAGTGACGATGAGTCAATTACTGATTCAGAATTTGCTAGTGACAAAGAGGATAGTTTGTAGTCGTATGATGCCAGAGGTGGAATTTATTCTATGGACAATAACTCAGATATTATATTCAAGAAGTGTTGGTTTTATAATCTACTATCTTTTATGGAAAAAGATAAATTGGAATTAAGTTCAAAAATGATTGTTTTATTCTACATCCTCGATGAATGTATAAAAATTGGAGACAAAGTCATTGTTTTCACTCAAAGTCTTGATACTCTTGATTTTATCGAAACCTGTCTTGAATCTAGAGCTCGAGAAATGGAAATTACTGGCAGTTCTTACTCATGGAAACATGGATCAGATTACTTCCGAATTGACGGATCTGTTAGTGGAAGTCTTCGTAAAAGTCATATAGATATTTTTAATAATCCAGATAATTTAAGAGCTCGTCTTTTTCTTTTGTCAACTAAGGCTGGTGGGTTGGGTATTAATTTGATTGGTGCCAATCGATGTATAATATTTGATGCTTCTTGGAATCCAAGCCATGATATTCAAGCAATCTTTAGAATTTATAGATTAGGTCAAATAAAACCTGTGTTCATTTATAGATTTATTGCTCAAGGAACTATGGAACAAAAAATATATGAAAGACAAGTTATTAAACAATCTCTTTCCAGTCGTGTAATTGATGAACTTCAAGTTGGTCGCCACTTTAGAACTCAACAACTTCAAGAATTATATAAATTTGAACCTGTTACTAGAGAGGAAAGACCTATTCTCAATGTACCTAAAGATCGACTTTTAGCAGACTTTATTGTCAACCATAAAGATCTGATTGTAAATTATCATGAACATGATTCGCTTTTAGAAAATCGCCCTGAAGAAGACTTAACTGAAGATGAAAGAAAAAGTGCTTGGAATGAATATGAACAGGTAAACATTAATAACTTAGAATAATTGTTCATTAAAAATGTTTCTAACAATCTTTTATTTTACAGGAAAAAGACGAAGAAAATTACCCGCAATTGAACAACAAAAAATCTGTGAATTTAGCTGAAAGCCCAATTTTCGATAAGAATGATTTTCTTCGAGAAATGTTTAAAATACAATCGGAAATTAAAAAACAGAAGGAATGGAATGTGAAATTCAAGCGAGGCGAAATAACCACAAATAATTCTTTGTTCCTTGCAGAAATCCATTCTGCTGTCAATGATTTGAATAATGTTCCTTTAATCGAATTAGATTAATATTTTATTTTATATCACTTTTTGTATTTTTACAATATTTTAGTATTTTATAATTTTTTGAATAAATATCAAACATGTAAAGACTGTAAATTATTTGTGTTTATATCTACTTGCAATTATCAATTACCTGCAATATGTATGTATGTATGTGTAATATTGTACATATTTAATTCCTACCAATTTATAATAGCAATATTATATGCAATATTAGTATTGAGATACAAAATTTGTAAAAAATGCAAAAAAGTAAAAAGGATATTATATTTTAAGCAGTGGGCTGAAGCTTTTGAGATTTTTTGTTCGGTTTAAATCGGAAATATTTTAATTGATTGGATCCATGTTGTAGATTATATCTACTTTCCAACTATCAATTACGTTTGCTTGTTTAATTAGCTTTCGGAAGATATCAATAAGTTAATTAATAATTAAAGTCTTTGTTTCAGTTAAATTATCACGATTTGATTCAATTTAAATAATATTTGCTTATGATATGATTCACTGTTATTGTAATGCACTGGAAGCTGCAATATTACTAATATTGCATATATTATAATGTTCGTATACTTTTATGTTATTGTAATGCACAGGAAGCTGCAATATTATTAATATTGTAACACACAACGAGGACTCAGTTTACCTCAACGAGGACTCACTTAGCCTCCATCTACATCTTTGTTTTTCTTCTTTTGGCAGTTGTGACTTGACCTCCTATCTTATCTGTAACCCGCGGGTTTTACTTATATTTAATAAAAAACCTTTACGCTTATTGAAGATCACCTTTTAATTGTGCGCGTAACATTTTGGCGACCACGGCAGGATTGAGTTTCTTTTTGTTTGTTTCTTTTTATGCCCGTTACAGTCCTACGAGTTTTTGGATTTAAATAAGTGTTTAAAAAGAGTTTTTTTTTTGAAAGAAGAAGAGAGACGAAAAAGTCAAACTCATCAACTCGTCGGTATGAATTAAGGATGTCCAACTGGCTCAACACTTATTCCTTTGAACAATAAGCATTTCAGTGATTGGTTGACATTTTTGTGTTTCCTATTTACGTGCTTTGCATCTACCAAAATTTGGAACATCATAAGGGATACCCAAGTGTTTTCATCGAAAAAAATTTTGTGTGTTTTCAAACACTTGTTTAAACGTTATTGGATTAATTTGATAGCTTTTGGAAAATTTTTGTTATTTTGAATTTTGTTGGAAATTGTTGGAATTTTTCGATATTTTAAACGTTTTGGTCTTGGTCTTTTAAAATTGGAACTGTGGAAGTTAGTTATCGGAGCTTTAACATCAACGTCTGTCACCGCAAAAGCTAAGTAATAGGTTTTTCATCATGTCTGGAAATAACAATCAAAATTTACCAAATAGTAGCAACAATGAGATTGACGAAGAGCAATTAAACCGGCTCGGACTTGAAATCTCAAGTAATTTAATGAGCTCTAATTTGTATAATGTTCCAACTTTTAGAGGAGATGAAAATGAAAATGTTAACGCTTGGTTAACTAAGTTTGATGCTGCCGTTAATCATTTTACCTGGGATGATCAACAGGCAAAAATAAGGATGAAAGGATCTCTAGCCGGCCCAGCTGCTAATTGGTTTAGATTGAGAGTTGAGTTAGCTAACTTAGATTCTATAGCAGAAATTAAGAAAATATTCAAGGAAGATTTCGAAGATGAGGATAAACTAGATAGAATGCGAAATAGAAAAATGCATCGGTTCGAAAAGATCCAAAGTTACGTTTACGATAAAGTCGGTTTGTGTAAAGAAGTTAACCCGACAATGACAGACTCAGAAATTCTTAATTATCTTTATGAAGGTATGCCAGCAAAACTAGCTAATTCAATATCAATTGCTGGTCCAGCAGATTTCTACGAGGTCATTAAAATTGGGAAAAGATTAGAAAATTTGCCGGCAGAAAAATCTGTAAATGAAGATCGATTTCGGGAAAGAACAGAAAATAACACTGAAAGAATGCTAGAAACATTGATGAAAGAGATTGCTACTTTAAAAGTTAATCAAGAACAAGCACAACAAAACAACCAATCAGTAAACTATCGTTCGAGATTTGACTCAAAAAATCTAAATAGGGACAACAGAAATCAACAGCGTTCTCCAATGCGATGTTATACTTGTGGTCGAAACGGACATGTAGCAAGATATTGCTACATGAACGGGCAATCGAATCAGAACAATCGAAATTTTGATAGACGAATACCACAGATGCCTAACAATCAAGTAAACAGTCGAGGTCCTAATCCAACTGCGTTAGCAAACGAAGATCGCAGAATCATCGTGAAAACAATCATTGATAGAAAAATGTACGATGGATTAATTGATACAGGGGCCGAGAGTACATTCATTTCTCGGGATTGCTGGAATTCAATAGGTTGTGAACTCGAACCATGGTGTGGTGGTACAATAAGGGGCATTAATGGCTCAGGCCAAACGCCAGTTGGTAGCATAAATGTTGAAGCCCAATTTCTACAAGATGATAGAAGTACTAAAGTTCAATTAAAAGCCATAGTACTTGAATATCTGCCATTCGAACTGATCATTGGTGTAGACATGTTGAAACGGGTGAAAGCAGTTATAAACGCAGTTGACAATAAAGTTATTTTCAACCCCGTTGGACTAACAACATCCGTTTCAACAGTTTCAGAAGAACCATTGCTACAAAAAGAACAGTCGCTAGAAATTTGTGCTGATCAGGGTGTACTCATAGATCCTATGTCGTCTGCCACTATCAAAGTTTCAGTAAGAGACAATGATAAAATCAACGCTATTCTGCATTTGAAATCAGGGCCAAAGTTCAGTAATAGTAACAAACTTCGCTTTGCCTCTATCCAATTAGAGGTTACGCAAGGAAAAGGTAACTTAGTGATCAACAATGCAGAAGCTTTCAGCTTTTTCATTAAAACAGGCGAGAGAATGGCACTGGCTAGAATTGTGAAGCATTCTGAGACAGTCTGCACTACTTCGTTACTAGAAAAAGAATATCTGGTACCAGTACCAGATATTTCAGACAGGACCCAAATCGAATTGAGATTGTCTGAAAATGAAAGAAACCATGCTGTTGAGAGTGAACTAAAATCTTTGAGACTCAGTAAAGGTACTATTTCGGTGGGAGCAGGATTAAGCCCTGAACAGTCTGAAATTTTGAAATCCGTAATTGAACCGTATGTTGATCGATTTGCTTTTGATAAAGAAAGTTTTGGTAGGACCACGTTATGTCAACATCAAATTGACACCGGAGCTAACAAACCTTTCTCTTTACCACCTTACAACGTGTCCTTAAAAGAAAGGTTAGCAATTAATGATGAGATTCAAAGAATGAAGTCGTTAGGCGTCATAATTGAGTCCACCTCTCCTTATTCTTCACCAGTAATTGTTGTGGGAAAGAAAGATGGAGGTGTCCGAATTTGTGGAGATTTTCGCCGTCTGAACAAGCATACTGTTCCTGATACTTACCCATTACCATCAATTCAAGATGCTTTAGATTGCGTTAGCGGATGCAAATATTTTACATTGATTGATTTGAAATCAGGTTATTGGCAAATTTTAATTGATCCGAGGGATCGTGAGAAGACAGCTATAGTAACCAAAGATGATTTATTTGAATTTTTAGTTATGCCATTTGGACTAAGGAATGCTCCAGCCACATTCCAACGGTTGATGGACACTATTTTATCAGACCTTAAGTGGTTGATTTGTATTCCTTATTTAGATGACATTTTGATTTTTTCAAAGACATTCGAAGAACACGTCCAACACTTAAAAACGGTTTTTGATAGATTAAAAACCGCGAACTTGATGATTCAGCCACCAAAAGCTGCATTTGCCGTTAATGCAATCAATTACCTAGGCCAAACTATTACTGCTGAAGGTGTTAGTCCTCAACAAGAGAAAATCAAAGCAGTTCTTAACTTTCCACACCCTAAAAATCTGAATACTTTACGTCAGTTCTTGGGGTTAGCTTCATACCACAGACGTTTTATTAAGGATTTTTCATTAATAGCTAGACCACTTTTTACACTAACTAAGAAAAACATACAATACGAATGGGGCCAAGAACAAAATAATGCTTTTGAGTTATTGAAAAGTTCGTTAATCGCACCACCTATTCTTATGCACTTTGATAATCAGTTATCGACTGAGGTCAGGTGTGATGGATCTGGCAAGGGTTTAGGCGCGATTCTATTGCAATTGCACAAAGATAACAATAGAGTTGTTGCTTACGCTAGACTAACAACCTCGAGTGAAAAAAATTATGCGATTAGCGAATTAGAAGCACTAGCTGTTGTCTTTGCTTTAGAAAAGTTTCGCTCATATCTAATAGGGATCAAGTTTAAAGTTTACACAGACCACTGTTCTCTTTGTTGGATGTTCTCTAAAAAGAAACTATCCCCAAGGCTAACAAGATGGACTTTAGCTTTGCAAGAATTTGACTTTGAAGTGATTTACAAAAGTGGGAAACATCATCTTGACGCAGATTGTTTGTCTAGAAACCCCGAGGGTAAACCAGAAATACCATACATAGATAAACATCTTAACCTTTTAACTATTAACAATAGTCTTGACAATTTAGCACAGCTGCAAAGAAGAGATCCGAAGCTTAACTCAATCATCCTTTTGTTAGAAAGTGGACAAATTCAGAGCAAAAAGGACAAAAGAATTGAAAAATTTACGCTGTTAAACAATATTCTCAACAGATGTATTTACCCAAAAACTGGTCCTAAGTTGGTCCCAGTCATTCCAAAAGCATTAAGAAAAGAAATTCTTTTGTCAATGCATGATGACCGTCTTGCTGGCCATTTAGGTCAACAAAAGACGTTTGAAAAGATTAGGTCACGATTCTTTTGGTCAAAAATGAAAAAGAGTGTCATAAATTATGTCAAAACTTGCTTAGCCTGTCAGACGAGAAAAAGATCGTATTTAACACCCGCAGGGCTTTTGCAACCAATTACTGTTGGTGGAGTTGCAGAAAAATTTGGTATTGATATTCTTGGTCCTTTTCCAAAATCTCTAAAGGATAATAAAACAATTATTGTTGCAACAGAATATTTTACTCGATTTGCAATAGTTAAAGCGTTGCCTGAGGCTACTTCAGCATTGGTCGCAATGTTTATTGTTGAAAATATTGTTTGCCAGTATGGCGCTCCAAAAGAGATACTAACAGATAGAGGTCGACAGTTTAAATCTAAATTGATCGCTGAGTTATCGGGGTTAATGCAAGCAAAACATCGTTTTACTACTGCTTACCACCCGCAGTGTAATGGTTTGACTGAAAGGTTCAACGCGACATTGGCAACAATGATAAGCATGTATATCGATACTCAGCACAAAACTTGGGACCAAGCCTTACATTTCTTAACTTTTGCATATAACTCATCATCGAATGAAAGCACAGGTTTCTCACCTTTTTATCTGATGTACGGCCGTGAACCAGTCTATCCGATAGAACGGGTTATACAAGATACCACACAGGGAATCTCTGAGTATCCAAGCTATGTAGAATCCCTAAAGGAGCATCTCCTCAAAATTAGGCAAATCGCTAATTTAAACTTGACCAAATCACAAACGAGAAGCAAAAGCTATTACGACAAAAAGCACAGATCAGTGAATTTAATGGTGGGACAAAAGGTGCTGATTTACACCCCTCTTAGAAAAGTAGGCAAATCCGAGAAATTGATGCATAATTGGTATGGTCCTTTTAAAATAATTGAAGTCATATCACCTTTAGTTTGCAAAGTCGAGAATTTAAATAAACCCGGGAAAATAGATGTTGTTCATGTGTCAAGAATGAAAGATTTTCATGAAAGAATGATAAGTAGTTCAAATAATAGTAGCACATCAGTTTCAGATTCCGCAGTTGAGCATTTAGATCTTGATCTACCAATGCAACTTAGTTTGGGCAGTTCTGGTTCAGCAAACAATCATGCTAAAGACTATCATTTAGGAAGTGACACTATTCTAGAAGAAACAACTAACAATGAAATGATTGAACAAAATGATGCAGACGTTGAATCAAGTGAAGAAGAAGACTCGATTGAGCCAGTGGACCGTCCTAGAAGACAAAGGAAACCTCCAGTTAGATTAGCCGATTATCTTCTTACTCTCCTTTTTCTGTTTACTATTGTCTACTCATCAGAGACGAGTTTTATAAAAAGCAACCCAGTAATTTGGAAAGAAAGAAAAACTAAAATTATTGAAGGTATTCAACAAGTCTCCTTAAAAGTTGATTATGAATCACCATGCACTTTATTAGAATCCCTCGCATCCAACAATAGATCAAATGTCCTGAAAGAATGGTGTAAGTCTACTTTTATGAATGATTTCATGCAGCCATTGTCGAAATTTTGCCCTGAACCCGAAAGAAAAGTTGAAAGTCTAAAAACTAGAAGAAAAAGAGAGATCATATCAGGTTTACTACTTTTGGGAACGATAACCATCACATCGTTTATGAGTGTTGGATTAGGCGCAATAACTTTTTCTAAACAGAAAAGCCTTGAATCTGAATTCTCTAAAATGTTGGAAAAACAAAAGGAAATGAGTTATGAATTAGAAAAACAAAAGTTCAAACAACTAATTACTGAAAAAGTTATGAAGGACATGGAATCTAGCTTTTCTAACATTGTTAGCCTCTTACAGGAAGTCAACTCAAAATTTGAGTTTCTAGAGCAAGAACGACCAAAGACTGTCTACTTTGTTGCCCAACTCTCTAACAAATTCATGAGAATGAAAACTATTCTCAACCGTGCAGAAAGTAAATGGCTTAATGGTGAACTAGAACCAGAATTGTTAGAAATCTTCAACATTTCACTCACATGCAAAGAAACCTGTCCTTTGGAACTTTTCGAACCATCAGACTGTTATCTAGATTCGCAAAAACGTCAGATTGTTCTCGACTTTGATGTGAAAATAAAATCAACAAAATACACCATTTTACAAGCAGATGCATTCGAATTTAGACAGACAAACACAACAAGCATTTGTAATTCAGTTTATGCTGGGCCAAAAGAGATTCTTTTTGACAAAAATTTGAATTGTGCAGTTGAAATACATGAACATACTAATAACAACCCCTACTTTAATTTGAATCCTAAAGCACGCACATGTTTAAATCAAAATCCTATTGCCATGAACTTGTGGGCGACAGAGCGTTGTGTATCCGCATTATTACCACCTTCAAATACAGTTCAGATAAAATTCGTAAAAAGACAAAACTTTATCTATTGTAACATTAAAATAATAACATTAAAACACATTAATGATAACATTAAAAGCACTAACACTTTACATTTTGTGGAAGATTGGAATTTCAAAGTTAACATGCAGTTTAATCCACTGCTGATCGATCCATTAAAAGATAATTTAAAACAAACACACCTTGATTTGCAAAGTTTAAAGCAAATAAATAACATCAAGCCATCGGAAGCATCATTTCTTAACCTCACAACTGCCTTAGTTTTCATCATTTTAATATTAACCGCTGTCACAATAAGTGTTATTTGGATTCACTTGAAATCAAAGCGTAATACGACCGAAGTTAAAATTGAAGAAACCAATATTCCTGCCAAACGTCCACTATTAAGAAAGTCAATGCCAACAACCATCACTTAAACCAATTTAAAACAATTACTTAATCAAACAAATCCTTTTCTTTCTTTATTCAGTTTCAACCTTACATTTATTTACTCTTCTAATTTTCTGTATTACTTAATAATCAACGATGCATACTCCTTTTTAATCATTTGAACCAAGCAGCAGAATCTGGCATACGTAAGCATGAAGCTACACCAGGTACTCCAGGGACATCCCTCTGCCCGTCATGTCGATGTCCAGCGTTATGCCGTTCAGGATTACTTCCTTCACTGGCCGTGTCTGTTTTCTCAGGCACACTGAAGAACCAAAATCCTTGCATGGCTTTGTACCGACTCATATCCAATCTTGTGGTCTTATCCCTTAAATACTTTAACAAGTTATCGTGACTGATGGTCATCCGAATGAGTTTATGATCAGAGGAACTATTTAGTTCCATTTTACAATCAACGATACCTTCTTTAAATGCTCTGCAACCAAGAATAAGATCACAAACTGTCTCTTTGGCACCAACAACGTAATTCGGCTGGAAAGGATTCAAAACATACATTTCAGTTACGTTGCAGAAAATTTTCACACTTTCTCCTTTCCTTTTTTTGTAGTGGTTTAAACACTCTTCTCTTGACCAAGACGAATGATAAGCGTTAAAATCACCAACAAATAACTTCAGGATATCAGGTCCTAAAGTATTCAAAAAAGTGGCGATCTTTTTCAAGTCGGTTGTAAGATCTTTAACTGAATAATTAACATTGTTTGAGGAAAAATATCAGCAAATTATACATAAATTAATGTTATTCCAGCGCGCTTTGACACAGCTAACGGTGGGAAGTTCAAAACAACACTTGGTTACAAATTGGAAGCTTTCACTATCAAAACAAGCAATAGCAGAGGTATTCGGGTGTTTAGCAGTCACAATGGAAACTTTTGGTACGGTATAATCCAATTCTCCTGGTACTAATTCATTGAAAGCCGTAAAATCAGGCTTTTCTTCAGCACTAATTTTCATAAGATTCTTGGTTGCAGCTACGGTACGCTTGCAATTTCCAAAAAGCAGATCTAAATCACCACAAAAATTATTCATAATGAATAAACTACTTCATGTTCCTTCAACAATAAGTGTTGAGCACTGACTGACCGTCAACCTTACTTATACCAATGGGCCACTATGAATCGCCAATACGCATATTTACCAATTTATTTAGTGTTCTATTCAAGTTCAGTTTATTTAAAACAAGCTCATCACAAATAATTCCCAGTTTCAATTTAACCCCTTTTAAATTTATCTACCTTTTATACGTTCAAACCATCATTTCATTTAAAATAACCAACAATCAAATTGAGAAACACTATAAAAACAAAACATTCAACCTTTGTCATTGCGCATGCGTCAAAGTATTCCTTTGACCATGATAAATAATATCTGGTACCAGTACCAGATATTAATTTTGCCTGTATTTTTTTTTCTTTCTTCCTCATTTATTTTGTACTAACCGTTTTACATTATAGCATTCATTATATTAGTGAAAACAAAAACACACCATTTATTCAAATCTATTTATTTGTCACAAAAAAAAAATAGCAAAAAGTTACAAATATCAAAGAAAAATTATCAAGCTTTATTCTTTGGTCGCCCTTGATTGTATTTCCTGCCATCCTCCCGTGGTGTATATTTAGCCGGCGGAGGACAATCAGGAGAACACCGTTTGCTGTGGACGTGTCCAGGTGCACCAATGACATTACACCGTCTCTTCTCATGTTTGTTCATGTTAGACTTATCATCGGTTCCCATCCCACACCATCTACATGCATACTTCCATTCAATTAGTTCAAAATTGTTGGTACTCTGGGCGCTTTCATACTTCTTCCAAGTAGCACGATTGAATGGTCGCAGTTTCGGCATCTCTAAAATTGTTGCTTCGCCTAAGTGCTGGTCGCTCCTTTTGACCCATGTTGGGGACCATTCGGTCAAACAGTATACGTTATCGCCCGACCTTGGTCCAGGACCGTACATACAGTCTATCACCTTGTTTATGGGGTATTCACCATCACAGGCCCGTGCTGATTCATTGCTATTCATTTTAAAACAGTTTAAAAGTTTAACAGTTTTAGTTAAAAACACAAAAGAAAACAAAACAAAAGTAAAACAATAGCTTTTCAATGTTAACTATAGTAATTATTGTCTTTGAAGAAACTGAGGACAGTTTCTTTGTTTTGCAGTTGAGGGAAATGTAACACACAACGAGGACTCAGTTTACCTCAACGAGGACTCACTTAGCCTCCATCTACATCTTTGTTTTTCTTCTTTTGGCAGTTGTGACTTGACCTCCTATCTTATCTGTAACCCGCGGGTTTTACTTATATTTAATAAAAAACCTTTACGCTTATTGAAGATCACCTTTTAATTGTGCGCGTAACAATATGAAGAGAGATGGCGCTTATTTTTTATGCAACTTATACGTGAAAGTACTGTATATGAATCCATCTCAACTTTGTAATTCACTAATCTAATATAATTTTTGTAAATTTTGTAAATTAACTCTTTATTGTAATACACTCACCATTACCTTACGACAAAATTTAAATCTCTCAATCGATTTATTTTTTTCCAAAAAGACTAAACCTTTAGTTTAGACCATTGGTTTTTTGCTGCCTAATCTTTGTCGGATTGTACACTTAACTTCATCGTTCTCATCCTCTTTTTACCTCTCTTACCAAAATACTATAATTTTTGTGTGTGAAATTGTTATATAAATCGCCAAAATTGATTCAAAGTGGAAGTTCGATTTATTCGGCTGGGAAACTAGCCTTGGATCAGATTTGTTTCCTACTAATCTAAGATCTTCAACGACTGAAAATATTGACCATGGAGGACTATTCTTTACTCCAACCTCAACGTCAACTTCCTCTAATGAATCTAGGTCAAGTCCTAGTCGATCAAACACTTTTGGCTCTGGCTGTAGCAATACAAGTAATGTTAATAACGGAAATGGTAATATTGGTGGTAATATTACCGGTCACGGTAATAAAGAAAATAATTCAAGTAACCTGATGTGGGACAACTTTTGGCCACGAACTAATGTTGCAGATGTGTCCTCATCAGGAAGTAGTGACAACAGTGGTCGTGGCTCTTCAGATTGGCCCTATCGTGAATGGACAAACCAAGTAAATACCAGTTCTACTCCTATTCCTATGGATAATCGTGATGATGTGTCTAGAAATAATCAACGGTCATCTTTTAGCTTTCCCGGTGATAGTAAATTGTTGGACTTATGCGGAAGCTATGGAAGTCTTCTATCTGCAAGTTTGAATCGTAACTGTGACAATTTTGGACAAGTACCGCCGAGAAGTGGTATCCGTGCTATAAGAGCTCCTAATTCTAACAATAATTCGACCAATAATAGTAATAGCCTCAACTCCAATTCTTCTCGACTTCTCCAATTTTCCGCTGGAGAGCCAACAACCTCATTTGAGTCTTCCTTTTCAAACAGGCTGAACAACTCTGGTAGTTCAGGTCGTGTTAGCCGCGAATCTCCAAATTCACCAATAAATTCGGATTCTGGTTTAGCACTTGGATCTTTGGTTTCTGATGAATATGTTACACAGTTGATGTCTCAACTTAATTTAGCATCCTCTATTAACGAGGTATGCCGAATGCTGCAGCTTCTATGTTCTCTTTACCACATCCAACCTCTCTGGTCATGCCTGCCTATCCTCCTGGTCTTAGCCGAACGGCCTCTTTCCCAGATCCGTTCATGTTAATTTTACTCAGTGGAGATAAACGCTGGATGTATGCTAAATTTGGATCTCATCGAGATTATTTAGATAAAGCTATAGAGCTCCAAAGAACTGCTGCCTCTTATTCAGAAGCTACTCTCAAATGGAGAAGAAATATATCAAGCACGGATGTCAAAAACCCAAGTTACTCAACTAAAGTTTTCCTCGGTGGTACGCCTTATGATCTAACAGACGAGGAATTGATTCAATTCTTCTCAACATTCGGTCGTGTTGAGGTTGAATGGCCAAAAGAAAATTCCAAGACTAAGCAAAAGAAAAAAGGTTATAATTACATGATCTTCGAATCAGAAAAATGTGTCAAAGCATTATTGGCCCGGTGTGAAGTTCGTAGAGGGAAGTATTATATCAAATTGCCTTCACGAAGAATGCCTGACAAAGATGTTCAAGTTATCCCATGGGCTCTCAGTAATAGCAATTACACTAAGGACTCGAATTTTAGAGTTGAATTTAACAAAACAGTTTTTGTCGGAAATCTTCATGGTATGATGACTGCTGAAGCTTTGGCTAAAATAATGGATGAGCTGTTTGGTAACGTGATCTATGCTGGAATCGACGTAGATCGGCATAGATACCCAATAGGATCTGCTCGGATCGCATTTAGCGATACTAGAAGTCACAAGAAAGCCGTTGAAGCTGCTTTCATTGACGTTGAGATGGGAAGAGTCACAAAGAGAGTAAGTAAAATGACAAATCTATTTGAAATCACTCTAATCAACTTTTTTTTCATTTTTAGCTCCAATTGGATCCTTATTTGGAAAATCTTAACTGTTCTCTATGCACAACACAGGCAGCGCCATTGTACTGTCGAGCTTGCTCTCATTATTTCTGTGAACCTTGTTGGAATTTCCTACATAGCAATGAGACAATGAAAAATCATCGTACTTTAGCTCGAAAACGTCGAAACAAGTAAAATATTAACGAATATCAAGCGATCAATCATGGATACTGCAGATGCGGCCAAACTCTAAAGACCAAATTCTATTTTGATATAAAGGGATCTATTTTATAGAGTTCATTGGATTTTTCTAATCAATTGCCAAAATTTTATTTTTTCTGAGACTAGGATATTCATTCCCTACTCTCAAATCACTCAACTCTTATCCTCAATCTTTCGCTCTTTAGCTTTTCTTTTCCAATCTCCTTTCTATCTCTTTATCAACCTTCCTCCTCTTTTCTCTTTCTCCTCTACCTTCTGGTCATGGTCTTATTGTATCTTATGAAAGAAATTCCGGGTTTTCTTTTGTAAATATACCGGTTCTTAGCTGATACGAATAAGCCTATTTTGAAATCAAGCTTTTTTCGTTGATTCATTGTGAAAAAGTTTAACTAGATGGAATTCAAAATTTAAAGCCAAAAAAATCAAATTTACAAAATTACCAGATAATCCTGGTCATCAAACCAATACAATTTTTTCTCTTAAAATGCTTTCAAATCGAATTGAAAATCATAATGTGTCATAAATTATATTGTAATCAAATTCTGATCAAATTCTTGTCTACTCTGACTATGTTTAAAAATGTGGCGGTAAAATCTGCATAGATACCCAATAGCGTCTGCTCGGATCGCATTTAGCGATACTAGGAGTCACAAGAAAGCAGCTTTCATTGACGTTGAGATGAAAAGAGTCACAAAGAGAGTAAGTAAAATGACAAATCTATTTGAAATCACTCTAATCAACTTTTTTTTCATTTTTAAATCTTTATGCACAACACAAGCAACGCCATTGTATTGTCGAGCTTGCTCTCATTATTTCTGTGAACCATGTTGGAATTTTCTACATAGTAACGAAACAATGAAAAATCATCGTACTTTGCTCGAAAACGTCGAAACAAGTAAAATATTAACGAATATCAAGCGATTAATCATGGATACTGCAGAATCTAGATCAAGTCCTAGTCGGTCAAACACGTTTGGCTCTTGCTCTAACAATTCAAGTAATGTCAATAATGGAAATGGATCATATGCATCTTCAAGTGTTAGGCAATACACAGTCATGCGCTCTGAACTTTGTCTGGATTTTGCCATTGATATTTTCTACCATAGATATCAGGTTGGACTCGTCATCAACAATAGTTTCAGGTTGCATTATTGCTCTTGTCCATATTAGAAAATAATCATTGGACTGATGATTATGATTAATGTAAAACCTTTTAATAGCTTAAAAAATATCATAAAGTATATAAGCATACATATTAAATTGTTTTTTCTAAATGACCTTGAATGACCTTGAGAGTTTTTTGACATTGAGTCAAATAAAAATCTTATGTTTTAGTTCAATATTGGTATCTCTAAGTAATGTAGTTCAAGAGTTATTGATACTTCTATTTCATGACATGGACCTCTGTTTTGAGATAACTGTTGATCAAATCAAAAAAACCTTCGATTAGCCGAACTACAATTTGGATGTAAAGCTTAAATCCGGAAAATCAGCTCGCTAGATCTTGTCAGTTTTGTGCACACCTGTTTCGTATGAATAGCCCTTCGTTCTGGTTCACCATGTTCTGGTAGAGCCAGGAAAATTATTTTAACATTTTAAGGTAGTATTTAAAAAGACGAGATTGCATATTGAAAATCATAGTATAAATATTACCAGGAGCGGAGAAAAACGCGTTTGAAATTCCAACTTTGACCTTGATTTTCTCGAAAACTGCTGATCACAGAGGAAAAAATCTCGAATAAAAAGTATATCTATTCTAGCCCCTATCAGCCTACAAAAGCTGAGAGCTTAACTCAAAAGTTGAATTTTCCGACCATAGTCCTTAGGAAAAGAAAACACTAAACAGGGAAAGGAAGAGAAACATTCAACACTTAAACCAAGTTACAAAAGAAGGACGAAAATAATATCAAAGTGTGTCCTTAACCAAGCCCTTCACTGCCAATCCCATCATCAACAGCATCATCAGAAAATCAGTTTACCAAACTGCGGTCTTTTAGTTGAATACAGAAAATAAATTTTAATTATAAAAGTTCATTGGTCACTGGTTGTTACAGTTGAAATAACAAGGTTCATCTCGTCACTGGTTTTATAGTTGAAATATGGAGTCCATCTGGTCACTGATGTTATAGTTGAAATAACAAAAGGTTTTCTAGTCATTGGTTTTATAGTTGAAATATGAAGGGTACATCTAGTCACTGGGTTATAGTTGAAATAATAAAGAGTTTTCTAGTCATTAGTTATAGTTGAAATATGAAGGGTACATCTAGTCACTGGGTTATGATTAAACTATAAGGTTAATCGGGTCGTTTCGCTTTTCACTGAAGCAGGACTTCCGCGGGGTCCTAAATCGGCAGCCAAACAAAGAAATGTCGGCCATTTTATGCTGAGTGAGGGAGAAAATCTCCCGCATAAAATGGCCGACCTACCAAATCTCAACCAATCCTGGCCTTTCCCTACCTCATTTAGGTAAGAACCAAAAAAACAAGTTTTCTTTCAATTATAAACATTGTGATAACAATAGATAGGTTGCAAGGTTTTCAAAATTTAACAAAAAATCATGTCGAAATCAGATTAATATATTACAAGATTGTTTACTGCAATTGACAGCAAAAGGGGTCATTGTTTGACTACTATTGACTACCATGAAACAATCGATAATTCGCGTGAAAATTGAACCAAATAAAATGCATCTGATTGATGGAAAGCAGGCTTTTAATTTCAAAGCAATGGTTAACAATTTAACTAATTGTGTGCAATGATTGTAAATCTATTTCGAATTAAAGTTGTCAATTGTAATCTTTTGTGAACAACATTATATCGATATGTTGCATTGAAACAATTTTGACAATCATGAAATCAATTTTGTTTTTCTTAAGCTTTTTGCTTGTCTCTGCCTTATGGTCTTAAATCTTAAATGTAATATGCAATATTATATTCAATATTAGCAGTGGAATGATAATATTGTATATATTTATTACTATGCAATATTATATGCAATATTAGCAGTGGAATGGTAATATTGCATATATTTATTACTATGCAATATTATATGCAACATTTTCAAAAAAACGAGGCAAGGCAGAAAAGCGTTCATAGAAAATGAGTCCCGTTTAGCTATAAGTTCTATTTAGTAGGTATAAGGTAAGGGTATACAAAACCCCGTGAGCTGACTTATTCTATTCTCAAGTCTCAGCTAGCTGAGTCGATATTCACGCTGATGATGATAATCGGCCTAAATTTAACTAATTATGAATTAAATTGTTTAGATTATTGTATTCTAGACTATGTTTAGTTAATTTGTGTTGAATTAAATTTGATTTGGTTGTATTAACACCTTCTATTTTCAAGTCTAAACTAGTTTAAATTGAGGCACAGCTTTCATGGCTGAAATAAGTTAATACAACCAAATCTAATTTAATTCAACACAAACTAGCTAAACATAGTCTAGACTACAATGATCTTAACAATTTAATTCATAATTAGTTAAATTTAGGCCGATTATCATCATCAGCGTGAATATCGACTCAGCTAGCTGAGACTTGAGAATAGAAGAAGTCAGCTCACGGGGTTTTGTATACCCTTACCAGGTATAATGCATCAGTGTATCATTATATCAGTTTGTTGTGTATCTATTTGAATTTCCCTGGTAACAGGAAAACGGATGCGCTTGTGGCTCCAGTTTATTCATTAAATCAGATTAATGTCGCAAATCTATTTGTTTTGATCGAATATTTGGATTAATTCAGTTATTTGTTATTAATATTGTTTTAAAAGTGTGCTTTTGAAAAGTGTGTTGTGAAAAGTGAACATTTTTCATTTGTTTCAAATCTGGATATATTAATTCAATATGGATAATGAATATGGAAGCTTATTTTGGGTCAATGATAACGAGAGAACCAAATGGGAGTCTTCTATTAAGAAGCTAAACGAGGAAGAAATTGAAGTCTACAATACCATATTAAAAGATTGAGCCGAGGTGAAACGTCGACTTAGGCATTATATTGATCCCAACTATTTTTACAAATTATCTAATTGTTACAAAATTCCTTTCAACGAAAATGCAACTCTTTCTGAAACATTACATGCTTTACAAACCAATATTGTTTCTTTAAATTGTGCAGTCAAGGAATGCCAGGAAATGGATTGGAAAAAAGCAGGACCGGCAAGGGGAAAGAGAGGCAGGCCTTAAAAGCAAAGATAATTTAAATAATAAATAATTAAATGCAATTTTAATTGGCAGAATATTAAACCTCTTTATAAATCATAACAATTAGCGTTCTACCTTCATTGTACTCATAAACATATGCCAATTGTTTGGTGGTTATATCAAAATAATTAGCTTGTTAAGGTACTTTTATAACTATAGCGAATATTTACATTAATAAATAGATTGATTAAAATACAGTTTTTCTGAGGTTACGGTTCTGACGATGATGCAAACTGTTGAATCAAAGATTTTGTGTACATACAATTTAGATTATTTAGCTTAGCAACCTAGCTTAGTTGCCTAGTAACTGTTTAATTTCATGTGTTTAGAATTTGAGTCTTTGCCATTTGTTCATAATCTATTGTTCATAACTTAATATACTTTTCGTAATTTGTTTTGTTAAATGTGTTTGTTTTCTATTTTTCAATATAATGGATATTAAGAATGATGCAAAGACTTCCTCATCAAAATCTCATCATGTGCATCAAGATAATGGATTGAGTTTATTGGCTATTGGTGGGAAGACAATTTAGAGCTAGAGGAAGAACGTTCAGGATGCGGTTCAATTCCTTTTAATCTTTACGACATTTTTGATGCTGCTTTTAATGTTACTGTACTTGAAAAATATGAACGTGAAAAAGAAATCTTTAATAATCATAACGATGCTGGAAAGGTTACGCTCATTAGAAAATGTCTTGTACCTTACATGTTTTCCTTTTTTGACAAGTTGACTAATGGATCCCTTCATATTCCTGATGTCCGAGAAGAACAGTTAGATTCGAGTCTTCTAAGGATGAATTTCGAAATTATGGAAAATAATATCAAATCTTCTCTTGCAAATTTTATGAAGAAAATTCAATGTTCTCATCCAATTACACAATTTAGAACAATTGAAAGACAAGCTACGAAATCAGAATTATCAAATAATGAGACTAATCAACATAATAACATTCCAGATGAATCCTTGATAATAAAAAAAATGACTGGTCCGGAACAAGTTTATGTACTTCCTAATAAAGAGTTAGAATGTTCAAGTAAAGAATCCTGGCAAACATTACCAAAGCAATGTGATTGTAAAATAGATTATTGTAAACAATCAAAGAACAAATTCGTTAGCGATTCTGATAATAAAGATATTAAACGCCTGATTAACAATTCGGGGAATATTTTGTTTGACCAGGAATTGGATATAGAGCAGAATTTGGGAAAAAAAGAAACACTTTGTAAAAAGAGAAATAAAACACTTTTCTTTTAATCATCGAACTTTAAATTTTAACAATTTGGTTCCAATTTGGCAGAGGATCCCCGTCTGACCATGTTGGTAGTGAAACAAAGGATTGTCCGGGTTTTTATACCCGAACAGTGATGGTTAAACTCGACCATTTTCTCCCGTTGCTCACAGCAACGGGTTGGCGAAGTAAAGTGGCCGCACCAGGTAGGTCGGGTTGACCTAACCTGGTTGATTTTATAGAGCCAGAATTTTTGGCTCTATATTGTTAATTTTGTTGCAAGTTCTCCCGGGCCACCAATTTTAGAAACGTCCTCGCTTTCTAGTTACAATTATATATATTTTTTTTTGACCCTAAGAGGGTTTACATTTTAGTTTTTTATGTTTTTTTTACCACCACCAAAAAAATAACTTGTAATTTATATTTATCCTTCACTGGATATACATTGTTTTAATATAAAGTAATTTATCCTACACTGGATAATTTGTATAATAATTATAAAATATGAAGGTACATAATACTTTATCCTACACTGGATAATTTTGTACAATCAAGGTAATATTAAGAATTTATAAAATTGGTTATAATAAGTTTTATCCTACACTGGACAAATTACATTATTTATTGAATATTTATTTGTTGAGTTTGAACATTCCCAACGTTTCCCCATATCCATTCACCAATATCTTTACCTTCTTGAGCCATTGCTCTAATTTCATCGCCGTTTGGAACAAATCCTACGTATGTCATCATCAGAATATATTTCCTATACCCATGAAGAGTGACTCGGCTATCTCTTTCAGGAGAATGACCAGCAGTAACATTTAGAGGGTCATTTCTTCTAAGTTTTGGATTAAATTTAAATAGAAATTTATCCAAGGATTCTAATCCCATTGGGTGTTGACCTCCACTATATAGATCTTGTAAATCAATAGCTTCTATGTCGTACTTGATCATGTCAAATTCTGAAATATCAATATTTATCCAATCATTCGGTCCTTGAGTAATCACTCTCTTCCCTGTAAATATTTTGAGTAAGTTTTCTCTTACTATTTTGAACTCTTCACCTTCTTGATGATCTGTGATTTGTAAACCGGTAAATTTCATGTTGGAATTAGTTGTGTTTTCGTTTTTAACTTCGGCATAATAAACTGTATTTACGCCAATGGCTGATCCAAACCAACCACTAACATGGACGCTGCCTAAGCTCCTCTCTCCATCTCCACTACCTTCTGTATCAAATGCTACAGTGAGTTTTTCTGCACCTCTAAAACCTAATGGTTTCATCAACTTATCAACGTCTTTTGAATATTCAGAATTTTTTCTTCTAAACCAAACTTCATTACCTATCTGTTTTCGTCTTTTGGTTCTATTACTGCGGAATATTTGTTCTCGTTGTGAACGTTTTTTGGAAATTATTACATTAATAGTTGGAATTAGAGTTTCTTCGGATAATTCTGGACAATTTTTACGGTAATGTTCAGCTTGTCCGCAGAATGAGCAATTGTGACATTCTTGTTTTTATGGTTTGGTTGGAAACATAATGAACAGTGATGGACAGGGATTTCTCTGAAGGTGATCTGAGATTTTCGGAAGAAATTTAAAATCTTTTCTTCCGCGGAGTTCATTTCTGGTTGAGTATTAGTAATTAATGTTAACTTGGTGTGCTTGCTTATATTGGGACAAGTTACATGACATTTAAAAAAACTTCCATTAACATTTGCTTCCCTTTTCAACCAACCATGTTCATTAACATATTTTTGAATGTCTTTTGATTCAGTAAGGTAACATCTTAACTTTCTATGTAGGTTTTCGTGTGAAGTTGACGGGTTACATTGATGATAAATAGTTGTAGTTTGAGGTTGAAATTGTTGCTTTCTTCTGCGTCTCCTATCGGCTTTCGTTCCCTCCATCATTTGTTGATATTTAAGTAAATTTTGATTTTGGACAGGGTTTGGATTGTCCCATCCTTCGTCCATTTTATCTAATATGTAAAGAAAAGAAAATTAATGGATTATTTTTCCGACACTGGAAGAATAATAAGTGACAGGAATCATTTTTTTGTTTTTTTTTCGACACTGGATAAATTACAGATTTTTTTAATAACATTTGTGTAAAGGAATTTCTTCCTGTTTCTTTTTTTTCTTTTTTGATTTTGTCTCAATTTTCACCGGAATTTCACTTTGTGAAATAATGGTATGGACGTAGGGTCTAGGTTGAAATACCATTCTACATGTAAAGATGAAAATTATAAAGAATAGAGTGCCTATTACTGGAAAGGTAATGAAATTGGGTAGTTGCCATTTCCAAGTCTTAGAGAAACTTTCAATTGCTGTTCTTTGTTCTTTTAGCAGGGTATCTAGGATGACGAAAGATTGTTTAGCTCTAGGAGTGAAATTAAATGTTGTAGGAGCAGTTAATTTCAAATTAATTAATTGTGAAAATTCGGATAATGGCGTATTTCTAATCATAGAGAAACTTGAAGAAGTATAAGTTTTTCCTCCAATTGTAAAGTTATTATAGACTGACAATCGAAAAGGGGTTTCAGGACAAATTGTTTGGAAGTTTTGTATTGTTATGTTCTGGCCGTAGCAATAGATCCAGTATTCATTTCCCACAGGTTTTACTTGAATGTCTTTAGTAAATATTTGTTGGTTTGGATTAACATCTAAACAATTATTAAATTCAAATTTTTCAGGATAGCTTTCCAAAGTGCATTGTTCTAAATTCGGAATTATTGGTCGATTTGTCTTCAAGTCATCTGGGTTTACCGCACAAAAAATTTGTTTTTCTGTATCTACATAAACGAATTTTGGGCCAATATATGTTTTCTCACAAATTTTTGTTGCGTTTTTGTAGAGAGTTCTGAATGCTTCTGATTCTAAGATTTGCTTATTGTCTTCTTGTATTTTTATAGTGAAATTTAACCGCAATACAATAGTGTTTTGTGTTTCTATTATCTCGCTTGTCGTGTCCGTTATGCTATTGTAAAGACATTTACCATTGCATGGTAATTTGATTTGGAAATACTTAAAAAATCCTTCTTCAATTTGTCCTTTAGCAAGCGTTTGATTTAACCTTTCTAGTTCAATCATTTGTCGTTGTAATTGTGTAACAATAGTTGCAGTTGAAAGGGCAATTACTGGTATTTGTTTTTGGATTTCATCTACTTTTTTATTCAATCTCTCAATTGCCTCTTGTACTTCTTGTAGTATCTTTGACTGTTCTTCTAGTATTTTTGCTAATTTTTTGTCTGTTTCATACGCTTTTATCAAGGCATTTTCTAATTGTGGTTTATCGACTGAATTCGTAAAGAATGATACTATCCCAGCTGTGCCTAGGATAATTAGAGAAGCTACTATTATTGCTGTTATTACTATTGCACGTTTTGGTTTTGTAATTCTTGTGTCTGAGGATTGGTACATCCCTTTTATTCTTTCCCATTGATTTTGGAAGTAACCATCACAAAACGCTCCCATAAGTGGTTTTGATTGATTCGCATAAGTATTTCTTGCATTTGAAAAGAAATATTCAAGTTCACGGAGTTCTGTGAATTGTTCTTGATGACAGGCTGGTACGTATTTCTTCACTAATGTCCCGCACCCTTGCAAAATTTTATTGCATATGTCCACTCTATTTCGTTGATAAAATTCTGTATCTGTCGTTACATTTCTACATTTGGTTTCATTAAACCGAGTTTCTGTATGTTTACAAGGTGTTGTTATTCCAAAAGCTAAGTTAATTCGTTTAGTGCCTGAGATTGGAACAAAGTCCGTCTTCCTCCATAAAGTTAACGGAGCATCTTCTTGTATTGTAAAAATGGGTGGAATTTGGAATAATAATAATAACAGGGTTAGTAAACTGGCTAATATTGTATCTGTCCAGTTTTGGTTTGGTGGTTTATGATAAGGTTTCAGTTGACTTCCATGAGCTTGGGTGATTGCTTCTTGATTTCTTACGTTTCGGATCTTGTAAGTTGTTTCTCCCAATCGATCAACTATCTCATATGGTCCAGTAAACCTTTGTTTCAATTTTCTTGGACCTGTTGCTAATTTATAAAGAACCTTATCACCTATGTCGAAAACTCTAAGTTTATTTGAAGAATCGTGTTGAACTTTTTGCTGATCTTTAGATTCAGCGCTATAAACTTTTGCTTGTTCTCGAAGTGAATCCCATTTCTGAATAGAATATCTCACATCCGCAGGGAGTTCCGTTACGTCATGTTTGGTCATTTCAGTATCGATAGGTAGTAGAGGTTGACGTCCGTATAACAGATAGAATGGTGATGCTTTAGTTGATTGATTGATACTTGTATTATAAGCATAAGCGATTGCAGGAAGTAGTGTTGCCCATCTAGATTTTTCTTCTTTACAATAGTGAGTTAACATCGTACACACTGTTTGATTCGCTTTCTCAGTTAAACCATTTGTGGCAGGGTGATAAGTGGTGGAATAAGACCATCTTGATCCCATAAAAATAGCTAATTGTTGCACAACAGATGAAATGAAATTTCTCCCTTGATCGCTTAGAATGGTGCGAGTGCAACCATGTCTCATCATGACTTTAAATAAGAGAAATCTCGCTGTATTTGCTGCAGTCATATCTCTGGTACCTTGAATTTCAACCCATCTAGTAAAGTAGTCAGTGCAAATAATAATATATTCTTTTCCTTCTGACTTAGGAAAAGGTCCTATCAGGTCTATTCCAATTTTATCAAATGCACTATTAACAATGATTGGTTTTAATGGAGCTTCCAAAGTGCCTGTTCCCCTTTTATCTAGTTGGCAAGTTTAACATATTTGATAACGTCTCTTGACATTGTTGACCACCAATACAGTTGTTTTATTTTATTATAAGTGGAGAATATTCCTGGGTGTCCAGACAAAATTTCATCATGATGAGATTTTAGAATTTCGGTTCTTAATGACTCTGGCACTACAATATTTAGATTGTCTCCATAATAGGTTTTAGTTATTTTATAAAGGATTCCATTTACTACTCTGTACTTATCTAATTTTCTTCTGTCTTTAGGACCAAGATCTATTAAATTGTCCAGTTGATTTATGATTCGAACAATTTTTGCATCTGTTCTTTGTTGTTCGACTAAGTCAAATTCTTGTTCAACTAATGAAGTAACTAGATTCACGAACATTTCTTCACATTCGTCTTTTAGATTATCTTCCGGTATATCCCACACTGGATAACGTGATAGACAATCCACATCGAGGTGTATTTTACCAGATTTATAACGAACAGTAAAGTCGTATGATTGAAGAGCCATAGCATATCGTTGCAATCTCTGTGGCAACTCTTTCTTTTTACTTATGTGGCACAAGGCACAGTGATCAGTTAATACTTCAAAAGAAATACCCTCCAAGTAAACGTGGAATTTTTGCACAGCCCAAACAATTGCTAAGCATTCTTTATCCGACACTGGATAATTGACTTCAGCTCCTCGCAGTAGTCTACTTGCATAAGCAATTGGATGGTAACCATTTTTATGTTTTTGGAGCAGGATTGCTCCTAAACCATAGTTTGATGCATCAACTCGGAGTTGGGTTTCCTTTTCTCTATCATAGTGGGCTAGTACTGGTGGGGTAGTTAGTTTTTCTTTCAAAACATCAAAAGCATTCTGTTGCTTTTCTGCCCATTCAAATGGTAAATCTTTCTTTGTTAAATTAGTTAATGGTCTAGCTATTTCAGAAAAGTCTTTAATGAATCTTCTGTAATATGAGCATAATGCTACGAACGATTTTATGTCTATAACTGTTCTAGGTGTTGGGAATTGTTGGACTTTAATTATTTTATCTGGGTCTACTTCTTGTCCCTTCTCACTGATAACATGTCCTAAATATAATATCCTTCTTTTAAAGAACGAACATTTGTTTGGTTTTAATGTTAAATTTGCGTTTTTAAGTCGTTCAAAAACTGTTTCAATTCTTTCTAAATGTTCTTCTTCTGTTTTTGAAAATATTAGTAAATCGTCGATAAATATTAGGCATGTATTAAATATTAGTCCATTTAGAACTCTGCTCATCATTCTCATGAAGGAACTAGGTCCATTTGCTAATCCAAAAGGCAAGCGGGTATATTCATAAAACCCATCAGGAGTAATAAAGGCTGTTTTCGGTTGACTCTCTGAGTCTAATGCCATTTGATGGTATCCAGATCTAAGATCGAGTAGAGTGTAATATTTCATTCCTTCTAAACTGTCTAAGTATGTTTGAATGTTTGGTAAAGGGAAACGGTCTTTGACAGTTATTTCGTTTAATTTTCGATAATCTACACAAAGTCTCATTTCATCGGTTCCTTTTTTGGAGACTAATACTATTGGGGAGGCCCAAGAAGATTCACTGTGAATCGCTATTCCATCTCTGAGGAGTTCATCGATAGATTTTTGAGCTATTCTCCTTTTATGACCAGACATTCGGTAAGGATTCTGATAAATAGGAGGGTGATCTCCTGTTTTAATAGTATGATAGTAAAGGTTACAATATCCTAACTCTTCAGCAGTTACAGCGAATACTGGTCTATACTCTTCAATTAGTTGATTAAGGTGTTCATAGGCACTTGATGAAATGTGATCAGATACTTCTAGTTTCATTTCGCTAATGATACTATAACTAACTTGTTCGAAAGGATTAGTATATAAATGATCAAACAAATCATAATTCAATATTTCATCTCCATGTTGTTCAATTTCTACTTCCTGAACTACTTCTGGTTTTGGTTTTACCTCAAATAGTTCTGGGTCAAATTTGATTTGTTTAGCTCGACATTTAATGTCTAATCCTGCTGCAGCTAGAATGTTTTGACCTAACAATGAAGGTAAATTATGTGGTAGTTTATTGATAATTATTAATGGACTTTCCATGATTTTCATAATATTTCCATCTGATATGCTGAATTTTACCATTGCTTCTCCTAAAACGTTAAGAGGTTTGTTTGCTGCGGTGAGTTGACTCGGCCCAATATATTCTTCGAAGGGAATTTTCAACTGTTTAGCTACATTTTCAGTCAAAATACTAACTTCTGCCCCTGTATCTACTAAACATAATACATTTGTTTCATTTATTTTAAAGTTTGAGAATATTAAATTTTTCTTTTTCTTTTGTAAAACACTGGAGGCAACTGTCATGATGACTGAATCTTCAAACACATCCTGCTCTAATGTTGAAATATCTATTTCTTCAATTTCTTCTTCTTCAAAATCGGTGATAATAGTAGTAACAATTGGTTCATCATCATCATCATCCATACTAAATTTTGACATTATTGTCTCTAAAATTTTAGGAGATTTTGATCGAGTTTTCCTACCCTTCCCTTTATCAGGTTTAGGAGATTTAGATCGAGGTCTTCCCCTCTTTGGTTTTTCTTCTTCTTGTTTTTGGTTATACCCTGATGTTGAAGCAATTGGTTCACTTTCCTCTTTAGTTTGGGTTGGTTGAGGAGTATAAGTGTAGGGTTTATGATACCTAGGTTGATAGGTGGTTTGAGTAGGATAACTTGGTTGATTTCTAGCGTGAAGGGTATTATTGATCCATTGTAAATGTGTAGGTTTACCGTTTTTAGACCAACACACATTATCTCGGTGTCCTGGTTTATGACAGTAGTTACAAATTATGGGATTTTGTGGAATCGGTACTTGTGGAGGGGAAAAATAGGGTTTTCTTTGTTCACTCTTCATCTTCTCTAACTTATTTGCTAGATACCCTAAAGCTTTAGACAATTCTGTAACTGTCTCCTTTAATTCTTCTACTTCTTGTTGATTATTAGTGACAACCCTTTCCTCAGCTCTCATGCACCTTTCAGCTTCTTGAATTTTCGAAGCTAGATCAGCATCTGGTCTCACCTTAAGTAACCCTAGTTTTGATCTAATAGATGGACATAATCCATTGTCAATAAAATATTCCACTAAATCAGCGTCCATTTCAGGGTTTAATTTCTTACAAATTTTCTTTATTTTATATGTGTATGCGACTGCTGACTCAGAAGGTTCTTGTACTGCATTTTTCAATTCATCGTAAAGAGATTTTCTATACCCTGCTGGAACTAAGTCTTTTATCATTTTGGTTTTGAATGCCTGCATGGTAGCAGGTCTTTGATCAGGTTGAAGGGGTTCTATTTCTACATCATACCAATCGGCTGCTGTCCCTTCTAGGTAAGTTCTGATTAATTTCATTTGTTTTTTATCATCCCATTCATTTGCTCTAGCAATCGTTGTAAAATCTTCTAACCAACTGAGTAAATAGTTACCATCACTTCTACCATCACATTTTGGTATATCGATAAAGTTTCTAAGAGATTCGCTAGATGTGACATGATGAACTATTCTAGAAGGAAGCATTTCTTCCGGAGAACTAGCTCTTCTTTTACTTTTCCTACCCATGTTGTTGCTTAAGGGGCACGGTGTGTAATTTCGTAAAGAGTACTTAAGGAATCAACGAAGTAGATTATTAAAGGTATGAATGGTGATGCAAAACATAAAATTACTAAAATGTGAAATGTATTTATGTCTAGTTCAAACCCACAAATTGTTTTGGTTTCTGAATTTGATTCCTCTGGATTATAAGAGCAACAATCAATTTCTATTGTATATTCAACGCCATCCATATTACCAAAATAATATGATCAAAACAACAATGAAGCAAAAGGTTTTACACATTGTATATTAAATCAATTTTCACGATGTTCCGATTCAATTCTTAAATTATTGAGTTTATTAAGTTCTACGTCCTCTTTTAAGAGATCATACAATTTATTTAATTTCTCTTTTGTTATTTCTGTTTGAAGTAACTTATTCATGAGAACTATTTGTTCAACAGAAAAAGTCTCGTCATTATCCATTTCTACATCTCTAAGAAAATGTTCAATAATTAAATTTCATACACTTGAAACCGAATTATAAGAACATGTCGAACAAATGATCTGAATGGAATTATATTGAATTATATTGCATTGACTTGAATTGAACTGAATTGAGTTGAACTGAATTAAACTAAATTAAACTAAATTGAATTGAGTTGAATTGAATTAAACTAAATTAAACTAAATTAAACTAAATTAAACTAAATTAAACTAAATTAAACTAAATTAAACTAAATTGAATTAAACTAAATTGATTTGATTTGATTTGATTTGATTTGATTTGATTTGATTTGATTTGATTTGATTTGATTTGATTTGATTTGATTTGATTTGATTTGATTTGATTTGATTTGATTTGATTTGATTTGATTTGATTTGATTTGATTTGATTTGATTTGATTTGATTTGATTTGATTTGATTTGATTTGATTTGATTTGATTTGATTTGATTTGATTTGATTTGATTTGATTTGATTTGATTTGATTTGATTTGATTTGATTTGATTTGATTTGATTTGATTTGATTTGATTTGATTTGATTTGATTTGATTTGATTTGATTTGATTTGATTTGATTTGATTTGATTTGTTTTGATTTGATTTGATTTGATTTGATTTGATTTGATTTGATTTGATTTGATTTGATTTGATTTGATTTGATTTGATTTGATTTGATTTGATTTGATTTGATTTGATTTGATTTGATTTGATTTGATTTGATTTGATTTGATTTGATTTGATTTGATTTGATTTGATTTGATTTGATTTGATTTGATTTGATTTGATTTGATTTGATTTGATTTGATTTGATTTGATTTGATTTGATTTGATTTGTAATGTAGTAATTGTAATGTAGTAATTGTAATGTAGTAATTGTAATGTAGTAATTGTAATGTAGTAATTGTAATGTAGTAATTATAATGTAGTAATTGTAATGTAGTAATTGTAATGCATTAATTGTAATGTAGTAATTTCAATTTGTAAATAAATTACAACAGAACTCAAAACCAACTAGGAACTTAATCAAATTTCAATGCTTCAGTTATCAATAAGAAAATTAAAATTTTTTTTGTGGCTCCATCTATTTTGTCAATTAATAATCAGCATTGATTAATTGAGATGCCTATGCCCAGATGTCACCTCTAAGATGGTAAAATAGTTTAGTATAAAATTGTAAATTGTTGTTCACCCATAGTTAATGATAAATAATTTTAACTGAAAATAAACTCACAATTGATTAACCGAATTGATAATTGATCAAAACAGTGTCAAAATCAAACCCAATCAAATCCAAATTACAAATGAAACCTAATATAAGTATATGCATCTAGTTGCACAAAGAAAATTTCCAATTCAATCCCACCAACAGAGTTCAAAACAAATCAAAGTTCAAAAGTACGAGAAAAAAAACGAAATCAGAGAAGGGAGAGAAAAAAAACAAAAAATTTTCTTTTACTTATCTTTGTTGGGGTTAATGGGTTAATATGAGTATTTCAATGTTTGAAATTCCTTAACTTTGTTTTGTGTAAATGTTGTAAGTAAATGCTGAAGACAAACAGGTAATGTTGACGAGAACACCAAAATGTTGTTTAAACATTAAATTCACTGGTTACTAGGTTTAAATATATTCAAAGTAGTTGTAACTTATTGTATATAAAAGTTGTATATTATTGTAACTTGTTGTATATAAAAGTTGTATATTATTGTAACTTATTGTATATAAAAGTTGTTAAAATGAGATGTTGATCCCGGACGACCCCCAATCACTTGTAAAAAGAGAAATAAAACGCTTTTCTTTTAATCATCGAACTTTAAATTTTAACAATTTGGTTCCAATTTGGCAGAGGATCCCCGTCTGACCATGTTGGTAGTGAAACAAAGGATTGTTCGGGTTTTTATACCCGAACAGTGATGGTTAAACTCCGCCATTTTCTCCCGTTGCTCACAGCAACGGGTTGGCGAAGTAAAGTGGCCGCACCAGGTAGGTCGGGTTGACCTAACCTGGTTGATTTTATAGAGCCAAAATTTTTGGCTCTATATTGTTAATTTTGTTGCAACTTTCTTCAAAAAGTTCGAATTCGAGTACCTCAGATTTAAAATTAATACGAATTTGTCGTACTGAACCTGATTGTTCGTATGTTGAAACTGGTGGCCATAATATGCCAAGGCATGCTAGAAACAATCATAATAACCTACTTCCTGAATATGATTCTAGATATGTAGATTCTTTGGTTTTTGAACAAATGCAGCGAATTTGGTTGGAACAGCAACAGAGAATTCAAAAGAAACGTTTTGGGAAAAGAAAGCCAAATAATCAAAATTATGAACGAAGAAAATTCTTAGTTGTCGCTGGTAAAGAGTTTGATGGTAGTGAGTCAGAAAACCTTGGAAAAAATTCTGAATGTGACTAGAGTAATTAGCAACCTAAGTATACTCAAATTTATATTCTAATTTCATGTTATTAGTTTCGTTATAAGTTTATGAAGTTTAAGTAATATTAATTTAAATTTTTCTTCTTTATTATTGTTACTCTTTTGTTCTTTGTACTATACTACGTTCAATGTTTATTATAACAAATAAATTCCGTTGAGTTGGGTAAATTTCGAAAACACATTTAATAACAACACAATAATTAAGTAACTAAAGTAAACATGAGTAATTTAGTGATAGTTTGTGCAACATGAGTAAAAAATAAAATGCACAAATGATTTACTCAAATTAATTTTGTTCAAGGATAATTTAAATTGCATAGTAATATTGCATAGTAATATTGCTTAGTAATATTGCATGTTCACTTTAAAGTAGCTCCATCTATTGACATTATAACAAACATATTTAGACAATACCTTTTTAACCTAAGCCAACAATTTAAAATATCCCTAAAAGACTTCCTTCTAAAGAAACCGAACATCGCTTCTAACTTCTTCGCAAACATAATGGAAACAATAAACTATATTGCTAATGATTCCTAACCCTGAAGAATGCCCAATAAACAAAACCAAAATGTATTTCCCCCTCTCCCTACACAAAACATCCTCTATACGTTTTTTAAAAAATCACACCTGAACAATGATATCATGTATAGATAGGTGGCGTAAGCCTATCTGAATCATATGCTCCTTTCAAATAAAAATATTTAGATGTCAAATTAATAACATCAGATGGCAATACTGTCACGCTTTATTTGCCTACTTGTTCATTAAACAAGGGTCTGGGGCTATCCTTACGTTAATAAGGTGTATCTTCTTGTATATTTAACTGAATTCATTCGTTGATTTGTGGTGAGTTTATTGAAGGAAAAAATTGGCATTTCTTTTGAAAATTGTCAGAATGTTGAATGCTCCTGCAGCAGAGCGTAATAAAAACGCAATTTTATCCGTCTTAAGAAAAGTGTTTTCCCCTGACAAACAGTTGAATGCCTTAGAAGTCGCTTCTGGAACTGGACAGCATGTAACATGGTTTGCTCAACACTTTCCAAATATTACATGGCAACCGACTGAGTATGATGCCAATTCACTGAAATCTATAGAAGCCTATCGCGAATCTTGTGAACAAGCCAAAACTAGAGTCAAACCAGCGCAATTAGTCGATATAACCAAACCTATCGAGTGTTGGCCACAAGAAGTAGCTCAGCAACGTTATGATTTCATTTTGAATATTAATATGATCCATATATCTCCTTACTCATGTACAATTGGTCTATTTCGTGCTGGATCTGAACTGTTAAAAAACGACGGGCTAATAATTTTGTATGGACCGTTTGCTGTTGATGGTGTCCTTAGCCCTGAGAGCAATGTTGCTTTTGATCGAAGTTTAAGATCTAGGGATCCAAATTGGGGTGTTCGAGATACTCGTGACGTTATTCAAACTGGAAAACAATTTAATTTCAAATTCATGCAAACATTTGAAATGCCCGCAAACAACAAGATTTTAATCTTTCAAAAGTCATCTTAACGTTATCAAGGGAATAAATTTATTATACATTCAATGAACTTATGAATGTATGGAATATTTATAAAGTCCAATTCTGGATTAAAAGTGACCAACGCAAACGCTCATACGACTTCAAGCTGCTTCATAGGTATGAGTAGAATAAGAGAAGTAGCTATGAGCACCATGTAACAGAGATGAAATAAAACCAAATATCTGTAAGAAAATCTCAGGATCAGTAACATTAATAAAATAACCTAAAGGTGCCAAGTATTACCCCTGCAAATTTATATGCTGTTAGTGATGTATCAGATAAGAATGAGAGGGACCAGAGAGAACTGATGACGAACAAGAGGGAAGCGAGTCCATGAAAAACATAATCCTAGATGAAAATAAAGTTCATTGAATTGGTGTTTTCAAAAAGCAAATTAGAACATACCAGATCTGATGATGATAAAAGAGCAATTGTAGTACTTGAAAACAAACAACATAGTAACATGACATTAAGGGTATAAAAATGAATCCAATTAACTACATAAAGAAACATGAGTGCATCCGAAAAACATCTAATTTCACTGTGTTTTGTCGACAACAGTATGATTGATAACATAGAAAGTACCTGTTGTGAAAGTAAAAATACATTAAGACAAAGGACATTATCAATTCGTGAAGACCTTTTCTAGCGAAATTGAAATTAACTTTCAACTTACGATTATTGAGAATTTGATAATACCGAATTTACTTTTCAAATAATCAGTATTAATCATCAACAGAGAAAAATCTGGTGACATTTTCAATACCGGCTGATTACCTTAGATATTTACAATACAGTTTTAGATGACTCTAATGAAAAATAGATTCACAAATAATAAATAATTAAAAAAACAAACTTGGATCGCAAAAAATATAATAAATAACTTTATTGCTTATAAATTAAACACATTCACCATTAATTTAAATATATGATCAAAATTCATCACAATAAATAATCGAGTTACTGTAGGAAAAATTAGATTTGATTCAAATTCAATGGGAGTTTTTTTTCTGCTGTACAAAGTAATCTTATCAAATTTAATCGTGAATCATTACAACTACTCCATACTATGAGTATAAATGATTGATTAGAATCAAAATCAAGTCAAAGCTAAGTAATTTTCTATTTAATTTTTCACAGAAGTTCCAGATTCACCAATTTGACACCTTTGACCAGCTTTTAGGAATACATTGACAATAACGAGAACAAAGGACAGCAAATATCTGTGAATAATTCCAAACCCTCGTCGTAATCACAGAAAATCTCTTTCCAAAAATGAATTGATCACTTGGCTCATCTTTGATTGTAACCTAATCTAGTTATTAAAATGAATCGATTCAATGATTTCGTGTTTGAATTCAATCTTTTGCACCCTTCAAAGATCTAGGCCATTCTCAGTCTACAGTGTAGATATTAATAGATATTTATCTAATTAGAAAAATATTGCTAATTTCAATGTAATTTTATTGCTTCTCCAGGTTAATTGATTTTAGTTTAAACAGTAAATTGTATCTGACCTGACTTGGCGTTTACTTTGAAAAAAAATATAACAATAAAACTAGCAAGCAGCAAGAGAATAGTTAATTAAAAGTTAACTTGAAAACCATCATTAATCTAATCTCTTTTATTACAAAACTTCTTACGGCAAGAATACTCAGTGTCTATAAAAATATAACTCGTACAATGTAGTAAGTAGAGTTAATTAATTAAAACGATAATGATTTTGAATTGAAAAGCAAAGTATTTTGAATAAGAAACAAAAATCACCATTTAAGGTCATCAGTAGATTCCATGTCTAACTGAGAACTGGAAATCTCTAAATTAGGTTGCAGCCTTTTAGATTAATTTGACAATGGCTAAATTAGTAGGTTAAAAGGATAATAAAATAGCGAGAAAACAAAACCAAATTAATATTAATAGTAAGAAGAAGAAGAAGAAGAAAAATGAAATTAGAATCGTTGAAACTTCATTTGAATCCATTCAAAGACATCATTCACAACAAATTGATTATTGCAGGAACAAAGTTCAATTTGATTAACAATCCAATCTAAAGACACAATACAGATGTTCATGAACTTGAAGACAAGTGTTGTCATGAACATTAATGATGAAACAACATCCATAGAGCATGGAAGAGCAGCGAATTTCAATCTTCTATTGTTAAACCAAAAGAAGTAAAAGTGTTATTCCGTACAACTTCATCATGTTATTCATGATATTTTTGGACTTTCCTTGTTCTTTACTGTTTACTTTCCTTGTTGGAACAAATGCTTTTTTTTGAGTTTTGTCCATCAACTGATTTCGAATAATTTTCTCAGCTAATGTCGCCCAATTGATGGCGAGACCAGTTTTTGATCAGGTAAACTAGCAGACAGCGAAAAATAAAAAATAAGGAAAAATAAACTTCCTACTTGAAGATGATTCAGTTAATTTAAACATTATGACTTTTCATTTCTTGTTCATCATTCATTTTTGTTTCCATTCACTTTTCTGTCAACATTACGCCCTTACCTTTCATCATCATTATTGATACTACATTTACCTGCTGTCAATTTATTCATCTCCTCATTGCTCATCCTATTTGTCATCCGCATTTTCACCATTTCTTCTTTCACTTCAATTTTACACCTTCCAAGCCCTTCAACAATCTCCATTCACCATGTTATTTTGATTATTTGACTTTTAACAGGAATTTCATTTCTTCATAAACTTATCTTTAGGAAAATAAACTGATGAATTGCGCGATTGGACAGAAAAAGGTTTTGCCAAAAAAAGGTTAGAAAATTTGGAAACCCGATTTAATTGACGATAATTCAACCACTAAAGCATCAAACGTTGAATCACATGAAATATTTTCTTGTAAAAAATATCTTTTTATTACAAAACTTTTCAATTTTAAACCAAATCAAATAACGAATTCAACAAACGAATCAGAAATTTCTTAAAATAACCTGAGCAAACTTCACTTCTCTTGATTTACACTGATTTTATTCAAATCAAAATGAATAATGGATCAAAATTTTCTTTATTTTGTACAAACTCGTTGATAGCAAACGCTAACTGCTTCAAAACTGGGAAAGAAATGAATCGTTTGAGAAACAACTTTGAAAATTGTTCAAATTCTGGTTTAATCTAAAGCTCTTCAAAGACTCAACCAATGACCAAGTTGTGATGAAAGGTCAAAGATGAACAAAATTCTGGACAAAAATTGCTCCAAATTAAACAAAGAATCTTTTTTAGTAAAATATCTTCACTTGAAATTGAGTTGTACGAGCGACTTGCTTCATAATCGAGAAACCAAATTGTACTATTAATAGAACTGGACGAGAATTTATTAAAAAACACTTTAAATGAACACATTTGTTCCAATAAACAAAGAAATGGTAACATGAAGAGTTGGAAAAGAAAAGAGTTTCAAAAAAATGATGAACAAAATCAGGGTTAACTATTCATTGATAACCATGATTGGCTTACCAGCATCTAGCATCCATTAAAAATGATGGTTTCTTTCAATCAGAAAGTTGATCAAGAAAGAAGAAGAAGAAGAAAGAAGAGCAAAAATGATAAAGATGATGGTTTTATTTGAAGGTAATCAGTAATCAACACAGTCAACCCTTTCTTTTAACGTATAACCTGCTCCCACCCTGAATGCTGTTGAAAGAAAGTCATTATTAAAGGACCAACAAAATGTATAAATTAAAGGTAATAAATGAAAGGTAAAAAGAGGTAAACAAATTGAGGCTAAACGATAATCCAAAGGGAAAAAGTAAAGTCAACAAATTGCAACTTTATGCAAAAATAGAATCATGAAATCAATGGAAAAAGAAGAATTTTTTTTCCCAAAAAAATTAGACTTTTCTCTATTATACTATTAAGCCGTATTAATCTTGCAATCATTAATCAATTTGATAACAATCTAAAGCGTTGATATTGATCCCACACAGTACGTAGATATCAACATGATTCAGAAAAAAAAACATTTCAACCAAATTCTCATTCTTTTATGCTCTACTTGATGTTCACTGGTCATCATGTTAATCTTCATCCGATGCCCTTGAAAAGGTTAATCAAATTTGTTTGAAATAATGTTGATGATGAGTTAAGCAAGCATCTTACATGATGACCGTGAATGTTTTTACCCCGAATCTTCATCTGGTAATGTCGTTTAAAGAAGCAGCGCAAATGTAAATGTAAAGTAAATAAATAAAAAATAAATGCATTTTGATAAAAAAAAGCGTTTGAAACAAAATTGATTTAAGTCATAACATTAGCACAAAGTGATTAACTGAACAAACTCACTTGTTGCCCAAAAACGTGGCCCTTTTGCCCTTTTTTAAAGGTGCTCATGGCCTAAATACAAATCAACAAATTAAGCATAAAATAAACTTCATTTAACATAATAAACACTCTACTGTTTTAACCTTCATCCTTCATCTTGTACCTGATGATGTACTTGGCTTTGCCCCTTTGCCAACCTCACTCTCATCAATCCTTTTATTTTTCAACATCTTTTTAACGACTAACGACTCTCTTCAACTGCCCAACTCGGTGTTTCTTTTGTCTTCACTTCTTTCCACTCTTTACTTGCCCACTTCCCCATCGCCATCATCAGCATCATTTTTGTATTGCCTTTTGACGATGTGATAATCAGTAAGCCCAGCCTTGAGAGAAACATTTACTTCATTTCAATTATTATTGGTTTGGCCTGGTTTCAACTTCGTTTGCTTTCATTTGGTACATTTTTCAACCTCTACTCTACTCTGCTGTCCATGAGGAGAACGGCAAAATGTCGTAAATCATCAACATTTTTTTTATTGTTTTTTCACTTCAATTTAATCAAATATAACTAATATCATGTTAACGCAAGCCTTTCAAGTTGCTATTGAAATCTGCCAATTTCATCCATTTATTACTGTTACCTTAATCAAGTTTGTTTTTAAAAGCATTTACGTGACAATCAAATTGTGGTTTCAAGTAACCATAATAGCTTCAAAGATTCATCAATATTAATCAACATTTTAACTCAATTTCAATTTTAAGATCGCCAAGATTCTCTGCTTTAGTTGAAAACAATCAATAATGTAATTTCAAGCTTCACTGGTTATAAATCTTTGAATTTAGCTGATAGCTTGTATCAACTTGTACAATTGATGTCAAAAGAAAATTGAATTTTGCATATTCGCATAAATCACTTGAAAGTTGAAAAGAAGCTGATAGATAGAGACAGAAACCAGAGGTTTTCAGACTCAAATCAATGGTCAGTTTGAAAATTTGAGTTGTGAGAGCGATGGTAAAGCTATTAATGATAGAGACTATTTATCCAATCTTGATGCTTAATTCATCTACATTTTATTAGCACAAGGAATTCAGATTTGGACCAGTTTTCCATTTGGATGAAATACATTTTCAACCTTGATCTGATTTAAGTTCAGAGATATAATATTTCGTGAAAATTTTTACCGCTAAAATTGTCTCTGGTCAAACCACATATTTGCTCGTTGAATATGTTTTAAACTGCACTCTGAAATAGAGTGAAACTAACCATTGAATAGTATTGCATTGGATCACATAAGCACATGCTGAGCACAAACCAATATTTCACCGATAAAATGCTTTGTCTTGAAGTAAATGAAGTATTTCAACTGAGATATCAGTAAACCCGAGATTTTCGTGCTTTTTGGTTTCATTGCAACTGCTAATAGATTGTGACTCAAGTTTACCATCATTCAGTGTGTAACAGCTTTAGAGCAACTGAAGTACTTTCTGCTTTTGATTTTTTATCATGTTTTTGTTAATGAATACAAATGACCGACAAAACATTAGAGAAGACATTGTATTCTAATTTTTCCTAATCATGAACACAAATGGCTTGAAAAGGTCCATTTAATGCAACATCTGCAACCTTTTCGTTCTCAAACAATCTGACTGACTAACATCAATCGAAGTCTTTAATTCGGTATTTTTCCTCATTTGAGACGAAACCTTTATCCATCGATAAAAGTCTTATCAACATTCAATAACTGACGAGAATAACTCATCAGATTTTGACTCTGTTTCTGTTTTGCTCAGTTCAAAATTTAACTGAATAACGAACGATTTCCTCGTGAAATATTTGTAACTCTTGTTTCAATTATTGAATTCGAGTCTAACAATTTAAGTCTAACATTGTTTTTGCAAAATGAAATAAATGTTTATCAACAAACTCCAAGTTTGAGTAAAATTAAATTAAAAACAGTTGAATAGCCATTGCTTGACCTCAACGGAACTTTCAGTATCGAAACAGAAAAATTGGATTATTTTATAATCTTAATACATCACCAGCAACTCAATATTAAAGCTTCATATTCAGTGTCACTTTGAAAAGCCGTAAAAGTCATTAATCGTAGATTGAACTCAAACCATTGAAATATTGATTTTAAAAGTTATTCTCGTGAATTTATTTTTGTCAAATTAAGATTAAGATCAACTTGATTAAAAGTGTTCAAATGTGCCGATTTCAAATGCTTTTATTCACTTTTATCAAAGTGTTTATCTTTAACCATCTCACCTGATTGAGCTATTGACACTTAAGATCAAGTACAATTAATTAAATATAGTTATTGTGCTAAAAAGGCGCATATTTATCAATGAAGAAAAAAAGGACAGAAAAAACTTGCTTTTCAATTTTCAATCATTCATTGGATTCACCTTCACTTTTGAGATTAAATAATCTCATTTTTCATTCGCTTTGCGTTGCTTTAATTATCAACTTTCACTGAATAGTTAATCAATATTTTGTCAAGCCAAACACCAAGCCAAGAAATAAAGTCAGGAACAAAAAAAGCGAACAAGAAAAATGCTGATAATGAAAGGTGAGGAAGAAATAGAAAGGTAAATGCATTCAAATAATCTAATTTTCACATTTTTTTCCAAAAAGTTTAGTCAATAATGCGATAATCTTGATTGAACAGACCAAATTGATTTTTATTGCTTGCGCTTTTAATACACCTTCAACAGCACAACGATAACTGGAGCTGATTCGTTAAATTGCAATAAATAAACAATTTGTCAGGTAAACAACTCTAAATCTACTTTCTTTGAAAAAAAAATTCTTCTTCTTCTTCTTTTCTCTCTTTCCTTACCTTGCACCTTCAACATGTTGACCAGTTGAGAAAAGAGTGAAACCAGAAAGAGAAGAAGATGAAGACCAGATGAGAAGATGAAGAGGGGGTGGAGGTAACAAAATGGGGCACAAGAGTGAATGGAGGTTAGAGAGGAGAGAAACTGGTCTGGATAAAGATGATGAAGGAGGTTGGAGAAGGATGAAGAGACGAAGAGAGAGAGAAACGATAAGTTGTTTTGCGTTTTTATTTTGTGTCTTCTTTATGTGTTGCTTGTACCGTTTGATAACCCATCAGTTTCATTCGCCATTTGGATCAACATTGTGAGGGAGAGTGAATCACCAATATCAACACGTTCATCTTGATCATTAATTATTTTCACAAATATTTCATCTTCTCATCTGACCAGTCAAAGTCAATTATCCACTGCAATCTTTACTCTTCTTTGCCTTTCTGTTAACCTTTTGTTCGCATCTTTTGTTTTACTTCAAGTTTTTGCTCTCACCCACTGACTATGGTTAGTCTCAGTGATTCATCTTTATCGACAAATTCATTGAACAAAATTTACTTCAATTGTTTCATTTTCGCCCAAAATTGATATCAACTTTCGTTTAGTCAACAAATATTGACTTTGTTTGCTTTCCATCTCAAGTTCACCATTTCTCTCAACTTGCGGTTCCGTTGTTACGATTGATAAAATGACACATAATTTGACTGCCAATCGAGCTCTTCGAATCGCCATTCTTGGAAGTTCACAGTCGGGAAAATCAGGTAAAAATGGCCTTTCTCTTTACTCTTTTTCATCCCAAATACACGGGAAACTTTCCCCTTCTCAGCTTAGTTAACCTTTAATTGTTAATGGGTTAAGTCAAGTTTAATGTGCCATTTATGCGTTATTGATGTTCAACTGTTTACTGAGTTTTTTGCTGTTGATCGTGAAGATGAGTATTACTCTCGATTAGACTCAAGTATTTGAGCGTTAAAACGATTATTTAAAGGTTTCATCATTGATTGTCGCTGATATTGTGAATCATACTAACTGGTGCAGTGCAAAAATAGCATCAAGACGATGGTAAAGAGATGACGTTATTCAATGGTAAACATGAACACAATGAACAGATTACGAGCTTTATTCAATTCCTTTTTATAGTTAATGTTGATTAATTAACCGCGCAAAATGAGATTATTTTGTTTTCGTTCATTTCATCAGCAAAAACAATCTCAAGTATTATAACAGAATTACCTTTTGTGATAGAGTTTGATTGATTGCAAGACAATTTAATCGTTAACTTAATACATTAAACTCGCCATACTTTAAACTCTTTTGGCATAACCGGACTATTTTAGTTCGGATCAGGTTAGATTAAGCTTCAACAAATTAAGCACATAAAAACAGACGTTTGGCCTCACATTAACATTGTTAAGGCAACTTTCAATGAGACAAAGCCATCTCTTTCCGAAGCGTCCTTTTCAAGTCAATTTCAACAATAAACTGCAATTAACTTTGTCAAACTCAAGTTCAGATTTCTGTGGAAATTTGTGAAAACAGAAACAAATGTTAACATTTTTGAGTTATTGAGTGTTTGAGTGTTTGGACAAAATTATAGCTTTGAATTTAGGTGAAGAGCCTTGTTCATGACCAAAGATGTTTGCAGGAATACAAAAGGTAAAGGTGGCTCTTGGTAAAATGCCTAAAGCGAACCAATAATATCAATCTTTTTGGAAAAATTACAAAATTTAATTTCTTCTAAAACTCATAGACTTACACTGTTGCTTCAATGATGAGAGCCATCAACTGGAAATGATAATCCTGTTTTATGCAAATTTTAACCTTAATCTTTAGGAAATTGATTCAATTTTTTTGATAAATTTTCTTTTTCTTTTTCATTCTAAAGACAATAAACGTCGAGAATACATTTTTGCACAGTAAATTGACAATCGCGTACTTCAATAGCCAATAATAATGTTATTGTTAAACTTAACGTGAAAACAATATTTAACTTCCGCAAAATTCATTAAAATGAAGGTAAAAGAAGAAGAAAAAGAAGAAAAAGATTGCAATAATTTCATGTGACATGGAGAATTAATGAGCTGATTATTGCCCCTAAGATATTGTTCTTGACCATTAGTTTATCAGGTTAATTGCATAGGTTAGTTTAATTACCTCCCACACCTTTTTTCATTGGCTTGCAGTGCAAGTAAAGCAAAAGCTGGAAAATGTTTGAAATTGAAAAAGAAAATTAAAAATGAGAAAAAAAAGGAAAAATGCGAAATTTTTAAACAGGAAGAGGGTAACAAGGTTTAGGTAAAGAAATAGCCAATGAAGGTTAGGTCAAACCAATCAATTTGAACCTAATAAGCATCAATTTCACTGTTACAAACCACTCCTGTTGATACATTGTGTTGTTGTTCAGGTTGATTCATGAACAGCAGAAAAACTATAATCACAATAACCATTATAAGAAATAAGTTTATGACAATTGGAATAGCTTTTGGAAAAAGGTTGCTCTTCTTGGTTACTCTCATCAAAAGGTCATCCAAATGATGGCCAGTTCTGCTCCAGTACAATAGAGATGACAAAGTCAGATAATTTTGCATTCCTTCATTTGTTAACGTTTTGTTCACATTGCCTGGAATCAAGTCAATTTGGTTAAAAATAATAACCTAAAAGCCAGCTTTAAATCAAGTTTATCTTTACCATCGAAAGGTTACAACATTTTCTCAATCTTAATCTGGGATAATTTGAAATCTGAGAGTTTTCATTGTTTTTCATGGATTTGCAATTTCAAGTTATCCAAGATTCAAGCTTTCACTTATTTAAATTAATCAAGAATTTCGGTGATTGGAATGAAATGCACTGAAAGCAAGACAAATAAAGGATAGTCTTTAAGTAAAGATACTTTGAGTTTCATTTCCAAGCAATCAATAGCTTGGTTAACAGACTTGCTTTTGCTAGAAAAGTTAAAATCTTATTGTTGAAACCAAGAATCGAACGTAAAGTCTATTCTTATATCAAATCGATTGATTGAATTTTTCTGTTCTTTTACAATTCGTTATTACAATTGATAAACGTTTAAATGAAATGATCATAAACTTCATTAATCATTGAAAAATATCTATTATATTATAAATCTTTTGAGGCTTGATTAGAAAAGTGTTTGCACAAAAATGATCATTGACTTGTGGATAAATCCTGAAATCCTCAGTTCATTTTTTTTCTCATAAAATTTGACAATTTCTCAGTAAATTTGAACCAAGAGTTTATGATTATCCTTTAAAGGAAAGGAAAATTGGTTGACATTTGCTTTAAATGATGAACCTGCAAACATCTCATGTATTTTCAACTGAACCGAAAGCTGAAATTGACCAGGAAAAAGCGTATTGTTTAAACTTGATTGATTGATCAAATTTAATTGCCATCTTCAGAAGATAAAAATTAATACTCTTAACTATTGTTAAACTGTTTTATTATTCACACTAATCTGTTTCAATTATTTATCCTATTTTTAGCTGTTACAGTCCGCTATTTGACCAAACGATTTATTGGTGAATACAGTTCAAGTAAAGGTAAGTTTTAACCATTAATTTAATCATAATTGCTCTCAAGGAAAACAACAAAACAAAAGATGAAAATTTAAAAAATTATTAATCAATAATGAAAATAATAATAGCAATAATAAAAAGGAAATGTTAAGATAAAACAAAGCATTTTGAAGAATATAAAAATATACTCAAGTGAAGATGAGGATTGCATTAAAAAACCTTAAAATTGATCCACTATTTTGATACGCTTATAATGCTTGTGTTATATAAAAATAAAAATTGGCTAAAAAAGCAAAAAATAAACCAATAATTTAGACAATCATCATTTATCATCACAAGGCAGACAAAAGAAAGAGAAAGGCCGTAGAAAAGCGAAAGAAGATGAAACAAAATAGAAAGAGAAACAAGTCTCAGAAAATGAACATTGATGGACAAAATGAATTCTTCCGGGTGCCTCTTCCATTCACTTTTGTTCTTGTTCTGGTTTCCACCTTGTTTCAACTGGTTGATGAAGTAGCAGATGATGAAGAGCCATCAGGTTGAAATATTTGTAGACTTAAAGCGCCAATTGAATTTGCATGAAAATTGCTCAAGTGACAGTCATTTGAAAGGCCAATAGTTTCACCAGTTTTCACCACTTTTCTCACTTGTTATTAGCTGCTCACAAGTCTTGGGTTAGTCTTTGGGTGGCTTGGGTCAACTTTGACATTCCAGGTTATTCGTGTGCTTCAAACATTTAAACCCAATTCGCATTGTTTTTCCAGTTCTCCTTTCCGTTCAATATGTCAATGTGTTAATCAGTTAATCAAACCTTTTCTGGTTCCCTCTTTGGTCAGCTTTCAATCCTTTTCTGAATAACCTTTCATGTCATGAATTAAGGGTTGGCTTATCACTTTTGAAACATTATCAATTAATCTGTTCTTTCATATGATCTGGTGAAACTTGAAGCTTAACATTCCAAATGTTTCATGTTTCCCTTTGACAAGTGAAACATGAAAAATGGTTGCTACACTTGAATAGCTGTTAACTCTTTATCATCTAGATTATTCATTGATTATCTCATCATAACTGCGATAAAATGCTTTACATGATTATTATTGTATATTAATTTGCTTTCTGTAGCTTCTACTTTATATATATATTTTTTTTCTGATTAAACATTTTTTCTTCTTCTCCTTTCCAATCAAAAATCCATTTGAGGAAGTTGATGTTGAAGAAGAAGAAAATTTTGTTCCAAGAAATGCTCTTTACCTTCATGATTAAGATAAATTGAAACCTGGAAACCTTCATTTCCTAATCAGATGAAATTTTCGTTTGCTTTATTATCGTTAACACATTAACACTCATCTTATACATCTTCATTAACAGTCGACCTTTTTGATCAAATTTGTATTCTTCCGTTATTTGATCAAAAGCTGAACAAAAGAAACCAATTAACCAATAAATTAACTAATTATCAATTCCTTTCCATTTCAATCTTAACAATGCAAACCAACTTTCACTGAAGATTTCACTGAAAGGTAATAAAATACTGTTCAATTGTTAAACCCTTTTCACTGTTTACATCTTTTTGCATTATTTTTTTACATTTTTCATTTTTCTTCATTCTTCTTTTTCCTTCATTTCAACTGATTCTCATTCATCTTTTTTCTTCCAGACTTTTTTTATCACCATTCACTGACTGTTGATGATGTTAAGACTGACGTTGAAATAATGGACACTTCAAGTTGCAAGGTAAGACTTGGTCAATCTTGTCCAATAGGTTTGATGGTTTATTGAAATTGTTCAAGGTGGAACCGGAAAGAGTTTCATCTTTTTACTTTTTAAAGACTGATCCGGATAAGATTACGGTAACGTTGATCATGTCAGCTGAAAACAAATGGTCAACATGATCATTAGACTCAATTTCATGCTTCTCATCATGTACCATGATGAGATTATATTAATCTAATTTGGATTTTTTTTCTTCTCTCTCTTCTCTCTTCGCATTCAAAGCTAACATTATCCTCTTTTTACTCTCTTTCAATCTGACCAAAATATAATCAATAAATAAGATCCGGAAACGGCTTGTGTGTGTGAGTCTGCTTACCTGTCTAAACCTGCATTGCCCTTTAATAGATGTTAACTCCCTTCACTAATAAGCATCAAGAAATGATCTTTTTTTTCTGATCGTTCTTCATGTAACCCGGCCTCTGTGCCATGCTTATGAAGGTAGGAAAGCCTTCAATGCTGGTTTCGCATTTCTTGCCTTGCTTTATATAAACTCTAATTTTTCTTCTTCCATCCAGCTATGCAAAAGTCTGTTTTGTTGAAACTCTCACATCTAGCCTGTAATTGAGCCAATGAATACATGACATGAAATTTGGCAAAAACTGTGCTTTGAATAACGGTCTGATCTTTTCTATGAGCGAAGTAATTGTTTTTAAATATTTTTAAATGTTATACGCGGAAAGGCTTTAAGATTCACATTTATCATTGAAAACTAGATTTCAATGCTTCTATGGTTCCTTTTGAGAATAAGGTTTTTACCAAATTTCAATTTCTCTATCAAATATTAATTTAAAACTCATGAAATCTCTTAAAGAGCTGAAATCCACCTCAAACTAATTGAATAAATTTTATCGTGAAAATAAGTTGCTCTAAATTACACCAAATTGTATGTCAAAGCTATTTTCTGTGGCCACAGTTTCACAAATAAATTTAAATAATAAATTATCAATTAACAATCTTTCGTCCTGATTTTAGGCTTTTATTTTTTTGTGATTTTCCTTTTTTATCTGTTGATTTCGAGTTTTAATATTAGTCCACTTTTCATGATAAAATCTCACGTTTCTATGATGAATATTCTAATGATTTTGTCTCCTTGTCTTTGTGGTGAAAACAGTGCATCTATGACCATATTGCCTGGGCCGATGCATTTGTTGTTGTCTATTCAATATGTGATAAGGATAGTTTCCACGAGGCTCGTCAGCTTTTACAAACAATCGCTATGTACAAAGGAGCCAGACGATTGCCCATCATTTTACTTGGAAATAAGAGAGACTTGGAACACAATCGTGAAGTAAAATAATTTCATCCTTTTCTTGTCTATTTTTGTCTTTTGTATTAATTATATGCTCGACTTTTCTCCTGCTTATCTTGTTTAGGTGGCAGTGGACGATGGTCAAGAGTTATCTCTTCTGTGGCAATGTCAATTCTATGAAGTGTCAGCAGCAGAGAGTTATATTGGCGTTTCATTGGCGTTTCAAAGTTTGATTCGTGAAGCAAAGCCTTCTGCTTTATTGAAAACTTTACCGCCAATGAGGAGGAAAACGAGTCCAGCAATGATCGGAAAGATGATTGGCATTGTTTTCGGCAAAACTGGATCAAAGTCTTCACGGAATGGCAAGAAAAGGCCTTCACTTTCCATTTGAATTTAAATATTAAATTTTGTAACAAATATATTCTTTGTAATATATTTTCTTTGTATTGTAAAAATTGGTCAACAATGGATCTTATTTCTATCAGTTTAATTTTATTCCAACGTTCTATTCCTTTGTAAATAAAATTTAAAATTAAATTCAATATTTTTAAATAAGTGTAAATAACATAAAGCTGAAGAACCAGTAAATTGAAATAGATATTTTCCATTCACACTGACTTTTGACTCATTTCTTTATTTTAATCGTCTTACATTGTTGGCGATATTAATAGGTTTTACTAAGGCCAATGACCAAAATCCAAGAGGTCTTGAAACTGAAAAGAGTGTTCGATCATTGATCACCAAGAATTTTTATCAACAAAAATTGCCTTTCAATTCTTGCTTTGATTCGAAGTACCAGTTTTAACTGAAAATCGAGATGACCTCTTGTACAGAAGCAGAAAATCTTGAATCAGCATAAGCCCATCTTTTGTTCATCAAAAGTTACAATGAGATAATTTTATGACCGAAATTTCGCCCGATTGTGCATAGAAGTGTCAATTGTTGCATCCAATTCCGAATTTTATGTGTGATTGAAAAGATTCTTTCTTTTGGAGCAGACATTTAACAGACGTTTTAGCATTTAACATTGGAATAGCTCAGTTATTTCTCAGAATCATAGCTTTAGCCATGCGACGAATCAATTTTATTGCGAAAATAATTCTCAACGGTTCAATTTGATTTAAATATTTTAATATGGAGACGAAGATTGTAAAAGTTTAATATGTTCTTGATCAACAGTTGCAATGAATGAGCTTTAAATTTTGTGAAATAATCTAGTCGTAGGTTGCTTGAGACGAAATTGAAATATTTTGTAAATAATGAAAATAAGTTATTCAAATTACTGGTTTATAATGGAGTTAAATAGAAATTTTCGGAGTTTTTATCATTTCAAGCCTGATTCCTGGTGTTTTTCACATTTGATTAAGTCGGGAAGTGCAATTGATGTAGTTAGCAAACTTTTGCCAAAATTTAATGCTAATTTATTCACTTATTTAAACTGTTAATCAAGAACTTGCTAAACTTTTGCAATTCAATGTATCAAATATCAACATTAGATGCTAATCTGAATTTTTTAACATTCAATAATTATCAGAAAAGTATCAGTAATAATTTTAATCTAAATAACAATACATTCAACTTGTTCTCTTTTAGTAACAATACTCGTTTCAACTGAATGGCTTCGAACTGTTTCAGTCTGAACAGAAACGCCTAATACAATTCATTTCCCTTTTAAAACCAAATCATCCAAAGACATTTCATGTTAATAACTACATGGCGGGGTTGATTTGCTCCTAATAAAGACTGGTTACTATTGAGGCTTAATCGGTGTACTTAGATCAGCTGGCTTCTCTCCAACTCCCTGTAAAACAAATTTTTGATTAGCATTTGTAAATTTACAAAAAATGTATCAAAAAACAAAACGAGTTTCCATCTAAAAACGATTGTTTGTAACTGACATGGGAACGGTATGCAACTGGTGATTGAGTTTCCCTGATCTCATTTCAAGATGAAAACCCTGTAATGATCATGTAATTACCCTTCGTTTAATGCTGTCTAAAATACCACAAATGTTTCTGTAGGTTCCTGGTGTCACATGTTTCCGAAGTAATTTATCAAAAAGACTGTGATTTAGTAAAACACTGAATATTTTTCTACCATGAAATCTTGTATGAGGCGATCCATCCATCAAGAATTTGGCTGCCGATTGAAGTAAATGTTCACCAATATCTTTTGGACCCATAAGACATTTAACTGGACCCATTTTTTCAACCAAAATTGATAAGAAAAAAGCTGCCGTTCGACGGACATTCATATTCCGGTGACTGTGACAAGTTTTTGGATAAATAAGAATTGGTTATTCAAAGGTCGATTCATCATTCCAATTTCTGGTAATCAAGTCGACTAGATAGTATAACTTACTTTGCCCCATAATGTATCAAAATAAGAGCCGATTTAATTTGTGGCATTTCCTCGACCATTGACATTAAAGCCTTTTCACAATCTTCTCGAATAAAGGAAGCATTTTCAGAGCATTTAGCTAACAAAGCTGACCCAATCAATTCCATATCCTATTGAACCAGAAAAAATGTTCATTAGACTATTCATTAAGATGTACAGTATCAGTCAAAACTCAATTTTCAATGCTGCGAAATAATTTAACGTTTTTTATTTTGATATTATTTTTAAGAAAGCAATCGATCGGCTAGGAGTGGCATCTACTGGATCATTTTGATAATTTTCATTCCATAAACTGATTGCAATAAAATCCAAGCAATAATTGAATTTTCATTTTAAATTTTAATGTATTGTAATCAATCAATCTTCAGATCCATTTTAGCTCCGGAACTCTATCTAAAACAAACTTAGAGTCTTCGACAGAGATTATGGTTTAAATCAGCTTTAATTTACTAATTGGTTATGATAAAATTGAACGAAAATTAAATTGATAGACTAAATAAGGCTAAAATAAAATCGAGGCATTGTTTTATTAGCAGTTGATCATAAGACATCCATCTCTGAATGAAAATGTGGACACTAGCCTTTTTTGACCGATACTGAATAAAGATTGTTCAAATGACTTACTGGTTCAAGTGATTTCTTCATTTTACTAAAAAGATCGCCCAAAGTAAATATCGCTGATCTCGATACACTTGATCTTAAATTTTTCACCTCATCGACCAGAGAAACAATGACCGAATGAAAATCCTTTTGAAGGACAGATGGATGAAATGAGGCTAACCTAGTAACAGCTAGCATTCCTTCAACCTTGGTTGTCCTAAACAATAACAAAATTATCAATTAATATCATTTACATTTCGTTTTAATTTAATGTCAGACATTAAATTAAGACTTACCAAGCATCTTCACCAAAAGCTGCTAATGCTGCTCTCAGAGCTTCTTGTGGATTATCAAATGGTCCTTCAGTTTTGACGACATTTTCCATTATATGTCTTATATTAGCGTTTGGCGGAATCGCTGGTTGAATCCTTATCATGTGATACTGAGGCTGTCGATGCACTGGTGATGAGCTTCGCGAGATTCGTTTTCGAGTCGGTATCATGGGTTTTCTTTTCATTCCCGGAGTCCGTGATTTGGGTTTAACATTACTAGTTGACTCTTTACCCATTTCAGGACCAACATTTTGCTCATCTTGAACTTCATTTAAATCTTGCTCGCCCTCTTCACCATTGACCAGCTGATCCTTGGATCCTGAACTGGAAACTTCACAATCCTCTTTACCATCTAAACCATTGCCATCGACATCGCCACCTTGACCCTCAACTGTTTCCTCTTCACCAGTTTGATTATCATTCTGGTCAACACTTTTCTTCTCATGGGTCATCTCAATCCCTTCATTTATCACACAATTGTCATCATCATTCTTTTCACAATTTGGAAGACTTTTTGTCGTTTGGTTGTTTCCTGGTAAAATGAATTTAATAAATTGTACATTTCAATAGCAATCAGAGCAAGAAACTGATGTTTGTTTACAGTCATCATTAGTCCATCACAAAGACACGTTTATTTTCAGAGGTGACTGGTTAACATACTTTATACTTTCATCAATTCGCTCTATTAATTGTAACTCACCTTCACTTTTATTGTCACTTTGATTATCTTCTGATTCCGTGGGCTCATCAATGCTGACCGAAGGCAACACTGATCGTTGATTAGCTCCACTTGCTTCTTGGTTTTCTTGTGATTCCTTGGATAATCTGTTAAATAGACGATGAATATGGATCAGAGAATCGGAAGAAATTTTCTATTTACCAATCTTAATTCAAACAGAGATTGACCGCAATGTTAATAAGAGCTTGAATTAATTTTCATTTTCTGGTTAAATCTATCAAAGCAATAATGATGATGTTATCTAATGAATGCAGAGCAATTAATTTAAGTCAATTTCTTGCAAGGACATTGAAGCAAGTAAATAATGAGTGAATCAATCCTTAATCAGGTCGAGTTGGATCAACATTGAATTAAAATTCATGTAATGTCGCTCATTTCAAATAAATATTCAAAGATTGTCTTCAAACTCCATCCACTTTAACCCAATCAATGTAACCAATAGTTTTAACCATTGACTTTGTGCATTCACTTGTATCTAATTGTTGTCCATTGACTTTAAACATTAAATACTTATTGCTCACAATTCAAACAGTTTCACTTTCATTCATACAATTTCCAATTAAACTGAGTTTCATCACGAGAAAATACAATCTGGTCAAGCTCAATTAACAGCTCAATTCATGGTATTAAAAATTTCTAACCCAATATTAGATGAAAATTGGTTAAATTGAAAAAATGTATTAGATTTGATTCTAACCTTTGATCATCTTTACTTGGTAACAGTATTGAACCTCTTCTTGATCCTGGTTCTTTGTTTGTTGAAACATCTAATAACGAATTTGGTTCATTTTGATATTCACTGGGTTCATCGTGAATTGGACAAGTTGGACTTGATTTCAGTGCTGATCGAGGTCTGTCAAATGATATATCAAAATCAGATTCCGTTTGAAATGAGCTTCGTTTTTCAGGTGATGTCGGAACTGAACGTGGATAAGAAGAAATGTTGACACTTTTACGATGAACTGGATAAAAGATTTCGGGTTGATGATGATGATGATGATAGTCACTTGTTTGATGAGAATCTTGTTGAGATTCTGAAAGTTGATTCATTGGTATTGTTGGCATTGAAAAAGCACGATTGTCTCTTGAGTTAATAATGGTTAAACCAACATTTTCATTGTGAATCGACTCGTTGTAACTTTGACTCATTTGAGATTCATTTTCCTCGTTAGTTAAATCATGTCCATCGTGATGATCGCCAACCAAATGCTGGGGATGATGAAGATTTTGGTATGAATGGTGATACTGATGAGAGTTGTAATCAGTCAATTGGCTGAATGAACTTCGACGAGAACTTTTGTCAAACTCGTTTTCCAGCTTCTTAGCCCAATCGGCAGTTTTAGATCGACTTGAAATGGCTAATGTAGGAAGATTGATGAATTAATTAGTCAAGTGTCAAGGTTGAGAAAAAAGACGAAAAAATGAGTTTCCTTTTATGATCAAACATGTTTTGTTATAACAGTAAATGTAACCTTCAAGGTTCGTTAAATAACAATCGTCTTAATAAGAAATACTAATTAGGATCGAATTGAAGAGGACATAAAATGGAATGAAATGAAGGGTACAAGATTAATCAAGTAAATGATGGATCAAAAATATCAATTGTTGCTAGAACAACTTAGAAAAATATTTACTTTGCTCTCTCAATCATCAATCAATTACGATGGGACTCAATGGATCATGTTAAATTATCGTTGACTTCATTCATTATGCATAAGGAATTCGTGAGAAAAGACAAAATGGCCAATAATTCATTCCATTCAATTAGCCATGGATATTAGCAAGGTAAACAAGGGTTAAAAGTGACCTTTAAAATGTATGCACAGCAAGCGATTCAGCAAAAATTGTCAAATGTGAATTTGGTAAAGTCTTTTTTGGGTATTTTGGGTATTTATTATACTTGTAACTGGTAACTTTGATTTTTAAACCGTAACTATGAACGGAATCTTACAGTCTTTTCTGGTTAAGTTGGTTAGATTATTCCAAAGGAAAGAATCTTTTGAAGGAAACAGTCAACCCAATTCAGCTCTTTAAGCATTAAAATAATGAAATTATTTTCTGGTTTTGGGTTTAATACAGTAGAGTAAACCAAAAAGTTATAAGAGTGGAGATTCAAAGAGCTAATTGTTGAAGCTGGTCGATTGAACCTGTTAATGTCTTGACTTTCAAGCGAGTTTAATCTATTTAGCTCTTCAGTCTAACTAACCGATTTATAGCAGTGGAATTGAATTAAGTGACAAAATGGACATTTTTTATTGAATTGTTTCTTTTTCATGAGTTTTCTATTCCATTCAATATTATCTTTCGAGCAATCGACCTTGATTTAACTGAAAGATACATCTGATAAGTGATTCATTTATTCATTTAACTTAAATCTTTGAATCTCTTAAAACGAGAGAAATAGTTCAGACTAAAATATCTGAAGTAAAAGCCTAGAAATTTGTTGAATTTTGGTTATTTTCTGCTTTTGACTGGACTGTTCACACCATTATTTTCAAGGTTTCGGCAAGTTCATTTTCGTTATCACGAAACATTAGGCTGATCAAACATGAAAGATATTGATGAATTGTTGATAAACAGAAAAATTAATGATGATTAAGCAATGAAGGAAATGGTATATTAGCAACAAAAATGTACCCAAAATGCGTAATATCATGAGAAACTGCGAAATATCAATCAATAATGAAAAGTTATTTTCAATGAAAAGTGAATAGTGGAACTATCGGTGAAAAGTGTTCTCATCATGTTTATTCAATGATGGTGTTAAAGTTAACCTGTGAGACTGAAATGTATCTTTTACAATGAAAAGAACTGTGATGAAAATGCTTCATTCTAGTGATTTAGCATATCGTGTTTAGTTGTTGAATAGACAGTGAGCCAAAAGACACAAGAATATTATAATAAAACAAAATTGGGAAATAATAACGTGACTTTGATTCACTCTGATTATCATTAAATTCCTTGTGATATTTACTGAACACAAATTCACATGCAAATCGATCTTTTGGGTAAAAAACTGTTTCCACTCATTACTGATCCATGATGATAAGAGTTTTTACCCATAAATTCATATAGTGAATCAAACAAAAGAGTAATAATCCTTTTTATCAATTCAATTGACATGAAATTGTCACGATAAAGTGAGACAGAATCAAGTTATTAGTTAATATATTATCTAATGCTAACTGAAAAGTCCATTCATTATAATGTTAAACAAGATGATGAATAGAAGGGTTTTCACAATGAATCTCATCTCCTCATCAAAATGCTACTTCAACCTAAACTGAAAAGGATAACAAATTTTCTGGTTAATCAATTTGACTTGTTAAAATGGATTTAATCTTAATCACTGGGTTAAATTTCTAGACTGGATTGAAAAGAAGAAATCTTTGAAAAAAGAAATTCGAAGTAAAAATGGATTTAGCTTACCTGAACTTGCACTTGAACATGTTGCTACAGCCAAATGTTGCTTGAATCTCATAAAATAATACCTCCAAAGATCTCGGCCTAAGAAATACAAGCAAAAAGACGTTACATTTGAAACCAGAAAATGTTGAAAATAAACTAAAACTGATTTCTCGTAATTGTTTTGATATTTCAATTACGAGAATATCTTTTGTCATTCTGTCTTTGATTGTTGCTACGTGATGGACACAAAATAATGCTCAAAACAATAATAATGACCATATTTTAGGCAATACTTTGATTGGGCAAAGATTTTCTTCTCAAAATTGTCTATTATTCAAATTAATTGTTTGGTAGAGCAGAAAAATTGGGCCGATCGATCGATTGCCTTTTTAGTAACATTATTTTCCTATTTTGAATGGCTAATTTCAATGATCACATTCTGATAAAAGACTTGAAGTGGCTTCACCTGATCATCATTTTGAGGACAACTTTTATACCCACCAGAGTCTCTCACGTGATGCACTTAAATGACCTCAATAGGTTTTCAACATTTTTATTGGTTTGAGACTAACCGAGATTAATTATGGTCAATGTAGTGTTCAACCAAGCAAACATTAAACTGACCCAAGTCTAATACTTGAAATATTGAAATGAAAATTTCTTCTTCTCTGGTCTTTCTCTTGATAGTTTCAATAATTAACTGGAAATGGACAAAAGGTAATCAGGCCACAGGTAATGGGCCGTTGATCACATCTTTGATCAGGTAACAATTAAAAGATGAAAGGGAATGATCAACAGTAAAGTGGGGTTTACTGGGAGGCAACACTTTCTATCGATTAGTTTGTTGTTAATAGAGAGAAAACTAATTACCATTTTTGAGTTATTAGTAACAGATAATCACTGATCAAGATCAGGTCATTGACTTGGTTATTTAGGCGAGACTTTTGATTGACAATTATTTTAATCATTTCTTGATGAGACAAAAAAACGAAACATTGTTTTTCTTTCTCTTTTCCCATCGAATTGGTTTGAAAAAAATTAACTCACTTTTAGTCGATTCATCACTTTGCTGGCTTTTGTCATCTTCAGAACTGATGCAAGTGCTTATATGCTGGCGATCATCGTTCTGTTCATTTTGAGTCTGTAATCAGAAAATAGATCAATCATGTTTTAAAAATAGTTCATTTTCTTTCTAGACAGTCAATCGATTCTGTTAAGATGACACATGAATATTCATGTTTAGAGTATTTAATGGCAAGTCTTGTGAAAATTTGTCAAAAAGATCCATTTCTGTCTCAATTTGGTTCAATGATCATTTTGCTTACTAATTGCTATTTGATTGACTTCAATTTAATAGACTAATGATCAGTTGAGTAGCTAATGTGAATGACATTTTACCTGGAATATTTGATTGTGTTCAACTGATTGGGAAACAGTTTCTTCGGTTGATTCATTGCAGCCACTTTCAGGTTCACTTTCATCCAATCTTTTATTGAAGTTGAATCCTTCCAATTCAGCTTGTTTCATCGTGTACCGACGGTACTGCTCATTGAATCGGCCTAAATAATGATGAGCCAGTTTCGGAGGAGTCCCATTGTGCGAAGATGAAGCCAGTAAAACCCACTCGATGTCAGCTTCAGAAGTTGATGGAAACCAACCAGAAAAGTTGGAAACGTTTAATACATATCTCAATGAGCCGTCAGGATTACATCGAGGTAAATCACGGCGAGCAAGTCGAGCCTGTGAAGAAGAAGAAAATGTAATTATCTGAAGAAATCACAAATAAACGGAACTTACTTGAACAGCATTGACAAGACCTTCTGATTCAGACGTTTCTTCGATGATCGAAACAATCGACATTAGAGAGTCTAGTCTTGCTGGTCCAAGAGCTTGAGCAATGACGGCAATCGATTCAAGAGCCGATAGTCTGACTTGTCTCTTTGGGTCTATCAACATGGTCGCTATCTCGTAGCTTATCCGATCAAGGTTGAACTCGGTTCGGGGAAACATCAACAGAGCAAAAGTAACTCGATTGATGATCTCTTCTCGAACTTTGGGATTGCGATGGAACTTGTGTCTCAACAAAATGTCCAACACATTTTGAGGAGGCCAGTGGAGCATTAATCGGTGAATCACTTTAATATCGTGTTCTCTGACCACTGAACGACCATCACCCAGGCGTTTCAGGAGAATGTCGATAACTGGTTGAAGGCAAGGATAAGCTGAAACTCCTAATCGACCAACAATTATCTCAATCATTTCAAGACCAGTCAGAGTAACCTTGAAATTCGGATTGTTGACCAAAGAGTTGATGAAGTTGTCCAAGAAGCTTGGTAAATAGGGAATCAGACCTGCAACATGGGAATCAGGAGCTTCCTTGACTATCGACATCATCTGGTTGAGTCCCTCCAACTTTTCATTCATTTTTGTTGATGTTGCTCGATTGTGAACAGCAACGGGAAATATTCCGTAAATGAGCACAAATTCATTTGTAAATGCTGCTTTAGAGTCACTTGAATTCGACGCCAATTCGACTGAATCACTGCTTTTCAATAAACTTCGAGATTCATTTGGATTCTCGCACGTTTTCCTTTCATTATCTTGACGCGATTTACTTTCATCAGCTAATGTTGGCTCATCTGCAGGCTTTGAAACATCATTTGCAGAGATTATTTTTGCAGTTTCATTTGGAGACTCAATTGATGCCAAGTTGCCCTTACTTGGTCCATTAGCTTCTTTGTTTCTTTCCTCAAACCCACTAATTGGTTCTCGCGAAACTGTTTGCTCATTTCGACCATTAGAATCAGCCGTTGAGGCGCGAGACAAAACTTTATGATACAAACTAACAGTTTCTTGAGAAAGATGTTGAAGGTAAAGTCGGAAGGTTTCATTGCCAACAAGACTGTGAAGTCTTTGCATTGCCAGGAAAATGGGATAAAATAATGATGCATCGGAATGAACAAGAAGATGGCCCAAGGACTGAACCAAAGGGAACAAATTTTCCTTTGAAAATTCTTCGGTAAAAAGTAAAGGTAAACTGAGAACACAGCCTTTTTGGGCCGACTTGTCGTGCGACTCAAGACCATATTGAATGTAAAGTCGAAGCACTTTTTGCAAGTTGTTTGTGTATCTCATGTAAACATGAAGAAGCCTTAAAGAAGCTCTTCGAACATCGGTCGCTTCATGGCCCAGATTGGGAACAATTCGAGGTAATATAATAGCCATGCACGGATCCAGATCGTGTTCGCCCATTTGAGGTATTATATCGACAATTAGCATGGTGCATTCACACACAACTTTCCATCGATCATCAATCAACATTGGATAGAAGGCTTCGAAAAACTGCATTCTATCCACATCTGGAAGTTGACCGCCACTTTTCTTGAGCAAACGACGCAAATCACGCAGCACATCGGCTCGTCGAGAGCCTGAATGTTCAACTACATGGCGAAGTAAAGTGGCCAATTCGGAGGGATAAGAGTTGTTTGATGTGTCGAGATGAAGAGTCACTGGATGGCGTCGCACCTGATTCGGGTGGGAATGGTGAAGATGGTGGTGTCGATGGGTTGGGTTAAGGGTTCCATGTCGGTTTGGATCATTCATTACGATTGGAATTGCTGAAGAGGTCATTGAGCTTCTTGGTGTTGCTTCCAGTGTAGTTTCAAAGTCGCCCATAATCATTGTTTTGCGACTTCTTTCATTGGCTTTCACACGAGATAAATGCTTAAGTCGACGCAACTTTGTATTCCTTCGTTGATCCAGTTAGACTTTGTTTCTCGATTGAAAAATGAACACAAACACACATATAATTGTTAATGTTCAACTGTCAACCTGATCATCATCTTTGAATTCACTTCCTCTTCAGTTCATGTTTGACAATCATTTTTACCTATTAATGTTACTACGGTAACTGACTTGTCAGTCTCTTTCAGTTGAATCCAAACTAGTAAACAATACATTTAATCGATCATTTGACCTGATAAAGGTAGGTTAAATGAATTAAAAGACTAAATTAAAGTTAAATTTCATCAGATATTGATCTTAATTTTACTAAAAGCAATCTAAATTGACATTATTAAATGTCTTGAACTGTTTCAATGAAATTTAATCAATTTCTTTTTACGCTTTAGACCATCTGAAAGTACAATTAGTGCTGAAAAATTTTAATGAATGAAATGAATTGCTGAATTTGTCAATAAGTTCTGTTATTTTGCGATTTTATTTCTTCCTTCAGTGCATGAAATGAAATAAAAGCTCAATTCGAACAGTTTGAAGCTAAAGTCCAATTTTTTTATAATATGGCACTTGGAATGAATTGTTGCAAAAGATATGAAATTTTTCATTTCTAAAGATTGTCTAAGGAGAGAAATCATACAAAATTGATCGATCGGAAGAAATTTATTTTTGACTTTACACTTTAACATGAAAAACTTTAGTATCTGTTATGTATTCTTGTGAGAAAGTATAATAATACAATAGAACTCCTTTGTTGTTACCAATAATTTATTACAAAATGAAACAGTTCTTGAAAGTTATTCAATGATCTCAAACCAATGGATAGCGAAGATCAACAGTAATTTATTGACAGTTCACTTGATTTCGGCAATAGTTTCAAACTTTGAGACTCGACATTTCGAGAACTCTAAACTCGTAACTCTTAAACGCATCTCTTTTCATAAAAATTTTTGAGACATTTTTTGAGCTAAAAAGAGCAACTTTGATTTCTCTGATGTTTGGTTTAAATTTTGAAAACTAATTTCATTGAAAATCAAGTTCACTTAAAGTTGAAAAAAGGCGTAAAAATAATTGACTGATTATATTATTAAATGATGTTCACGATTGAATAACATTATAATGATCTGAATAGGATATGCATTTAAAATTCCCCTTTGATGAACATATCAGTATTAAAGGATCTTCTATTAGATAATTCAAGTGCAAAAAGAGATTTGTAACACAAAAAATAGAAAATGAACTTAATTCCATGAAAGAAGACATTGAAAAGCATGTTAGGTCTTTTCAAAAGTCCTCATGATGTTACGTTTTGTCCCAATCGTGCGTTAAAGTTAAAAATATTTTTAATTCTCTATCACGAACCAGACATGTTTAGCGCTCTGAAAGGACTATGATAACAAACTTCGACTCTGTGCGTTTGTAGATGCATATAAACTGAGTTCATTAGTGCTATTGAGAAATTTCTATGATTGAGAGTTTTCGAGAAAATCGAGGTTAAAGTTGAAACTTCGATCGACTTTCGTTCAACTATGGAAACAGATTTTTTCTTCAAACTCACTTTTTCTGATTCTACTTTCAATGGTCAATCAGAAAATATACTTATTTTGCAAAAGAAAATTTTCTTTTGCTGTATAACAGATCACTTCGATTTTCAATCAAACAGACCGCTTTCTGTGACCGTGAGAGTTAGAGAGCGGAAACTTATTTTTCGTCCATAAAATTTGTCGCTACACATAAACAATCGAACACTTTTTCGAATTTAACGATGGTTCTCTTGATTTTGACCATTGGCCATAAAACTTAGATCCTCAATATTTCGAGAATAGTTCATCTAAGATCACCGTTCTTTAACCAATCATTAGATTTTATTATGGGTCAAATCATATGTTGACTGAATATTGATGAAAATCTGAGCAAATTCATTTAACAATGAATATCCTTCTAACACATAAGATTTGTGTTTAAATAATCACTCGCCTTTACAAATCAAGAGTAAGATTTGTCAACAAAATAAAATCAATGCTATAACTTTTTTTGTCGCAGCTTGAATGATCTGATATTTTAGTATATTAAAGCCCACAATAAAATCTAATGATTGGGAAAAGAATGATGATTGTGAGTGATACCATTCTCGAAATATTGGGGCTCAAAATTTTAAGGCCAATGGCCAAAATCAAGAGAACTGTTGATAAACTGAAAAAAGTTTCCGACTCGATTTGTTCACCAATGAGTTTTATCGATGAAAAATGAGTTTCAGGTCTCTAACTTTTATGGTCACAGAAAGCGGTCAGTTTAATTGAAAATCGAAATGATCTGCTGTAAAGAAACAGAAAACTTTATTTTGCAAAATAAGTGCATTTTCTGGTTTGCCATTTAAAGTAGAACCAGAAAAATGATTTTGATGAGAAAATCTGGTTCGACAAATGTACAAAAGGCGTTCGAAGTTTCAACTTTGAACTCGATTTTATCGAAAACTACTGATCATAAAAACTTTTTGATTTCCCAAATGGACTCAGTTTTTATGCCAAAGTACGCACAAAGTCCCAACTCTTAACTAAAAAGACAAAGTTTTTGGCTAAAGTCCTTTTTATCATCATTTGACTAAAAGCTATTATTGGAAGTTATAGAGGACATTCAAGCTCTTCGCAAAACAGTTATTTTCAATAAGATGCATTTATTTTTGAAATACAAATCTTTTAATGAATTGAGTCCAGCATTCTTCTTGTTCAAGTGGACAATATTTAGAACTTCAAACCTTCAGTCGATCATTATTTTCTCCTAAATTGTCAATCTAATTGTAATATAATGCAGTAATTTAGCTTAATTTATGATTACAAGTTCTAAAGCTACTTTTATCTACCAGAATTCACACATTCCATGACAATTTGAACAGCATATGATTATGATAATAGCAATGATAGCTTACAGATAGATCTCAGTTCGCTCAATGCTTTTATGTATCAAATTATATTAGCATTATCAACACTTAACACACCCAAAAATTTCATATCTTTTATGTGGTAAATGAATAAAAGCTGAGAGTTTCAGCTTTTCCCATATCCTTAAACAACCAACTCTTTGTGTACAACAATCAACTAATTAATATAAGACCAGCAATGAAGAATTTAGCTCTCGTTTTCTATTTATCTTCCGTTATTTTGGTGGCAAATTGTTTCCCTGATTTGCTTTCTGATCTCACTAGATTGACCCAAACGGAAACAGAATTGTTGAAATCTTTGATGCCAAATGTCAAAGCTGTTCCAGATGCATTAAAAGGACTTGGTTTGGGTGGATGTCCAAAACCAGAAAACCCGCCAAATGATTTCGATTTCAAAGATGTAAGTATTTCCATTTTTGCCTTTAACCTAATTTGAACAATATTAAGTGTTTAACTTGACCGTCATCAACATTTTCTAGTTGTCAGGCCGTTGGTATGAAATTGAACGAACTGCTCTCTTAGACCTTCTCGAGACTGGTAATAAATGTCCGGAGATTACCTTTTCAATTGGTCAAAATGGCGATTTAAAGATCAATATGACTGGTATATCATCACTTCTGTAAGTACAACTATTTTCAACATTCAACCCTATTCTGATGAAACTAAATTTTATCAACAGAAATACTCCTCAGACTTTGGTAAAATCAGCCAAAATCAATGAAAATCAACCAAATGTCTTTTCCTTCACACATTCACTGTGTAAGTAAAAAGCTTTATTGTACAAAATGAATAACCCGTTTCAATTGACCTATGATAATAATGATTGTTTTAATTTTAACAGTGCTTTCTGACATTCAATATTGGATTGTAGACACTGACTATGATAATTATGCTCTGATTTTTGCATGCAAACAATCGTTCTTATTAAACATTCGTGAGTAACTATTTTGTTAACAATTTTGAACATAACCGTCGTTTAAACTGAAAATAATGCATTGTAAATCAATTTTTTATCAGATTCTGCATACATTCTTGGCAGAAAGGTCAATCTTGATGCATCGATTCGCGATGATTTGGTTTCCAAGCTGAGTAAACTAGGAATTCCAGAAAGCAGTTTGCAAAAGGCTGATCAATCTTGTTCAACTTTTGTGCCAATTCAATAATGTAACTCAAGCACATTGAGATAATTTATTGCCAATCGAACGGAAAATGTATAATTATCTCGATATCTACCTTTTAATGATAAATATTATTAATAGTTCTATTATTTTCTACATACGCTGAGAGTAACTGTTATAAATTACGTTAAATGAATAGAATTTACCTTTTAAATTTCCTTTTGAATCTAATTCAACATAAATTAATTGATGGAAAAAAATTCCTTTGAATACAAAAATAAATCATTGATTTTTGATTAAATAACAATTTCTATTATTTATTTCTACAGATACTCATCTTTATCAACATTTATGATAGTGAAACCAGGAAAATTGCTAATCACACTAAATGGGCGATTATAAAGACTTATAATTATGGAATTCTTTTATTATTATAATAACAGTAATTAATCAAACATGAAAATTTTATCTAATAATTTAATTTAATTTATATAATAAATTAAAATCACTTTAAACTTAAAATATAACTGCCATCTAACGCTGTAACTACATACTACTCTATGCTAGCTAATGGAGCCGAGTTCAGCTTATTTCAGCTAAACAGTATTTTTGCAATGGAAACTAACATGTGACTTATGTTTTCTTCAACTGTTAAATTAAAATTTACATCACAATCAATCCCATCCCGAAAATCTCATCTCAATAGCCGTTTATTGGAATTAACAAAAGATAATTTAATTTACTTCAAATCCTGGAATGAATGTTTGAGAGTACAAATATTCAAAGGATTATAAGTAACCATCAAGGCCTTAACATGTCGAATCAATCATTAGATGAAAAACAAAAATGTGTTGCTACTCTATGTGAGCAATATCTGCAAAAATTGGTGAGTACATACAACGTTAATTCAACTTTGAGTAAGTCTAGTAATCTTGTTCATTAAAATTTTCATGTTATTTCACAATATTGGTTCCTTTCTTATTTCAAAGTCAAAGTTTGATTTCTCTATTGTTCTCTAACTCTTGTTTTGTTTTTCTGATCTTCTTTTATATCTAGGTGAATAAACTCAAGCAAAACTGTGAAGTTAACGACTCTTCAGACCCATGTGATGCTAATTCCAGTTGTGCTGCTGAAATACAGCTCTGGAATCAGTTAAAAAAATATATTGAAACTCACGAAGGCTGTTTAATCAACTGTATACATGGATTTTATGTTTATATTTTACAAGTTTTGTATTCCCTTATAAAAGGACCAGCAATGGATTTGTATTTTATACGTTGTAAATTTGTTGACGATGTTAAGCTCAAAGAAGCAGACAAACTTCTATTTTATAATATTTATATCAGACTTGGTGATCTTAATAGGTATCTTAAGAATCTTAAAGTTTCTAGATATTATTATTATCAGGCTTGCGAAATTGATCCGAGTCGTGGCCATGCTTACAATCAACTTGCTCTAGTCACGACAAACCAAGTATTCAATAGTCTTTACTATTCAGTTCGAGCTTTGATGGCCACAGATGACCCAATAAAAATGGCTCAAAACAATATCGACTCATTGGTCAACCGATGCTCATTAATGAATCCCAATATTGAACCATTATTTTTGAATGACAGTTCTATTATCCATGCTGACCGCGTTGAAAATTGGCTGCATTTTATTGTCATTGCAATTTACTGTGAAAAACTAAAAATCGTATTGCCTTACCTCATCAAGGAACTAGACAAAAACTTGACCATCGAACCAAAAATACCAAATGAAAACATTTCAATGTAAGAATTCATCATCAAGACATTCAAGTATTTTCATTCGAGCCCTAATCTTATTTTTCAATTTTCAATATAGTCCGAAATTTGATTCAAATTGGATTTTCTCAGCAATGGATGTGGCAATCGACATAATTCTATCTCAGCCTTCTGATGAAAAGTTGAGCTCAATCGAACTTGATAAAGAACTCAGTGATATTAAAGGAAAACTAAATATTTTGCTCAAAGAAAAAACTTATACAGCTGATAAAGTTGGACTTGCCTTAAAACACGATTATTTACTCTACGGATTCTCACCATTAAAGGAGGTCCATAAGGTTTTACACTTCAGTGAGCCCCTAGATGATCTGCTCAACACTCAACTGTTGCTTTTGCGGATAAATGAAAAATTGGAAAAGTTAATCGTACTGACAAATGAGAGGAAAGTAAAAAATAGAGTAAAAAAATCTAGGAATATTGCATTGCAGAGTATTCTTGGTTCTAAAGGATCATCTTGATGAAAAAATTCAAATGAAACTTCCCTTTTGGCAATTTATATGTTGAACGTGCTCATTTGATTATAAATATTAATATTTATTTACAAATATTACAAATATAACTGTGATGGGAATTACTCTCAAATTTAAAAATTAATTTAATTGATCCTAATGCCTGATCTTCGTTAATTTGAGATGTTAATGAATGGTTTCACTTTAATTCGGCATTGGTCCAATGAATTCTTCGTCACTTTCACTTTCATCATCATTGTTTAACTTTGGGTTTGTTTCAGTTTTATCTGGCATTGGATTGATAACATTCATCTGATCCTCGACTTTTTGACTCTCAATTTTTTTGTCAGAATTGTTTAGAGTGTCCGACTTAGTTTCAGAGTCTATTTCTTTTGTGCTAGTAAGATTACTTGTAGTCGGAGGCAGCGGTCCAATAACTTCTTCATCCGTCGAATCATTATCACTTTCAGTCGGTCGAGTTTGTTTTATATTTGTCAATTTTGTTCCAGTAACCTCTTCATAATTTTGGCTTTCAAGTTCAGTTTTTTCAGTTGTCTGTGATTTTTGGAGTTTAACCTCTTCTTCGCTTACCAAAGCGCAATTAGATGTTGATTTCACATCAGATTCTGAACCTTCACTTTCATTAGAGTCACTTTCATCCTCTTCAGTATCTGTTTTATCTGTTTTCTGTTTTGGATTATTTTTCTTCATCAATTTTGCCCGCTTCATCTTTTCTTTCTTTTTTAATCTTTTCGCCCTCTTTTTAGCTGTTCTTTCTTCAGCTTTACGCTTATTTGCTTCAACCATTTCCTTAAATTTACGATCCATCTCTTCCTTCTTAGCTTGTTCTTCAATGAATCTTTGTCTTGCATATTCTTTTCTCCTGAGATGACGATAGACATGGAACTCCCCACTTCCAGCTCCAGCGCTTGAACCTGGAGGGAACATAGACATCAATTTTCAATGTTGCTTCAGTTTAAACATTTCTATGTAGTGTATTAATATGCTTACCCATTATATTCCTAATGAAATCGGGAGGCTCGGCAAATTTACCTTCCCTTGGTCGTTGAGGAATCTCAATTGGTTTATCCTGAAATATAATGAAAACTTCATTAAAAGATAGAATCTAATCAACTTAGTACTTTCATCTATTTGAGTTGAATGGACAAAAGGGTCGGAACAAGGTTGAGATTTGAAAATATTAAATCAAAATTATGGAAAGTGCCGAAGTTTTTCAAATTTAATCCGTAAAATGTAGACAACTAGGCTGACTATGCTTTTAAGAGACTACAGAAGTATAGCAATTAACAATAGCCAGATTTCAAAGTTAAAATGAGTTAATAATAGGATCATCTCAATAGAGCTATATATTACTTACAATGTTTTGCATAAGCTTTTCAAGCTTAGCTTTTTGTATATCAGTCGGCGTGAAATTTGTTCCCATGCTGGTTGACTGTACTTGCGGTTGTAAATAATTGTCACGATTATTGAATGAAGATCCAAAATCACAGTGTATAACTTGACAGTTTAAATTTAATTACCGTACTTGTTCCTAATAGCAAACACATGATACTTGACGCTTTATGCGCCATCTATCAAGAACAAAAAAGGCAACATAAACCAACCATTAGTAATGATTGATTACAATTTTAATTTGGTTAATTATCATTTTCACTGCAATTAATTGAACAAATATTGAACTTAATTCATTTCGCAATGCAACAAGTAAATATTACTCACTTAGACAGATAAATTTTTGATGACTTTAGCTGAACTTGACTCAGTAAACTCAACTCTTTGCTTCACAAATTTAAGGTTAACTATTTAAATGTCAATTCAGACAAATAATGAACATTAAAAGCAATGAATATTACATTCAATTACTTATGTTGCAATAAAACAAAGTAAATGCCATTAATCTTTGATTTGTTGGTAGTAAATAAATAAATCAAATTCTCAAGAAAAGTCTTAATTAAGATAATCTTCATGGTTTAGAACTGAATGAGACTGTAATTGTAAAATGTATAAAAAATAGAGAAGTAAAAACTCTTTTGTTCAATAGCTCAATGATAATGAAACTATTTTTTGAAGGTTACAAATTGCTCTAAAACAATTAAACATTTGTTTTTTATTTTTGTCAATTTACCATCTTAAATGATCCAATTGAAATTAAATTGCATTTGACCTCAACAGGCAAACCAAGTGATAAAAAAGATTGAAAATTGAAAGTAAAAACAAAATTGATCGAACAATTAAAAGCAATTGTTTGGTTAAAGATGATTCCTTGCCGTTTACAATTACAGTTTGAGCATTTCAATGCTTGCAACATTGACAATTAATCAGAAAAGGTAATAAAACCAATCAATTGATTGTTCACCTTTAAAAGCAAAGTTGAATGTTGTTGTTACAATCATTTGAATAATGAAAACAACTAATTGACTTTACCTGCTATTTAAAGGTTCATTTTGACAATTATTTCAACAACAATTGAGTTAATTGATAACTTCTCTCAATATTCATGTTTGGAATCATTTCTAACAATAAGTGTTAACCATTAATGAAAGTTGAAGCTTGTATTTATGCAAGTTTAGCTGGCTAATTGAGATTGGACTGGAATCGGTAAAATTGGTCAAAAATGTTTCAAATTGAATCAGATTAGCGTTGATGGAAATTGTCTCAAAATTGTTTCTCAAGTTAATCAAGATCAAAAAGTACATTTAGTGACAAGATAATTGCAATCGAAAACTGTAACAACAGATCAACTGATGTCTAAATTTAATCAGATTAACTGAATATAACCCGATGCTGTTTGACAAAAAAGCCAGATAATTATCAGCAAAAACTTATTGTTGCTCTTTCCCATTTACAAATTGGAACAATTTAATTCAAGTTAACCTGTTTCACTGACATGTATTAATTAGAGATCAACAGTTTCCATATTTTGTCCGTGAACAGTTAACGATCATTAAAGATGATTAAAGATGATTTGATTGTTCAAGAAGCTGCTCTACTTCATCTCAAGTGTGCTCAGCGCAATTGCCTATGAACATGAATACAATTTGTTTTTACCAGAAAAGCAAATTGCAAAAAAATTTAAACTTGCAATGATTAAAGGCGATAATTTGAAAATCAAATTCCTCGGTAAATCAATCGGAAACTGAAAGTCAATCGATAAAATTTACTCGAAATGATGAAAAACTCTTTTACATTTTTAGTTGACTTTAAACTCTAATGAGTTTATCCTTTAAACAGATTGCCTTAGAAGTGAATAGATGACAGAAATAAATTGTCAGATTTTGAGAGTTCAGTTGATAGGAATTTTCTCGGTTTCTGATTAAAGATGTGTCACAAGATCGTGCCAAATGTGCCAGTTCTGTTGAGAAAATGGATGAAACTTGCAAGAGTTAGTTGATTATTCTCTCAATGAAGTGTCCCTAGGCAATCAACTAATGATTCAAAGATAAAAGTGAAATATTGAGCGTCTCAAGCTGCACCCACTGAACTTATCGATTTCAAGAGAATCTGGAAATTAATTGTTCAAAAGGTGCAAATGAGTCTAGCATCTGAAACTTGAAAAGCAAGTTTCAAGATGGAATCCACTTTATATCTTCATCATTAAACTGACTGCAAATTGTATTTCAATATTAATTACACAAAGAACCTAATCAATGAAAAAAATCTCATTTTGTGTTTAATCGCTTCACTTATTGCAATGAATCTTTAAAAAAGTCAATTTTGAATAATTTTTCATTGCAATTGCACGCAGTCAGCGAATCTAAACTTTAATTTTGATTCAAGAAATTGGTTTTTGTGTGAAAACCGAGAAAAAAATAAATTAATTGTTCTCTTGTTGAATAAATAATCACTAAATTGAATAATCATTTTAACAAATAGACTTCAACTTGAACAGTAATCATGATTAAAACTCGAGGATTAATAGAGATTTTACAATATTTTGCTAAACGATTGATATCTTGACTGTAAATTGTAATTTGAACAAATTTGAATTGCTTCAATATTCTCAATGAATTAAGGAAATTGAATGCTGACAAAGTCGCATTATCAAGCCTTTAACTTCGCCCTTTGCCATTAGCTTTTTGACCGGCAAAAAGTCTTTAAAAGACTCAATCATCTTGAAGTGAAGTTCATTGAATTGGTGCAAACTGATGACATTAAATACCTTTTAATTGAATATTAATAATGAAAAAGGTTCTTTAAATAGACAAGAAAATAATCAAGGTTAGTCCTTGAACTTAATCTAAATATTTGGTTAAAATTAAAGGTAATCAAGTGAAAGCCAATGGCTTTAGTAAACATATTAATTATAAAAGTCCAGGTTAATTAGTTCCGTTGGTTTCGAGTAAAACAGTAAATTGAAAAAGAAACTGAAAACCATTGAATTGGAAACGAAACTCAAGACTAATATTTGGAAAAGCAAAGTAAAGCAAAAAAAAGAAGTTATTAGTTTTGTTGATTAACTTCTCTCTTTTTTTTCTTGTCAACTAATTTGCATTGACACTTTGAATTTACTTTTTGTAATGAACATTAATTTATCTTTAATTACTTGCTATTGAGCAAATTACTTTACCATAATATTGTTTGCAGTTTAGGTCAAAATGTATTTACTGGTGTCAGGATATAATAACATGATTTGAGGTAGACCTGCTTCTAATTGGAGTAACTGTAATCAACAATCAACGCAAGGTAAGCTTGTGACAATTGCAAAGTGAATATGAATCAACAATTATTTATGCTAATTTAATGTTAAAAGGTAAAAATGTAAAGATAAATGTAAACAGATAAAGTCACAAAACTGATTAACTTTTACTTCGTTTACGCATCATTGGTTAAACTGTTGTGTTTGTTTGTTACTTTTTTAACCGTTTATCGATAAAAAGGTAAGATTACAGTTTAAGGCGTCAGTCAAAAGGTTCGGAAGGAGGTTCAGTTTAGCGGGTAACAAGCGTCCATTTCACTTACAATTGGCCTCCGCCTTTGTTGCCGTTTTTTGTTTATAACCAAGCGACTCGAATCGAAGAAAGTATCAGTTCAAGTGAACAACAAACAACAAACAACAAACAACAAACAACAAACAACAACAAACCAACTTATTACACTTTCAACCCAAACCAACAAAACCAACAACAAACCAAACATGAAACTTTTCGCTGTGAGTTTTACCTTCAACTTTTAAAGTCAATTTTTACTAAAAAAACACTTTTCTCGTTCCAACAGGTTATCGCTCTTTTCGCCCTCATCGCCACCGTCTTGGCTAACCCATGGAAAGAAGACAAACACTGGGGACACCATCAACACGGTAAAATCGGATACAAAGTTGATGTAAGTTCGAAATGCGACTTTTCTTCTTCTCGACCAATTTGTTTGCTTTAACTGCAATTTCTCTTGTTTCTCCTGGTTTCAGGTTCACCACGGTGGTTGGGGCAAACACGATAAGGGATGGACTGAACTCCATGATTCCCGAGACAAGACCACTGGTCACGGTCATCATGGTCACTCTGGCCATGGATGGAAGAGCCATGGATGGAAGCCTTGAAAGAAGCTGATCTCTTGAGATCGGACTTCACTTTCATTGGGATTTGGATATCATTGCTTTGGAATTATTTTTACCATTAAAATAACATGAACATCACATTGAACCAAACTGAATTGTGCCTATCAAGTGTCTCTTGATAAGTTGAAATTTAATTCTGTTTCTTGTTTTTATTTCTGTGTCACTTTCATGGATATTTAATTATTTATATCATCAATCGTCCTGTAAAAACAATGGTTAATTGTGATTAAATTATGTTTTCAACTAAACTCATAAATCAAACGTTTACTCATTAATCATTATCGATTAACTTGTGCGCTATTCAAATGATAAATAACGATACATTGGATAAAGAAAAGAGGGAAAAGTTCAATTCGCCAAAATGTATAATTCAATTGAACAAAAAAAGCTGTTCAAACGGGCTTAGCTTCAGGGAATTACTCAGTTATATTCCAATAGCGAAGTCTATTTTTTCCAATTTTTCAACTTTTCTCTTCTTTTTTTCTCAAGTTTCTTCACGTTCTTTTCATCATGACATGAAGTGAAATGAGAATAATCATTTTCTCATATTTTTTGTGTTCAGCTTGCAATAAATGTTTCATCAAAATAAGAAGAAGAAAAATGATAACTTATTGATTAAAAATGAACTTTAATGTGGTTAATAACAAATTTGATTGTGACAATTGCAAGTCCAATGTCCTCACTATTTATAGACAGTTTGGTTTTACTCAACTTTTCCTACTTTTCATGGTTCAATGTGAACACAGATAATCTCAGGGAAAAGATCGAGTTGATCCAAATTTGATAATGTTTACTTGGTTAATCGATTGAACTTCAAACAATCCTTATTGTAACATCAAACCTTGTTCAACATGAAACCCGATATCACTTGATACAGTTTCAACTCTCCCTTTCAATATAATAATATCACAATGAATCCGAGAGTCAAGATTATTTACATTGAAAATAGCCGCTAATCATAATCACTTTAATCAATTTTGTCAATTACTTTGCAACCAATCAGTAGGAACAAATTGTCAATCATTTTAAACCAGAAAACGCAGCTCATTAATGTACTGCTTTATGAATCACAAAATCAATATTATCCAAGTTTCTCTTCTCATTTTGTAAAAAGACTTTTTTTCCAAATTAACCTTTTTTCGCCAATTTTGATTCATTTTTTCAACTTTATTCAATAATCAATTTTCATGTTTATTCATGATTCGAGTGAAAAGATCGATTGCACAAAATCGACAATCGATACATCGACTCACTAACCTAAGTTAACCTCCAAGTCTTTTGGATTCAGTTTTGTTATGGAGACAGCATAAGCAAGATGAAGTCAAAGCTAAACAGAAAGTGATTGCTTCTCAATTGTTATTAACATCTAATCTATTAAGTATGGATTATTCATTTAAACAGTGTAAATACAATTATGCCAAACTATTTCCATTGAATGTCAACTTAATTATTCTTGTATTGTTATCCGTAAGCCAACAATTGATCCAAATAACGGAAACCAGTAACCTCCGTAAGTCTCTTTTTTGCTTCTTTTTTTTTCCTCATTTTTCTTCTCTTTTCGTCTTCTTTTTCTCTTCTCCTTTCTCCTTTTATCTTCTCCTATTCATGGTCTTTAATCATTCACATGATTCACAGACCTTCAAGTTATGTCATCATTTGCAAATCAAATGAAATCAAACAATGTCAATGTGTGTTTCCAGTGTGTTCAACCTTTTCTCTCACCATTCACTGAAAACTTAATTTTGCATTTAAATTGTTAATCAAAGTTCAACTAATCATCTGATTGAATTCGTTCTTTTTACCTTACCTTTTTCTTGCTTCCCTTTCCATCGGAACATTGACCTATCCAAATTGAACTAAACTTAACTAATCACTCGGCTTAAATTGAATCTAAGTAAATTTCGTTTGTCTCACATTCGCAAATGTTTCTGGATGTTACCCAAATCATATTGTCAGCTTTGATCTACAGAAGGTTACTTTTTGCATCTCACTTTTTCCTTGCTCCTCTTCCATCTCATCTTGCTCACATCATCATCATTATCATCCGTCATCATTATATCGTCATCCTCTCCTTTTCTCGCACTTTTGTTTTCTATTTTTTCGTCTTCTTCCCTTTTCTTGTTTGTTTCCCTTTGAATCCATTTGACTGAAGTATTAGAGACAAAAATTGCCATCAACAGAAATGATTAACCATCCATGGTTACTCTATTGGAACATATTACATGGCAAAGAGAAACCAGTAAAGAGAATCATTTGTTTGAAGAGAAAGAGAAAGAAGAAGAAGAAAAAAGTAAAAACTATTTAGAATGATTTATTTTATTCAGGGTGAGAAGAAGAAGAAATATCAATGAAAACTCATGATGCTGATAAAGAATTGAATTTAATACAGAAGTAAGCAAAAAAATAGTACAACACTGAGAAACATTTAAGCCAGGTAATGTTGAAGGGTGAAAGGAGAAAGGAAAGTTAACCGATTTATCAAATGGAAAAAATGTGGAGCAAAAATATTCTCAACCTTATCAATAGAACAATAATGATGATGATAATAATTCTGTCATCTGTAAATGTGTGTAACAATTTTTGCATTGAAATGTGGTTGTTAAAACAAAGGCAAATACTTTCATTTATTGGAAACATATTTCACCCAAAAGATTGAGCGCAAAGACATTGTTACTTTCATTTGTTTATCATGCAAATGTTGACAACAGACAAAAAAAAGAGCATGGAACATAAGAATAAGCCAATTTTTCTTGATTATTTCATTTCAATTGATGAAGCAACTGAAAACACAAGTAACATGAGATGCACATTAAAGTCTATTCAGTTACTTCAATATTTCACTTAAATATTTTCTCATCTTCATCATCCTTTCCTCTGTTCCTCCACTAAATTGTGCTGTCATAATCTTTTTTTTTCTTCTTATAAACTTTCCTTTCTTCAAATTCCTTCTACGTTTGTTCCTGAGTAAAAAGTGGAAGGAAAAACGGTGAAAATTTTACGTGAAATTCAGTAACTTCAGTCTCTTCTATTTGGTGTAAAAAATTCATGACAACCTTTTTATTATTTAACATGAAAACTATTATTACACAAGTTTCATGTTCAACGTTGAGTATAAAATTTTAAGTCTAACTCGAGTAAAAAGCCAATTAAATAGTTTCTCAGTTTCTATTTGAGTTTCCATTTAGTGTTCATCTTATTTCAAAATTTACCCTGAAAAGAAGGAAAAAGGAAGAGTAAAAACTGTGCAAACATTTTGATATAATTCAAGTTGTGATCTTTCCATGAAAATTGTTGGAAAGTGAAGAAGAAGAAGAAGAATTAATCCGATGAAAGTTGAGGCTTCTAACTATTAATAAATATTTATTGAATTGTTGCTCAGGAATAATGATGTGTTCACTCCTTGCAGTGCAATGGACTCTGGGAGTGACAAAAGGAGTCTGTTATGATGTCAAATGAAGCAAAGGGATGTTAACATTCATCTTGTTTGTTTATCGTTTCCAGGCATCAGACCATAAACAAAAGGCCAGAAAGGATGAAGATAAAGATGAGGGAAGATGGTGAAGATAGTGAAAGGGTTGAGAAAAAGGATGGAAACATGTTAAATAGTGGTGAGAAGAGATTGGAGGAGTTTGGTCGAGATGAAAGTGATGAGCAAGATAAATGAGAAGCAAAGATGGGTTGAAGGAATGTTGGGTCAGAACAGAAAAAAATAAAGTTTATAATATTAAGTAGCCCTGGTTTTGGGAGGAGAAACAGTGAAACCAGTAAGTTTCTGTTGGAAAATAATTTTCCTTAAAAATACAAGTTTAGCCTAAAAACTGAAAGCTTGGCTTACGAGATGATCATTTATCTCTCCATCTTTTTGTTTGCTTATTTTTCCAAGACAATTTACTTTCAAACCTTTTCTCTTCATCTTCATCTTCGCTCTTTTTAAAGATGAAAACTTCCATAAAATACGTTCTAAGGTTATCAACCTAAAAGAGCGAGAAAATTTTCTGCCTTTTCACCCAAAATTTCAATAATTGACAGTTATTGAATTAAAAGTTCATTTATCATCGGCCAAACAAACCAAAACTTTATTGGCAACTTTTGGTAACATAATTAATCAATTAAACGATGAGTTTTACAATGAAAATTTGGACAAACTTTTCATAAATCCTCACAACTTGACTAGATTGTGAATTTGCAATTAAACTGTTGTGACATGCAATCAGCAATTGATCCGTTTCCATTGCTTGATATCATGTCGATTCCCAGTGAATGTTGAATAAAGGATGCAATTTAATCAACATAATCATATCATTTTTCAGCAGATTTTTTGTTTCACTCTTCAAAGGAGTTGCTCTTTGTTAACTGTTCATTGTAAAGGCCCATTAGTTTCTTTAGATAAAAATTTATCTTCCCTTTATTCAGTTCAACTTGAAAGGTAATTTAACATTCATCTTTCCATTTCTTTCATTTCATTGACAATTTTTTCTTCTTCTCTCCTGTTCACTGTTCATTTATCAGAGAGCAACATTAACATGGCAACTTTAATTATATGCACAAAGTAAAGGGATTAATTGATGAACCCTACTTCAACTGTTGAACCAATTAAACGGTAAACTTGATGATAATTCAATTAATTATCAGTAGGAAACAATTTTGTGATTATTGCTTTCAACAATTCAATTTGGAAAAGGTAAGAAAAACAGGGAAAAAAGAAGCAGAAAGAAGTGTTCAGGGCAATTGAGTGAATCAAATCCGAGTGAAACCCTGAACAGATTCAATTCCTGAAACCTTTGCTCAGCCTTTCCATCCATTCCCTGAGTTTACGACAAAATTCAAACCTTTTTCTTGAAACTTTTGAAAAAATGTCTCATAATGGTTCACCTTTACAGGGTCATTCAATAATCTTTCTCGTCAAATTGGTTAACTTTTTCTTCCATTTTCATCTTTTCTCTTCCATTGCACTTAACCTTATTTTTGGTTCAATTTTTTGCTCTCTTCTTCATATTCATAAATCATTGGCAAAAGCAAAGAAGAAGAAAGTTGTACTTCAACTGCAACTCAACCTGGCTTCTCCAGTATCATTTATCTTGACATTTCATATGAATATTCAGGTAATCCTTGGAATATGTTAGCATATCTTCTGTTTCCCTCATGAGATTCTTGAATAGCTATCATGTAAAGTGGAGAATGAATTAAGCTTATTTTCAGATAAAAAGCATTGATAATATTTTGCATGTTGAAAAAGCTGTTTGCTCACTCACTCGATATAAACTAATTTCACTGTTAAATGGATTATTTCAACTGATTATCTCTTTTGTTGGATTAACTTTATTTCAAAATATATTCAATTTTGTGCTTCAGATTAAATTGAATCTTGAAAATGTTGAATGTTCTGTGAAACTGTTTAAATTGCATATTTGGCCAAGTCAATACAATTTGATAAATTGGTGAAGCTGGCTAAAAAGGTTGAATGGTTTTCAACATTTAACAGTTTAAATTGTTTATTCAATTAACTAGAGCTAATTATAACCTTGAAACGGCCACCAATGATGCTGTTGATTGACTCTGATTCCAGTCTGTTTATGCATTCAATATTAAAATCAAGTTGACTCCACTTTAATCAACTAATTGAAATGTATAAACAACCTTATTTTTGTAAATAAATTGTGCTCTGTGTTTATTCAGTATCCGGTCCACATTTGGCTATATTTTGCCAAAATTGAATCAATTTGTTTCAAAATTGAATGCAAACAAATAAAAGATGAGAATGGTGATGAATGGATGCTCATGAACACATGTAAATATCTTCAAGTTGATTATCCTTTTTCAAAGTAAATATGCTTGCCAGGCTTCAGTTAATTATCATTATACAAACTAATCATCGACTAATGTTGCAATGAAAGATTAACCGTAAAAAATATAAACTGTAAATCTGTGCAATTTGATTAAATTGTATTCACAAGAGTATCAATTGGTTAAGAAGCTTTTCCCTTAATCCAATTAAATATTGATATTAATAAAGTTAATAATTAATTGCAATTTGAATATTTCGTGATTTTCAATCATTTATCTCTTCATTTCCAAGTTATTTCAGATAATCTTTACTAATGACAAGTTAATGTTCAGCATTTTACAGTTTTCCTTTCATTCATTTCCAATCTTTTTTGTCAAATTTAAATCTCAATGAATCTTTTTCCGTTCTTGTTCAATGGCTTTATGTAACCATCAATAATAGACAATGAAAATCAAGTAAAATGTTTCACATTTACCTTCTTGACACACAATAAAGATTCCCTTTTCTCCATGACTTCAGGCAGTGATAACTGAACTCGGGTTATTTAAAGTTTACCTTCATTCCAAGAGATTGATCAATCATTGATATTGCTGCCTTTTGCTTGAAGGTTCAATTTAATGAGTAAACCCATAAATTGTCTTACGAAGGAAGAGACCAAAAAGCATAATCCATTATGCATTTTGGGGTGAGAAAAGACAAAGACCATGGAGAATGGTGAAGGAACCATAAGGAATCACAAGAAAAATCGATTAAAAGTTACTTGAAAGAGTGTTTTATCCTTTTTCCAGAATTCATATTTATTTTGTTTACTTTTCCCGTTTTTGCCAGCTTTTTGCCAAATTTTCATCTTCAACATTTATTAATAGTCTATTCACCATTTACTCAGTGAGAAACGTTTCTGTATCATGTTGGCCATTTGCTTTACAACCAACATCTTTATTCATCATGATCTTGATGAAACTTTCTTTTTCTGGGTTCTTTGTCTTATCAAATTGTTGAGATAATTAACGCGTTCACTGGTGATCAATGCTGTCTATTGTTTATCACTTTCACATGATAACCATTGATTAAACCGAAACTGTCATGTTACTTTTAATCATCGTTTATCAATATTCTGAAGGCAGCTTACGCCGATCAATTATCTCGACTTTATTACTCGTATTTCAATCAACCTTTCAATTTTTTCTTCTTCTTCTTTGCCTCATCAAATAACTATATTAATAATGATCAACTGTGAAAATTTAATTTGCTTCACCAGCAAACCATATTATCCGCTAATCCTAGGTAAAAGGTTTGGTGAAAATTCATGTTTCCAATGATCCTTTTTCACACTCCAATGTCTAAACATTAGATTGCTGTTGAAACAATGTGATCTTTAATGCAATTTTCATGATAAATAAATTTGCAAGTTTAATTATTCACTTTCAGATATTAGCTTTCAATTGATAATTAGCTCAAGTCTTGAGCGTATGAATACTAATTGAATCTGGATTTTTTGAAAACATCAGTTAACCATTTGCTTGAGATTTTAAAGCTTTTTTGCAAAAGGCAAAACATTTCAAATTGAAATGGTTTTACCGAGTTTCTGTTGAGTTTAATTTTGTCATCAAACAAAACCTAATTTCAGTGAAAATGATTGTTTGATTTATCGTTTTTGCCCATTTCCAATTTGATTGTTTCCATAATTGAAATGAAATCAATTTAACTTGTAATTATTATTTCCATTTCTATGCACAATTGAATGTTGGAATATTTCCATTATATTAATAATAAAAGGTAAAAATTGGATTGACTAGTTGATTTGTCATTTAGCTTTAGCTGTTGCTTGTTCACAGCAGGGAATTGACATAAACCAAAGTGATCCATCACCATCTTCATCATCACCCTCATCCCTTCATCATATTCATCATCACGACATTAAATACGATAGTATCGAAGGTAAATCATCTGTCGATGAGTCAAAAAATCGATCCCATCAAACGAGTATAACTGTAAACAGAGAAAGGAAAGAGAAGAGAAGCAAATGCTGGCAACATCTAATTGCTATTCCCTTGACCATTCCGGTTGAAATGTTAATTAAGTTTGTTGTTTCATCTTCTTTCCATCAACAGCTCTTCTATCTGCCAGTTTACGAACCTTTCAAGCTCACGCCTGTGATGGTCAACAGTTAATATTGGAGTGTTTACCCAATACCGTGATTAACATTTATTTGGTTAACTATGGACGGACAACGGGATCACAAGTTTCCAATAACCTTTGCAAACAATCAGCAAATCATCAGCTATCATCTTCATCTTTTCCCTCATCTTCATCACCATCCCATAATGATAAAAGCTCACCTTTAAATCCCTCCAAGATGATTGCTTTGGAAGCAACTTCATCAAGTTATGATCCAGCCAAGCTAATCAATCAAACAGCAATTCACTCTAAACCAGACTGTCAAACCACTGATAATCTTAAGGTAATTTCTCATTATTATCATCTTCATTTATACCTTTAAACCACTCCCAATGATAACACATATTCATCCACATCTTCATTTGGATATCTCATTGAGAAGAGACAAATTATCATCATTAACCATTAATAGTCAATTTATTTGAAAAAAAAGAGACAAAAAAGGTTTATCGAAAAGTGAATCTCTCGCCTTTTCCCATTAATTGGACTTTTGTTTTCACTTTAATTTATTAGGTTTACTCTGTTTTTGGGATAAAATTATTAAATAATATGTAAAGTAACTTGAATTTACATTTATAGCATGAAATTACTTTTTATTAATTCAGTAAATCATCTTTTAAATTTGTCATTTCTCTTCCAAATTGATCAGTCAATGAAAATCAAGAAAACTTGCATCAATCAAAGTGTTTAAAAAAACATGTTGCAAACGTTGAAAAAATGCTAAACATGAAGGAAAATGTTACAAAAATTGAAGATAATCTTTCCGTTTCCTTTAAAGATGCTCAACATTTGAATGATTTTTTCAATGAACCATAAGGCCTTTGAATCTTTCCAGCCTTTTACAACTTATTGGTCAACTTTAATTACATATGCATTGTCTGTTATCAACTAAATTTGCTAATTAATTAAAAAAGATAGTAAACCAGCTAATTAATGATATTATTAATAATAACCAGAGAACGGAAAGATATGCTATTCTTTTATGCAACTCATATGTGAGAATATATTCACAGAATATGTACCAAGAATATTTAATTCTTAATTGAAAAATACCTTCTTGTTTCCTCTAAATCTATGATTTTAAAAATCTTATCTAATCTAAAAATGATCAAGATATGACCAGAAACTTCGAGAAGCAAAAAAACTCATTTTTAGATAAAGGAGGATGTCAAATTTAATAGGGAAAATTGCCTACAATTAAATCATTTTTTGTTTTGCGTTTCTTATGTATTTTTTTATGCTGATTCTAAAAATAAAAACCATTTCGCGATCGAAAGAACCGTTCGCAAGATATTCACGAAAAAAACAAAGCAAATCGAGCAAACGGATATGATGAAGTGGCATATAGCGAAAAAGTAAAATTGATACGTTTTTATAGTAACTCGCTAGTGCAGAGTTCATATTTGTTATTGAAATAGAGGAAATATGATGCAAAAAGAAGTCAACATTGAAAATACTGTCAAAACAATATTTTTGTCGATTTTTGTCCATGTTCCAGGTTGGTGCACCTAATGAAACTTATATGGTATATCTTTTAGATGATACTGATTGTGTATAAGAAAAATCATGGATTTAAAATCATGCAAAACAAGATATATATTGGAAAAGCTGTCTAAATCGGGAGTTGGTCTACTTTTGTCCATGTTCCAGGTTGGTGCACCTAATGAAACTCATATGGTATATTTTTTAGACGATACTGATTATGTATAAGAAAAATCATGGATTTAAAATCATGCAAAACTAGATATATATTGAATAAGCTGTCTAAATCGGGAGTTGGTCTACTTTTGTCCATGTTCCAGGTTGGTGCACCTAATGAAACTCATATGTTATATTTTTTAGACGATACTGATTGTGTATAAGAAAAATCATGGATTTAAAATCATGCAAAACTAGATATATATTGGAAAAGCTGTCTAAATCGGGAGTTGGCCTACTTTTGTCCATGTTCCAGGTTGGTGCACCTAATGAAACTCATATGGTATATTTTTTAGACGATACTGATTATGTATAAGAAAAATCATGGATTTAAAATCATGCAAAACTAGATATATATTGAATAAGCTGTCTAAATCGGGAGTTGGTCTACTTTTGTCCATGTTCCAGGTTGGTGCACCTAATGAAACTCATATGTTATATTTTTTAGACGATACTGATTGTGTATAAGAAAAATCATGGATTTAAAATCATGCAAAACTAGATATATATTGAATAAGCTGTCTAAATCGGGAGTTGGTCTACTTTTGTCCATGTTCCAGGTTGGTGCACCTAATGAAACTCATATGTTATATTTTTTAGACGATACTGATTGTGTATAAGAAAAATCATGGATTTAAAATCATGCAAAACTAGATATATATTGAATAAGCTGTCTAAATCGGGAGTTGGTCTACTTTTGTCCATGTTCCAGGTTGGTGCACCTAATGAAACTCATATGTTATATTTTTTTTACGATACTGATTGTGTATAAGAAAAATCATGGATTTAAAATCATGCAAAACTAGATATATATTGGAAAAGCTGTCTAAATCGGGAGTTGGCCTACTTTTGTCCATGTTCCAGGTTGGTGCACCTAATGAAACTCATATGGTATATTTTTTAGACGATGCTGATTATGAATAAGAAAAATCATGGATTTAAAATCATGCAAAATTAGGTAAATATTTGAAAGTTCAAAATTCATTTGTTTAATTATTATTTGATTTTTTGTTATTTTTTATATTCATTTTTTTGATCAGGAGTATATTTTAACAGTTTATTAACTCAATCTTCTTCGCTCGAGTCTACTTGATCTCGCACTCTTGTGGCGAATTCAGCAAGATGTGCTTTCTGATAGGCAAAACAGACACGATAACCTTCAATGGGACACAATAATCCTTATGAATATTCTGATCGAAATTTCGATCAGAGTAATAAAACAATACAAAAACAGATTCAAATAGCAGATTTTGATGATTATGATGATTATAATAATAATTATGATAATGATTTTAGTTAATTCAATGATAACAAAATGACAAGAGAGGAACAATGATAATAAAAATGATGCAGAAACAGAAACAGTGGCGATTACAACTAAAAGAAGGCTCAAATAAGCTTTTTTGCAGGTTCGATTTGGGCGGTAACGCATTAACATTTGTCATGTGTGAATTGACCGATAACACATTTATTTTTGTCATTTAAGACTTGAACGGTAACGCATTAGCATTTGTCATGTGTGAATTGACCGATAACACATTTGTTTTTGTCATTTAAGACTTGACCGGTAACGTATTTGTTTTTAGATTGTGTTTGACTTGAACGGTAACGCATTTGCATTTGCAGGATATAGCATTGAAGATATTTCACGCAAATGACTCTTCTCTAAAAAGCCACCAGATGTCTCTGCTTATGATCCTTTTGATCACGTGACGAAATTATGCAAATCAAATTGAAATGAATTTATCTCTATTGATGATTAAAATATCCACAACCTTTGACAATAATAATACGTTCTGCCATACGAGGTACTGAAATTTGAGTTAACTCGGCTGCTTCGCTCGCATGGCAGAAAATTGTAAAGAAAGAAGTAACGAAGAAGAAATACAACTATGTATTGAGACTTTGAAAAGTTTTATAGATATAGTAATGTTTTTGTACGATTGACTATTGTTAAGAGAAGAGAAATGTGGGTAAACGACACAAGATAGCCATATCTCTATCGGATCAGCAACTAAATAGCAAAGAAGCTTGCAATTAATGTAATAAATGTTAAAATGGGACCCAAAACGAAGAACATATGAACTCTAAAATGTTTAACAGTAAAGCATAGGATTTTAAATAAAGGATTCAATCTTAAGCATTCCTTTGATCATTTAATCCATTTTTTCTTGGAAACAATATATTTACTATAAGGCTGCTTAACATTGAATCCTTTATTTAAAATCCTATGCGCTTCTATTAAACATTTTTGTGTGCAACTAAATTCACCTTGCTTTTGGTTTCCATTTATAACATTAATCACATCAATTGCAAGCCTCCTGGCTATCAATTTGGTTACTGATCCAAGAGAGATATTATTGCTTTCAGCTGGATCAAATACCCACATTTCTCCTGCCTTTATGATGACCAATCGTACATGTGCATCACAATGCTCGTTAAGCAATCCATTATATGAGGAGGTCACTAGTAGAACCGTGTTGACTAACTTTAATTGTAGCCTAGCAGCTTCTGCAGCAACACTAGCACTACAAACAAGGTTAGTCAACTCTTTGTCTACCAGTGGCCCGCATATAATGGATTGCTTGGCATCTCTGATGCACACGTACTTGTCGAAAAGTGAAACTCCTCGAACAGTTACGAAACGATTACTATATCTATAAATTTTTTTCAAAATCTCGTTATAACTTTTCCATAGTGAGATTTCTTCTTCGTTACTTCTTGCTCTACAGTCTTTCGAATAATGCAGAAGCACTTTCAACTCTTTATCTAGAGCTTTTTTACTTTTTTCCATTTTTAAAAATATCGCAAAAGACACAGTTAACATACAAACAGTCACAGATATAAGGTTGAGGTAAGATTTCACAGCCAGTGATAATCATCAATGGCATGGAAAACTTTTTAAAAAACTAACTGAAATATTTCCTAAATATCTCAATATAATTCTGGATCTGAAGTTTTAGGATTGGTGACTTGATGTTTGGCTATTGTGAAGATTCATGAAAGGATAACAAACTGTAAAGAAAACAGCAATATTCAACCGTGCGAAGTTTCAAAAAATCAGCTGGAACAAATTCCATATGTGTTCATAATAAATATTTCGGAGAAGAAATTCTAAGTATGGGAACTTGATATTTAGTAATATTCAAGATCTGTATAAATGCAATTGGTCATGAAGAAAACAAGGATATTCAACCGTGCGAAGTTTTAAAAAAATCGTAAAAATTCTATTATATATGCATTTTTAATCTTGACTAGTTTTGCATGATTTAATTCCAACATTATGTTATATGTAATTCGTTATTTCTTATTATATATATCACCGCAGTTTCATTATGCACATCGATCTGTGACAAGGAAATCAAGTGAGCAAAACATTTGTAGACACTCAGTAATATATTTGGGTCACATTTAATCATTTTTCTTTTATTTCAATATCAAATATGAAATCAGCACTGCAGGTTGACTGTATAAAGAATCTTCATTGAGTTTTACAATGTTTTTCATACCCTTTTTCATCATATCTGCTCTCTCGATTTTCTTTGTTTTTTTCGTGAATATCTCTCAAACGGTAACTCCGATAGAAAAATGGTTTGCATTATTGAAATCAGCATAAAAAAATACACAAGAAAAATTTATTCTCAAAGTGATCTGAAAATAGGCAACTTTTGACATCCTCCTTTTAATTTAATTTGAAAATTTAGCTAAAAAACAAGCTAAAAAGACAAGAATATACTCAAGAATTTAATATGTGTAAGAATATGTAAGAATCAGATTTATGCTTCATATTCCACATATGTGATTTTCCGTTCTCTGATAATAACACACCAAAGAGATTTGGTTCAATTGTTCAACTTGGGAACCGTTTAATTAACGGATACAAAGTCTATTATCAGGTCATACAAAAGGTCAAAAAATTCAAACCAGAAAAAAAGCAACACAAAAGTTCGTCATTTGTTGTTTTTTGGTTGAAAAGGCCATCTATTCTGGGCAAGAAAATTTGCGCCAAATTTGGAAGCCTATTTAACCGTGCAAGTTTAATTGGTTGATCTCTCGAGTAAGATAAAGATGATGTGATGAACAGAGAACGGAAAGATATGCTATTCTTTTATGCAACTCATATGTGAGAATATATTCACAGAATATGTACCAAGAATATTTAATTCTTAATTGAAAAATACCTTCTTGTTTCCTCTAAATCTATGATTTTAAAAATCTTATCTAATCTAAAAATGATCAAGATATGACCAGAAACTTCGAGAAGCAAAAAAACTCATTTTTAGATAAAATTTTAATTTAATTTGAAAATTTAGCTAAAAAACAAGCTAAAAAGACAAGAATATACTCAAGAATTTAATATGTGTAAGAATATGTAAGAATCAGATTTATGCTTCATATTCCACATATGTGATTTTCCGTTCTCTGGTGATGAAGATGAAAATGATGATCAAGAAGGTAAAGATAAGGATTGGGAGTTGCAGAGCAAGTTACACTGTTTGATATATTATAATAATAAATACCATGTCAGGGTAACTTGAGCATTAAATTTTGTTCACCAATTTGGCTAAACCATCAACAGGGAAAAGCCTTAAAAATACAGTCTTTTTTAAAGTTTGTTTTTCTTACAGAATCAACCAACTAAATCCTTAGTTATTTCATTTTGAAGCTTTTTTTGTCTTCGACTGTTCCTTCCTTCCTTTCCTTTCTTCCCCTTCTTCCTCATCATCACCAGCATCTTTATCTCGCCAGTTTCATCTTCACTTTCACATTTACGTTGATTCAAGATTCATAATTTGAAAAGTAACACCCAAAACGATAATTTATTTTCCTCCTTTTATGTAGCAACAATTTAACCAACAATCAATCAACTTGAATCAACAGTCTTTTCCATTTTATTCATCTATCAATTAAATTATCATAATGTTATCTTTTCTAATTTTCAGTTCAATAATCAGATGACTTTTTCCCATTTTCAACTTATTCTCAAGTTTATTTCAAAGTTATTCAGTAACAAAGTTGCCAACAATGAGCATTTACAATTTGCAAAAGATGAGCATTTAATGGGCAACAACGGGTGAAAAGAAAAAGCAATTTAATCAAAAATTTGCTTCAACTTGATGTTTCAATTTTCATCCTTTTTCCACCTAGAATTCAATTCTCTGTCAAATCAGGATGAAGAAATTTGAAAATGCAACTCTTTTCGCAGTTTGATTTTTGAAGGAAAAATTGCCTTTGTCTCGATGCTTTTCAATGAATAGAGAGCAAAACCAACTCTTAAGATTTTGTTTCATCTCATTTTACCAACGGTTTTCAGACTCATTTAAGCGGGAATTTTTACAGCGCCACATTTTGACCTTGGCCTTGTTTGCTCTGAAAGACTCGCTTTTAATGGTAAAGGATAATTACTATTGGCTTATTTGTTACTGATTTAGACAACAACACTTTAATACGATTGGAATACAAAAACCGCTGATGCATTTTCTTATTTTCCTTTTCAAATGACATTTTTCCATCTTTGCTCTTCTTCTTTTTCTTCTTCTTCTTCTCCTCTCATCTTGTTTGCATCTTTCAGCCAGTTTCATGTTACACTTGGTCTTCTCTACCAATAAACAAAAAGATTTGAACATTGACTCATTTGGGGTCCATCATGATGTCCACTTTTCCTCTTCTCGCTTCTCCTTTTGTCTGCCCCTTATGATATATATTTTATGTCCACTCAGCACTTGGGTTCAGTTGTCAGAATTCATCTTTTTTTATCTATTCCCAATTAGTTATGCCTCACTCGGTTAAGGTCATTAAGGTTACACTTGAGTTTTGGCCAAGAAAAAGGACAGGCTGGATGATAACATGATATAGTGTCTATGATAATCGGACAATTATATTGATATGAATTACATTCAATTCCGTAATAAAAAAAAGAAGAGGAGAAATGATGAAAAGTAAAGATTTTTCCTTGTTTGGCTGAGGTTTCATGTTGAAGATGAAAGATAAGGCAGATTCACGTTATGGTCAATTTAATTCACTAAACCAAATGGACTTTTAGTTGAATAATGCTGATTACAGGAATTCAGTCCAATTATAATGTGACCATTTTCATCAGGCAAACATTACCATAATCGCCATAATAAACATGAAATGAGATGTTCAATTGACTACAATTTTGTCACATTTTAAGAAATTACAATTTTGTCTTAACTAATTGTTTCACTTTCCCAATTTACAGTATTCATTGTTGAACAAAGTGGAAGAAGCTTGTCGAGAGAAGCAAATTTGTAAAATAATGACTGACCCTGCATCATTCGCAGGAATTGACCCTTGTCCAGGAATCACAAAGTATGCTGAAGTTGCCTACAAATGTCGTCCAAGTAAGTATTGATTGTTCACCTTAATTATGATAACATGATTGTAAATATTTGAGTTTTGCCTTTACACCAAACCTTTCCTTTCTTCATTTGAAAAAGAAAGATAACTTTACTTTTCTTTCAGATTCCCTGAAGGAAACTGGGAATCAAATAATAGATTGAATCACAAGTATATTTAAGTGATAAAAATGCTTGATAATATGCATATTCAGTGATAAATTACTTGACAAACAATTGTATTAATAACTCTTGTTCCTCTGCAGAATCATGAATAGAACCAGAATATTTACATGTTATCATCACAATTATTGTATATTTTTCCTGTAAAAACTTGTTTATTGATTATTTTTCTCTTCTCTTCTCTTCGTTTCTCTCTTCGCTTCATAATTGATTTATGCTTTTATCACTCAATTACTTTCCATAAAATTAATCATGACTCGGTTTAGATACATTTTACAATAAAATTGTTTGTGAAGATAACAAGATGAGATTATCATGTAAAAAGTATCATCGGATCATGATTTACTCTGCATTTTTTGGATCAACTAAAACTGGTGTAGTTGAATGTCCTCAGGCTGGCTCATCATCGCCATCAATAAGCAAAGGTAACCATGAGGAATGCTCAATAAGTTTGACAACTGAAAAAGTTGTTGCTTCATGCAATGGCCTGAGAAACTGTGAATTAATTGCAAACAGGGAAACTTTTGATAAACCCGGTTGTTCCAAATCAACTAGGCTTCATCTTAAAATTGTTTATGCCTGTGTCCGTAGTGAGGTGCTCAAAAGTTCAATCGGTAAATCATCATCATCTTCTTCTTCTTCACCATCAACATCACTCTCTTCATCCCCAGGAGGTTCAAGTGAAATGATTTATCCGGATGAAGTGACACCCAATGAAAAGAGTCCAGGTAAATCATCTTACGACTCTTCCACAGTTGATTACTCTGGTTACATGGGAGCACCTCGAGTGGCACCGGAAGAGGAAGATAAAGATTCATCATCCCAAGTGACTCCTCCATCATCTGTTATCTCCTCTGAATCTTACCTTAAATCAAGGGAATCTCTTAATGATCCCATTCGAGTGCCTATTAAGGATGGATTAGGAGCCAGTTTACCAGATTCTGATGATCCATATCACAATAAGTCAACATTATTTCATCCAAAGAAAGCTCTTGGTTTTATGGTTGATTGGTTATCAGCTTATAAATTTATCAAAGGTTAGTTTTGTTCACAATTAACTTGATATATTATGGTGATTCCATTTTGTGCCCAAAAGTGCAAAGCCAATTGTTGATCAATTTTTTATTCAACAAAAATTGCCTTTTCTTTCCTCTTTCTTCATAATTTAATTTAATAAAAAGGATTGTCAAGGTTTACTGTTTTTAATCGTCAGTCTTGTTCATAGGAAATCAATTTAATTATTAACATTATTTAATGACAAAACAAATTAGGTTGAACAGCGATGGAAAAGGCAGATGAAATAATTTTCCCATTCAAAGTAATTAGATTTGAGTTTTAATTGATAAATGAAAAATGTTGCTACAACCAGTGTAAACAATGGACCATTTAATTGAATGGAAACCTGTCAATGATCAATGTAATCATGTAATCATGTAATCATGACCAGAACAAAAAAAGAAGAGAAAAAAAAAGAAAAGTCTTTAATGTCAATTTGTACATAACCTTTTTATTCTTGTTTGCTTTGAACAAGGAGAAAAGTAAAACAAGGTAACCCTGAAAGACCATTTATCTTGGATAATCTCTTGTATTCTGGATCCATTTTATCACAATTGTTTCTTGTGTTCAGAGTTATTATCCAAGGAACATCCCAGGTATTCAGCTGAATAGCTATTTAGAAAGGGGAAAGAAAAAGGTTGGAAGAAGAAGAAGAAGGAAAGTCTTAGAAATAAGGTAAAGAAACAAATAGAGCAAAAGACCTTTGGGTCAATAGTTTAAGGCGAGGGAAGAGAAAAGGAAGAGATGAAGATGAGGATGAAGACGAATAAGAAAAGAAAAATGTTGATTGATAAGATGGATCACTTTTATTGACCATTTAAAGTGGTTTTTCGAGAGAATCTCTTATTTTTCTTTTTCGCTTTTTTTCCCTTCGTTTCTCAAGATGTAACGTTTGATGAACCTTGATTACTTACCATTTAAGTTTGACAGTAAACCCAAGCTTTTACCTTTAAATGGACGGAAATTTTGACCTAAATGGTGTTACCTTCTAACAGTACAACTCTCAGGTTGACCAGTGTTTTTATGCAAACAAAAAACCTAACAAGTTCAATCTATTACAAGTAACCTGATAAACGTTAATTCAACTTGTATCAGCTCACTTTACCTTGTTTATTATCATTACAACAGTTTACTTGAAACAAGTAACTTTTTTCTTCTTTCTTTTCCTGTTTTCTCAATTTTCAAAGACAATCTTGTCTTAACAACTCGCATTTTACCTTTAATTCAACTTACCAAATTGAGATACCAAATCCCAAGGAGGCTTATTAAAACTTAATATCTTGACTTTCCTCTTCCTCTTCTTCCTCTTATGCTATGTAAAAACTCCCAATGAGACTTTGCGTGATAAACAGCAACAACAGTCTAGCAAAAACTGAGTTAACTCCCTGTACTACTCAACTTTATTTCATCTCTGTTCCTCTTCTTTACTGATTCAGATAGAAATCATAAAGGCCATTGAATTGATAACAATGAAAACCAAGTAGCAACTCTTTTTATTCAATATAACCTCTAATGGTTATTATCTTCATTTTTTTTCTCTCTCCACAAAATCTTCACTCTCTATTCAATTGTTGACTTTTAACTTTCATGGAAAAGAAAAATATCTTTCAATTTAAAAATATTATACTTCATATTGACCTAGAATTGACTTTTTTTTTCTTCCCATTTTTTGTTCTCAATTTTTTCTCACAGATAAAACTGAAATTATCATAATCTGTTTAATCATGTCGATTGTTGTTGCATCGCTTTTGTTTCTCGTCTTCCTCTCAACCAATCAATTAATTATTCAAAGATTGAAATTAAATGGTAAACCAAATAATCAAAAGAAACCTTGTAGTCCTAAAAAGTCATCATCACCTTACGCTGGAATCAAGGGAAGATGTGAAGTTGATGGATTGGATGATACAACCGTGGATCAACTGTTGGAGGAACTTGATCCAGTTCTGGTTCATTCTGTTGGAATAGCAGATCCTCTATCAAACCTGGCCATTTCTTCATCCCATCACAGTTTCCATGATTTTCGAGCTCATTCAAAGCCTCTCATAACCGATGGACTTCCCTATCCAGCCAATTCTGGTCAAACATTGAGTTTCACTTCAAGCTTAAGTCGAGGAGCAGGTAATCGACTTTCCTTTGGCAGGCCCATTCAACCACCCACAGCTCCAATGACAATTACACCAGCCAGTCCAACATCAATAAATTGCCATTTAATGGCAGATTCTAATCCAAGAGCCATGTCGGGCACTGTAAACAGCTATTTTTGATCTAATTTAGTTTGGCCTTAACCAATCCCAACTGTTTTGCCATTTAAGCTTCAATAACCAAAGACCAAAGTGTATTTTATACTCAACCTGACAAACCAAAGCCATTGCACATATATACATACAAATATATATTTTTATTTTACCATTGAATGCAAAATAAATGAAAAATCAATAACAGGTTTATTGAAGCAAACTGATCTTCTGATATCAGTGACAATGACATTGACCAGTTCAATTTATTCAAAGTTCAGCTCATCAACTCTTGGAAATAATCTGGAAAAATCAAAATGATCCTTGACTGTCAATCCAAAATTTGACTAAACCATTGTTGAATCACTAGAGACGACAAGAAAAGATGATTGTAATTGTCATCGCCTTAATTGTTAATATAATGTAACTACTTCTGTATAAAATGACATTATCATTGGCAAATTGTCTTGATAATTTTCACACAATCTTTTTAAGCAAACAAAAGACAAAAAATGATGAAAACAAAGCAAACTTGTATTATTATGCCAAACGTATTCACTTGAAGAGAAAAGTGTTGAACGTGATTCGAAATTTTGATTGTGAATAATGATAATAATGAATTTGTGAATTGCGATAAACAAAGCAACTTTAATTACAAGTAAGTAAAGGAGCAATTAAAAGTGTCATAATAATGAATAGTTCAACTCTTCCTGATTTACTGATTACCAAATCAATAAATTTGTTACTATTTCTGTATCTAAGATGAAATTGACAAAAAAATGAATAACTCTGTTCTACTTGGAACAATATCAATCTCAATTATTATATTATCATCAATTGACTTCCTAATTTTAATTTGATGCAAAAATCGAAGCAAAATTAAAAGTATTTACTTTGAAAGTTAATTTGGTTTCTTCTTCTTCTTCTTCTTCTGGGTTTACAATCAATTGTTTAAACCCATTTTTGGGTTCAAACCTTTTACCCTAATCAAGAATGTCAATGTTAACTTTCAATTAATAACAGTTGCTGACAAACAAATGGACCAACTTTCAATGGTAAAGCATTAAAAAGTGTTTTTCATTTAAATCATTCAAAGTGATTTATGATGATTATTCAAAGCTAATGATAAATTCAAGTTTCCATTTACATCTTGATTGACTTTTGTTATCTTCATGGAGCACTAATTTCCCATTCAGAATTGACCAGAACAAAAGTGAAACCTCAATCTTTCAAAGGCCTTTTCCTTTTCCTTATTGATTTATAATAAATAGATTGGGTTGCAAAGTCAACGCCTAAGATGGTCAACATTTCAATGTCTAATTATTATCGTTTAATTTTGATATAATTTTTGCTTCAAGGTTTCATTTAATTGCTGGACTTGATGAGTCCAGATGTAAACAATGATAAAAATGGCATTTTTTATGGCTACTATTATTGCCCTTTTAATTGATGAAATGATGCCTTAATTGGCAATTTAGTTGGCGCAATAACAATCACAAAAATTGTATTTCATTTGAAAACTGAAAGGAGAAACATGTTCATTCAAATTAACTCTGAAATTCACTTAATCATTAAATTAATATATAATTCTGGTAATGCTTAGTCAGGTTGTTCACTAAATCAATTTACTTTCATTGTAATATTGATTTATCTCTCTACCTTGATTCAAGTCTTTCTGGTTGCTCAGTTTCTCGTCAGTTTCACTAATAACTTTAATCATTTCAAATGATTCTTTCAATGTTTGCTAATTTCCATAAATCAATGATACCGTTTTATATTATTATTTTATTTGAACAATTGTTTTTTATCCCTTTCCTTGTGTGGCACAATTACAATTGAGCAAATTTTAGAGGAACCTTAAATCGCCCAAAGGGCACATTCCTTTTATTGTCTGATTACAAATTTTCAACCAACTTATCGCCTTAAGCATTCAGATCACTTAGTTGTAGCTCTTATTGATTCTAGTCAAATTGGTTGAATATTTAGTCTAATAACATGCTTAGAATCAGGAAATTCAATTGTTATTTTGCTTTCTTTTCCAGATTCTTTTTCCAGATTCATTTTTGGCTTTACTTTCTCATGTTCATGTAAGCTTTACATTTACATTTAACCTTTTTTCGGGTTAATTTATTTACTTAAGATCCATGTAACTCAACTGTTTAAATCCAATAACAAATATGGAAATAATTCAATGAAAAGTAAAACCAAAGATATAAGTTAACTGAAATATTGAATTCTGATACTAACCTGGGATAGATTATTATCTGGATATTTGATAAAACTTGATTGCTTCAACAAAATGTGCTTCGGTTGCTTTCATTTATTAAATTACAGAGCAATTTATTATGGATTCAGTTAGGTGACTTTTGTATCAGCCTTTATGCTGGCATCAACCAACTAAATTGGTGGAAAAATCGTAAGCCTAATGAAACAATGGAAGATGAAAGATGAGAAAATGATTCAAATGAAATGGGCTTCGAGCTTGAAAGTGATGGAAATACGTAACATTGATTTGAATTTTTAATTAATATATTTTTCAGAATAACCGAAAACTTGTAATATCTTTTAAATGAAGATATAGTTATTCACACTAAACAAATATTATAATTGTTATTTTATCTTAAAACTAATTTAGCGAAATATTGGTTTGTATTAAAGATAACAGGTAACAGATATATATGAATGTAAATGTTTTAGGTATCAAATACTTTAGTTATTTATGTACAGAAAAATGTCAAATAGATTTTAGTAGGTGCTACTCCCCGAAATGTAAGACCCTTTGTTAGGAATTTGTTTTATGTTTATCTCTAGATGAAAATGGTTCAATTACGACAGGACTATTTTGAATTTTAGGCTCGGAATAAGCGCCAATGAAATTATTTGCGACCAGCACAGCGTCATGAACTGATATAAATACATTGTTTTGTCCGACTTCTTGGAAGAAATGATCCTTTGACAACATCTGAATAACATGTGGCGCACAGCCGGCTAAAAAGAATCTGATTCCAACTTGTCCAAACTCTTGAGCAGTTATTTTGAGTCCTGTCACTCCGTTGGCATCGATATAAGACAGCATGGAACAATCGACAATAACAATACGACATACTCTAATCACAGAGGCCCATTTCGGGTTGGTCATCAACTCTATTTGACTATCCAATGATCGAATGTCTTTCTTTGATCGTCGGCGTCCTTCAGGGAATTTGTTTTTTCGTAAATTTATCAGCTCACTAAGTAAATAAGAAATTCCAAATGGTAAAGGGCTAAACATCTAATTTTTGAAATTTAAGTTATCCTTACTTTAAATCAATTCCAATTTTTTTGAGCATATCACTCTTGAAAAACTCAAGACTGGCGAAATGAAGGGGTCCACAGAATTGATAAATCTTGATTCCTTCAATACTGTTGGCAGCAACATATTTTTTGACTGGAACATAAACATCTGTTCCATTAATCGGTCCGAGTAAATAAGTCTTTGGCCTAGAAACAATAAAATTTCATCCATTTTGTTGAGTATTTAGAAAAAGATATTTCAATCTAAATTGATAAAGAAGATTGTGGAATTCTTACCTTGATGATTTGTAAATCAAAATGAGAAGTGAACTCGCTAAACTGAAATAAAGACCCAAGTCGATATCCAGAATAATGACTGAAAGAAAAGTTATCATCCAAACAGCCTAATTTTTTAAAATCAATTGAAAAAATTAATTTAAAACCAAAAATTAAAAACATTAAAAACATTAAAAACTTTGGACATTTCCAAATAAAACTCAGCAAAATTGTCTAGTAAATAAAAAACTACTTACGCCATCTAGCTTTGAAATTTTCCAATACATATGGAATTGTCTTGATTGAGCAAGTAATCCTCTCAATGCAACAGCAATAATTGAAGCCAATACACACTATTTCGTAATTGTTTGATTAGTAAAGTGAAAGTGACTAGTTTAATTATTCTTACTTACATTTGGAAGTTGGTCAAGCAATGGACTTAGATACATCAGGACAAGGAAAATGAGAAAGCTGTTTATAATACTGACTAACTGTAAAAATGGAAATAATTTTAAGATTGTATCTTCGTTTTCAAGTTTACAAGAAATTATTGTCAATTACCTGAGTTTTACCACCAGAAGCTTCTTGAGTGACACTTCTTGGCAAAGAAGCAGCCACCGGTAAACAAGAAAAGAGGGAGCCAAAAAAATTGGAAACTCCGATGGCAAACAGTTCTTGATTAGGAACAACATTGTACCCATGTTTGCGGCCATAAATTTTACCAATCGATAACGCAATGGTGAATCCGACCAAAGCCAATGGAATTGATTTCAAAGCTACAATTTGTACAATATCCCAGCGAGGTAGATCAGGACCAGGCAACCTATCAAAACCAAAACGCAACAGCAATTGATGTTACATATACATATGTATATTGTTGTAGGTTGTCTTTGAACTTTTTACAATATGTATCTTATTCAACAACCCGTTATATTTTTAATCTATATCTGTCTCAATCCAGCATTAATATCATCATTTGGACGATAAAAGCCTAGATCATGTCCTAGATTAGAGGCTTAATGCTTGTGATATATTAGTCATTTTATTGGTGTACGATCGAGCTTTTGGATATACTGCTAAGTCTGATAACTTGAAAATGAGACTCACCCAGCTTGTATGTGACCAACAACAGGAACGCCATAATTTTCATGGAAATTGAAAATCGTCGAAAAAAAAGTTGCTCCAATAACAACCAACAATTCAATCGGAAATGGTATTTGGATTCCTTTATTGAAAAGCCACTTATTTATGTATATTTTTGAAAACAACAATATGCATATGCAGATGAAAGATATCAATATACAAGGAATCTTTATTTTTGTCCATTCTTCTATCAGATCTAATACTGTGCGGACAATGGCAAAATAACCACTTCTGTATGGAAGATGAACTCCTGTCAAGTATCGAAGCTGGGATGTGAATATGTAGAGAGCTGCTGCTGTCGTAAAGCCCGACAAAAACTGATCTGAGAGGTAGATTGAGATAAAACCTAAACGAAGTAAAGATCCTAATGGCATAATTACTCCCATAACGAAACTGATTGCAGCAGCAATTTCAGCGGGTGAAAGTTTAGGAGTTGATGGCATCGTTGGTTGCATCGTCGTTTGTATTGTTGGTGAATTAATAAATGAAGTAGTTGTTTCAATCGCTGATTCAGTCACAATTTCACCCACCATACCTTTTTCAATCCGCTCTAAACTCAGTCCAGCATCTTCCATTACTTTGACTATAATATTCCCAGTCATTACTCCAGAAACTATTGCAAATGCACCTAATTTGAGCAAATTACAAAACAATAAATGATTAAAATCAGTGCGATGACAGCAAAAAACAACAATATATAATATCTGAAGTATTTAATAGCAATTTTCAGTCTATTCAGTGTCAATTATCTTTATTGTAACTAACCAATTAATAGTCTTACCTCTAATAATTATAAGATCTTCTAAATTTAACTCGAGTTATTTACTATATATTGTAAAAAACAATGTTTAATATGAACCGATACAATTTCCAATCAAAATTGCAATCACAATCAATCATTCACAAGCAATTAGCAAAGCATTAATTTGTACAATCGTTGCATACCTAACCCTATTCAGTGAAAAGATTTATGTTTGTGATCATTTAATTTCCATATATTCGATTTGCACTATTCATTAATTGAAGTTTAATTATCATCATTACAATCAATATAATTATCTAACATTAATTGTGTAATATTAGCCAATAAAAATGGAATGATTCTTACCAATCGATGAGTGCCTTGAAGTCCCGAAAAGTGAGTACATAATGCATGGGAAAAAGGATGTATATAAGCCATGAACTGGAGGCACATGAGCAATTAAACTGTATCCCATACCTGTTAATTGAAAGAAAGCCGTTAGATAATCAATTATGCCATTTTAACTGAGTTCAATTTGAATGATAACAATTTTGATTTGCAAGCGAAAAAAAGTCTTATTCACTTTTAAAACTTATCTTCATAACCTTTGGTATGCTCTTGTGATTGCAAACTGTCTCATTAATAATGAGCCATTATAACTCTAATTTAATTTCAGTAAACAACATTCAACTTATCTATTTTTATTGTCTTCAAATGATATTGATCTGATTGAGGCTCAGAAGTCCTTCACTGATTTCAATGAAGTTGGACCTGAATCCAGTTAAATGGTTGAGACAATTGAATCCTTTCCAAAGATTAACACATTGATTACCAGAAAACAAAGTGAAACTCAATCAATTCAAAGTGTTTATAATCAGTTGATTTGAAAATAAACCAGAAACAAATTACTCACTTTGTGGCGCTTGAAAAATGGCAACAGTAAATCCAGAAATCAAATCGGCAAGTAACCATTCCTTAATTTTATAATTTTTAACCCAATCAATTATTGGGAAAACACTTTTAATGAAATCACCAGCTGAACAGGTAAAGGCTCCAATAAAATGGCGAGAAACTTTTGATTGCAATGTTTTCTTGATTGGTTCAACTGTTTCAAACTCTTCATTGAAATCACGAACTGAATAGGCGATACGATTGATGTTTAACCGAGGACTTGGCGGCATTGAATTAGAATAGCTTTTAACACCGTCAACATCACCATGTGGATCCATATCAACACCCAGGTTATCATGACCTGGGTCAATGGGTTTACGTCGGCTCATTGATGGTTATACTCTTGAACTTTTAACTTGAACTTGATCTGGTGGCTGGAAAAGTGGTGAAAGAGGACAAAATTTTCAAAATGTAAGACTAAATGAAACAGAAAGCAATTTACAAGTGAACTGTATTAAGGCTATCAACAATATAAAATATGAAGATACATGTGATTGATTGCGAGGCTCAGGTTGAATGAAGAGACAATTATTGTTGTTAAGAGAGTCTGTTTGAGTGGAAATGATGATAAAGAAGACAAATAGACAGAGAAGATTAAATATACATTTATAGTCTCGTTATGATGATTTTAAGCTTTCGACATTCAGCTTTTTCTTTAATTAACACTGTTCACTTTAACATCTTTACATCTTTATTTTTAAAACCAAATACTTTTTTTTGTTATTTGTAAATCACTTTTATTTAAATTACCATTTATCTCAATAAGGGTTGATCATTGAATAAAATTTAACTGAACAATATTATGAAATTGACCATGAAATTCAATGTTAATCTGTGTTCACTTTTACTCAGAACCAACAGCAATTGTTTAGGATGGATTTATTTGTTACTATCATTACTCAATGTCTTGCATATGAACAGATATATAATAACAATATAACAATATAAAAATACAATAAAAATATAAAACCATCAGATTAACCCTTATATACATAGATTTGTCTTATTTGTTTTTAAGATTATTCTAGTTACTATTAATCTAAATAATACCTTTGATTGTAATGGCTTTTTAAGTGTTGATTAATAGATAATTAACAGCTTGACAAATTAGATTTACATTAGATTTATTTGGAAATAAGAAGAAAATGTTTGTTAAATTAGGGTTGAATTGCAATAAGGGTTGTTTAGTAGGACAAGCATTTAATTAACCACATTTTTTCAGGGTTTTTCCATGACTTAATTACAATTATGTTAAGATGATCATTAATAATCATTATTAATTTCAATATGATAAATGTTATTTCACTTTAATCTCAACATTTTCAATAAAATCTGAAGAAAGCAAATCTTTTATTAAATTGTCAGTTCATTTGACTCCAACTGTAGGGTCTGTAGAGACAATCAATCGCACATAAACTAAGACATCAATTGAAATTAACCTAATAATTTTTTTTCCTTAAATTAATATGGAAATGTCGAGTCTATGACTGAATTGGATCACATTTGATTGAAGCTGTTCACAAGGTGTAACTTTATTGTAAGACCTTGATTGCTCTTGCAATTTAATTAATTGAAGCGTACCTAGGGCTGCGACTATTACAAATCAAACAACTCTTTGCTAAATTTAATCCATTTTTCGCTGTTCAGATAAACGAATCCTCTTTCAGATTATCATGGAAACTGTATTTGAAAAAAGGTAACTTTTATTTGTCTAGTTACGTTCATTGAGTTACTCAATTGTAATGTCCTCGAAATGATTTAAATATTTGTTTTATAAATGTGATTGTTAAAGTCAGAATGTCACTTTGATCATTTGATTGAAAAAAATTGCCATTGTCAACATTGTTTTTTAAGATTTTTTTGATTGATTTTGACAAGGATATCATGTCGTTGACTGATTCACGCTGAGTTATATTGTAATCAACAAAGGATGCAATAAACTAAATTAAAAAAATTATTTCTGTAGAGCTCAGTCTGAGCGAAGCGCAGACTAATCAGTTAAACGTTCACTTGATTTAAATTTCCACCACTAAAGGTATTAAATTCAATTTGTCAACTGATAACGAAGACTTTTCTATTCGTTTTTATACATTTCTCATCTTTCTTGTTATTTACGATGAAAAAATGATTGATCAAGCAAAATGTTGAATAATTGGAAACGATTTTTGGTCATAACTTTTAAAAACAAATCCGATGCTGAATATACTGGATCCTGGATCAGGCCTTAAGTTAATGTAATTTATTTTCACTATTTTATAAAAATTTTGTGCTTATATTTTGTCATCGTCTTTCAAAGAATTGATAAGATTGTTTACAACAAAATTTAATTGTAAATAAATGAAATTTATCATTTTGACGAAACTTTACTGAAATTTTTTGTTTGTCGATACTTGGATTAGATATTTTTATGCCTTATTAATGCTATAATAAATAAGTATCGACTCTGAGATCTGATCCCATTGCTTGTTGTTTTGCTTACACCATTTTACCCGGCATTTCAAACTCTAAACATAGAAAATCCATTTTTTTGATAATTTCATTTTTTGAGAGCTTTCTTATTTATTCAGGTTACATTCAAAATGTCATTGCAGTGTAAAATCGAAAATGCAGGAATAAAAGGTATGTATTTGTTGTGAAATATGTTTCTACTTTTTGTTTACTTTCATCTTGTCATGTTTTTTGATTTTTTCAATAGTATTTGCTCAAGCAATTAACTGCTGTTGTAAATTAGGAGAAGATATATATTTAGACGCCAATGCTAACGAGGTAAGTTATTTAAACATATCATGTACCATTTTCTATCTATGAAAACCAGTTAGACTTAAACCCGATATCTCTGTCAATTTAGCTAACCATCAAAGTCCTCAACGAGCCTTATAAATCTGCATTTATGATGATTTCATTTGATAGTAGCTTTTTTGATACTTATCAAGTTGAAGGACGCTGTTCTCCCAACGACGATATCACAAACGATGATGGGTCGCAAAATAATATGAACAGAATCAACAAAACTCCAAGGATGTATTGTAAACTCAAAACTAGGGTAAATTGCATCATTTTTAATATGTCAACATTATCCTGACTTGCCTTGTTTCAGTCTTGTCTTTTAGCTTTCAAAAAAGAGAAAAATTTAGTCAAAAATATGGAACACTGTGAAATTAATATTAAATCATCTAGTGATTTTGCACAATTCAAGTTTGTGTATGACTCGAGTAAGTTAACATGTTTTAATATTAAATTTTTAGTTTTTAATGTTGATTTATTTTTCAAGAATGTATTAAGAAAATGGAGCTACCATTAGGATGTGATTTCTTAGATGTTAATGATGATATATTTCAAAATGGACAAAACAAAGTCACTTGTAAAGCGAAGTAAGTATGCTCATCTCTATTGTTTATTTAGTAAATTTTAATAATAATCATTTCGTCCTATCTTCTCCAGAATATTAGCTGATGTCTTGACATATTTTGCAAAAGAAGATGAATATATTACCATGAAGGCAACTCCACAGTCTATCGAATTTGAAACCCACTTTGCTGACAGTTTAGTTGATTATTAATCATTTTATCTACAATTTACTGATGAACTTTTTTTCCCTTAGGAGATAAAAGTGGAAAATTGACCAAAACTAATATTGATATCGACGAATTTGAACTATATAACATATCTGATGATATCTTTCTAACATATTCTCTTCGACTTATTCGGGTAATTCTAATATCAATTTTATGAAAATATTTCAGAGTATTCGACTATAATAATATAATATTTCTCATTGTAGCCTTTTTTATCATTCTGCAGCGGAAGGATTCCTGAAATTGACATATTTATGGAGGGTTCAAATCAGTAAGTATTGTTTTTCTTTTATTGTTAAGATGATTCTTGAAATTTATTCATTAATCACTCATTCAATTTCTTTATAGACCGATTTGTTTCAATGCGGAATACCCGCCTTACATAAAAATAGCTTTGGCTTTGGCTACTCTAGATGTCAATCATCCAACTCCGAATCGTAACTCTTCTAAAAGTTCAGTTATGTACCAAACTAGCCGATCATCCCAACATGCTGAAGCCACTCGAGTATCAAATAACAACTTAACACGAAGGAGCAGACTTTTATCTCAGGATAGTAATGAAATATCGTCTAACCCTGAAACCCCTAGACACTCAATTCAAGGCTCTATTCCAATTAGAGAACAAGAGATTACGAACCATCGTTTGATAAGTAACGAGGAGCAACATGATTCGGCCACTTCATTAAGCCAAGGAGGATCCCCTAGAAATATCTCTAATCATTCAATACCACCTGAACCAATTGATTATGATATGCAAGTCGATAATTTGGAGGAAGAAGCAGACGAAATGTGCGAAAACTTTCCGAGCCAATCAACTATTGGTCCAGAGGGTGAAGCGCTGAATTCCCAAAATCAACACCTTAGTTCTGGACAGTCTACCAAGAATAATAGTCAATTAAGTCCTTTAGTGGCCTCACAAAGGTCGCACTCAAACTTAATTAATGGATCACAAGTATCTAATTTACAACAACGTGAAACTTCTTACTGGATGTCATTAGAAATCAGATCAGAAAGTCAACTTTCTAGCAGCTCTGACGAACTTTTAGTTCCTCCTACGGACAGCGAAATGTACGAAGATGACTCTGATTAATTAATTAATAGGCAATACTGAATCAACAATCTATCTGAAAATCAATCACTGTTGTAAACACCAGTCAACTTTTCTCTATTTTTCTATTGTAATTATTGAATAAAATTTTACAACTGTTTATTAGTGCAGAGACTGTCAAAATAAAAGTCTCAACTTTAATCCATTTAAGTTTCTAAAGATTAAATATAAACTGTTGTGCACTTAAGATTTGTATTAGTTTCTTGAAATCTCGATAAGGTCAAGTCTGATTCCATTTATTCACCTGAAGTTATTTCTTTACTGAAAACTTGCTTTAAAATCTGCTTAATCAATGAACAATGGAAGCTTAGACTAAACTGTTACTTTCAACTCGTGTATCAAAATGAGTATGGTTGAATTTTCAACCAGATTTATCTACAACGGATCATAAATAAAACTTTGAATTCCTATTGTTTAAAAACTTTACTAGGATTCGAACGCTGTCTTCTAAGAAGGATAAACAAAGTGATTCACTAATCTTGGTTACATTTTTACCGCCAAATTTGAAATAGTAAATAGGGCGCAAATCATGAGTCACTTTGCGTTCTTCCTTAAACCTAATGTATCATTATTGTAAATCTTCCGCCTGATCTTTTTTTATTTGTGTTTACTCAATTTTCATTGTTATCAGATTCAGAAGATACCATGCTCTCAAAACAAATAAACATCAACAGCCGATGATCTTGGTTTTTGTGAAAGAAACACACAAAGAGGAACATTAACATCCTACATTTGTTTTGCCATCTTTCTTTTTACTTTTGCATTCTTTATACATTTCACCATTTGTTTAACTCTTAATTTTTAATCAAATTTGTGATAATTCTAATCAATATTCTCAAATTCAGTCTTTATTTGTGCTACAAAACCCACACATTCTATTATCCTGATGAGTAGTAAAGAAAAAGAAGCTGAAAGTTGGCGCTTTTTTTATTTTTCTTACCAGAGTAATTCTACTTTAGTTGTTTCATGTGGATTTGATTGATTTGGTGAAAGACTGCAGTTAAACTATTATCTGATTAACAAGCTGGTTCCACTTGATATTACTGTCTTTATATCGGAGTCCTTTTATACTTTCGCAATGGACCGTTTTATAATCAGAAAGGCTCCTGTGGTTATTATTGATGATTGTCCTGTTGGCAAGAGAAAAGTAGTTCAATCTCGACGTAAACGCTGTGGCGATCAGAAAGTTACAGCTAAAAAGATCAAAAGACAACCAAGTGTGGAAGAAATACCTTCACTGAAAATTGACCCAGAAGTCTTATGGAGTAATAAGTACAAACCGACTTGTTTAAAAGACATGGTTGGCTCTCATGACAAATTTACTGAGATAAAAAGGTGGATACAAGATTGGAGTTGTAATGAGGATTGTTGGAGCAATGAAGCATTGTTAATTATTGGTCCTCCTGGTATTGGAAAAACCTCTTTAGTTTATGCTATTGCTCAAGAATTACAATATAAAATATTTGAAGTCAATTGTAGCCTGGCTAAAAAGATTCTTCAAACAACTGAAAAACTTCACGAAACCATCCAAACTCATCAAGTTTGTCGAAACGATACCCCGAAAATAACATCATTCTGGTCATCGCCACAGACGGAATCAAATGATCGTGACGATTTACCCGAGATTTCTTTATCCTCTAATAGTATTATTCTATTTGACGATATTGATTTCATGATAAGTGATGGTGTGAATGGATTTTGGCGAGCTTTGAGAAATCTTATTATAGAGAGTAAAAAGCCAATCATCTTAACTGCAACTCGCTACTCCAATTATCTCGAATTGTTCATAAACCCATTGAAGATTTTTCAAATAGAGCCACCTCAATCTATAGACATTGTTAAACATCTAAATAGCATAATCGTTAAGGAGCAATCAGAAATTCTTCCTATTTCCCCATCCAGCATTGAATGTTTCAATGGTGATGTAAGACGTACCTTAAACGAATGCCAATACAATTCTCATAACTTTAAAGATAGCACTAATGATAAAATGGAAATTACCTTACATGATGATTCAACGTTTAGCACTCTACATTATGATTTGTTATGTTTAAGTGACGTGGTCGCCTTAAAAGCCGGTATTTTGTCTCCGGATGAAACAAGATCATGTTTTATGAAAGGACAAGACATTCCATTCAATGAGATGACCAATTGGAGAGAAACAGCTGTCGATTTTATTGAAACAATCAACGTTTTAACAAAAAAGTCTTTTGGTGATGATACGAGAACAGAATCAAGACTTAAAGACTCGGATGTCAAGAAATTTAATGATAAATTGAATGATTCATACAAGAAATGTAACCGCTCTATGAGTAACCAAGCTTTCGCCATTGAATTTTTCCCATACTTATCAATAATTAATACCCATCTTAGCAGTAGAAGATATCAAACTAGAGGTTCAAAACAAGCTAAAGTACCTATCGGGTCTATAGATCCTTTCCTGGTAAAATTTCCAGAGCTCGATTAACTATTAGATCTTTAGTGAAAATTAGTGATAATCTATAATTCATATATTTTTTATCACTATCATGTTATTAAATCAGGTTCACCTGAATTCATATTCATTTAATTTTTAAAACCTAATTCTTAAAATTTCATTGAGAATCATTAATCTATCTCATTCACTTTGTTATTATTTTAAACAAAAGCGTAAAGCTGCCGATAAAGATGACGATACAATTAAATATTTATTTGTATGAAGATAACCGAATTTCAATAAAATAAATTGTAACGAAAGTAAAGTGTGAAAATGAAAAAAGTCAAAATGATGAAAAATGAAAAATCCCAAGATCGAAAACGAGTCACTAATCCAAATTTGCTAAATGAATAAAATTCTTTCACTTATTCAACATTTTTAATTTTTCCTCACAAAACAATTTAATTGTCTTACAAGCTAAAATCTTTAATCTGAATCTTCAATTTTCAGACAACAACTCAAATCTGCCGGCTTTATATTTGGGATGTTTTTTATGTTATTTCATAAAACGTCTAGATGGAGCTGATCTTAGAAATTTTGAAATGTTAGCTAAATTAACATTTTCATTTCATTTTTTATCATATTGAATGTTTATTTTTGATTTTTTCCTTAAATTTTAAGATTGAGTGATTATTTACTTCGTTATACTGTGCAATATCTTCGTTGACCAATCTACTAGTCATTGAAATTTAACTACAATTTTTTTACGCTGGTCATGATCAAATGTTCTCAATGAAGCTTTCACCTTCAATTCTTAGCCACCCTAATCAAGCCCTGAATGAACATCTTTTAACAAAGAATTATTGATGCGAATCTAATTTGCCGATTGTTAATTTATTGAATTTTTGTGAATTTTTGTTTATTTTTTTTATTCACATTGTTTCTTTCTACATCTTGGAGTAATACTCTCAATATAATTGGATTTCCAAAAGATTCTTCAAAGATTCACTTTTGTGGGAAGCAAATTAAACTGTGCTAGGAATTAGTCCAAATCATGTGTTATTTATAAACTCAAGCTTTCTAATCATTATTGGAATTAATATGTCTTCATCTGATTCACATCCACCAGAACTGAACACATCATCATCAACTCCTGACTCTGATGATTTTGCAAATGTTCTTAACACAGATTCAGCCGGTGATGCTGAGATCAATACAACTGATAACCAAACTAATAGGACAGAGAATAATGCCGAATCTGATCCTACGTCCACAACTCAACAAGATAACATTAATAACAACCCAGCTTCAAATCAAGATGCGAGAGAATCTATAAACTTTGGGCTCTTTACTATCAACTTCAGTGGAACTGTTCCTCGGTTCATTGGTATATTTATTGAAAACGTCACTCCGAATGCTCATGGAAGTGTGTCTGCTAATGCAACCCGAGTGGGTAATACTATTGTTGGAGATATTAATCAAGCTCATGGCGGAACCAGAAATTTTACTGGTAACGATTTAACTGGAATAATTCCAATTGGGAATGGTGGCAATAGATTGCATAATCACCTATTTACTATGAGAGAAAGATTATTTCGAGTCCTCTTCATGAAGTTTGCACTGTGGTATGCTTTAAGAACTTCTAATCGATTAAGAAAGTCTATCGAATATGGTTTTCTATTAATGGCCATATTATCTCTGTTAACATTATCTTATCTTCATATAATATTTATTCAGAGGCCTATCAATTGCCTTGAAAATGCCCAAGATTTGTGGCCAAAAGAAGGAATTCTGAGGGTTGAAATAGTTTATTCGAGTGAAAATTTAGAATCTAATGAAATTGGACTATTAAGTTCGTCAATAACAAACTATAATGATTCTATTGACGAATTACAGAATGATTCCGGGGGTGGTGAAGCAACGCAAACAAATAGTGCCACGGAAGGTGAATTAATATCCATTCCATCTAAAGGTGAATCAGATGTACTAGATTCGCCATCTGAATCATCGAAGCCATCATTTACTTCAACTTTATCATCTTTTTCAAGCTATCGAAAGTCCATTAATCCAACCAAATCAAGTGATAATCAAATGGATACAGAAAATATGATTAATCTGGAGGCTAATTTAAGTAAATCATTAATTAATAGTCAAGAAAATAGCTCTGCGGAACTCTCGGAAGATGACCTATCACATCTTCAAATGTTTGCCAGAATGGGTAAGATACTCTTTGTTGACTCTTGAAATCTACTCATCCCAACCTTCAGGTTTTTTTTAAACTTCTCTCAAGTTTCATTTTCCTTTTATTCCAAGGACCATTGAAACATTCACCCATCTTAAAAAGTTGATTAAATGGTAAACATTTCAACAAGAAGAAAACAAAATATGCCTCGAAGACAAGTTTTTCCGAACAACAAACTGCTAGTTCTTTCTCTTTCCGCTCCATATTATTTTTATCTCTAACCTTGGGGATCAACCAAGTTCACTGTTTATGAAAATTTAATAATTATCGACCAATATTGATATAGTTTGCTTTGTAAAAATGACGCATCAATTCAGAGTTGACTGTGCTTTATGCCGATTACTTTTAATTTTTGCTATATTTTTTACATTTGCTTGAAGCCTAATTTCAATTCATCAGGATTTTCGTGTTGACAACATAGTTTTTAATCCATCTTTTAAGCTTTCAGTTCAGTTTAATTTGTTATGATCGCCTAAGGAATTTGAACCAACTCAGGAAATTATTTATTTTTGTGATTAAAATAAATTCAAATTCATTTTGTCTCGCTAAGTTATTGATCATTAAAAATTAATGAAATGCAACTAAGCCTGAATCGAATAAAATTCTTTTGGTATCGTGAGTATCAATAGTATAATACGTATGAAAAACATTGATTGATATGTTCAATATATTGATCTTCAAAGATCATCAATTTTTCTATCTCCTTCATTCGTAATTATTCCAATCTTAATAATTTATTTATGAATATGTGAGGCTCAATTAGCATGACCAGATTTTTTCATTTCAATAATTTCTCTTTTTTCTAACCGCAATAATTTTGTGTTGAAATTATTGGTGAAACAAAAAATAAATTTAAGTGATTATTAACAGATTTTAATTTCAGTTTTCCAATAAGGCTCAACTACTTATTTTCATTCAAAGGCCAAAAAATGTTTGGTCTCTGACAACAAAGAACGTGAAGTTGGTAGTTTGACAACAAAACTGAGTTAGAACTTACGAGTTGAAATATCCATGATTTTCATCGATACGTTGTAATCTATTATGTTTTAACTTTTATTCGAGGAACATTTTTGACCTTAGCAAATGAGGTCGGCTTTCAAGTAGGTGTTGAATATTAAATCGAGTTTTATCAGCTCGAATTTGTTAGCTCTTCTATCATTAGTTAACTAAATAATTTTTCCTTTTCGTTCGATCTGATGTCATTAAGCTTCTTCATTGTGGTTCAACTATTTTTTACCATTAAAAACTGGGTTAAAAAACAAAAAGAATAAGGTTTGATTTTTTCGATTCTTTGCTGTTTAATTTTTGTTAAGGGCATAAACTTACGTTAATATTGATACGACTTACTACTTTGCAATTTACACAAAGATTTTTACATGTCAATCAGCGGTATTCAAATATTTATAAGCTGCTTTGTATTTTTATTTTCTGGTCCACAATTACAGCTTTCTTCATCTTACTGCTCTTACCTTGATAATCAAGTTATTAATTCCTTTTATTCAAAACTGGTCTTTTTCTCTTTCTTTTTCATCTCTCACTTTTTTCTCCTGTTTTAAATTTCTTGAATTTTCCTGCTATTCTGTATTCATTAATAGATCTAATCCGTTTTCCCCTTTTATCATATTACAGTATGGCCTCAAGTTCATCGTATTGTAGAATATTCGCTCGAATATGGATTCCTCCGATTAACCACTACAACCAGAGAGAAATTAAATATTCCAGTCAAAGTTATCACCCTTGATCCAAATCGTGATAAATGTTTCGGTGGGCGATTCAGTCGGTTCCTGTTGAAATATTTCTTAGGATATGATGATATTTTGATGGGCAGCTTAAAAGCTCTAGCTGAAAAGCAGGATAATAAAGGTACACTTGGAAACCCGACAAACAAGAGACTAAGCATTTCATCAATTATTGAATTTTATGGAACATGAACTCAGCTGAAATAGTTTTGATTTGTTAGGGCTTGTAAATTCTAAGACTTAAAATTATGTGTTAAGCTTTATTAACTTATTATTTATCCCGTAAAAGCTAATTGTATAGAGATAAGATATTAGTTCTTGTTGACCTTCATCATTATGTCATGGTAGTCTCGTTACTCTACCTTAATACGTTGCAAATTTTTGAAGATTTTTGTTGAATCTAATTGCTTGAAGACTTTAGCCTTTTGTTTTTAATATTTATCAAGGTCAATTAACATTTAAAACACTTTCAGCTTCTCAGGTTTATGTAATAATTTTGCTCGAAGCAAAACTAAACTTTTTTGTATTTTCTATCAATTACAGGTTATGTTCGAAATGTAGTCACTGGAGAACATTATCGATTTGTAAATATTTGGATGACTAGAACTGCGTATTTTCCAGCTCTTTTCATTATGTTGGTTTTCACTTTATCTATATCAATGTTATTACGATATTCACATCATCAGATTTTTGTATTTGTTGGTAAGAGATTTATTATTGAATTTATGATGGTAACTTACATTATCGTGTGGATACAATTAACTTTTATTTTATTTTTCTCAGCGGAACTTCTACAAATGGTGGAATTGAACATACGCGCCACATTTCCTTTTGCCCCTCTTCTAACTGTTATCCTCGCCCTGATCGGGATGGAAGCCATAATGTCAGAATTTTTCAATGATACAACAACAGCATTTTATGTTATATTAATCGTATGGGCTGCTGATCAATATGACGCTATGTGCTGTCATACATTGATTACGCGTCGACATTGGCTCAAGTTCTTTTATCTATACCATTTTCTTTTCTATGCTTATGATTATCGATTTGCTGGACAATATTCGAGCCTTGCCCTTCTTACATCATGGCTTTTCATCCAACATTCAATGGTATTCTTTTTCCATCGATATGAGCTACCCTCGATTTTAAACCAATCTGACCACCACAATGGAGACATTAATCTTGGCGATAGTGCTAATAACGGTACCAATGCTGAACCATCTCCAGCAAACGAATCGTCTGCATCAAGTCAGGCTCAATCAAATAGTCAAAATACGGATAATGATTCTTCAATTAATAGATCTGGAAATAATACCAACGCTACTTCAAACAATAATGCAACTGCTAATGAACCAGTTGAAAGCACAGACAGAAGTTTAAACATCAATCAGTCAGCAGAAGTATTTTGAACTAAGACTAATTTATATTAAGCAAGAATTTATTTTAATTTAAATTAGGGAAATGAGGAACGAGATAACTTTGCTGTTTAACCATAAAATCTGTGGCATAAAGCATACAAAACTCTTTGTTGTCGGTCACAGTTTAGAAAATAAAGAATAACAAATGCAAAATTTTCATTCTGTCGATTAATCGTCAAGTTGTCGAATAACTGAAGCTGTTAATTGTGGGAGAAAATGCAAATTTCGGACTAAGATTCATTTTAACAGAATAACTTAAATCGGCTGATTTTTTATAAATCATGATCTCATATAATTATCAATTATTTCATTTCTATCTCGAGATCGAGAACTAAACATTGCTTGAAATTATGCTTGTGCTCAGTACGCTGTAATTTCACGATAACTTCACGATAAAATTGTTGTGATAATAAATTGTTTGAATCATGTCAAATCTGAAATAAATTGCAGATTCACAGAAATGTTTTATTAAATATGATTTGAGATGTCAAGCTTATTTTATAATCTCCCATCTTCAAGATTTTACTATTGTCAATCTTTAACGCTAAGATTTTACTCCTCTCTTATTTATAACCAACATAATTCATTTATTGATATATTGATTTATTTGTTGACAGACGCGTTAGTGAATAAAAGAACATTGAATTAAATTAAACCTGTAATGAATATTCAATCTGACACAAAGTAAATATATTAAGTTTATCAATAAGTATTAAATGATATGTTGACACTCACAGAAAGTGAAGTCAAACCTAAGCAATGAATATTATACTCCCTGGGAACGATAGCTGAATTTTAAAATGACCGCTTTCAATTGGTCACTGTCATTGGTCATTGGTAACTGTTTCGAGTTCGGCTTTTCTCGGTTTTTAAAGTTAAAGTTTGAATGTTTGATTTTCAGTTAAGATCCGCTTATTTCTTGCTCATGTTTTTTTCCTTTGCTTCACTTTTGTGCGTATTTTTGGCTTATTTTTTTGCTTCCATACCACTTTCGCTTTCAGGCCTTTTTCAGTATCTCAAATTAAATTTTTCTAAACTAATTAATAAAAAAGTTAATCTATCATTGGATATGGATATTTCAATGGAAAATACGGAAAATATGGAAATCGTGGAAAATATGGAAACTTATGATCATCAAGATAAATGTAAGTCTATTTATTAAAAAAATTATGCCAATACCAGAGTTTTAACCGTTTCAATATATTATTTAGTAACAATAAAAGTAAAGCTTCCTGGTGAAGATTATCACGATCTAGTAATAGATTGGTCAGATAAAAGTGGTCCACTTAAAGGACAACAAGTGATTGAGCAGGTTAGTTTGCGTTATTAATTTAAACTTTACTTTAGATATAACTTAACATTTAAATTTTCGTTAATATCGTAAATAGCTTTCATTGATAACAGCCATTCCACTAGACTTCATTCGAATTGCTTGGTTTGTTTATACGCCTTATGATTCCGTTTACATGTTTAATGCTGTACAAGATGAATCTCTACCGAATAATACATTGATCAAGGAAGATTGTGCTGAAAAGATGAATGATGGTGATTGTTTCGCTATTGAAACACGTATGGATTTTTTAGAAGATAAATTTGAGTTTGCAATATTTTTGTATAAACATGGTCTGTTTAGCGATCGTAATTGTACTTTCGAATATTGTAACTATTCTAATACTAGAGCGTTTTTGAATAGACAAATAGCAATTGCTAAAAACTCTGAGTTACTCATGCAATTGCGAGCCAGGTTGTTGGATCATCCTGATGTTGCGCGAGGAGCAAATTTTGAAGACTACATTATAAATCATGATCAAAGAATGAAAATTTTTACAGATTTCGACATCAGGCACTTCACATTCAACTTATCACTCAATTTGTGCCGCTCTCGAAATGTTGGCGAGATTGCTCCAGAGTTTTTACCTCACTACTCACGATTTCGTGGTTGACTTTCAAGCAAATGCAATTCATCAGTGGTATATGCAATAAATTCTGGTAGTGTTGCTTTTTGAGATGGATTATTTTAATCGTACAACAGACATCGAACAATCGGACATCGTACTCCTCTCTTATTTAAATCAACATAAACCATTGATTGATATATTAATTTACTTGTTTACAGACACGTTTTGAACATTAAATTTCATGAAAAAAATAGTTTGATTGTTCATATTTAATAAATTAATTAAACAGGTATAACATCAGCCATTGTCGCAGCAATCTGTTCAAATGGCTTACGCCTTTTTTCATGCTTAACAAGAGCTTTCTCATTTATGGGTTCAATTATTTTACCCATTTGAGTAACAATTTTAGGTTCAATATTAAACCTAAATTTAGTTTCAGGATTCCAATCAGGTCCGATTGGTGTTTTCAACTTTTTCTCAAATGATGAAACATTCTTACAATTGTAAGGCAATTCTTTGACTAAAAATTTGGAGATGGCTTTATCTTTATCCTCTGATATTATAACATTTGGTAAATCTGAGTCCTTGCGCTTTTGCTGTTTTCCCTTAATCGTGAATTTCTTTTTCAGCTTTTTATTTTCTGCAATCCCGGGACCAGTCCAAGACCCCCAGCCAGGTAAATATAAATTGGTATCTTTGACAGATTCTTTATCGATTAGATCTTTTTTCATCATTGAAAATTCCGTAACGACATCATCCCCATCAAAAGCTTCCGCAATCAATTTCGCATGTTCATTATTCCCCTCATCGTCTCCAGATTCATCGTCAGAGCCAAAATTGTGAAAGTCAGGAATTTCAGTCTGCAATTCAATCACAGCATCAGATGATGTTGGTTCTATTATTTTATTAGAATCATCAGCAACAGTGCTAGAAGTCCCTCTGAGAAGCCATGGATTACTTTCTTTCTCTTCATAAGGACCGCTCTTCATCATGATTTCCCCTTCTTGTAAATTATCTTCTTCAATCGCCTCAATTGTTTCGTCTTCTTCAAGATCAAATGTAACCTTTTTGGTTAGTGTTCTATTGATTTCCATTTGCTCTTTAATATCTTTTCTAACTTCCTCATCATATTTAGATCTCAATAAATTTTGCTTGGCCCATTTCCCAGTATTGAGATGTTTGAGACTTGCTCGTTCAAGGGCTCTCATTTTATCCAGTTGCGCGATTTTTTCCAGTGCTTTATCAGGATCCGTGGTTTTAGTTTTTTCGAATTCGGCAAGTTCCTTTTTTAACTTCTCTTTCTTGAGGATCCTGCGATACTTTTTAGACTTTATTTTCGATTGTCTTTTTAACTTAGCTTCCTGGTACGAAAGTAAAGCTCGCATCTTGCGTAGGTTAGCATGTCGCATTCGAGCTTCTTCAATGTTGATTTGACTCAAGAATTTTTCTTCGGCTGCAGTCAAAACTTTGGGCTCCTTTATCACATTATCAGACTGTTTCAAAGCTTGATCAATTTCTTCTTTCAATTTGTTATTCGTTTTGGTAATAAATTTATTCTGAGGGCCTTCCAATCTAAATAAATGAAAAAATGTAAAGATATAAAAATATAAAACCAGCGGTAAGAATGCTAGAGTGAAGAACTTACCTCAGGTCTGGTCTTTCGAGAGGAAATTCAAGTTGAGGTTTCTGTCGGTTTTGTTCAACAATAGGCTCCCATTTAGATATATCTTTAACAGTTTCATCATAAAGAACTTGTCTTTTAATCTTTTTAGCTGTTGGAGTGTCCAATGGTAATTTAATCAGTTTTTTGTGAGTGATCTTTCTCAACTGTGTCTTTATTTTGCCATCCTTGTCAACCACATTGTTCAAAAGTTGGTTGAGTTGCACTTTTTCAGTCTTACGATCAGTTGTAACACCAAATTCATTACAAACTACAGAAGGCTCATTTCTCTTTGCCACCTTTTTCTTTCCATCCGTTTTGAACATGGAAGAAACTGTGGACACAAGATTGGAAATTTTTTCTTCTTCCATTTCAGTTGGCAATTCATCATTGATTATATCTGTGTCTTCAATTTGGTCCATTATTACACAAAAAATTAAAAAATTATAAATTAATTAAAAATGTAAGCAACACGTAATTGAATGCGGCAGAAATTGACAAAACACATGATCATTCACACATGTTTAAAATAAGTTATGAACTTTTGACGATAGAGGACGTTACCAGACAATGAGTTTTATTTTCAGATTTTCATTAACGAAACGCATACAAATAAACACATTATCAACTCGCAGTTTTACTGAATTTTTTCATCTGTTTTGTTTGATTAACCAGTAATTTAGCTGAATATAAATTGTGCTGTCTGGATTGAGGAAAGCAAATGACCAAAGGATTGTGGGACAAGTAGTAAAACTGGTGATTAAATGGATTCGCTCAGTGATGAGGTACGTCAAAACATAAAGGATGCGTTTGATATGTTCGATCGAGATGGTAAAGGAACCATAGAGTTGACCAACTTGAAATTAGCAATGAGAGCCCTTGGATTTGAGCCAAAAAAAGAAGAGATAAAAAAAATTACTGAGGAATTTGTTAAAGAGAGTAGAAGTATGGTTGTCTATGATGATTTTTATAATCTAATGGCTCGTAAAATTTGTGAAAAAGGTTCAAATGACGAGATCATTAAGGCCTTCCAGTTGTTCGATTTGACCAATTCTGGTAAAATAAGGTTTGAAGATTTGAAAAAAGTTTCACAAGAGTTGGGAGAAAATATAAACGATGAAGAGCTTCGAGAGATGATCATGGAAGCTGATCGAGACGAGAATGGTTACGTTGATAAAGAGGAATTTCTTCGTATCATGAAAAAGACATGCCTTTATTGAATAACTGATGCTGAACTCATGATAAATAACCAGCGCACATAATTACCTACATAATTACCTCAGGTCTGGCCTTTCGAGAGGAAATTCAAGTAAAGGTTTCTGTCGGTTTGAATATGGAAGAAACTGTGGACACAATATTGGAAATTTTTTCTTTTTCAATTTCAGTTGGTAATTCATCATTCATTATGTCTGTATCTTCAATTTGATCTCTAATTGCACAAACAATTAAAAAATTATAAATTAATTAAAAATGTGAACAACGCGTAATTGAATGTAACAGAAATGGTTTTTATTTTCCAATTTTTATTAACGAAATGCAAGCTACTGTGGAAATAAACTTGGCGAAGTTAGTTTTTATAAATTTTTCTAAATCTAAAAGAAAGTACGAGTTAATGATTATAGTTGATAAATTTAAACCTTAGATTACTCATCTAATCAATGCATTTATTTTCCATTTTAATAAAGGCTGACCACAATAAATGGCATTAGATTGAGACTGAAGAATTTTCTTTAACGGAGTTTATTAACCAGAAATAAAAAATCTTGCAAAACGAAATAATGGTAATTAGATTTTAAATCTGACAATCGTAACGTAATGAGACTCACAAAAGTTACAAGATTTTATGAATTCAAGAATAGGCTAAACATCTTTGTGAAAATTGCTTGTTTCAATTATTTCATTTTGAATTCTTGACACATGATCATTTAAACAAAAGATATAAATATGAATCTAAAAAATATATACTTTAACTTTAACAATTAATTACAATTGTAAACAATGCTAGTAACGGTCAATTAAATAAATTAAATGTTGATTTTGGCGAATAGTTTCTGGAACCCAATTCCAACGGGAACAAAACAGGTTAGGATCAATTAAGCAGATTCCTCTATTCCAGTTCTTCAAATGCTGCTGCCCTTAAAAGCTGTCCTCAAAAGTTGTTCTCAATAATTGCCCCAAAATTTGTTATTGGTCAGGATGCATCCAGGTTTAAATTTCTATCCGAATAAAATTTATTAATTGCTTCCCATTGCTTCGATCTCAGTAAAATATGATGTCTTTTAGAAGCAATAAAATCAACTGCTTGTTTCGGAGTCATTTTGTATTTCTAAGAAAAAATTATTGGGTTTAGTTTGAAATATTTATTGCAAAAAATTACTAACCTCAATTAAATAACATGCAACTAAGGTAGCACTTCTAGTTCGACCAGCCTTACAATGAACATAAACACTATTTCCAGATCCATCGAATCGTTTAATGAACTCCACTCCGGTTTTAAGTTTCTCCTGGCTTGGAGCATGGAAAATATCAGGAGTATTTAATTGCAAGAAGTCAACTCCTAACTTGTTCCATTCTCTAGACGTCGGAACACCAAATAGAAGTTCGAAATTTTCATTCAGAGAAACAACACCTTTCACATTTTCTTGATCGATTAGCTGAAGCATAGAAATAATTGAGAATGAGTCAGTTTTTGATGAATGGTAAAATTTTCTACTGACCTGCTTTGTGATACTTCTCCAAGGTAAAGCTCCTAAAATAACTGTTTCGTCAATACGATCAAACCATCTTCTTGATGATACCTTTTCCATAAATAAATTATACACAAGAGTAGGATAAAAAGTCACTCTCCCAAACATCGTGATTAAATTATTTAATCAAATCTATGCAAGTTCAAACTAAGTCATCAAAATTCAAGTTTATTGAAAATCTGTCAAATATTGAAAAATCTCTCATGAGAAATTTACTTTGTAACTCAAGAGATGGCTCTGATAATTTTGGAAAAATAGCAAATATTAGCTTCTTATTTACACCTCACAATCTGGTAAAATAATCTGCCACATTTCTTGGTTTTATTATTTTTTAGAGAATCAAATTTAATTGTTTACATCATGTCAACGCTCAACGTTAAAATTCACCCTGTTGTTTTATTAAACATCATAGACTCATATGAACGACGGAGTAGAGATCAAAATCGTGTCATTGGTACTCTCTTAGGAAATGTGGACAAATCAGGAACCATTGAAATTTCCAACTCTTTTGTGGTTCAACACCGGGAAGCTGATGGTGAGGTTGCCTTTGATATTGAAGTTGCCAAAGACTTGTATGAATTACACCGTAAAGTTAATCCAAATGAAACTATTGTTGGCTGGTTTTCAACTGGAGGAGGCGAGGTTAATGAATATTCGGTGCTTATCCATGAATTTTATACACGTGAAACCTCAAACCCAGTACATATTACTGTTGATCCTACACAAACTGGCATATCTGTCAAAGGTGTGTATTTATGCTTGACTTCTATCTTGTTTTATTTAAATGTTTACTTTTTCACTAGGCTATACTTTAACTCCATTTGGTGTACCTGGAAGAAGCACTGGCACTATGTTCTCTCACATTAAGTCTGTTAGTATTACTGGTGGATATGAAGCGGAAATGATCGGACTGAAAGCATGCATGTCGGCTTCTGGCATTGGAGAAGGAAAACCTATTACTTATGAGTCTGAAATCGATATGATTCTTGCTGCTTCTAAAAAATGTTCTGATATTATAACAAGCATCGTTAAATATATTGATGAGAACATTATATCACCTGGAAGACCTTTACCTAGCAATAGCAATGATATCGGACGTGAGCTCATGTCAATGGTTGAAAGTATTGGGCCTCTTTGCAAGGACGAAGAAACTACAAATAAGAATCTTAATGATCTACTCATGGTTATATATTTGTCTAACTTATGTAAAACTCAATTGATGCTTAATGAGAAACTAACCTTAGTTTAAAATTCACCATAGCATCATTAAAATTTCGAACTCGTTCCGAGTAACCCACAATTTATCGTATCGGATATTATTATAATTTTTGATTCGATCGCGAACTGAAGATAATTTCGCGAAAAACATATAAACCTAAGAATTATCATTAAAGCTAAGAGTTTCAATTCAATGTCTCTTGTTATACTATTTGTCGAAAACACGAAATTTTACATTTCTTTATCTTCTTAACATTGTGAAATCTTCAACATTATTAATTACGCTGGCTTCAAAGTGGAAATATGTTGTTCAGATTTACAGGAAAGAGCGAAATTACCGATGAAACAAAACAAACTATTGATCTTAGCTTGTGGCCAGAGATTTTTTTTTTGATATTGAGTGACTGTCTTTCGAGACTGCATCTCTGAATTGATATCTATGCTTATTTATGAAATACATAAATAGCAGAGTAACAACTAACAGCTGATATAAAAGTATCAATAGTGAGTCATTATTTTATTAGCTACAATTAATCTTTATTTCCAATTGAATGTTATTTTACATAATTTTAACAGTAGCAATCAGGTAACTAAGCAGCAGTAAAACTCAAAACTATAGAGCGAGGCTCAGCATTATATAGATCCTGATCACATTATGTTGATAAAATCACCGCATCTTGATAAGATTGTATCTCATAATCAAAAATGGTGTCCAAACTGGAATAGAACAATATAAGATGAACTTGAGAGCAAATAAACGCCGATTTTTTATGCTGAATGGAAAGTTCTGTAGAAATAAAGAAATAATGAGTAAAACAATCACATTAGCATCACTTTGAAAGCTTACCTCTCCTCTATAAGTGAACCCTTCATGGCAAAGTCTAATCTGTTGGGGTGATCGACGTGCAACAGTCAACAAACTCCTTGCAGCAGCGTTCATTTTGGCTTGAAAGTAATGAAACAATTAAAGACCTGAATTAAATTAAACAAGGATAATTTGACCTTCCAAACAGAATAAAGATTCAAAGTATTTTATTGGATCCAGATGGCATCACAAATAACCAGATACCTTGAAGCGCGAAAATTGAGAAGATTTTAAAAGGTTTCAACTTTAAATCTAAATTTAATTGAACAAAATTTAATTATCATAAATCATTTGCAATTTTGCCAATACAAGGGCATTAACACCTTGAAAACAGACTTTGGAACTATAAAATGGAACTTTAAACGATAGACATTCATTTATTCATGGATTCATAATGAATGAGTAAATACATGTATCAATTTTTAGATCATAAAATCTCATGTGTTTAAAATTAAAAACATGCTATCTTACTTGTTAGTATTTCGGAGCAAATAACACTCGAGTCAAGTAAGCTTTCAGTATTCTTTCTATAAGTAATTAATGAATAAATAATTTTCATACGTTCAATTCTAATTCTTAATAACAAATGCATTCATTAATAAGAAATATCAAAACATTTCATGCATCCGAGAAAACCTAACAACGGTTGCTGTTTACCATAACAACCATGCTATGGTTGTTCATTAATAAAAAACTTGGAATCTTCACGTTGTTTTATTGCGTTTGGCGACTGTTTATTTTTTAGTTTTGTCAATTTCGGTTTATTATAGTTTTGCACCCTTTGTCAAGGGAAATGTTGTCTAAATTAAGCCTTTACCGGTCTAAGGAATCCTTGCGTGTTATAAATATACTTCTTAAATGTGAGAACAGTCATTTATTTGGTAAAGCTCATCACCGACATGCTTCTGCATTTACAAAGATTTATCAACTTGACAGATCGTCTATAAACTTCTTATCCACTGTTCATTCACGGAACAATCTGTTGTACTCAAGTACAACTAATAATCTAACTCTTAGCAGAAGAAATTATTGTGATGAAATCAAAAAAGGTGATGGTGATGATGGCGTCAATCCAGAGAATGAACCTTTGTCCATCAAAGAAGAAGAAGAACATGATCTTATCATGTCTGGAATTTCTAACACGTTAGCCACTATGACCGTTCCAGAATATTGGCCTAATATACCCGTTATAGCTATTACTGGAAGACCAGTTTTCCCAAAATTTTTAAAAGTCATTGACGTTTCTAACCCATCATTAATATCGCTTATCAAACGAAAAGTTAAGCTTAACCAACCCTATGCTGGTTTGTTTTTGAAAAAGCACGAAAATGATACAGAAGATATTGCTAAAAGTTTAGATGATGTATATCCTATTGGAACATTTGTTCAAATTTTGGAAATTCAAGATGTTGGTGATAAACTGAAAGTCGTGGTTCAATCTCATCGGAGGGTAAAATTAGTGAAACAGTTGCCCGAAGATTTTGATTCTTCTAATGACAAGTTGAAAAAAAAGAAATTGAAGAAAAAAGATGAATCATCAGATATTGAAGCAGAAAATCTTGTTAATCAAGAGATCGTTCCACCAAGTACCTCGAATGAACCAGGACCTGTTCTCATGGCACAAGTTGATAATGTGAACCACGAACAATTTGAAATGACCAAACATGTTAAAGCAATCACTCAAGAGATTGTCAAAACCATACTAGATATAATGTCAGTTAATCCTTTATATCGTGAATCGGTATTACAAATGCTTCAAGCTGGACCCAGAGTTGTTGATAATCCTGTCTATCTTTCTGATCTCGGTGCTGCTTTGTCTGGTGCTAAAGGACCTGAACTTCAAGCAGTTTTAGAGGAAACAAATATTCCTAAGAGACTTGAATTGTCCTTAACACTACTCAAAAAAGAATTTGAAATGTCGAAACTGCAGCAAGAAATCGGAAAAGAAGTTGAAGATAAAGTGAAACAACAACATCGTCGCTATTTATTGCATGAACAGCTAAAAGTAATCAAAAAAGAATTAGGACTGGTCAAAGACGATAAAGACGCTATTGAAGAGAAGTTCAAAGCTCGACTTAAAGATCTAATTGTTCCTAAGCATGTTATGGATGTTATTGAAGAAGAAATGAACAAATTAGCCTTTTTAGATAATCACTCATCTGAATTTAGTGTTACCCGAAATTATTTAGATTGGTTGACTAATCTTCCTTGGGGCAAGAGTAGTGAAGAAAATTTAGATTTAGAAAGAGCCAAAAAAGTTTTAGAGGAAGATCACTACGGAATGGAAGAAGTCAAAAAACGAATTCTTGAATTTATTGCTGTTAGTCAATTGAGAGGTAAAACTCAGGGTAAAATTTTATGTTTCCATGGTCCACCTGGAGTCGGTAAAACAAGTATAGCCAAGTCTATAGCTCGTGCTCTAAATCGAGAGGTTAGTATTTCATTCACTTAAATTATTCACTTACGAATCGTTTTTTTAAATTTCCATGTTATATGCAGTATTTCAGATTCAGTGTTGGTGGTATGACTGATGTTGCCGAAATTAAAGGACATAGACGAACTTATGTTGGAGCTATGCCCGGAAAATTGATTCAATGTCTGAAAAAAACTAAATCAGAGAATCCTTTAGTGCTAATTGATGAAATTGACAAAATTGGCAAAGGATATCAAGGTGACCCATCTTCAGCTCTTCTTGAGATCTTGGATCCAGAACAGAATGTTAACTTTTTAGACCATTATTTGGACGTCACGGTTGATTTATCGAAAGTGTTATTTATTTGCACTGCAAATGTGCTCGATACAATACCAGAGCCTCTAAAAGATAGAATGGAAGTTATTGAAGTTTCAGGTTATGTTGCTGAGGAAAAAGTGGCAATTGCAGAGGTAAGTTGTATTTTCACTCTCTATTTGTCTCTCTAAAACTCATGACTATTGTTTTCTTTCAGCAATATTTGATCCCTCAAGCACGAGAAATGGCCGGAGTTAACGAGGATATTGCTAAAATTCCGAAGGATGTTTTACAGACTTTAATAAAAGCATATTGCCGCGAGAGTGGAGTTAGAAATTTGCAGAAGCATATAGAAAAGGTTTTTATACTTCTAATTTGCTATAAAAATATTATTCAACAATATCTAATGCAAATATTTAAAACTTATTTCATTCTTTAGATTATGCGAAAAGCTGCTTTCAAGATAGTCAACAAAGAGGCTGAAAAAGTCAGTATAAATGTTGAAAATTTGCAAGATTTTGTCGGCAAACCAATTTTCACGCAAGATCGAATGTATGAGCGAGCTCCTGTTGGAGTTACGATGGGTTTAGCCTGGTCTGCAATGGGAGGATCAGTTTTATTTATTGAAACAACTTTGTACAAACCAATTTTGGAATCAGAAAAGGATGGTGAAGCAGAGGTCGGCTCAATGAAATTGACAGGTCGTCTAGGTGATGTTATGAAAGAAAGTGCTGACATTGCTTATTCTGTGGCAAAAGCGTTCATTTCAAAAATAGACAGTGATAACGATTTCTTAGAAAAAGCTCATATTCATTTGCATGTTCCGGACGGAGCGACTCCTAAGGATGGTCCAAGCGCAGGATGTACTATGATCACAGCTCTTCTCTCCTTGGCTTTAAATAAACCAGTACGGAATAATCTAGCAATGACTGGTGAAGTATCACTCACTGGTAAAGTCTTACCAGTTGGTGGAATCCGAGAGAAAACAATTGCTGCCAAACGTGCCAACGTCACTTGTTTAATCTTACCTCAAGAAAACCGCAAAGATTTTGATGAGTTACCTGATTTTATAAAAAGTAATTTAGATGTTCATTTTGTTGATAATTATAAACAAGTTTTTGATATTGCTTTTTCTCATAACTTAGAAAATTGATTCCGAATAAATGTAATCAAATCACTATTATGTAAATTTTGTCCCAATCTAACTAAAAAATCGAATTTGATAAATTTATAGTATTTAAATACAATTAAACTTATTGTAGTCGTTCTAAATTTTCATCCAGAATAAATTTTATCGTTTTTATCATTATCATTCATTGCATTTAGATCACTACACGAGGTCAAACTTGAAGCTCCCTAATGGTGCGATCTTTTTCGTCGCTAATTTATGGTATGCATGAGTTGCAAAGTATGCAAAGTCAAAGAGTAAAGGAGGTTTTCCCTACTCTTTGCTTAAAACAGAGAATTAAGTTCTTTAGATATATTTTATCTTTAGATTTATAGTTAGTAGGCTTTACGATTAATCATCAATAAAAACATTGAACTGAGCCAATACAAATCAAAGAGTAATAAAGAATTTATTACAAATCAAAAAATGGATAAGCGCCATCTGTGAGATAAAACTCTTTTTTCACTGTTTCTAAAGTGATTATCTGTTTAGGTCTAAAGGTCGGTTGAACTTATTCATTCCTATTTTCTCCTTTCTATTCATTCCTTTTTATTCGTTCGCACTTATTATTTAGTTCACTGTACCATATTCTATTAATTCAATATGTTACGATACTCGTTACTTCGTTCAGTTAACAGTGGGTCCTTTAAAACCTCTGTTTCATCCAACTTACCGTCATCTTACGCAGCTGGAAATGTTTCAAGCCGTCAACAACGGTCTGCATCAACAACCGTACCAGGAAGTAATATTGTCTTGGTTGATGGTGTTCGGACACCTTTCGCAGTATCATTCACTGATTATAAAAATATGATGGGATATGAATTGCAGAAGCATGCAGTCTTGTGAGTTTAAATGTTTACATTTTATGAAAATATTTCAGTTCAAATACGAAATTTCTCCTTTCATTTTCCTTTCAAGTCAGCTTCAATACTAAAATATTCTTTCGCCGTTCTTCCTTCTCAATAGGTCTTTGATAAGAAAAACTGGCATAAATAAAGAAGACGTTCAATACATAGTTTGTGGCTGTGTTATAGCTGAGCCCAAAACTTGCAATGTTGCTCGAGAAGTTGTTTTAACTGGTGGCTTACCTTTGAACATACCTGCTCATACAGTTACTCAAGCTTGTATATCTGCTAACCAAGCTATTACCACAGGTAATAATAGATAAAAAGTGCAGCAAACGCAATTTGTACTGGATTAACAATCTCTTTTTTTAATTATCATTAGCTATTGGTTACATAAATAGTGGTATTGTAGATGTTGCCATAGCCGGTGGTGTTGAATATTTGACAGATGTTCCCATCCGATACAGTCGGGAAATGCGACAGTTAATGTTAGCTGCTAACAAAGTCAAGAAGCCGGCCCAATACCTATCTTTGCTTTCAAAGTTTAAATTGAAATATTTAGCACCTGAGGTAAAAATGGTCAAGATGGTAGTTTGAAATGTTATCTTACTTGTCCTATTTGTTTTCATTAAGCTACCCGCAATCGCTGAATTTACTACTAATGAGGTTATGGGACACTCCGGTGATCGCTTAGCGGCTGCATTCAAGGTATCTCGCCAAGAACAAGACGAATTTGCGTTAAGATCACACTCTTCCGCTGATAAAGCTCAAAAAGCTGGTCTCTTAGACGATGTTGTGCCAATCAATGTAGCTAAAGGTCGCGTTGAGAAAGATAATGGAATCAGAGTATCAAGTCTGCAAGATATGGCTAAGCTAAGGCCAGCCTTTATCAAACCACACGGAACTGTTACTGCAGCAAACTCGTCATTTTTGGTTAGTAAATAATTTCACATGTATTTCAAATCATTTGACTAAAACTTTATCTTATTGCAGACTGATGGAGCTTCTGCTTGCCTAATTATGACTGAGGCCAAGGCTAAGAAACTAGGACTCAAACCAAAGGCATACTTGAGACATGCTGTTTATACCTCGCAAGATCCAAAAGACCAACTTCTCCTTGGGTAATTAGTTTTATGTCTTTATGTAGTTTTAGTACAAGTTTGTTAAACTTTTCTTTTGTCTCTTTCAGACCAGCTTACTCAATTCCTAAAGTCTTGGAAAAATCTGGACTCAGTCTTAAGGATATCGATGTCTTTGAACTCCATGAAGCTTTCGCTGGACAAGTTTTAGCTAACCTGAAAGCTTTGGACAGTGACTTTTTCGCTCGTAATTACTTAGGAAGATCTGAAAAACTAGGAACAATTCCAATGGAGAAGCTCAATAACTGGGGAGGTTCATTATCCCTTGGCCATCCTTTTGGTGCCACTGGTGTACGATTAGTAACGATGGCTGCAAATAGATTAATTAAGGAAGGAGGCAAATACGGAGTTGTTGCTGCTTGTGCAGCTGGAGGACTGGTAAGATAATTTCGTCTTCACGATTTGCTCAGTTAAAATGAATCATTTCAATATTTTTCCATTTGTTTTCTCTACAGGGCCATGGAATGCTTATTGAACGTTATCCTAACTAATCGTGTTAAATTGAGAAATTTCTAAAAATTTTTCTATAACTGCAAAAAAATCGATTCTTTATAAAAGAAGTTTCTATATTTTTACAAATTATTCACCTAAATACATCCATAAATTGTTCAAATAATAACTTGTTTGTCAAATCTTTCTCTCAAATAAGTTTATTGAGTTTGTTCTAGGTTCTCATTAACTGTTGAGTAATGCCTGTTCAGAGTCTAGAGTCTCTTCCTTGGACTTTGAATTTTAATCTGACATTCTCGACAACTTGAACCCAACAGATAAAATGCTTTGAAAGAGCAAATCTCTAATACATAGCTTTTGATGATGCTGATTGTCAAAATTATGAAGATAAAAATTATCATTTCATTACCAAGAAATAAATAAATAGGATAGCAATAAATTTTGTTTAAAACAGTTATTTTTAAGCTAATAACTTGAAATTTTGACTGGTGGGTAAATGAACGTGCAAAATGCTACAGAATTGATTGCAATTCGGACATGAATGAAATTATGCAATTTAAAAATTGTGATGATTAGACGTTCCAATTTTTGTTATTTTTGAAGTGGTTGAATCACATGAATTAAGAAAGGTAAATATGAATTAGACTTATTCGTGTATTTTTTCCCCAATCAACAGAATTTAAAATAAATCTAAGATACTAAAGTTAAGACCGAAATGACTTTTAGGCTTACGTTTGACCAAATTAGATTGATCAAAACTCTGGGTAAAAACTACTACTACTTTTACTACACTGTAGTACAATTGTAATTACTTTATGATTAGATCAGCATCATCTATCGTTTGAAACATAAACCAATAAAAATATGAATTGAACATATGGATGCAACAACATTAAGATAGTCACATGGTTACCATTCAATGTTTCATCACATGTTAGTTTATGACAATTACTGCTTGACCTTGTAATATAATTGTACGCTATGATTGTTGGGCCATTCAGACGAATACTTGATGGCTCATCAAAACTGCTAAAAGCTAATTTTTGTGTAAAAACGGAAAACATCATTGACAAGCTCAAAAGCAGCTATGATAGTCTTGATGATTTTGTCAAGACACTGAGAATTCTAAGTTGTTTCGATATTGCCGAGAAAAAAAATGTTGCAGACTTTATTACATATTTTGAATCCACATCTAGATTTGATGAGCTTGTTGCCTCGCCTGAACATGCTGTTTCTATTCTGCAAAGTGCATTAACATTGGAGATTTTTCCTGAAAAACTCATCAATTCAGTAATTCAAGAAGACTTCATCATAAAATTTCCAGGTAATTTTCAGTTTTTACTATTTAATTGATTATAACTTTTGACTAACCCTTCTGTCATCCTTAACTTCCAGATGATCAATGGAAAGTTAAAGCGTTGCTTGCTGTGAAAGATACCTTAGCGATTGAACATCATGAAAAGTACGGTGAAAGGATTAGAAAACTGGATGAATTGATCAAAGCCAAAAAATCATTTGAACGATGGTCAATGGACCAGCTTCTACCCATGAAACCCGCTGATCAAAGCTATTCTCAAAAGCTGTCAGTTTTAATCTACCTTGCTTGTAAAGAGTATTATCCAAAACAAACGATTTCTCGCCATATTCTTTCATTTTGTATATCTCCTGAGATTATTATCTGCGATTCGAGATTCAATCCAATCTTAAAGGGCAAGGAAATCGAAGTCTTGCCCAATGTAGTCAAGGATGCAACCATTATTCGTCGATTCAAAGATAATAATAACAAAGAATTTCTCAGTGATCTCAAGCTAAGAAATAGATTGCTGGAAAAAATGGGTTTCAAAATATTCACAGCAGAACCATTGCGTTTAAACAGGAAAAGTACTTTCAATTATTTCAGAAAATCGCTTCCCATCAAAGTTGATGGTTGAACTGATCAATATTGTATTTAGTTTTTAGATATGTTTATATGTTTAAATTATGTATCATAACTTTATTGAGATTTTATTTTTTCAGCTTAAAGAATTCATTACATGTAAAAATGTAGATTTTTCACTTGAAAAGGTTATTTGCATAATATAAATATTGAATTAAGATGCAAAAAGTATTTAAATAGTTGTTAACAAACAATATTATTAGGAAATTCAATGGCAATTTGAATCACTTGAGTCATTCGTCCTAATTCATCTTCATTTTGCTTGTTTACTAATATTTGTGCCTAAAAAAGAGCTTAAGCTAAAATTTATGCTCTGATTAACTGTTTTTGTCTGTTAACAATTGTTTAAATGCATTGAATAAATAATTGCTTGTTGTGCAATGTGATTAATAATTATATAAGAAAAAATAAATCAATTATAATTAAATGATTTCATACTTTTTTGGTAACAAATCAAAATTTGAACCAAAAACAAAATAAAAATGAGATTATTGTGAATCTTTATCTGAATATTTTGTATAACATATTAATCTTGATCATCAACCGATCCATGATTTGGTTTATCAAGGTTTTTATGTTGATAAAAGACTAAACTTAACCGGTTCGGTTGAAGTCTGTTTGGATGTCGAAGTGGCGTTGTTGAGTGCATCTCATGCTTTGAACATTCAATCAAGATTGAACCATGTTCCAGGGCAATTCCAACACCGCCCATCCTAGGATCAAGACATGAATCTTCATTATCCGACTCAAACTGGTAAATGTAACCTTTATGATTTGGATCCTTCAACTGGTTCTCAGCAGGGAAACGATGAACGGGTTTATTTTGCGTCGAAAAGATTGATACACTTTTACCATTGGTTGATCTGGGACCAGCTGAAGATGACCCTTTGTTGTCTGTGATCCGTTTCTCCGGAAATGATCGTCTTAACGTTTTCTTCTTCATTCGCTGGCACTTCCGCCGAGACAAAAGAGGTGTGCTTCGAAGTCGCTTGAGAACAGGAAATTTGGTCAATATTTGCAATCCATTGGCTTTAGCCCTTCCCTTTAGGTCAACAAGGTAACAAGGTAAAACATGATATTGACTTTCCTTGTTACCAGTTGATAGCCATTGATTAATTGGATTACGAAGAAGGCTAACAACAGCAGTTATATCATTTTGAACATTGTGATTATCTCGATGGTTGTGAGCAACAAAATCAAGGCAAGCAGTAACAGATGAAAATGGCCTTTCAGGATCCAATCCAATCCTACACGATGAGCCTTCACCCGATTTAACCAGTTGACTAAAAGCCTCTGGGATCAGCTTTTTACATGTTTGACCAACATGAGAAGCCATTTTATTCAATTGATATTCCAATTCTGGTTCCTAATAACAATCAAAATAGACATTGATTAATTAGTAAAATGTACATTCAAGGATTTACTGGTAATCTTTCAAAACAAAGCTGAAGGTTGCTTTCAATAATCAATAACCGATTGAGTTTTTAGCTGAAGAAGAAAAAAAGAAGCAGAAAAACAATTAATAAACGAAATGCGATTAATTTTCCAATGAATCTTTTGTTCATTCAATGATTGGAAAGATAATCAATTGAGTGTAAAACTGAATCTCAATATTATCGTTGTAATCACTTTTTGCCTGCAAACCTAAATGAATAATAAACAAATAAAAATTTAGTATTGAAATGGCTTCAAAACCATTGAATAGCAATGATAAACAATTGACGTTTCGATGAAACAAAATGGCTTCTAATTATCTATCTTTTTACAGTTGGTTAAATTAGCTTGAAATACACAAAATTTGGGTTTATTGTTTGATTATTTATGCTTAGGCAAAAATTGGAAGCAAAAATTGACCAGAAAAATAGCAAACATACAAAATAAAAGATATTACTTTAACTAAACAACATTAAGTAATAATGTAAAGATGAAAAGAAGCAAGTCGTGGACTCATTAATTCATTTATAAACCAATCAACTTGAATCATTAATCTTAATCAACTGCACGACTGGAGTAATGGTTTATCCTTCAAGTTAAATTGTTATTATTGTATCAAAAAATAAAAAATAAAACTTGAAATGGTTCAGAAAGAAGAAGAAGAAGAGAAAAAATTGAAAATTCCTTCCGTTGTGAGGTCAATAAACAAGGTATAAGAAGCACAAGAATGATGCCCTTCAAAAATCAATGAACATGCAAAACAAGTTTAACATTATGGTTCCAAATGGTCCGAATATGTTTAGTAAGGAAAAGGTAAAATTACTGTCAACATTGGGTAACATTGGTTAATCAATAGATTCACTCATTTAACATGAATATTTAGATGTGAAAATTTATGAACAGAATGCTGATGAAAATTGGAAAAGCTGAATAGCCTAAAGTAATAGTCATCTTATTAACCTCAATTTATTAGATTGAATGAAAATCTTTCAAAAGTCAGGTCAAAATTAGCCTATTGTTATCCATATAAATTGACAATTCATTGACTAATTGTTGAATTACAAATTATTGAGCTTAAATTTAAAACATTAAACTTGATTTACTTTGATATTTGAAGTTGACTTTTTGACAAAATATTTCTTCTCATTGAGATTTTCACTGAGAAAACCTTGTGTTTATTTGATCATGAAAATGTCTCAACCTTTCATCATCTTCTTTATCAACAATTTAATTTGCTGTTAATTTCCAAGTTAATTAATTGGTTAATTAATATTAGGTTTCTTAACTGTTGCAGTTGAAAGACTGCAACAAATTGAGTAAAAGTTAATCATTTGCTGATTTGTTTTCTTCTCAAATTGGATTCTCAATTCAATTTGATTATCATTATTGGAGTAATAATTACATTGGAACAAAAAGTAACCATGAAAAGAAGAAGAAGAAAAAATGAAAACGAAAAAACCGGTTATTCGATTTGAAAAGTGAATAAAAATGTGACTAACAACAATTTGAATGTTAATTAAAGTTGTAAATCAAGTTTGCAATGTAATTGTTGATTTAATAAAAAAAGCTTGACTGTGAACAACTTCCGTTGAAATGGCTGCTAAATGTCAATTAAATGTTAAAAAGGTGACACAAAATGCAACCTCACATTGACCATTTAAATTGATTTTGTTTGGTCATTTCCTGTCCTTACCTGACCAGACCCTCGATGGATGCAAAAAGCAAGCCTGAAAAGTGAACTTTTATTGTTCACTGTTGCCAAGATTAACAATGAGATTAACAATGGATAGAGTTAAGGATGAAAAGTGTTTCATTAATAATAATCGTTTTTCATCCTGTTTATTCAAAGGGATCAAACGGAAATCGATTTAATGGCAAATGTTAATCAATCAAATAAACTAAACAATCAATAAATTGTTGAATATCATTTTTGTTTCAAAACGATTCAGGTTAAACTGCAACATTGAAGACCAATTGTGAAAACCAGTGTTTACCAATTGTTTTAGCTTCATTTGTTTCATTTGTTTCTGGTTTTCTGGTTTTGATCGACATTTTATAAAGGTTGCAACTTGAAACTATTAATTAACAGTCAACTAAACCAAACAATCAATAAATTGTTGAATATAATTTTTGTTTTAAAACCATTTTGTAACATTGAAGACCAGAAGAGCCAATGTTTACCAATTGTTTTAGTTTCATTTGCCATTTCATTTTTTCTGGTTTTCTGGTTCGGATCAACATTTTATTAAAGTTGAAACTAGAAACTATTAATTAACAATTAACTTGACCTGGTTAATAGAGATGATAATTGGATTTCAACTGAATCAAGTTTCTTCTTCAATTTGTATATTTTTTGTGCAATTCAATGCAAGGTTTAGATACTTTGTAACACCTTTATCTTGTTGCTGTTATTTTTGTCAATTGTAATCAATTAATTGCAATTGTTTCACCTGATGATTAACTAGAAACCAGGTGAATATATATTTGACTGGAAAAACTTGAAAATTAAATTGCTTGACAAACGAATCAATCAAACAAAGAAAAAAGTGAAACTCGAATCGTAATGTTATTTACATTTTCAATAATTAACCCAAATTGTTGAGGTAAAAGGTAATTAACAGGAGAAGGCAGAAAAGCAAACATGAATTAAAACTAGACAAATGATCATGTTGAAGAATGAGAATGAAAAGATGAAAAAATAAAGCAAAATGTCATTTAATGTGAAAACAGACAAAATGGTAATGATCATTAGTAAACTAATTAAAAATGGCTAAAAGTACAGGGAACAAAAAGTAGACTGATGAATAATTAACAGAGCAATTTGATTGATTACCAATTGAATTATTGTAATTGAGTGAAAATGCTTTTCTGCTTTTTTTGCCATCATTTCTGTCTTTTTATTACAATTCATAAGGAAAGATTTGTTGATTGTTGAAGCAAATCAGTAAATTATTAGAGTTAAAAGACAATTGATCAACAATTGTGAATTGAAGTGAAATGAATGAAATCCATAATTTTTTATTCTCGTGATTGTTGTTTTTTACTGTCAAAATGAATTGTGAAAAGCTAAATGGTTGATCAAGTGATTCTTCAACTGGAAACAAAATGATTATTATTATTATTATTATTGGTAACAGTTTAACGTTTGAAAAAGATGATGATGATGATGATGATGATGGAAATGATGAAAATGAAGAAAGATGTGAAACAGTTGATCACCTTAAAGCTATTGATGCTCAGCGGATTGAGCCAAAAGTTGATCTGTATTCAAGTTAATATTTTTTGATGACAAAATTATCATTATTATAATCATCGCTATTATGATCATCTTTAGTCTATTGGACTGTAAACTTCATTACGGATTAAGCTTATTATTAACAGAGATAATTGTTAAGGAAAATGATTGTAATCATGATTTTTGCAAGGTTAACTTTCAATGGATAATTAATAATTTGTTTCAATTTATTGTTCAATTTTTAGAAGCAAGAAACTGGTTTATGTTTGCTGTTGCTCTTCAATGAGACACTTTTTCATCATTCAATTGATTTCAATATTTTGCCTCATTTTTGGTGTTTCGTTTCTTACAATTAACTGATGATCAGCCTTAATCAAGGTTGAACCTTTGTTAATTGTTGTTGCCTCTTCACAGATATAATCACATTTTGATCACGTTCAAAGGCTTGCAACCATTTTTATATGTTTTTGCCTGCGCTTTTCACAATGAAAAATGAATGGTGAAATGAAATGCTTGAAATATCATATTTCCTCATTTTCATTGAACCATTCAAATCACCAAAAAAATGTAATAAATGGATAAAGTTTCTTTCATCTTTGTTAATAATAATTGTAAAGTTAACATTAATATTCATGTGATACTCTCAATTGTCTTGGATCATCATCGATTCAGTTTTTTTTTCTTCTTCTTTTCTGATGTTCTCTGAAAATTTCATTTGTTGATTCCGAAAAGATGGAAAAGTGAAATTAAAAGCTTTCTCCTTTAAATTGTGACCATTTAAGGTTAACTGTTAATCAATAAGGCTTGCATTTTTGGCAACATGACAGTTTATTAATATTGAAGTGGAAAAATGTTTCAACTCTAAACTCGATTGAAACCAAATTTTTAATCTAACACACTTAGACTAATTTAATCTGGATTAAAGCCAACAATTTAAGATGAACATTTAACCTTTCAAGTTTCAACAAATTTCATGTTTAATTTGTGACACTCAATCTGACAAAACATTACCTTTTAATTGCTTGAAATTCATTTTTCGATTTGCTTATTGCTTTCTGGTTTTTTTTATTGCATTCACATTGTTTCCTCAATTCTGACTATTGATTAAATATGCTGTTGTAAGTGTGTTTATTTAATTATAATGATTACTCTGTTGACGTCAATAATATTGACCTTAATATCTAAACTGTTCAAGTCTAATCACGATAATCACAGAGACAAATTAAAAACATATTAACCAAGTAATTGGAGACTTTTTTTTCATCTTCATTTCCAAATCGATTTCATCTCAATTAATCAATGGAAAAAGGTTAAAGTTGAAAAATGCCATTTATATTTCAATTGCAATCTATTTGTGATCAACATCTTTTTTTAGGTCGACCAATTGAATGTCCGGTCGCCGCAATAATTAGACTTGACCCAATCAACTGATCAAAGTGAATAAATTAGACTTAAAATCTCAATTTGCTGACCTCAAATGAACATTTTTTTTTCTCAATCAATTGTCAAGATGATCAGTAAGGAACAGTGGAAAAGGCTGGAAATGCGGTAAAAAAACAATTGAACCTGATTAATGGTGTTCATCTTTGGGTTGAAGCAATTAATGCAACTTGAAATTGGAAACAATAATTGCTGCGACCATTAAATATCATCATTTATGATCAGTTGACTAATCACAACAACAATTTAATAACTAATAAACAATTAAATGTCATTCACAGTGAAAATTGACAGGCAACATGGTAAAGCTTTGCTCATGAAAAAGCATTAATTAAATCAATAATTGAAACGGAAAGAGAAGAGAAGAAAAGTTAAACGGAAAAGACAATTTGATTGAACACAAAACGAACCTTATGTTGCAATGAAAATCCGTTAACAATGTACAGATGGTTAACATTTTTTGCTTCATTTTTACGGTTAAATGTTATTGTACCTGAAGTTAGTTACAGTTGATAATGACATTTAAAACTGTCAACTCAACAATATTGACCCATGTCAACAGAGTTTACCTTAATTTGATTGATTATTTTGTTTTCTTCTTCTTCTTCTTCATTTCATTGAACACTCATTTTACAGTGAAAAATAGTCAAGTGCAAATAATGATGATTTGATTCAACCTTTTCTGGTTCAACTCTGGTTTCCTCAATGTTGCCATTTCACTAATGATTTGGATTAACGATACAATCAAATTTAATAAAGTACAAATTGAAAAAAAAGATATTCTTTTTTGGCCATTTTTAACCCAAAACATATTGAACAATTCAAGTCTATCTTTTTGTTCCCACAGATTTGATTTGCACGAAATTGCGTGCTAAATAATAGCTACAATCAAAGCCAATATTACCAATTGTTCAAAGCTCATGAATTACGTTGTAATTTAATTGTTGGCTTATTTGCTATTCTGTCAGTAACATCTCATCATTAGTAAATTTTAAAACATCAATTGAACGTTTTAACCGCGAATTCAGTCTTCAACAGTCTTCTCTTTCCAACAGTTTACTCTAATCGATGAACAAGATGAATTATCATGATGAATCACGAATAATTTTGTCATTAAAAGTGAATTTCAAATTTTGCTCTTTAAATCGATAAATTTCCATTAATTTTTCCTTCCAAACGATTGTCCCAATAACAGAGTGTTTCAAATTTCCAATGATTAAGCAAATTGATTTTCTTCTCTGTTCGAGGCTTTTAATTGCTTCTAATTGTTTACATTTAAATTGTGATAAAGCAATAATTATTGATTGGTTCACAGAAATCAATCGATAAAATTGGTCTCATTTCTGCTTCTCTTTCCCTTCGCCATTTAATAATATTAATGGTATTCTATGGGCAAATAGATTGAACCTCATCAATCAATGTTCATGTTAACTTGTATATAATATATAAGAATCGTTTTAATAGTAAAAAAAAGAGAAATAAATTACTTTTGATTAATTATCATTAAATTATTATTCAATCCAATGTTTTGCAGCTTTACTCGTTCTGGTGTTGATTGAACAGCTAAATACTTTGTATTCAATTGAATTAGATTGAATGAGACGCTGGTCCAAGAGTTTTGTTTCAATTTTACTTGTCATCAAATTGAATTGAACGGAAAACGTTTTACATTGAAAATTTATCAATCAACGTCATTTTCAAACAATCATTCATGATTATTCAATAAGAAGAAGAGATTCAACTCTGGAAATGATTGAAATTTAATTATCAAATTATTTATTGGAAGAAGTAAAAATTGAAAGCTTTTCTTGCGCCTGGAATAAGTTTAACATGAAAAAAATGTTGATACAACAAGTTTTCATGATTCGTGATTGACCTTCGACCGAATCACCAGCAGCTTCGAAAGGTTGTAATAATAAAGTTTACAAAGAGTCTCATCGTCATCATCATTATCAACATCATCATCTTCATCTTGACCAATTCTGATCACTGATATTTTTGTTTCTCTTCTCATTCTAATTCAGGATAAAAAGCAAAATCCATGTCACGATTTTATTTCTTACCTTGTTCACTCTCTTGCATCTTTGTACCAAGGTAAACCGTGCAAATTATTGGTCCACAAAAATTGTAAACACTTAAAGGTAAAGGCCACACAGGCCTTTGCAACAAAATAACACGTTGCACATTTTATTTTATTTTTTATTTTATTTTTTTTTCTTTTTCTTCTTCTTCTTCTTCTTCTTCCTTCTTTTTACCTTTCCATTTGTAAGCCTTAATGTAACATTGTACAGACATTTAAAACTGACATCTGCTTGAACATTTTCAAGGTATTAATGGCTTTCGAGATGCTTAAATACCCGTTAGTTGAAAGGTTAGGTTAGATGTGGTTAGTCTAAGTATATCTTGACCTATTGTTCAAAAGGATTACAAGTTACAATTAGAAGTGAACAAAAATTAACTTTTCATTCAACTGAATTAATGTTTGAGTTTCTTTCCCAGGCTCAAAAATTCAGTTACCTTTGCTGACTCAGCGTTTATGTCCATCATTGGGTTATTTGCATTATTATTGTAACAACAAATTGATTGGAAACAAAAAATGAAATGATGATTCACCTTTCGACTCAAAGTTAACAGTTTCAAAAGATCACAATAACAAGTAAACAAGAGCCAATTTCAATGAGACTGGTGGGCGATAGAACAAGTTGAATATGAAAATTTCAAGCCCGAATCTCGGTGAATTATTTTAAATTATTTGCCATAATTTAGAAAATTTGTGCTGATTAAAAACGTTTTATGTAAACTTGATTAGCAATCAACTCTAGATATCTTGTCTACTTCCCTTGCAAGTTTTAAACTCGCATGATTCAAAGGTTGGACAAAATCCAATGAGACACGAAAGGCTCAATTGATCTTGATAAATCTTGATGTTGATCTTTTCAACCTTTTCCAACGGCTATTTAGTAAAAGTTTAATCTTTTTTTCCCAGACTTTAAGTCTGACCAAAAGTTTAACTTGCAGTCATCATCGGGTTATTTTGCATTGTTACTTTGACAAATAATTGATGAAACCTAAAGCAACTTTGATCAAAATGATGATTACTTTTGTTGGCTGAAGCAGTTTATTTTGCATTATTATTGTGACAACAAATTGATCAAACCTGGACAGTTTTACATTGAGTTTAAAAAAGCATTTCATTTATACTTGAATGGCTCAACACTTGCAGTGGGATATTTAGCATCATTGTTGCACCTTATCGTAAGGTTATGATTCACAGTTATGAAAGTTATCTGACTGTTTCCTTTCAGGGTCAACTGAGCATCATGATTATTATTGATAAAGCAAACATCGACCATGACAGTGACAATGAGAAGAGAGACTAATGGAGTGTTGAACAAGAAATAATATCAAATTATTTAAGCAACATAAACACGCGTTGAACGTGCGCACAAGTTAATCGATATATCGATGGAAATGATTCAATATTAGTTGTATTTTAGCGATAAAATCATGTTATTATTATTTTTATACTTATAGAGTATGGAAGAGAGAGAGAAAAGAGAGAGAGAAATGAAGAAAAGAAGAAAGTAAGTTGATTTATTTCTGCAAATGTTTTGGTAACTCGTTTACACAGATTAATCGAGACAATCATTGATTAACTTGATTGCAGACACAGCATTGCTCAACAAATATCAAGTTAATCAATTGTTATAGCCAAATGTATTACATCCATTTAACCAGTAAATACATTTACTAATCAAGAGTGAAGAGGGAAAAACAAAATCATCATCAAATCATTCTTAAGCTTGAATCAGCAAAAGGCAAAAGAAAATGAAGAAGAAGAAGAAGAAAAAAATGATTCAGAATTATTAAGACATTAGTTAAGCATCATCATCATCTGGTGATGATAAAGGAAATGGATGGTCAAAGTAATTGTTACCAGGGACAAGTTATGGGTTCATACCTGACAAATGATTATTTGCGTGATCATGTTTGGGTTCAATTTTTGCGTTTGTTTAAAATCAAATGATAAAATGATTTCGATTGTTTATCACATGCTAATTGATTATTATTCATTTACGCCTACAATTTGGGTTAAAGTATCGACTCTACCTAAAGTTGAAACCTAAAGTCGACCAATTTGAAAGACAAATAACATTGCTAATCATAATGATAATCATGGTAATCATGATAATAATAGTAATGATAAAGCTTGTATGTCATTGAACTTATTTGTAAAGTTTTATCAAGCTTGACAATAACATGTAATAAGAAGCATTACTTAACCTGTTATTATCTTAATTTAATTGTTGATCAATTGTTTATTGTTTGATTAATTTTGAAAATGGTTAAATTTAAAGGTTTCAAATATAATTAAAATTTAGGTAAAAATAATGGCAACTAAATCTGGTAAAAGTGAACCTTTGCTTGTTGACAAATGGTTAAGATAAACAATCAACCAAATCACTTTACGAGGGTTGATCAGTGAACCATTTAAACCAGAATAGTCCTGGTTTTAACAAGAATAGTGTTTGGGGGTGGAAATGATGAGAAGGAGGTGGATGATGATGAGGAAGAGAGAGAGAGAGAGTTGAGATATACCTTAGCAATTTGATTCAATTTAATGATTAGGATAAATTAATAATCAACAATGAAAACTGTGCACAGTTAATATTATATAGTTACTGTTATATTGTGACACATTGAAGCGGAAATGATTGAATTGTGATAAATAAGAGACTAGAGAGAAAGATGAAGATGAAGATGGTGATGATGATGATGATGATGATGATGATGATGATGATGATGAAAGGCAAAGGACAAAAGATCTTTGCTTAGACTTATAATCATTTTAAACAATTTACTTTGCTTCAGATCATTTATTTGTTTCCCTTGTTATCAGCTTAATACTGTTGATTGTTGTTTCGCGTAAAGCTTTGGGTTACTTTTGCCTGGTTTACTCACTAACTCAACCTTGCTCATTCTCACTCTGCTTTTAACTCACTTTGAAGATGAGAATCTCTCTCTCTCATCCTCAGCCTTCAGGCCAACATCCCGACTAGAGTAAGCATCAACATCACTTGGGACTTACTAATGCTTGCTTCTATATAATATAATTTATATATAACATAATAAAGTCTAACAACAATCGATCGATACAGAACATTAAAAAGGTCCGATAATCGATTTTTTCATCATCATCATCATTTTCTTCTTCTTCTTCTTCTTTTGCTCTCTTTGCTCTCTTGTCTTTCAAGCTCACTTTTAGCATTCATTATTTTTGTTGGAACCAATTTCAATAGAAACGATCGATAATCGTTTCTTTTTACAAAGTAAAAGGCGATTCAGTTTAATCTTGACTTTTTTATTCTTTTTTCTTCTTCTTCATCATCTTCTCTCCCTCTCTCTCACTCTTCATCTTCTTCATCCATTGCTTACTGTAACAAATAATATGAATCCAAATTGAAATCCATGAATCACTTTTTATGGTTGAACCAGAATGAAATATTAATGTTTGACAGAAAAAGTAAGCGCCATTTTTAAGAGTAACTTGAGTAAAGGGGTAAACCTAAACCTTTTCATCTTCCACCCTCTTCTTTATCCCACCCACTTTCTTCATCCCAACAGTCATCATCATCACATTGATCATCCATGTAAATTTTGCAGCCATTTTGCTTTGCTCTTCCTTAAGTAATAAACTATTAAACTGTTTGCTTATTACATTTTGTTTGTCACTATAATTGAACTTGTTTTTGTTGTGATTTTTACATTAGATTGATGAAAATGATGATAAGTTGAGGAGCGAAAAAGAAGCAAAAAAATTGATTTGAAATGTGATCAGAATTGTAAACTGATTGTTATCAATAAACCAATTGTTCAGTAGCAGAAAAAAGAGAATCAACAAAATTGACAAAAAAATAGAATCGAGCTCAAACTAATTTCAATTGTGACAATAGCAACTTTTTTTTCTTCAAATCAATATTAATAGTTGAAAGTTGGAAGAATGAAAAAAGGAAAAATTGACAACATGAAATGATGATAATGGCGATGATAAAATTAATTGAACTAAATTAAATGAGATGAGAAAATGGAAATAAAATCAATCTGTTCATTTTCATGTTTCGTTTTCATCATAATTCATGATTTATCAGCACGCGCTTTTTTTCTGCACGTTATCCATTTACATGTTATTCTTGTTTAAAGATATATTAAAACCATGGGAATCCTTTTAATGTTATCAACCGACCACAGCTCATTACACATACCATCAGAGGAAGAGAAAAAGAAAGAGAATTAGAAAGAGATGATGATGATGATAGAGAGAGAGAAAGAGAGTAGCATCTTGTAGACAGATGGTTGAAAAATATTATGCACCATTGGTCTGACGATGAGAGAGAAAAGAGAGAAAACGATTTAACCAAAATCTTTGGCAACTTTATTTTCTCTGTCTACCTTTAACATCTTTCTGTCTATCATCATCATTTGCTTTCTCTCTCTCTCTCTCTCTATCTTCTCACTATTGATTTGACTATTACAGGATGATAAGAGAGCTTGCGCACCTAAAATAATGAACCGAAAGATGAAAAATATTTCTCATCCTAACAAAACTCTTCACTTAATCCAATCATGAACACACATTTCAATCACTATTTTTGCACTTTTGTTTCCAGAGTCACATTTAAAAATGAATCAAGCCATCAAACGATTAAAACGACGACTAAAGTGAACCAAATAGTATGAAAATTGAAGAAATAAAACATGAAAAAAACAAAAAAAAGTAAAATAAAATACAAAAATAAGGATAAAAATAAATTCATGAATTAATTTGTTTGTCAACAATTGGGACATTTACTTTTTGTAGATGTCGCCACAAATGGATTGTAACTTAAATGAACGTCAGATGGCGCAGTTGCACTAAAAGAGTGGCGAATAGCTATTTTGTCCCGAAAAAGTAAAACCGTTTAAATGTTTGGGTCCAACAAAGTTGAAGTTAATGTATGAAACAAATTTGAGCAAATCGATATTACCCTTTTCAACTCCCCCTCCTCCTCCTTGAACAAAAAACAAACTCTTATAGGTCCTAGGTAACCATGAAATCGATTATTTCCCTCCCACTTTGCCCTCCTTCTTTGGGTTGATTGGTTGGTTTCCTTGTTAAACTCAGTTGTTCATATATTGAAATGAATTACATACAACATGAAATTACAGAGAAAAGAATAATATATTTATAAATAACATTAAAAAAGAGTAATATGATAAAGCAGAAAATAAAGAAGAGAAAAAAAGAAGGAAAAGAAGAAAAAAATCAACAGAAGACCACATCAATTCTGATCAACTTCAATCAATCCTTTTGACAAGAAACAAAAAAAAGTATAAAATCAACAACAACAAGTTTTAGTTTTCATTTGCTAACAAATATAAACACAAGAAGAGAATGCAATTTAACTTGGAAGATCAGATTTGCAAGGTCGCACTCGAGTTGCTTAAGCTGAAAATTGAGAGAGAGAGAGAGAGAAGATGAAGATGAAGATGATGAAAAGAAAGAGAAAACAAGTCTTCTCTCCCTTTTTTGGGTTGCCAGCAACTACAGTTACATTGATTTAGGTTGAAAATGTCAGCAATGCTTATGCAGAAAACTCATGAAAGATTATTTTGGGAATAAAAGATTGGAGATAAAGAGAGAGAGACAAAATTGAAATGCTCATGAAATGGATGGAAATGTCATCATCATAGTTTGTGGTTTGAAAAGATTCACTTTCAACTGATTAGATGCATTTTAAACACAATTACCTGATTGATATAATCGCTGTGTTTACCAAAGACAACACATTTTAAACATTTTCATCATCATCCTTCTCATCAGCAATACAATGTCACAAAGTTTGCAAAGCAAAAAAAATATCAATCTCAATGTTTTGCCTGTAATGTTGAAACTGAGAATCAGTTAGCTGTAACATAATCGAATCGATTTAGCCTCAAATTATGCCTTTTCTTGCAGAAATAATATATCTTCATGAATTTTGTCTTCTCTTTCTTTCTTCGCTTTGCTTTGCTTTCTTTCTTGTTCCTTCATTTTCTTGGAATTAAACAAATTCAAACAATTCAGCTTCATTTGGGCATCGTAATCGATGTTGAACAGGGAGAAAATGTTGAAAGAGCAAGAAGAAAATGCTTCGATACAAATTGAAAATCGAACAAGTAAATGGATTTGAAATGTGAAACAAGAAAATGAAGAGAAAAGCATAGAAATGAAGAGACAAAGACAGAGGCGAAGACAGAGGAAGATGAAGAGTGTAACATTTTGAAAATAAATTTGGTCATTTTCAATTCCATCTTTCATTTTTGCTTGGATTGATTCATAAGACAGAATCAATGTTATCCTGTTTCATCAAATTATTTTCATGACTTTTCTTTCAAAACCATTTCCATCATCAATTCTGTTTCCTCTCTCACTTTAAACCTCTCTCTCATCATCATCATCATCAAATATTCTGACTAATCCCATGGAAAATTCGATCTGAATAATTCTGATAAATGCTGACGGTAACCAAGGATGCTGACTCATGGTGAAAGAATAAAAACTATTTTTTATTTCTCTCTATCAGAATTATCTTTCATTCAATTCAATCTTTGTTCCATGAAATTATATTCTTCATTCTCTAACAGATTATTAATACTTTTTTATTATCATCATCAACATTATGATTAGAATTTTTTCTTTTCTCGAGAAGAGAAAACATTATTCATTTATTCATTCATCTATTTTGATTTTATGATGGAAAATGTTTGCCAGGAAAAAAAATCATTGAAATCATTTTTATATTTCTGATAAAACCATTATTAATAGCATTAATATCCAAGAGCAAAGGAGAAGAGAAAAGTTATTCAAATTTTAAATTGAAATTTGCTTTCATCAACGTTTCACTTTTAATCAAATGACAAATGTAATGATCATCTATTAGCTTAAATAGATGATTAAGATTAAAAGTTAAAATAATAAAGCCATTCAGGGATTGTTCATTCCCTTTGCAGGTTCATTTGTTAACCGATCGCGATTCTCTGGGAAAGTGTCATTCCCAAGAAGAGTAACAATGATCGCAAGGGATTGCCTCATGATAAAAGGTGATTCCAGGAGGAAACAGGTAAAATGAATGTAAATGTGGACAGCAAGGCCCAGCCCAAAGGCTTACCTTCTGCATATCCATATCAGGTAATCCCATTGATTGTAAAAGATCATTTTTCCTCTTCAACCTTTCCTTTTCTTCTTCTTCTTCTTCTCAAGACGAAACAAGGTTACACAAAAAAGCCTTTTCTGTCATCTTTTTAAGGTCTACTTGAGACTCTACAGGTTTACCTCTCATCTCACCACCATCTTCATCATCTGCATCATCACCTTTATCACCATTATCATCATCAACAACATTATCTTAATAACCATGTTCGATAATCAATTGGCAAAACTCGAAACTCCTTTTTTACCTTTTCTTGTTTTCCTTCTCACAAGTTTTCTTTTACTGTAAATAACAAACAAAATGCTAGTTTTCAGAGTAAACTTGACTTGTTCATACCTTTGATTGGCATGTAAATTGTAGACAATTTAATACTTTATCAACAGTCAACTTTCAAGAATCTCTTACCTTTTAGCTTAACCTTGTTACTTCCGGCAAGACTTTGTTTTTACAGGTAAACAGCTACTTAAGTATAGTGAGCTGTTGAAAGTTGGAGGAAACGTTTGATGACAGTTGAAACGATTTTTACGCCAAAACAAAATGCCTTTTTTTTACATGAGAAAACAGAAGACAATTGATTAAACATGAATTTTGCGGATCAATTTGTTTGACTTTTCAAGTCAAAAGAGCAAGGTAAAAGTTGAAGAGAAAATTTGTTTTTCGAAACAAATTTTCATTCTGTAAAGGTTTCTTCAAAATTTCATGTTATTTTTAGATGTTAACTCATTGACTGACCTTGACAATGAAAGCTCATCTTGAAAGAGGAAAGAATCAGCATGATAACCCAAATTCACAGTTTCATCCCATTCCAAATCTAGTTTCACTTTCGCCATTATTTCACTTCAATTTTTTGCTTCTTTGTTTCATGACCTTTATCTTAATCTGGACCCTTGATCAATCTGGTCATCCTGTTGTCTCAATTTGACCAATCAATCAAAAGAAAAATGAAAAACAACAATAAAATGGGGTTACATGACCTTAAGATACATTTGATGTTGTTTAACTTGATGAAGATGAAGATGATTTGTACTGATGGCCTCCATCCTCAGGGGAATCGTGTAACATGTTTAAATGTTTATTGAAAAGTCAACTTCATTTGGTTAAGAAACTATCAGCTAATAAGAGGGAAAAAAATGAACCAGAAATGAAGACGAAAACAAATGTAAATTGTAAAAGTGAAGATTAAATGTGGATCAATTGAGGTAAGCAAATAGACTTGAACAATGTACAAAAATAAGATCAAACTCAATCTAGTTGATAATCAATAATTTGATTGTAAAATTGAAGCAAGTTGAAGAAGAAGAAGAAGAAGAAGATAAAAAATGATCAACAGGAAAATGGCCTGAAGGCAAAGATTATTGACCTTAATTGAGGTCGTTTTTAGCAACAAACATTGAAGACAAATAAACAAACAAAAAGTGATTGAAAAATAATGAAATGAGTTGAAACAGAGATGAAGATGAAAGATGAAAAGATGATAAGCAAACATATGTTTGATGGCGATCAAAAGTGCTCCGTTAATGCGGATTATATTCAATAAACTCAATTGGCTGGTTTAAATTAATCTGCAAAATAATAACTTCAACTCCCCTTCATGGTCTTCATCATCATCTTTACACAGAGAAACGTATCATCATTTCATTCTTCAACTTGTTTACTGTCGACTTTTTTTCTTTCCTTTTTTTTCTTCGTCTTCCTTTCATCTCTTGCTCATCCAAATTGTTGAAACTCAGCCAATATTGAGTAGGTTTGTAAGCAAATTCCGAAGAAAAAAAAGGAAATTCCATGATGGAGATAATTTTCATTTCTCTTGGATAAATACCATTTGAGAAAAAGTTTGAAATGAGAAAACTTCATATTCTTGTGAACTTTTTTTCTTGCTTCTCGCTCATTTCTTCTTCTTACCTGGTAACAGTTTATTAAGTTGATATTGAATTGGAAATTGTAATGATAGTTGAAATGAAGGAATTAACATTAACAACGAAAAGTAACCAGAATGAAAAGATATACAATGAATAAATAAATAGTTGATAATGATAATGTTAATGATGATTGTAATGATGGTTAAAATGGAAACCTTGATTTTTTTATAATATATTATTCTGTTCATTAACCTGTTTTTTTCACCAATGATAATGTGTTTATAGTAATTATTATCGTTATTTTGAGGAAAGTAGCAAAAATTTTATTATAAAACACAGATTAGTTGATTAACCTTGCGTTTGATCAAACAATTTAGATGATGTTCAATTATAACAACAATGAGTTAAATTGGACTGAAAACAAAAAAATTCATCGTAAGACAATTGAATTGAGAGAAGAAAAGCGCAAAAAAGTCTATTTTTTTGTATACAATGTATCTTATTTTGTTTGACCTGGTAACCTAGAGAAGAGAGAAAAAAGATGAAGATGAAGAGGAAGGAAGAAGATGAAAACAAGTACATTATCATTATTATTATCAACATCATATTGATCATCCTCTCAAGAGACTGACCATTGAGAGTTAACATCATCCTCTTGGACTTGGACAATATCACATAATAATTGTCATCTTCATTTGGTCAACTAGTTTTTTATTAGTATTTAAATGGTTATTATTTTCAGCTGTAATTACATTGATTCATGGCAAAACGATGTTTCCAGATGAAATCATTTATATTGATATTTTTATACAGGATATTTTACGGAAAAGGCTAACCTCTTGTAAAGCATTATTTAATGGGACAAGAGTCACTTTGTTGGCATGACAGATTCATGTCTTTCGGCCTCATCCAACTGGCATAGGCAATGAAAATTGGAAGATAAGATGATGATAATAAAGATGATGATAATAAAGATGACAAAAATGACGATGGAGAAGATGATGATGAAAATAATAGAAGCACTAAAGGTAATGAAAATAAATTCACGTGAAAAGGCCTCTAGTCCGTGCTATTTTGATCGGACAAGAGTGATTCTGCTAAGTTGAAAGATTATTGTCTTTCGGCCTTATCAAACTGGCTCAAGTAAATAGGGAAATAAGATAGTGATGATAAGGATGATAAGGATGAGGAGAATGACGATGATTATGAAGATTATGAAGAAGATGATGATGATAATGATGATGATAGGATTATGATGGGATGAAGATGATAGAGATACTGAAGACGATTAAAATAATTTCATGTGAACAGGCCTCTTGTTGGTGTTATTTTGATGGGACAAGAGTGACTTTGCTAGGTTAAACTATTATTGTCTTGCGGCCTAACAGACTGACTCAAGTAAAGACCTAGATTTACATAATGATGATGACAATGAAGATGATAAAGTTGCATAAAAATAAAAGCGTTCATAGTTTATCATTCCAGAGCAAACAAAGAAACTCAATGGGCAGATGAAAGTGGATGGAAGCAGCCAAAGACAGAGAAAATGATAGAGAAGAAGATGATAATGATGATGATGATGAGAATGCGAAAGAGCTAATAAAACTGGTTTCTAGTTTCTTTTTCCATGTAGCCTAAGGGAAAAATTGGCGAAGAAAGAGAAATTTAAAGAGCAATTGAGTTGATGGTGAGAGCCATTGATGGGTTTTTGCAGAGATTTGGAAGAGAGAGAGAGAGAGAGAGTAAAAAGAAGAAGAAAAAGAAGATGTCTTCTCTATCATCAATGTTATCCTCTAATTATGATGCATTACCAGCATCTTAACTGAATCTTTCTTGTTCATCTTCTTACAATTGAATTATATTTATATGAATCATCCTCTTTCTTTTAATATAATTTGTTTTGATTGTTAAACTCGAGAAGCAAAAGGAAAGATGTTTATTTGGTTAAACTTGTTGTTGTTAGGTTAAGTATAAAAATTGATTGAGTCTGTAGCTTAACGATAATGGAATCTTGAGTTAATTAAAAATAATCAAATCGTTGCTAAACATGGAATCATCAATTAGTCTCTTTTTGCTGCTCTCTCAAGGCAATTTATTTAATAGAAACGATAAAATTAATTTGACAAGAAAATTGGATTGAAAAAAAGGAGCAAAAAATACGAAAGCAAATGAGAGAACGTTGCTATGGTTACGTACGTCATTCAAATAATAACGGTGTTACAATTGAATAACAATGAATTTTTTGCCTTCCATCAAGATTATAAAATGAAACGCATTTTTGGACTGCAAAAAATAATTAAAGGCTTTAACATCTAATCAATCAATAAAATAGTTTTTAATTTAAATTTTGTTCTTTTGTTTCTTTGTTTTTTAAACCCAAAAAAAGGTAATGAAATTTAATTGCAAATCTTTTTGTTTAAAGTACAATTGAAAGGTAAATTGATTGATGAGTGTCAAAGAGCAATAATCATTATGATCGGATGTGAAACCATTGAGAGCATGAAAGTCTTGCAATACAGAAGCGAAACGCAGTGGCAAAGCGCAAGGCAACGTTAACAGCAAGTGATTATGGATCGTTGAACGTGAAAAGATGAAGATGAAACTGATGAAGATTTGGTTGAACGAAACTTGAATGAGACTTTTGAGTGAAGAGAAAAAAAATATTGTCAAATAGTCATGCAAATGAAAGATATAAAAAGCAACTTGAAAAGTTGCCCAAAATTAGGAGAAACGGAAAGAAGCTTGAAAAATAAGAAGAGAGAGAAAACGAAACAATTAAAATTGATTGATAATTATTCATCAATTTAGTGAAAAGTTGAAGTTGAAGTTGTCATCACAGGCAAAGGGATGAGAAAAAATTTGCAAATGAAATTAACCTGAAAAGAGTCTCAACTTTAATATCAAACTAATTGATAATCAGTAGAGTTGAGGGAAGAAGCAGAAGAAGTAAAGGTGGCGAAAAACAAAGTTTTGTTTTCTCATCCAAAGAAACAAAACGCAATTAACATAACTGAACAGGTAAATATTGAATTCCGTGAGTTGAAATAAAAGTACAATGTTGATTGCAATGTTAAAACAAGAAAATTGTTTAAATAAAAGTTATTGAACTTTTGCAATATAAACATTTTAACGCCATCAACCTTGAATAGGAAGAAAGCAAAAGACTGAAGCAAAAAAAAAGTAGAAGCTCAATTTTTGTTATATTACTTGACAAGTGAGTTTGTTCAGTTTTCACTTGCAAAGGCTTTTCAGATTTATCCTGTTAATAGTGAAACATTAGCCCATGAAAACAGACATTTGAGACTTTATTTTCTTGCTTCTTCTTCTTTCTTTCTTTCTTTGCTGTTTTGTCACAAGCAATTTAAGCGCTTAATCATCATTTGGTTTTTAACTTGTTCAGCTTTAGTTTGTTTTAAATTAATGAGAATTCACTTGTTATATTATTCTTATTATCATTATATTCATTATTATTATTGTTAATGTTGAAATTCGTTCAACTATTGAAATAACGATCAACATTTTTTCGCCTTTTCTGTAGATTCATCTTTGCCTTGTTTTTTCCCATTTTCATTAATTTTCTTTGTGCAAATGGATAAACTCAATCAACTGTATCAATTTAACATTTTTTGCGTTTGATTATTCTTCTCAATGTGTGTGACTTTGTTTTGTTGATTGTTGATTCCCTGTTGTCACAACTAAGTGATCATGACTCTCATTTCATCATCATTAACTGCATTTCAAACATCATTATCATCTTTATCATAATAGCAGTGAAAATAACACACACACAAAAAGTCTTAATGAAAAGCTCAAGCACAAGAAATAGATCAACATTTTTTAATCGCAACAAAAAGCAAAGATAACTGGCAAAAAAGATGATGATGAAGCTTGCAAAAAGTATGATATTAAATTTTAAATGAGTGCAAAGTAAAAGAAATAAACAAATTACAATAATTTTCCAGATTATATTATTAATCATTTAATATTGCATTTTGCTGTGCGCATTATAAGGAGTGAAAGGTAAATGAAGGGAAGCAAATGTGAAAAGTTTACTGATTAACCTTTAGTGATTTAAGTTTATAGATGGCAATTAATGTTTAACTTTCATTTATATTAATCAGTTTAAAAGCAAATTTAATCTTTTAATTCAATTTAGAAATTGTTAATCTCGTAAAATTTAATTCATCAATAATTTCAAACATCATTAAAGTTTCAATTGAAATATCAAAATGTTGTTCAATCTGAAAAGGAAAAGGTTCAGAGCAAAAAAAAGGTAAATCAATAAAAATTCAATTCTTATCAACTTTACTAATCTAATTAATTATGCCAATCAAAGGATAGACAAGATTATCATGGGTTATCTGTTTAATTGATCAGGAAACATCGAGATTGTCAAGGTTTGTCTAGTTTCAAGTGCAACTTTTCATTTTAATCGTTCATTTCGAGAAGAGCAATTAAGCTTCATCTTGTTGCGTAAAGTGAATGGGGAAAAAGACTGTCAAAATTGATTGTCGAGTTGAAAGTAAATTATGAAAAGCATTTTGTTCAGATTATTGAGAATTGATTTGTCCAGCAGTTCTGTCAGTTTTTGAATAACAATGGAATCAACAGATAGAACCAAATGTTTGCTCAAGAAAAAAGTGAAAACAATGATATTAACTTAGCATCTGATAGCTTATTTCAAAGTTTGATTGAAGCACTTGATTATCGGAATTCAGAGTTTATCGAATATTTATCAAATTGGAAAATTTCGATTTTGCAATTTTTTCTATTCTCATGAAACAATTATTCAACATTTCATGTTGCAAGTTTTGATTCGATGCGAAGATTGTAATTAGCGTTTTCAGGTTTCACATTGCAATTGATGGATCAAAATGGTCTTACAAATTGAACCTTGAATACTTTAATCCGTGAATCAAGTGATATATCAATAAGAGTATAACATAGCAATTAAGATCAAAATTGAAACAAATGCACATTCGTTCATAAATTGCATAATGATATTAATACTTTTCAGAGCATTCATGAGTTCCAAGTTATGCAGAAATTGTGAATCATGCAGACAATTTTGTGCCATCATGTGAAAAGCTTTTTTTGCATGAAAAATAGTCAAGAATTATTACGACTTATAAGCTTCATTTCAACAAATGTTTCTCCCCCTGAGCAGTTTAAACGATTTGAAAACCGCTATTTTGTTTCTCTATTTCATCCTAAATTGCTGTTCAAGCACAATGCAAGCTTTAAAGCTTGACTTATGCAGTTCAACAAAAATGAAGTGAAATGTCAAGTTTGGTTTTGCAAGAAGAAGCAGCAGAAAGAACTAATAAAATTTGATTGAAATTATTTGCAAAATCATTTAATTTTGAAAGAAATAAAAATTTGTCCAATTTATAACAAGATTTACTAATAAAAATGAAATTTTGTGCATCAAAAGCTGCAACCAATTTCACCATGCGATAATGATGAGAAAGAAATAGTCATTTTTCAAGTTTCAACTCAATATAATTCAAATTGATCTTCTTTCTGCTGTAAATCAAATTAACTCAATCAAATGATGCAAATTAGATTATACAAGATCTTGTAAATGACCAAACCATTGAGTGGACCTTGATGAAGCTCTTCGCCAATTAAACATGAATATGATTGTCTTTAGCCAACAACAAATTCATTAAAAGCTGCATTCTTTACTTCAAATGAAAAGCTACCATTGAACCTTTCTCAAATCAGATAATTTTTAGGCGAAAAATGGAAAAGTCGATTAAACTGGGAATGAATTAATCTTAATTATAGTCGATTGCTGCAAGTGAAAAAAAGTTATTAATTGTTATCATTATGAATGCAACAAAAAAGTGGAAAAAAACAATTTGTGCAAATCAGATAAGAACAAAAAAAAGTAAAATAAAAAGTTTATATGCATTTTGATAATGATAACTGATATTGATAATATTTCATTATAAACGATTTATCAACTCCCTGATCCTTCTGAAGCTTTCTTCATCATTTTTTCTTCTCTCTCTTTCTGCTTTTTGCTTCCTTTTTCCCAATTATAACGCTGTCAATGCAAGTTATGTTAACCATTTATTATCATCCAATGGTTCTTATATTAATCTGGTTAACTTTCCCTTCTAATGGCAGTGAGAGAGAAAGAATAAGCTTGATGATTCTTTTGTAATAACATCAACAACATGAAAGAGCGAAAAGTAAAATAAAGTAAAAAAATATATTATTATATACAATCAATAAGGTTTTGCAAAAAGCAACTCAACTGCAAACATCAATCGATTTGTCCAATATGCTGTTTAGCAATTGATTTCAGCATTTCATTGAACATTTCTCTTCTTTACATTCAATATCATCCAACATAAAATATGCAAAACTTGCATCTTTTGCTTATTTATCTTTCTTTTTGCTGCTTTCAATTTTACTAAAGAGGAAAAATTTCAATTTTTACTTTAATAAGAGTGAAATGAAGTAATTGAATGAAAAAAAAGTGGAAAATCAATAATGAATTTTGAGCAAATATCAGTTGAAATTGATCAATTGATTGTTGCTTTTTGTTTTCCTTGTTACTCTTTTATTTGCTCGGTTTACCGTGTTTAATGTTGATTTAAAGCATCTTATTTATGTTGACGATCACAATCTGTGCATTACATTTATTTAATCCTGTAAATAACCTTAAATAAAAGGCAATATATGACAAAATAATCTGGTTCAGAGTTGCTTTCAAATGGGAAAAAGGCTGCAAAGTGAGAGTAAAAAGTCAACAGAAAAGTTGACTTTTGCCTTTTTTTAAGGATAACCATTCTTCTCATTATTATTAACTACTATTTATTAAATTAAATGAAATTATAATTTAATTGACCAAACATTTTGTTCCACTTTCTAGTTTCTCTGTCTAAATAATTAAGCTAAAAGGAAGTTAAACAATGTCATTTTGAAATGATCAACAATTTCCTTCTCAGTGATGATAATCGTCCAATATTGTTGCTACCGACAGACAATAACCTTTAACCTTGGTCATTGATTTTCATCACATTTGATCCTTTACCATATTCAAGTCTAAAATTGCAAAGGAAACATCATTTGATAGCATTTGCAAGGCAATCCAACAAAAGGTATCTATTGTTACACTAAACGCTTTTGCATTGAAAAGTGAAAAAGCATCGGTTTAATGTACAAACGGAAGTAACGTGTCAATTTGGTTTGTTCAATTATTCAATATAAATGAGCTTTTTGGCTTTCATTTCATGTTTTAAAATCTAATATGATGGATCAAGATGAGGAGAGAGAGAAAAGGTTATTAGAATCAAGGTAATCAGATTGCATTAATTGTGATTAATTGTTGTTTATTTTTGAGTTTACCATTTTTGCCCGGTTTAAAAGTTGACTTTATCAAGGGCTTAACTTGTCTACTTGACTATGTGTACATTCATTGTGATGCCAACGACCTTTTTTTGCCAACAAATTTTACGTCTAAAAAATAAATACCAAAATAACTTTCATCTTCCTCTTTGCAACCAACATCTTCCATCATCTCCATCGTCTTGTGCATCTTCAACGACTCAAATTGCACTTGCAATTCGTAATGAGACAAAACACACTGTCTCACTGTTTCGTCAAAATGTCCTCCCTTCTTCATCCCACTCATTTCTAGTACTTTTTCATCCTATTCATCATCATTTTCATCATTATTTTCATCGTCATTTTCAGAATTTAAATGACTCTTGATCAAGCCGAAAGACAAGAACCTTTAAACCTAACAAAGTAACTCTTGTCCCATCAAATGAGACTAGAGTTTAGTTTTTCACGCAACAACAAATTGTTATCAATTTCATCGTTTAACCAGGTTTGATCGGACCAACACTTGCATTGCAACCTAACAGAGTCGCTCTCTTCCCATCAAAATTGCTTGACAAAGAGCCTTTATCACGTTAACTATTTTCATCTTTATTGTGACTATTCCTTGACATTTTTCATTTTTATTATTATATAACTTCTCAATCTTGTTTGTACACTCATTTTTAATCATCAAATTAATAGCACACAATTACTTCAATAGACAAACAACAAAATTTATCATTTGTTGAACTTGAACTGAGGTTTGCATTAACATTGATCATATTAATTTGTGAATCATAAACACATTAACTTTTTATGTTGCCTGTTGATAAACAAAAACCTAATCACATCTAATTGAGGGCAGAATTAAAATAATTGCAATTTTCAATCTAAAATGGGCCAATAAATAAATAAATAAACTAGACTGGAATAAGATAAATTACAATGTTTGTGAGTGAGAAAGCAAAAGCCAAAAGACCAAATAACAAAATATAATATTGTGAGTCTCAATGTTTCCGTTTTTGCCTTTAAAAATGATGCAGAAAAAAAATTGCTCGTTTTTTTTCTCTGCCCTTTTACTTTGGTCTTGCCAAGTTACTTTTTAGCTTTCAAAATAATCGCAGTTCACATCAACTTCAAGTTAGCTTTCTTAACATATGGACGATGTAAGTTTAACATTATATATTTTTATAAGAGTGAGACCCAAAGCATACAAATAAGGCTTATCCAGCTGACCGAAGGTCATTTCAGGTCAACTAACGATATTTATCTTGACCTTTACACATACACACAGACACACAAGCAAGACCAATGAAAGAGACCAAAAAAACATAGTCTTTGTTGTTGACCTTTTTTGCACCCTTTTTAAGGGTTAATTAGTCAGTCCATTTTGATTATAATAACAGGACGAAAGTACAGTTTAGATGCAAAAAAAGTTAACCCAAAAAAGAGAAGCAAAAAGTTTGTATTTCTGGTGATCATTAACATTATTATAATCATCAGGCTAATCTACATACAGAGTATAATGGATAGAAGTGTAAAGATTTGGATTCGCATCGTGTAACACAAAACCTATTCTGCTTTGATTATTTTAGCTTCAGAATCAAAATGGCGTTTGGGTTAATTTATTTTCTTTGTCAAGTACAGTTTCTTTCTCTCTCTTCTTCTGGTAATAATGAAAATAATAAGAGTAATAATCGATATTAAATCGATTAAGAGCTCATCGATTGGGTTAAATGGATCAAGATGCAAAGAGATGAAGGAAATGATGAAAATAACGGTTAACGTTTTTATATTAAACAAATACAATCTTCTTCTTCTTCTTCTTCTTCTTTTGCATACAAATCAGTTTAAGATGAAGATGAAGATGAAGATTGAGAAGATGATGAAAAAAGAGAAATAATATTGAACCGAAAATAAGTTTAATGTGTTTATAGTAAAACGGAAATGCAAGTTACTTTTGACATCTGTCCTTACCATTTGAGCACTTTGGCACATATGATTAATAGTATGTGATTACGAGTTGCCGGCTGCTAACTACTAACAATAATATTCATCTTATTTGATAGAGTCTTTTGCTTTTCTTAAACTTGTCACCAAAATGTTCTCATTCAATAGACATTAGAATCAAAACATTGGGGCAAATTTTATTCACCTTTTGTTTCCTTCATCTATTTCATTTTCAATAAATCATCTATTCAGGTTCATTCTTTAATTAGAATGCTTCATCAAATTTCATCTCCATTTTCAAATTTCCTTTTCCTTTACTTTTCGCTGTTGCTGCTTCTAAAAAAAGTAAATCACCAAATGTTTTTAAAGTGGTAATGGCGATGATTATGATAAAAGAAATGAAAAACTGTCATTTTTTGGTACTTTTTTATTATTTTTGCTTTCTGTCAACTTTTTTCGCTCTTCTTCCAATATCTGACAATATTTATGCGCGAATAAAAGGAAAGGTAAATTTGCAAATAATTTGAGATAACCAGCATTCTGTTTGCATAGAGATTTACTGAATAAGGATTGGTCTTTGCTCAACAGATTATAACTTTTTTTCGGCCTTTTCTGTTGTCTCTTTGCTTAAACCATGTGTTTGTGTTTCTCGGGCTGAATAGGCATTCGAGTTCATGGGGAATGTATTATTATCATTGTCAATCTTTTTTTTTCATTAAACACAAACATCGATCTCTGAATCGGTTAACGGTTTTCAAATTATTTAAAAAAATTAATCAGCAACTTTGACTAGACATCATCTGGAATCTTTTTCCATCCCAATAGTTGAATTGGTATTTACATATTTGACAGTCAATTGTTCACCAAATGTTCACCAAAATACTCAGATTTCAAAGTTGAATGACTCATTGAGCAAGTTGGATGATAAGTTAATCAGTGATTATATTTGAAGGATCCATAGAATCACCAAAATTCAGGATTGAATGCACATCACGAGACCATTCTTGTTTATATCCTTTAAAAGTAAACAGGCAAATAGGTTGCAATCAAAATGATGATGATGAATCATTGGAAAGAAAAACAATCAATTGAATATAAATGAAATGAAAAGAAAATCCTCAAAGGAATAGAATAGTAATCTTAATATAACTGATGATGAAAGTGGAAAGAAGATGGAAGATGGAAGATGATGAAGGAAAGATAAAAGACCTTAATAAACCTTGCAGAGGTAACAACTACTTACAAGAGTTTAAAGTAATCTAGTCGACGCAAAGACAAGGTCAAATCAAGGTTAACCAGTTTTCCGACATTATTTTCATCTTTTCCTAACTTATTCACCTTCTCTTTCTTACTTTCTTTCTCTCTTCTAATTCACAGAGAAGACAGACTATCATCTCAAACGGAAATGGTCATTTCAAAAAGCTACTTGTAATGACCATAAAACGGAAATAACAGCCTTATAAATATATATTGAGATGAAAATGATGACTGTTGATTGTTTTTTCTCTATATCTTCTTTCATGTTCTTGTCGGTGATGATGATTGTGAAGATGATTCCTTTAAATTGATGATTGAGGTTGAAGTTAACCATTGAATGCGAAGACAAAGGAATGAAAATTGAACACTGAATTACGGTCAATTCATAAAAAATCTGACTTTTATGTGGATTGATGTGTCTTGTTGTCTTTCGCTTTGATCCTCATTGATTGGAGTTAATTGAGGAGATTGTTCTACTGTTAGAGTTGAAAGTTGACTTATTTTTGTGTTCATCTTTTTTAATAGTTTGTAAAATCATGTTGTTGGTTGGTTAATTGAAAAATTTAACTTAAAGTTAATGTTGATAATGACAAGAAGAGTGACGATAAAAGTAGCAACTCTAAAATTAAAGAATCTCCATTTAACTTAATTGTGATCGCAATTAAGATGATAGTGATTATTATAATGATCAGGCAAAGTAGCTGTTTTTGCTCCATGATTTAAAAATGACAATTAAGAATAGATTTGCAAGAATCATTTGTATTCAGCTTGAGTGATGATGGGAATCATGTACTAATGAAAGACAAGAAACTTTTGCCTTTCAATCAGCAAGTAGATGAACCAAATTAAGGAATTAACCGACCAATCAGCTAATAATTGGTTCATTGAGCCGGTACCAAAAAGTGTATTGTACTTGATTGTCAACTTGTTAACCTTAGTAAGAAAACCATAATGTTACTTGTGCCGATTATTCAAATTGGAACTCAAGTTAAACAAAAAATATCGACTGAGAACTGAATTTCTCTATGCATCTTTTTTCCTGTTTTTTTTCAATTCTCTTTGATCCGCCTTTGTTTTCGTCTTTAAACACTAACTTGTAAAGCACTGGAAACAAAGCATCAGCATCAGAATCAATCCAACTTTAAATTTCATTCTCCTTTACCTTAATTTGACTTCTTTGTTTCTAGCCAAATTTATCTTATTATCGTATGATTTCAAATTTCTTGGTCTTCAGATGAAACCCAATTTTGGCGCTTTTCTTAACTAGACAACACAAGTTGTTATCATAATAAATCGGACGAGTTGTGGTTTAACTAGTTAACCCTGAACTTGTCATCAGGTTGTCTTAATTAATCGCAATCAGCTGATTCAAGGTCAGGTCCGTCATACACAGCTCAGTTGACACATCAACCGTGGTGATCGTGAGAAAAAAATGTCAAAAAAAGAATCAACACTTTTGAGAAAGCAATCAAAACAGTTTACAGCACCCAAGAACGTATCAGCAAAATTTATATCACATAATAAGAGAGAAAAAGAATAGTTGTCGACTGATTATGACCGTCACACGGTTGACAAAGCGTGACAATCATTGAGCTTTCGATTTCAGGTGACAAGAGATTGGAACATGGATAAAAACATAGTGTAAAAAAGATTGCAGGTAAAATCACTTGATGATCAATATAAATGAAGCACACTAACACAAATAGCGTTTATCAACAAATTGTAAGTCAAAGATGACATACAATGATGAAATTATGATGAGCCCAAAATCGACTAAAGTTACAAGTAATCCAAGATTAACTCAATGAATAACCAACAATGTGTGATTACAGATAAACAGAATGGTAATTTTTCCCAATCTTTCATCTTTTGCCTTGATTCAACAAAAAACATAACACCAAGGTTGAGTAGCTGGCAGAATTGCACAGAGAGACATGTAATAGTGATGTAAATTAACGAGATTAAACAATATGGCAATGTGCACATGTAATATACACACAATAAAACATGATTCAATAAAATATTAACGATAATTGTCCATTAAAAACTCATAATAATCAAACAAACAAGAAAGTGTATTGCTCATGGGGTCAACGGCAATGGCGGTAACAGAGGGAAACCAAGGGGAAACAAGGTTGGGGGTTAAAATTAAAACAATAGAAGGAGCCAAATTTGAAATATTAAAGTGGAATTAAAAAGTGAAATAAAAATCAAAATTTAACCTAAAAAAGGTTGACAAAAGGAAAGCAAACTGAAATAATGGAATTAATTAAACTAGTAAATCTGGTCGAGTTAAAGCTGATTAGAAATAATTAGAAGCAATGAATGGACAAGAGCAACATTTAAAATGGTTAAGTACATAATTGGGATTAATTGAAATCTGTTGAAGCCAATTTGAAGGGAAGAAGAAGAAGAAGAAAAATGTAAATACATGAAATTGATTGAGCAAAAATGATGATAATAAGTAACAAAATGTTCAGACGGACATAAATATGTAATAATGTTCGTGATTTAGCTTAACAGCAAAAAAATTCATATTTAAGTGAATTGTATAGAGAACCAGAATTAGATATAACCTTTCATTATTCAAGGCTATGAATCGTGCAATGTAATATAATGTATATGTTTGCTTTGTTAAACAGAAACAACTTTTTCCAATCAGCATTTGATAAAATCATTTCATCATTTATTTTCAACAATAACAGCAAATAATCATAAGCACAAAATTTCATACTTTTTCAGAGAGAAAAGCTGAAAAATATTAAATATTAACACAAACAAGGCAATCAAATAAAAGCACCTTTGGAAAGCAGATTTAACCTTTGTTTTTTGAATGGCAAGACTTGGCAAAAGTAAGATGTTTACCTTACATGAACAACAACAGGTAAACAAGCGAAAGGTAATTAGCAATGTGAATAACAGCGAAAACGAAGAGAAAACTATTTTTTTCTCTGATGAAGCTTGAACTTTCGGGTAAACAAAGAAGCAAATGGCAGATCTTATTGATTGATAAACATTGATAGTCTCTTGACGTTGACCGTGAAATTAAACTGTCAAAATGAAAGCTGTTTAGCTTGGAAAAAATAACGTTTTTCGATCGAAAGAGAAACTAAAAGGTGAGAAATAAGGTAAATCACAGATTATATCGAAAGGTTGAGAAGCGAAAAAAGATTGTTCAAAAATTGAAAGAAGAAAAATGGAGAGAAAAAAAAGTTAAGGTTAGAACCAAAAGGTTATAATCGAAAGGTAAAAGGAGAAAAAATGTGTAATGAAAAGGTTAAGCTAAGAGTTTATAGCTAAAGGTTTATTATCATGATAATGAACATGAAGACTGAATTGTTAACAATCTGGTTTTATTTTAGGTTTTGGTTGAGCAAAGCAATTTAGCATCTCATTGATTTGGTTATATATTGTTGCTTTCTGTTCAATCAAAGGTCATATTAGGTTCTATGGTTATAAATGGTTTGCCTTTATGCGAAACACTTAAATGTATTATTAAGATGATTAAGATTATCATTATTATTATGATTATTGCTATATGGCTCAGGTAAAATTGTTAAGTATGAAGTTTAAAGTAATCAGAAAAAACGCAATTGTTCCGACCTGATAGGCAACAATGTTAATTACATGTAATAAAAAGTCAATCGCCTTTGAACAAACCCAATGATAACAAGAAGGAAACTAAAGTCTTGTTTCAACATTTTTCATCATCAAAACAAAAACGAAGGCAAAAAAGGTTTAAAATATTGTCAAGTGATTTAAGGTCCATTTAGCTAATTACCATGATTATGACCATAATTTCAATTAATTGATTCTTTTGTTCATCATTTTGTTTCTTCTTTTAACTACCGCTTGTTCATAATCAAATGACGGAAATAATTGTTGATCCAAATTTCCGGTGAAACAAGCAACAATTGAATAACAATTTATGGAATCAAAATGGCGGAAATGTCGATGATCCATTCCAATGAGAATCATTTTTATCATCATCATCATCATCATCATCATCATCATCATCATCATCAGTAACTATGCATTTAGTCACGCCAATGATTTGAAATAGAAAGGGAATAAACAATATTCAAGTTGATTGTTTACTTGAAATTGCAAAGTCAAATTGGTCTCAGCTATTGGGTTCATCTAATCATCTTAAAAGAGAAACAGAAAAGAAATGATTTTTTCTTCTCAAAAACAACTTATTTTTATCATAATTGAAGACAAATGGTGAAACATGTGCGATGCGCCTTTTGAAACAATAAGTTTCATTGAGTAAAGTATGATTAATATGTTTTTTGTTTCATCTTTTGGTTCACCTTTAGATTAAACAGTTTAAGGTCAATTTCCGTTTGCCTTTTCTTGATCATTCTTTGTTGATCGATCATCATTGAAAAGTGTAAAAGCCAGAGCTTTAAACAAACTTCCGGTGAGAGTGAGAACCAATTGAAACATGTCATGATGAAGATGATAACTTGTTTGACAAGGTTATCAAAGTGGCTTGACCGATTCAATAAACTTGATATTCAAGTAAAGATGAAGGTCAAGTTTATCATTTAAACCGGAAATTGCAGTTTCACATTTTTCATTATCAAATGGTGAGGTTCATCAATTGGTTAGTGTAACACTGTTAAGTGTTGACTTGGTTCAAGTTATTCAGGTCAGAGTCAATGGTAAGGAAACTCACCTCAGATTGGTTGGTCAACTTGAATCGGCGAATTTCATTTTCTCGACTTTTTCCAAATTTACATCCATGAGTGTACATTGAGTAGGAACAGCCGAATGAATAGCAAGCACCGGATCGGGAAAGGTCAAACCCTTGGCAAGCACAGGTTCGACTTTTGTTTAGACTGCACTTTCGCTCTGTCGGTGTGCCGTAGTTGGTCAACTTGTGGACAACAGTGTCGTACAGTCGACTTGCCCAGTTCACCTCGACTCCTTCCCATACAATCAGGGCGACTATTATGAATCGAGTTGGACAAGTGTGGCCGACTCGATCTCGAACCAGAACACACAACTGTTCACTTTGAGATCTTCTTATTATAATCATTTTGGCGATGGGACAACCTTCCCGAGACTGACCTTCTCGGCTTGATTTAATCAACCTTTCAAGTCTTATTGAGTCCAAACTCAAGCCAGATCTGATTGGAAAAGGTTATCAATTATTATCGACTAAAAGTGATCATCAAAACGTCAAGCATACCTTTGAGATAAATTGATTGCAATCTCTTTAAGACTTGATCCATAACCTAAATGACTATAAACTGGCGCTAAATAATCAAATCAATTTTATTATTATAATTATCGTTATTATTACAATTATGGATAAAACAAAAAAGAAATAAATTGGAGAAAAAAAAGAAAACAATAATGATTATTGTGTCGAGTTAAGGTTGATTGTGTTTTTCAATTTACTTTTAAGTTTACCTTGTTTATGGTTAATTGTGAAACATTCAATTATGCTTTTTTATTATCATTATTCATGCTAAACCTTCATTCACTGAATTCATTCATTATTGGTAATGTTTAATGCCAATTTCATGCCAATTTCAATGCACTTTACCTTTAATGTTAAACAGGACAAAATGGTTCTTCCAGAGGGAAAAGGTAATAACTTGAATTAATTGACAAAAAAAATGGGAAACAATGAAAAGGTTTTTAAAGGCAGGCAGCAACGTAAGAAGGCAAAGAAGAAATTAAATTTAAATGAAACATTAATGATTAAGAAATTATTAAATTAATTATCGCCTAGTCAGGCTCAAGGGCTTAATCATTTAGAAGCAGATTAAACTTTTGAATGTCAATTACCTTTTTGGTTTAACCAGTTAATTCAAGTTGGCCTTAAGGCTGAGCCTATTGACAAATAATCAACTTGTTTATTAATCAAAATAGATTGTAAATATTTAACCATTTAACAATCAACGCTATTACATGGTTTCTAAGTAATAATCAAATTTAACAAAAATGTTCACTTTAATCATCATTAATAAACTCACCTTGATCATTGCAATTTACCAAAGCCAAGGTTAATCATAATAACTATAATAGCAGTTGAAGAGACAAAATAATGTCTAGAAAAATCTCTTTTTTTTCGCAAAATTTTCTTCACTTTTTACTTTCTTCTTCTAAATCTATTTTCTCTCAATTTCCCATCATCATCATCATCATCTTGGATGAGTTGGAAGATTAATCATTTCAATTTGATTCAATTTGATAGTTAATTGTAACAAGCTAAAGAAGGATAAATTGATCATTGATTTTCTTTGCAACATCAAACTTCATTGTAACTTCATTATAACTTCATTATCTTTGTCAATATTTAACTTGTTCAAATTGGAAATTATCATTTGCCTGAAATTGAAACAAGTTGACTGATAAATGTTGAAGTAAACAATTGATGGTGAAAAGGCATTAATAAAAGGACATTCGCCCTTGAAATCTGAGTGCAACAGCATTTGTAAATGACCTTGTAAACAAGGTTAAATTAAATTGAAAAGCTAATTGCGTGTTTAACTTGATTGAGTTTGTTGACCAAAGGATGAAAAGCGTCTAAACATTTATTTGCTTCTTTTTCGTTCTTTTCACCTTTTCGCCATTTGCATCGGAATGAACGACCCAATGATCGATAATGTTATCCAATGTGAAAAGTGACATTTGATTTTCCATGAAATTCAATGATTCAAAACAGGAAACTAGATTAAAAGGATTATTCTTAATCTAAATCTATTTTCTATTCAAGTGAATCTCAATATCATCATCATTATTCATTTTCATTTCTTTTCATTTTCTCATATCATTTCTTTCCTTTCCTTTCCTTTAGTATCATTATTTATCTCTTTTTTTTGTGATTTTGAATCAAATAGAACGATTTGAGGACAAAAGCCTTTTTTTCTCGCAAGAATTACATGTTAAACCATTTTTTTGTCAACCATTTTTAAGGTAAATACACACAGAGAGAACAAAGTCTTTGTCCTTTTTTTTGATCTACTTTCTGCTGCTACCTTAACTGATGTAAAACTGATGTGAGAAAGTCGTTTACTGATTGAGCGTAAACTGTATTTTCCAGTTTTGTATTATTCACCTTTTCTGTCTCACTCTCTTCAGGCAACTTCACCTGCATCAATCCTCTTTATCAAGGTACGATTTCCTGTGAAGAAAATGTTTGCCAAAAGAAGAATCGTAATTGTGAAGAATATAAAATGTTTGATTTGAGAGAGAAATGATTGAAACAACTGTTGTTCACTTGAACAACAAGGTGAATGGAAAGGCAATGAAAGGCAAAGGAAGAGGAAAGAGAAAGAGGAACAAGAAAAGAGGTAAGAATTGGAATCAAGGCCATAAAATACCTTGATGATGAAATAAGAAGAAGAAGAGGAATATCCCTTTGCCATGCTCATTTCATCAATGGATGATGATGATAACAAGATAGGTAACAGTTAAGGAGTATTTGGTTGTCTTGTCTGGTGAAACTCCTTGCGTCTGTCTTAAGAAGATAAAGAAGAGAAGTTACAACAACTTGACCATTTTTTGTTGTTGTTGTTGCTCTCTGAAGAGAGGAACTCACACACACACACTACAACCACACACACTTCATTCATCGGTTTCATTCATACCAAGTATACTTTTTTCATTGATGAGAGTAAAGTGAGAGAGAGAGAGAGAGAGAGAGAAGGAGAGGGGAGGAAAAGTAGAGAGGAAAGTAGAGTAAAAGGATGAGTAAAGTTGGTGAAAGTTTCCAGCTTTTTTTTGTTGCTTTGCTTTTTGCGGTTTACAGAAGGGAGAAAAATGATGAGACGAGGAAAGAGATGAGGCAAGATGAGGGAACTAGAAGAGGGAAGATAAAGAGGAAAGTAGGTGAGGAGAAGACAGGGAAGTAGGAAGAGAAAGAAGAAGGAAGAAGGAAAAGCGAAAGGCAAGATTGAAGCTTTTGTAAGGGCGTTGGACGATCGGCTAACAAGCTATTTAAACGCTTCTCTTTTCAGGTTAACCCAAACAAGTGTATTTAATTGTGTCAATGTCAACCTTGTTCAACCTGTTAATTAGTTGTAATCTTTCATTTCGCGTTTACCTTTTCATCTGTTTTTTTCAAGGTTATCGCATATTCTGACTTCTTTTCTGGTCAAACGCGCAGAAATACCATTTTTCTGGATTTGGGTTGCATTTATTAACTTTTTTTTTCATTTACTTTTTCTTGCTCTTCATCTCTTTGCTTCTTTTCTGGTTTTTTTATTGGTGAATTGGCTTGGTTTTATTTGTTGGTAAATTCAATTTGAAAAATTGAATTTTATTGCAATGAATTGCTTTCAACTGAATTGAATTGGAATAAATTGAATTGAGTTGGAATGAATTTTTTTCAATTAAATTTGAAATCATTTTTAATTCAAGCTTTGGTAGGTTCTTTTTTAAGATTAAAAATGAAAATAAATTGTATTAACAGTTTAACTTTTTGAAAGATTGATATTTATTTTGTCGTATAACCTTTGACATGTCATGATAAAAAGACTTTTTTTATTTACTAGTATGAAAATTGATTTGTTTCCTTCCAAGAGTGAGAGAAAGAAAAAGATGAAGAGAGAAGAGAGAGAGAGAGAGAAGAGAGAAGAGGAGAGAGAAGAGATGGACTTTGTGTGGCACTCAAATTGTAGATGCATCTTCATCATCATCACATGGTTGGTTTGAAGAAAAGAAGAAAGAAGAAGAAGAACTTCAGAGATGCGAAAAATTGCAATCTCCATCTTGATCGAGATTTTGCATTATTTTTTGTTAGAGTTGCTTGAATCTTACTGTTTTTGCTTGTGTCTTGTTGTGTGTGTGTATCTCAAAAAAGTGCGTAATCCAATGATCGGTAAAGAGAAGACGAAAGAAAGAAGAAAAATCTCTAAGAAGAAGAAGAAGTAGAAGAAGGAGGAAGAAAAGAAGGAGGAGGAGGAGGAGGAGGTGGTAGTGAATAGAGATGTAAGTAAAAGAGAGAAGAAAGAAGGACAAACATGGCTGTGTTCAATTAATGAGAACGACCTCCATTTTTCTCTCTTTTTGCACTCTATGGTGATACAAAAAACAAAATGGATAAAAACAATTGATATAATATGTATAATTGTGTGTGTGATCAAGCAAAGAGGGGAAAAGGAAGAGAATGAAAATTATGACAAATCAAAAGACATTCACAGAAATAATAACATAATAAAAGGGTGAAAGATGGGAAAGATGGGAAAAGATGAAAATAGAGAGAGAATTAGATGAAAGATTTGGAAACTTTGGGTTGGTGCAGACACTTTGTATATAAGTTGCATAAATCCGTTACTCGCAGGAAGATCATCATCAGCATTATCATCATTGGTAGATTTGTTTTGTTGCTTGCATTACTTTCAATCAACAGGGAGGGAGAGTTTCTTGTTTGAATTTTTGTTGAATAACATTTTTAATGTCTTGATTTTTTGTTTCTTTGCTCACATGATGTAAATCATCAATAATTTTATATAGAGTGGCAGATATATGTATAAAAAAATCTGTTGCTTCAAATACATCTCTCTATGGATGAAACATTCATTTTTGGATGAAGTGAATGTGTGTGTGTGTTTTTGGATGTGGATGCGATTCAATGATTGTTGTACACGTTTAAATGAATGTGTTTGGTTTTGTTTTTTGCTTTGCGTAAATCAAGTTGATTGTATGCATACATGGGAGATTGAAACGGTGATTAAAACGCTGAATCTCTCATTTCCTTTAGTTATTTTTTTCTTTGCTTTAATCAAATCAAATATATATATATTTATAATTTCAATTTATATATTTATATATATATATAATTATGTTCAAAAACTTGTCATTTCATTATCAATGTGTAAGGGATGCAGTTGTTAACGATGTCAAAGTAGATGGACTGCGAGAGTACTCACGTTCACCTTTCTCTTCATCACCACAATCCAGTGATTCACAATTTAAATCCTGATGACGGTGATCTGTTTCCATTAAATTATTAACTGGCAATAAATCAGTTCCGTAAGGATTAGTTTGTTTAATCATCATACTACGATCACTTCCCCACCAACTGTGGTCTCGCAAACTGGGTATAAGAAAGGTTGACACTGGTGGTAAGACGGTGTGATTTGTTGGTGAACTGTTCGTGTAACTTAGGTGATGTTGAACATGTTGAGATTCATTTGTAGATGAGATGAATGATGAAGAGGAAGAGAAGAAAGGAGGGTCACTTTTGTTTACAATGTAAGGGTTAAGGTCCATAAGGAGACCACCAAAGCCGGTTGATGAAATATCATCATTTAAACGACCACATTCTATGCCCATATCGTGACCAACTCCTGAAGATGTTAAAGTCAATGAAGATTTGCCCAATGTTCCGCTTGATGTGACGGGTTGTTGTCCCAGGTTGCCGGATACTTCAGATGGATCCGTCATTATCACAGATTGATGGCTACCAGCTCCGGTAAAATATCCAAATTGTTGGTTTGAGCTTGAAACTGGTTGCTGGGATGAAGGTATAATCAAATAACTAGTGTGATTACCTTCGATTGGTGAACAAGGCATTGGCGTTGAGCTTGAGTTATTATTGGAACTAACGGTGTTGTTATTGTTGTTGCTGCTGTTGCTAGTGTTGTTGGTGTTGGTGTAGAAAACTGTTGATCCCGTCACGGAAGATCCAGTGTTATATGTACTGATAATATTTGTATATGTATTCATAGATGTGGTCGTATTCGATAAAAAAGGCTGTGTTGATTGATCGGCTGAGGCGGCATTTTCGTCGTTTTCAATCCCTCGATTGTTTGCGGAAGAGTCTCGCGAGTTTGGACTGGTACCATTATTACTACCCGGTGGTACTCCAGATCCATTATTGTTATTATTATTGTTAATATTACTATTAATGTTATTATTATTACTATTAATATTATTGTTATTTATATTATTATTACTATTGGTAGCATTATTATTTATAGTTAAGGGATCTCTTGAAGAACCGTTTGTACTACTAGCCATCTCAAGTCCTACTCCACCAGACGAAGGTGTTTTACTTCGAGCGGGTGAGGGTAAAGTGGCACTAGGATGTGACTGGTTAGTAAATGGTGCTGATTGAATCTCAGTTGACCCATCAGCATGTTGCTGAAGCATGGGCAACGGTGAATACTGTTGGTTACCATATTGAGATAAAAATTGATGCCCATTGCCATTACTAGCAGGCCTTGATTGTTGTTGTTGTTGTTGTTGTTGCGTTGTAGGCGTTGATGGAGGTTGTAAAGTTTGTTGTTGTTGTTGCTGTTGCTGTTGACCACGTGAATTATCAGTCGAGTAAGTAGATTCGGATGGAGTATTACGGTCATACTGAGAATATGAATTGGCACCAAAGGAGAAACCGTTAGAGGTTTCTAGCGGTGCAAATGGTGTTCGACGACCGGGCTTAACATCAACACTACCCGCTGACGGCGTTGTTGGAGTTGGGGGATGACCAGTATTACTAGCATCACCATTACGTTGTTGAGCATCAGTTGTTGTCCAAGTCATTTGGACATAAGGTGGAGTATTATCAGAATTGGTAGTTGGTGGTGTTGCTTGCACGCGGCCAGGTAAACCAGTGCCAGCACTGTTAACCTGACCCATATAATTATTACCTTGTCCTTGGTGATTCATTTGATTCACATAATTAGTTGAAACAAAACTAATAGAAGTAGAATCACTAGAGGGTTGTGATTGGGGTTGCTGTTGTTGAGGTGAATAAGTTTGTTGATTTGGTGGTTGTCCACCAATCACATTGGCCGTTGATCGATTATTAGATCCACTATTACCAGAGCTACCTTTACTACTCTGGCGGTTTTGAATCAAAGACTTTAACCTATTATTGGTAAGTTGATGTCGATTATTATTATCTGAAACACCAGATCCTGGTGGAGCAGAATGAGGTACAACTCCTACAGAACCAGGAGGACCAGAGTTAAGGCCTTCTTCAAAGTTTGGTTTCACATCTACAACCATACCACCGATTGTTTCACCGTTAAAAGGACCGGTTGATGTGATTGGATGACCGGTGAAATTGTTGTAAGGCGATGCCCCTTCTACAGGGTTGTTTTCACTGAACATTGGATTCACTGGTGGCCAATGCTTGGGACCGAATTCAGGGAAACTTCTTGGTGCTGTAGCTGCTTGTCCTGGAGTAACACCGTTTGCTCCAGAACCTGGTTGGAGAGGTGGAGGTGGGTAATGTTGTGATCCATCATTCTGATTAACAAGAAAAGGTGAAGATGCACTTGTACCATTTATACTAGATGAACCTGGCCGTGAGCCTGATCCACTGACCGAACCTGGTCCAGGAACTGAATTTGGCCGTGATCCAGGCCCACCACCATCTATCGATCCACTACTAGCGGATCCACCGTCTTGAACACTCAAAGATTTACCTTCTCTAATGCCACCGTTGTTTGCAGCAGCATTAGATTCTCTACTTTTTTCTTTCTTTGTCTTCAGTTGGTCACATTTTCTCATTTTACAAATTTGATGACTTCTCACACTTTTACATGGTCCACATTCACCGCAATTATCCTTTTTTAAACATCCTGGGCAATCACCACACCGTTTACGCTTCTTTTTGGTCACTTTTTCTCCGTTTGAAGGAGTATTTTCGGAATTGGTCATTGAAGCACTACCAGAGACAACTTGGTGCCCAATTGGCTGTCCTTGAGATTGTTGAGGTACACCTGGTTGAGGTTGCTGAGAAGATAATGCAACGGAAGCACCATGCATTTGTTGATGAGGTGAAGGTGGCACTGGCCCACTGTTTCCCGAATTGGGAATAAAACCTAATGGATGAGATGATGGCGGCGCATTAGGCTGCCCTGTTGGTTGACCTTGTTGAATCGGTTGAATAGACATTCCGTGTGGAGATTGAGCAGATGTCGAAAGCGGCGACTGAGGTGGCTGAATTTGTGGATGAGGTGCTTGTTGTAACTGTTGGGGTGGTTGTGCTTGTTGGGACATGAACGGTGAATGTGATGATGGAGGTCCGGCAGAGTGAGGTGATGGGTAGGCCATGTTATGTGACCATGGTGGGTGTCCGGGGTGATAAATACCGTGAGGAGCTCCGTGGGGATGACCCGTAGTGTGTTGAGCTGACTGTGGTGGAGGGACAGCATGATGAGGAGGCGGCACTGGTTGAGGATGATGACCAGGCGGTGGATGATGAAGATGATTATATGAAAGTGATGGAGGTGGAGGTATTGGTGGTACAGGAGTTAAATTTTGATACTTCGTCTCACCGGACGATGGTAAAGACATATCCACATTAAGATAGAACGGTTGGGCGATGTTTATTTAAAATATTGCTGCAAAAAAAAGTAAAATACTAGATACACTTGTATGTCATGTGCTTAAAAGCTTTAGTTTAGATAGTTTAACAAATAACAATTTTCAAAATTAACTTTTTTATCACCTCACTGATAATCAATTAATATTTTCCAAAAGACGTTCACATTTTATTCAATACTAAAAACTTAAAACATTTTTGTGTCAGTTGCATCGAGTTGAAGCTCAAACAACAGTCAAGACATCAAATGAAGAGAAAAAGTAAGAAGAAAAAAGCTAATCAAAGAAGAATGAAAATATGCTGCCATCTAGTAGTGAATCACATCGAATGCATCATTTTTTCTGTTCTTCATTACAATCGAGTTGTAATCAGAGTCAAATTGTTACATTTCATTTCATCATAAATCGGTTAATTTTATTAAAAATCATTAAACACTTGAAATGATTAGGAAATCAATCATTGTCTCAAGGTTAACCTCTAACTGTTGAAGATGGATAAATGAAAAGTCTGCAATAATTTTGAGACAAATCAAGTTGAAATTAATTGAAATCTATACGGGAAAATCAATAAGCTAAGTAAATTTGGATATTGATTTTTGGGTTTCCACTTTAATTGATGTATTTGCCTTTCGATTGTCTTTACCATTCTAATGCAATTAGATTGTGAAAATGAGAAATATATTGACATTTGACAAAACAATGTTTTTTCATTGAACATTTCATTTCAACTTGACAATTGAATCAATCAGATTAGAGCAATTAATCTATGAAAAATAAGAGAATAAAGTTAATTATCTTTAACCAATTGAACGATTAAAACCATTTAAACAATATTCAGTTATTTAATCTGATAAATTAGCTTAATTTTTAATGATGATTACCTGGTAATTGTTGCCAATTTTAATTATTTTACTTTATTTTTTTTCTATTCGCACTTTTCTCCTTCTAGATGACAAAAGCAACAATTAGCTGATTTTCAAGTGAACATTAGTGATCAAAGTTGACAATTGTAAGCAAATAAGAACAATTAAAGTGAAACAAAAGTAATTCCAAGTAAATTAACGATTTTACTTTACATTTACAAAGAGTTAAATTGTAACAATTAAAATTTATTGAGAAACCAAAATGTGAATCCAATAGAAAAGGCAAAAAGTCATTTGATTGAGAAAAGGTAAAAACTGTTTGAAACGATTAAGGCGTTATTTATTTAATCAAGATTGAATGTAAACTAATTACAATTGTTTCCATATTTCATGTTAGACTTCATTATGAGCATTAATTATCTGATTATTAATTAACGTCAGTAGAAAAAAAATGAGAGAAAAGTTGTTAAGATTAAACACAAATTACATAAATTAATCGATTGTGATCAATGGAAAGAACAAAAGGAATCCGGAAATTTTACTTTCCATTTCATCTAAACAATTGAATTGATTGGCGATTGGATAACATTGAGTTTAACTTTTAAATTTCAATGAAAAAAACAAAAAATTGATTGAAACAATTTAAAGATTTAGAGGAATCAATGAAAAATTGAAGCAAAAAGGTTAACGCAGTTGAAAAGGTAAAAAGCTGTTTCAATGAAAAATGGTTGCACTGATTCAATTTTTGTTGGTTTACTAAATGATAAAACTATCTTATCAATTGACTAATCATAATTGTGAAGGTTCTTCAATTCACACACATTGATAGAAAACAATTGTTCAGTTTAATTGTTACCAGAATCAGAGGTTATCTTGATCAAATAACTCACAAGGAAACAGTTTTTCATTTCATTTTCAATAATCTCTCATTTTGTCAATTAAATGGTTTACCACTTAAGATTCATTAAAACATGTCAGAGTTATAATTTTATCTCAATCATTAATCGCACTAATCTCATCTTTGATTGACCCTAATTGCCTGTGATTTGCATGAATCTCTATTAGAATTGTAATTCAACCATTTTTAGGTTTCACCTTTTTTCCACATTTCTTGGTGTTCATTAATTTTCTGATCGCATTGTCATTACTGAACAATTTTTCGATTGAAATACAATTATAATTGATTAATGCAAACATTTTTGATCTAAATTATCTCTTCACTTTCATCACTTTCATTGATAAATCAACGACTTGAGATCAATTGGATTAAATGTACTAAAGATGCATTTAGACTTACAAATAATGTATTATCTGGTAATGCGTTTTTTGGGTTTACATTGAAATTAAACAGATTGGAGTATTTACTGGTGAAGATGAAGAGATTTTGAGCAATAAAAAGGTTGATTTTATTTCATCAAATCGCTAAAAGAAATCAAATCAATGATTATTGGTTTATGCTTAGCTTGAGTTAGCAAATAGTCAATTAGGTGATTCGTATTATTATCTGAAATTTTAAATTAACTTTGAGTTTTTAAATAGAAAGAGTATTTCATGACAAATTGAATGAATTCTTATTTTTTGAATCAACAAATCAAGTTGAACAATTGAACACGTGAAAATGTTGTACTCATTGAACAATTTGAATTGAAATTTGCATAAATGAATGATTGAAAACGCTCATCTTAAACTGGATTCGCTAGTTTTCTTGGTTTGTTATTGCAAAAATAGAAATCACAAATTACTTTCAGCTATTAATTAAATTGCGATTAAATTCACTTAGTTGGTAAATCCCTTTATTGTGATCATTTTAAAATTTCCATCATTTGCTGAAAGTGGATTGTTGAATGCAAAACAAAGTCTATCCTAAATTAATCTTATAAAAGCTATGAAATTTAATTACAAACCTCTGAAAAAATACAAAGTTTCTCTGTCATTAGGAAAAAGTTGCTAACTATTTGACCCTCTAAAGGTTTACCATCTTGACCATCACCTACTGAAAATAGACTTTAGACGAGTTTACTCTTTAATCTGGATTGAAAGCATTAAATTCTGAATCAAATCAGGCAAAGTCAATAACAATCGCTTAAGTAATTTACAAGGTAATCGAATAATCCCGGTAAAGATCTGATTCTCTTTCGATTCATCTTCAATCTTTAAAAGTCTGAAGATTCAGGCCCAAGAAAATAATTCATAAACATTTAATCCACGTTTAGTTTAGTCTAGTCAAGTCCATTAAGTTTAGTCAACGTAAGTTCCTAGTTTGACAGATTTACTCCTTTTCTGTCCAGGGCAGAAGCCATCTCATATCTATTAATTTGATTACTGACTTTCTTAACTTTAAAGCTCATCTGAACCTCACATGGATTATTGATGAATTTTATAAATAATTTGAGACATTGATTGATACTCATGCTTAAATCTCGATTAAAATTGAGCAAATCAATTGCTCTTTTAAGATTTATAGTGTTTAAAGCCCGTGTGAAAACTCTTCTATCCTTTATGGTTAAAATTGTCATTTAAATCACGTTATTTATTTAATTTATTCAATTCGTTTTTGATTTTTAAAATTGTAATGCAATGAAAATTGTAGACTATACTCTCAGAATTTGAATGCTTATATTGTTGTCATTAATCAACTGTCAATCAATAAAATCTTGTTGCAGTTAAGTATCTGTTTTGGGTTGATTAAAATAAGCATCATGTTCATAAGTAAATGATTGCTTGTTTTTTGTGACGTTTATTATTATTAAAATACAAAAGTGATGCAAAGTTGTACGCATTTTTTTGATTTAAATGAACTTTAAACTGATGAATCAATAATTAAGAACTTTTGTTCGTAAAAAGGGAATAGATTACTATCAATTGAGTAAATATTGTAGCTGTGAGTTTCCAAGTCTCAATGATTCTACGGAAGGGTTATATTTTGTGTTAATCACAATTTTTTTTACAGATTTTACACCAAGATTTATCATTTTTTTGGGCATTTTTTATCATTAAGTTGAACTTAAAACAAGTCGTTTTAAAATCAAAAAGAAGTGAACATGGAACTAGTTTGGCAACCTTTTCCAAAAATATGCTTTTTAGATTACAATGCTCAGAACTAATCACAGGAGATTTGAGTTGCTTTTGTCAAATGGTAATTTTGATTATAATGCAAAACTCTCATCTGCGTTTCCATTTATACTGGTCATCTTTTCGTGCTTCAGGGGTTAATTGGTTTCTCATTCCGACAATCACATTGGAAGTTGCTTCAGTTGCTTTAATTATTGGCTGTAAAATGTTTGATGGAAGCGTTCCTATCAAAGCACCAACAGTCTCTGTAACACCATCAGCTTGAGCACCAGCAGTTGCCACATTTCGATAAGTTTCATTCAAACCCTCTTTCATAACAGTATAAGCAGAAGCAACTCCTTCTCGCAAATCTCGAGGCTGCGATTTAGGTACTGACCCTCGAATATTATGTTGGGGAGATCGATTTGGTGATAAAACTACATCGTGTGCAAATTGAGCAGTTCCTTGAATCACATGTACAAGTCTAAAAGATAAGATTTAATAGAATTAATAAAACCTTTAATATTGAAGTTCATTAAAGCTTTTATATTGCTTCTAATGTAATTACCTATTGGCAAGATCTAGCACAGCTGTGGCTGTTGACGATGAAAAAGATGAAGCTCCTCTTTGAATTCCACGAACAATTCTTCTGTCACGACGATATTGATCAACAGGAATCCAAAATAAATCTATGACTCCTTGAACTGTAAAACAAAAGATGAGATAAATAGTTAAACAATGAAGGTATTGGTATTTAAATTGGAAATAAATATTCTTATTAGAAACAGTAATTTAGACGTTTATAGATGGCAAATGGATGACCTTTTTATACTACAATACACTTGAATGCATGGTGAAGTCTTTAAAAAATGTAGCTGATTTATGTATCAAAGTGAACATCCATAATTACGCATAATCGATTTTAAATTATTGAAAAATTACCTAATTGTCTAACGCTGTTCATTGGTCCGATTGATCCGATAATGGAAGGAATTTGCTTCTTCTTTATATCATCAAACCATTCCATTAAAGCATATTGAATGACTCGATCTACACCAAGAATACCTCGTTTCTGGTGAAGTCGTTTAAGATAAAGTTCGCTTTGATTAAGATGAGCAAGACCCATGAGAAGACCAGGTATCGTTCCCTAAATGCAATGAAATATAAAAAAATTAAAGTTTTGAAAAAAATCATCAAGTTGAAAGACTTAAATCAAAGACACGAATTGGCAAATAACAAACCTGTTCGAAATCAATTCGTTTACCATGATAATCGAGGCGAATTGGCACAGCAGGAGTAAATTCGAAAGATTTGACAAAAAGAGATGAAGGCTTAGAGCTGTTTGCATCGTCAGATGAGACTGGAGAAATTGGAGATTCAGCTTCATCCACTGTATTGTACACATTTAAACAAAGATTAAAGTCTCTTTCTGGAGAAGGATTAACAGGAGACGGAGAATTTGATCCACTAGATGAGAAAGATGTGCTTTTCTCGTAAAGGTCCAGTAAAATCTTGAGAGTTGTGAAATATTCAACAAGGAACATGATTGTATCTTGATCAATGTTGACTCGAAGTGGTTTAAGAGATATTCTCAAATCACATTCTTCATGAGAATCGACTGGATTTCGAAATGTTTTAGCGCGAATGCTAATCATGCTTGAATTGCTTCTTCTTGGTATATTTTCTGAAACGTATTCATATAACATTTTGTTGATATTAGAGACATTTAGACGATCACGAATTTCTATGTTTTTAACATTAAATGAGAATTTCCATGAAGTCGGACAAGAGTCATTAAATTTGTCGAAGGTTGACTTAATTTTGTACAGATGAAGTTGAACACAGATATTATTTTTTCGTAATCTTCCTCCCATTGATTTGGTACTATGGTTGCCAATCGTCGGTCTAGAACAAGTTGGTTGTCCAAGATCAGAGCCTTCTTCTAAATTTATACTCTCCCAAAGATTTAATGCATTAGACTCATCATTAGCAAAGTGAACCTTAGTATCACGTTTAATCCGATAATCTGAATCCAATCTAACTTTCTTCTCTTCCTCTTCTGCGTCAGAATCATCTTCACCTCCATGGTTATCTTCGAAATCTCGACCACCATAGATACTTATTAATAAGCTCATCTCTTCTAGACAATATCGAGCAACAGTAAATTTTTTCTCTTCAGATGCAGTTTTCTTTGTACCGACACTTAGGGTGTTGTCAAGCACGATGATCGTATCTTTAGTCAATACTCGAACAATAGGTTCATCAGTAGCTTTGATTCCTGCTCCAATGTCATCATCACCCAATAACCAAAATCCAGAATCAGTCATTTCTCCTTTTTTAAGGCCTGTTGCTGAACTTGTACTTGGTCCATCATAATCGACAGTAGCCGTGATTTTATCTTGGTATCTTTCGAGCTTCTCAGGTTTATCTTCTTCTTTGACTTTTTTCTCTTTTTTCTTTTCTCCATCCTTTCTTCGGGCATCATCTTTCTTTTTGTCTTCTTCCCTCTTCTTTCTTCCTCCTTCTTTTTTCTTTCCTCCTTCCCTCTTTTTAATGGTTTCTCCATCTTTCTTACGTTCTTCTTCCTCTTTATATTCTGGAGGTCTCTGTTGATTAAGAGCCATCGAATTGCTGCCGAGCTCACTTAAAACTTCTTTTATTAGTTCGGCATTGGAGCCTTTTCTCATCGATGAACCAACAGCCTTAGCATAACTTGGCAAATCGTCATCACTCTTAGAATCACTCGTTTGATTGATGAGATTAATTATCAACCGACACAAAGCTGCGAGTGAATCATTACAAGCTCGGACATTAATAATATTGTTCACAGCTCTGAACTCAATTTTGTCATTTTCACTTAATTTCAAATGCATGTCGATTAGACCAGAATCAATTACACACACATAATTTCTGAGGCACTTTGAAGATAAACTATTCTTTTTGAAATAGAAGGCAGCTTCTTCAATTATAAATCGCATTAATGTGTCACTAGTATCTTCGACTACCATAGCTGTTACACAGATACCATCAAACGTAATGAGAACAGGTCGTGGTGGGGGTGGAAAGTTATCACTACCATAAGAAATAGCTCCGTTTGTCACACTTGTGTGAAGTTCAGTTAGAATTTTTGGAGGAGTATATCCAAGAACTGGTTCATTGGTAACGTTAACATAGTTCCAGAAATCAATGAATATATCTGGTGATGTCTTGAAGAGGATCGCTTCAGATAACTGTATGGCAACTTTGATCTTTTTGTTAACGGGTAAATCCTTTGTATTGATTTCAAAAGTAAGGTCGAGTGAGCTTGATTTATTACAGAAATGGTTACTTGAGATAACTGTATCGCTATTGAAGGACCAGGAAACTCCAGATCCATGGATAGAAACAACATTCGAAGTATCATCTTGTAGTCCGAAGGATAAACCGATGAAGACATTTTGACTGATGATTGCATGATCACCAATAGCAACATTGAGATTATCACACCGAAGTAAACATGTAACCAAATTATGAAAGCTTTGATTGGCAGATGATCCTTCGACTGAATGAAAGGACGATTCAGAATCAATTGAATCAGTCATCCCTGATTTGCATGAAAAGTAGCTCTGATACTTACAACCAACTGGACGGTCTTTTTGACGTCTATTTTGATCACGGTTTGGAGTCCATAAAACAAGATCATTTCCAAGAGCATTGTAGAGTAAGTCTATTTGCTCTTTGGTTTCAATGAAAATGTCGACATTATCAGCGCTTAGATCAACCTGCAATTGGGTAAAAGATTTGCAAGTTTCAAAGTAAGCTTGAGAGTTAGTGAGGTTGTTAGGAACAAAGGTTTTAGCATCTTCTTCTTGTTTATGTTGGACTATTGGAGTTCTGGTTTGGAAAGGGGCATTGAGTTTGGTGTTAGCAGTGGTACATATAAAAATAGATTCTGTCATGGTAGCTGTTTCCAACACAGTTTGAATCACTTCAGATTCAATGATGGATGAAGTATCAGCACCGCGTTTTATACTCAATCGAATAGGTGTAGATCCTTCAGTGGTCATTCTACCAATTTCCTTGGATCCGTTCAAATCCGCTAAGCCAAGAATGAATTGGTTCATGACAATATCATAGCTTGACATGTTAGTGGTGAATCTAAATTCAGATCCTTCAAATTCAATCCAGAAAGGTCTTAACTGAGAGGGAATAGATTTTTCTTCTTTCCTCAAATCAGCAATGGGTATAAATAATTTTCCTCTGATTTCTGGACACATGACTGAAATGATGAAATCAGATGAACCAGAGCCATCTGAAACCTGTGGAAAATACTTATCTATCCGTTCCAAAAGTGTAGGATCAACTATACAATTTGTTACATTTTTTGATTTAAGTTCCAGTTTTTCCTTATCTATTAAACATTGGAAGCTAATTTTTTGGACTTTCGGAGATTTTGGCCGTGGTAATTGCGCTTGTGTTTGATCATTTTCAATCTCAATCTTTGGCTCTGTCCAAATATAAGGGCACAATCCTCTTTGGTTTTTCTCAGCAATCCAGATATCTCCCGAAACTATTTTACAGCCAGAAGATCTTATCTCAATTTGGATAGGTACAGTGATGAATCTGAGGTGATCACAAGTTATAAGTTCATCCAAGGCAGAATTTACTTCAACTAAAGTTTTTGCTTTTGTGTCTATCTGTGTAGCATTCCCTGAGTAATTGGAATCAACTAAGCAAAGCGCTAAGCCAGGAAGCTTTATTGCACAGTTGAAAGACTTCACTTCACTTTTTTTCGATTCTTTTTCATTTGAATTTCTGGAGTGATTAGAATAATCAATGGGCAAAAAATTGTTATCACAAGATTCATAGGCATCACCTGAACTTGTCCATGCATTAGAAGTCTCTTCATTACCCAAAAGGGCAGCATTCAAGTTATTTCTCGATGGGCCAGGGTTAAGCTTGGTAGAATCCAATTTGAGCTGGTGCTCAATTCTTGCATAGTCAAGAGATGACATTACTTTATCACCTTTATTTTTGAAAATTTCGTTTTGACTGCATTCTTTATTAATTGCCATGTTGATAAGCTCATTTATATGTTTTTTTTCGAGAACAGCAGTTAATATTGAGGCAAGATAAACATGAATATCACATCGGGAATCTCGAACGTTAACTTCCATCACATGCCTGTCTTGTAACGTACAGATTTTATCTTTATCCAGGAAGATTTCAATATCTTCGATGGTCAACTTCTTGGTTATAATTTTGGGAGCATTTTTAACATCATCCTTTTCGGCATTATTCTCTTCCTCAGTTCCATTTTCTTCGCACTTTAATGTTCTGACTCTAATTTCCAAATAACAGTATTCATCTTCCTCGGATGCTGGGTTTCTCGGTTGTTTGCGTTTACTACGCAAAATAAATGAAGTGTTCAATACAACCAATTCAACGCGACGTAGAACTGAGTCTATAAGCTGAGCGAAAATTTCCAATCCTTCGAATTTTTCTTCTTGGTTTTCATGCACGATTTCCTCAGCAAGTTGTAATGAACTACTCATGATAGATCGGGTCAAATAGTCAGATGCTATTATACTTTTGTTATCAGGCTGATCATCAAGCTGACAGATGAATCTGGCACCCTTGATTTGAAGAGAACAAGACTCGGTCAGCAGAGAAGACCATGGAATATAGACAGATATTTCGTCAATAAAGCAACCATCAACGAATTTGACTGGTAAAAAAGACAGTTCCTCATTGAGAGAGTCTACATCTAGATGCAATTCGTTACTGCATCCTTTACCACCAATCAAATCAATGGATAATTGGTCAAGTGTTAATTTTTCCCGGAGAAAATGTCCCAAATATCGATCGAATAGGTACCATATAGTCCGTTTTTTCATTTTCTCGGGGAAAATATTCAAGAAAGCTCTTAATGTTGCCTCCATGGTGAAGGAAGAGCTGGATTAGGCCTTTGTTGTTTTTATTCTCAAGCAGAGAAAAGAAATATGGCGTTAAGCACTATTTTACATAAAAACACAGTAACATAAATAAAATCTAAACGGAAATGTAGAAACAAAAGAGAGGACAAGAGAGCAAAATTAAAAAAAGTGACAAAAGCACCACAGATTGGCTTAGGCTTAAAAATTTATAGTCATCATATCCAACAACAGTTATATCATCTAATCAAAATAAAAATGGTCTCATCACTTTTTTATAATACTTACAAATATATTCAACTGTAATTTGAAAGTAGATTTTAAATTATTTTAGGATTAACCAATGAGCACAATTAAAAAAAGAAATAAACTGACTCAGTTGAGTACAAAAACCTTGGTAAGTTAAATGAAAACAATAAATGACTATCAGATGTTGTTATTGTTTACATTTCAACCAGAATTTGTCATGTGATTTTTAGCATACCATTAGAAACACATATTGATTAAGGATTATGAGTGAGCAAAATTACAGGTAGAAGGCAAGAAGGGATAGATTGTTGAACATAGACACAAAAAAGCCCCATCGACGCAGGATAGTGTCGATAAATTTATTCATTAATTCAAAAAAACACTGATAAAGAAATGAAAAATCTAGGAACATTACAGAGCATGTGCAGCGCTTTTGTTTAGGTAACTTTACTTTTTCATTGATAAAGGTACAAAAATGGCCTTAATATATAAGATGAATAATAGCCAGAGAACTCCTTAATTTCAGTAAATTTATCTGTTATATTTTATTGTAAAAATTAAATAAATTTGTATTGGTAATATTGATAAAAATATCTTTTATTGTGAACTTCTAGATACGCGAATGTAGAAGTAATTGAAAGACAAATCAATATTTTAACATGAAAAATGTGAGATGATTGAGTAACTGCTCTAGGCCAAATGAAACTTTTCATATAACGGAGTTAGAATATAACTGTTTGTTACTAATTGTTTAGACATCATGTTTTGATAAATTTTTGTATAAAACATTGGATTAATCGACTAAACTAGTCACATATCAACGGTCAATACTTCTTTTCTGTATACATGCTTTTCGTAGTATCACTCAATGTTACCTTTCTCGATTATTGTACAGTCAATAACTCTTCTTTACATCACACCAATCATCTATGAATGTATTTTGATAAAATATTCTGTTTGAAAATCTTGTTATCTTTCATTCACCATCTTGACTGGTTGTAAATTGTACAATTTGTGAATCACCATCTATTGTAGCAAGTAAAACCTTTTCATCTAAAGATGAAAATGGATCTTTCTAATAACTCAATATCTCATGTATGCAAGTTGATTTGAACACGATAGTTTTTTAATCAGGTTTTTCATTTTAATAAGGTGATTAAAGACTATTTAGCAAATAATTGGCAATTTGCAGCATAATTTCAATTTTTCAAATTTTGTACCAATTCGTAAATCTTCCGATTGCACTGCCATCTATTTTATTTTATTTATTGTATTGTATTTTGTATTTCATTCAATAACATATCATTTTTTTCAGGGCAAACAAAATCGTTTGAGTTAAATTTTGTTTATTTTGTCATGTTTCGATCGCCTATTTTTTCTGTTTTAATTATTATCCTTTTGACCCTCATCTTCTGACGAAAAAATTATTGATACACAAAGAAACGCTTGGAAAGATTAAATTTAATAAGATAAGATGTATCTTCAATCGGAAATAAATTTGAATGTAGGACATTTTAAAGTTAAATACAATTTAGTTTCAATAGCATACCGAAGATAAGGTAGCGATAAAAATGACTACAATTTGCATTTTGTAGAACTTTATTTTCTTAATTCGAACTAAGAATTAGGATTTTGATATTGAACCCAACTTGATGGTTTGTAGCGATTGATCAAGAATTTTGCAACTTGATTCTCATTGAATTTACTACGATGCCAACATTTCATACAACGACTTGGCTCTGGAAATTGAACTTTAGGAAAATACGGATCCTCAGTTGGATCACCAGCTATTCTTCTGTTAACTGAATTGTGAATAGACCAAAGCCAAATGATCGAAGAAAAATGATCAGATGGATTTATTTCGTTGGAAATGTTTGCTGTTTCATTTATAAAATGTGATCGGCATTCTTCACAAGAGAAAAAGTCTGTAATGAATTGACGCATAGTAAAAACAACTTGATGCTCAGTTGTTGGCCCATTGACAGTTGTATGTTCAATGACTGTTAATGTGTGCCAAAGAAGCCATAGAGAACATGTGTAACCTCGATAAATTGGACTAGAACCACGACAAGTTATCCATTCAGTCGGTTTGGGAAGAGTATAATCATTTTGAAGACCATTAATCTGTTTAACAATATCAGTAACTGGGATACCATTCGATACATTTGTCAATAAAGCAGTTTCATGCGATTCAAGTAGAGTTGACAATTGGGCGAAAAAGATTCTTTCAGATGAATTAGCAAAAGGGAAGTAACGCTCGATTGTCGTGGTGAAATTTCTCAATGAATTAATCTTTTCCAAAGAATATGTATCGTAGATTAAGATTTCATTAGTCAATATCTGTTGTAAACACTTATAAAGATCATCAATGTAAAGTTGATTGTTGTTTACAAAGGAAAAATTGCCAGCTCTAACTTTGTTATATGCTTGCGTTGTTAACTCAGATGAAGATGCATTAATTGTCACTTGAATTGATCCAAGTATTGCATCGTTAATAGCTTTTCGAGTATTCTTTGATTGATTGAATCTGGATAACAGGAGAGGGTCATAGAATCAATGGTTGAATCATTTGTTTGAATTTGAAAATTTGTTGTACATTACATAACAAAATATTACTTACTGAACAGCTATGGGGACAAAACCTCTTTTAGGTAAGGTTACCAATATTGGAAGTTGCGTTTCATTCAGTTCAAATTGATCCAGCCATGGACTCTGCCAATTAGCTCTTCTAATAGTCAATTGGTCTTTAAAATTATAAAGATCCAGAATGACCTAAGAGTTTTTTACAGCAAAAAAATGAATATAAAAAAGATACAATTGAGATTCTAAGACTTACCTCTGAGCCAATTTTAGATTCATTTTTCTCTCCAACCAGAAATACCTTTTTACCAAGAGATTCATGAGTTAAAAAACTGCGATGTTCAAGTGGCTCTATTAAAGTTAGATCTGGATCTTTGGATGATGTGGCTGCAATTAATGTGGTCAAATTACTACGTAAAGCATCAACAGTTCCCTTTTTAACTACTATGGGAAGTAATCCTGAGGAAAAGTTCCAATATGGTGGATAATAGTGAATAGTTGGAACAAATGGGATGGCCGCTGATCGACAAGTAGCCACATTTTCCTCGTCAGCACAATTAATGACAGCTAATTTAACAATTGGCTTCCATGCTTTGATGTCTTCAGCTAAATGTCGCCAAGTTGGAGCAAACCGTTTACAATAAGGACACCAGTGTTTATAAAATTGAACAACAAAAGCGTTTGGCTGTGAATCAATTGTTGTGGTGAAATTGGTTGAATCAAGAGTCAAAATATTGGGATTACTTGGGTCATATAAGCTTAATTGACCTGAGACAAGAGTTGCAGCAAAAAATATAAGAGATAAAAACACAGTCAAGATAGAAATAAGTTGGACAAAAATTCTGTCAGCAACAATCATGGTTCATCTAGAAGCAAACGGCAACAAAAGCAATTATCACTGGTCAAATATACTTCAACTAAAACAGATATGTAATATGAGATGTCTTCCTTTAATCACGTGATTTATTAAAGTTACTTTCCGTTGAAAATCAATTACTTATCAAGGCTAAGATTTGTAAACAAAATAATCTTCGCTTTGAGAAGTTCCTATTCAATCCACTTTAAATTCTAGATTATTCTGTACCTATTATTTTGTACTCTTATGATTGCTTAACTCGAACTTTTTATTGATATTGTTGTTTAATTGAGTACATAGAGAATCAGAAACGTTAAGAAGCGATTCAAAGATAAACTTTAATTCATTGTATTTCAATGAAATTTTCTAGAAGTTTACCCTTCGTTTTATTATGGATTTCAATCGAACTTACAAGTATTTGTTAACTTTGATTTTAGCTCGAATAGATATCAGCTATTCTTTGATAGTAATTGACCAAAATATTAAGCACAGTTTTCACTTGGGAACACGAGATAATGACAAAGATATGAAAAAAATTACATTCATTCAGTATAACGTCAAAAAATGCAATCATCAATAAAATAAAAATTAATCAGTTTCTCCGGTCTAGTATTCAATTTGAAATCAAGATCAAGTTAAAACCAACAATGAAAAATAACTGAAAATGAGATTTTTCACTATTTTTCGGACAACGCAGTTCCATGATATTCTGTTTTCTTAATAGATTAACTTTAGTATTTTATCATTGTTAAGATTTAATGTACAATTCATTGATGTAACATAAAACAATTAAGGATGTATGTAATTTATGAAATATCCTCATTTTTGTCAGACTGAAGATATTGTTACAATTGCATTTGTCACTTTTCATTTAACGCTTTGTATTTAATTTTTGTAATAAATTATATGATGGAAACAAGTAATAGGTTTGATCGAAGTATCATCTTGTAGTCCGAAGGATAAACCGATGAAGACATTTTGACTGATGATTGCATGATCACCAATAGCAACATTGAGATTATCACACCGAAGTAAACATGTAACCAAATTATGAAAGCTTTGATTGGCAGATGATCCTTCGACTGAATGAAAGGACGATTCAGAATCAATTGAATCAGTCATCCCTGATTTGCATGAAAAGTAGCTCTGATACTTACAACCAACTGGACGGTCTTTTTGACGTCTATTTTGATCACGGTTTGGAGTCCATAAAACAAGATCATTTCCAAGAGCATTGTAGAGTAAGTCTATTTGCTCTTTGGTTTCAATGAAAATGTCGACATTATCAGCGCTTAGATCAACCTGCAATTGGGTAAAAGATTTGCAAGTTTCAAAGTAAGCTTGAGAGTTAGTGAGGTTGTTAGGAACAAAGGTTTTAGCATCTTCTTCTTGTTTATGTTGGACTATTGGAGTTCTGGTTTGGAAAGGGGCATTGAGTTTGGTGTTAGCAGTGGTACATATAAAAATAGATTCTGTCATGGTAGCTGTTTCCAACACAGTTTGAATCACTTCAGATTCAATGATGGATGAAGTATCAGCACCGCGTTTTATACTCAATCGAATAGGTGTAGATCCTTCAGTGGTCATTCTACCAATTTCCTTGGATCCGTTCAAATCCGCTAAGCCAAGAATGAATTGGTTCATGACAATATCATAGCTTGACATGTTAGTGGTGAATCTAAATTCAGATCCTTCAAATTCAATCCAGAAAGGTCTTAACTGAGAGGGAATAGATTTTTCTTCTTTCCTCAAATCAGCAATGGGTATAAATAATTTTCCTCTGATTTCTGGACACATGACTGAAATGATGAAATCAGATGAACCAGAGCCATCTGAAACCTGTGGAAAATACTTATCTATCCGTTCCAAAAGTGTAGGATCAACTATACAATTTGTTACATTTTTTGATTTAAGTTCCAGTTTTTCCTTATCTATTAAACATTGGAAGCTAATTTTTTGGACTTTCGGAGATTTTGGCCGTGGTAATTGCGCTTGTGTTTGATCATTTTCAATCTCAATCTTTGGCTCTGTCCAAATATAAGGGCACAATCCTCTTTGGTTTTTCTCGGCAATCCAGATATCTCCCGAAACTATTTTACAGCCAGAAGATCTTATTATATTTCAATTTTTCAAATTTTGTACCAATTCGTAAATCTTCCGATTGCACTGCCATCTATTTTATTTTATTTATTGTAATGTATTCATCATTTTTTTCAGGGCAAACAAAATCGTTTTGAGTTAGGTTTTGTTTATTTTGTCATGTTTTGATCGTCTATTTTTTCTGTTTTAATTATTACTTTAAGTGTCTGTGAATCTACTAGTTGGAAAAAGTTACACGAATCCATTTGAGTTTGGATGGCTGTCGGAAAAGGAGTCAAAAAAGCCGACAAGGCAACAGAGGATGTTAATAAAAAAGTTACAATGAAAAATCCTCATGGAGGCGATGACAACGAGCCTCAAACTGATATAACTGTTGCTCATTTGGCTCCAAAATTATTTTTACAACCTTATCATCCTCTATTATTTAAAGTTGGACTCAGAATGAGTGCAGGAAGTATCACTGGATCAACACAGCGTTGTTTATCGATGTTAATTGCTATCAAACAAATGATCCATGACCATGTTACCCCAGAAAATAAAGATTTCGTTCGCAGTTTTCAGGCGGCACTGAATTCAGCTGTCAAATTTCTTAATCAATGTCGACCACTTTCAGTTAGTATGGTAAATGGAATCGCATTCATCAAATTGAATCTTACTAAAATTTCATCCACTGTTCCTGAAGAAATAGCAAGAAAACAGATGAAGAGTTTGGTAGAAGGATTTATGACAAAAGAAATTGAATTAGCAGTCAAAGCTATAACAAAGGAAGGAGCGAAAAAAATTGACCATGATGGAGAAGTTATTTTAACGTATGGAAATCCTCTTTTAGTAAAAAATATTTTGTTAAAAGCTTTCATGGATGGCAAAAATTTCCATGTAATCGTCGTTGATGCTAAACCAAGAATGGTTGGAAGAGATTTGATGAAATATCTAGTTTCTCGGGGTGTTAAAACAACTTACATTCAAATAAATGCGATAGCCCATGTAATGAACAAAGTAAGTTTACATAATATAACCAGACTTGGTATTCAGTAATTCAAATTTGCACTTTCCACCAGGTAACCAAAGTTTTTCTCGGTGCTCATGCCATGTTGGCAAATGGATACGCTATGGCAAGCATTGGCAGTGCTCAAATAGCCTTAGTAGCAAATTCGTTCAATGTTCCAGTCTTAGTGTGTTGTGAAACATTTAAGTTTTCTGAGAAAGCAATCCTGGACTCTTTTGCTTTAAGTAAATCAGGTAAATCTTTTGATACTTAAACTTGAAATTTGTACATAACTAAATATTCTTAAAATAATTTTAGGTCCAACTGAAGATTTCTTTAATTATGGTAACACAGGAAAGTCGAAAAATTCAAAAGGAAGTAAAAGTAAACAAGATGAAGTCCAGAAAAAAGAGAAAAAGGTTAATGTGCTTAGCCTCTCCTATGATTTGACTCCTCCAAGTTTTATTACTATGATAATTACTGAAAAAAGTTTCCTCCCGTGTAGCTCAGTCTCAGCTGTTATTAGGAATAATAGCCAGAGAACACCTGAATTTCAGTAAACTTATCTGTTATATTTTATTGTAAAAATTAAATAAATTTGTATTGGTTATATTGATAAAAACATCTTTTATTGTGAACTTCTAGATACGCGAATGTAGAAGTAATTGAAAGACAAATCAATATTTTAACATGAAAAATGTGAGATGATTGAGTAACTGCTCTAGGCCAAATGAAACTTTTCATATAACGGAGTTAGAATATAACTGTTTGTTACTAATTGTTTAGACATCATGTTTTGATAAATTTTTGTATAAAACATTGGATTAATCGACTAAACTAGTCACATCAACGGTCAATACTCCTTTTCTGTATACATGCTTTTCGTAGTATCACTCAATGTTACCTTTCTCGATTATTGTACAGTCAATAACTCTTCTTTACATCACACCAATCAACTATGAATGTATTTTGATAAAAAATTCTGTTTGAAAATCTTGTTATCTTTCATTCACCATCTTGACTGGTTGTCCATTGTACAATTTGTGAATCACCATCTATTGTAGCAAGTAAAACCTTTTCATCTAAAGATGAAAATGGATCTTTCTAATAACTCAATATCTCATGTATGCAAGTTGATTTGAACACGATAGTTTTTTAATCAGGTTTTTCATTTTAATAAGGTGATTAAAGACTATTTAGCAAATAATTGGCAATTTGCAGCATAATTTCAATTTTTCAAATTTTGTACCAATTCGTAAATCTTCCGATTGCACTGCCATCTATTTTATTTTATTTATTGTATTGTATTTATCATTTTTTTCAGGGCAAACAAAATCGTTTTGAGTTAGGTTTTGTTTATTTTGTCATGTTTTGATCGCCTATTTTTTTCTGTTTTAATTATTACTGCAAAGTTTCTGTAATGCCTTTATTTGGAAAAAGCCACAAGAACCCATTTGAGCTGATTAAATCAGTTCAAGAAGCCCTTATTGCTGTCGAGAAAGGAGATAAAAAAGCTGAGAAGGCAACAGAGGACCTGAGTAAAAATTTGGTTTCGATAAAAAATCTCCTCTACGGAAGCGGTGATAATGAGCCTCAAATAGATATAGCTGTTGCTCAATTGGCCCAAGAATTATACAACTCTAATCTTTTGTTAATGTTGATCAATAATCTATCGCGGATTGAATTTGAAGCTAAGAAAGATGTTGCCCAAATATTCAATAATATTCTACGACGTCAAATAGGTAAGTTGGATTAACTCGGTTTGCCGGTTTCCTTCCTTTCTTTTGTATCCTTTTTATATCATCTTTAGGAGTTAGTGTTTGAATTGAACGTTCACTTCCATTCAAAGAGTAAGAGGGAAAGAAGCTTTATTTGATTGTAAAAATTGATTCCACCTTGAGTATCTTTAAACATAATTAAGTGTCAAGGCTAAGATGTTATTGTAAGTTACTAGATAGAAGCTTTAGCTGATCATTGAATGAAAGAATAATTTAATATGTGACAAAGAAAAAGAAAGAGCGAAAGAATAATACACTTGATGTCAATAATGTTTGTTATTTTTATCGGGAAATTTTTGTGTATCTTTTATTGATCTTATTTTTTTCTTCAACACAGGAACAAGATGTCCGACAGTGGAATATATCTGTACCAAACCAGAAATTCTTTATACTTTAATGAAAGGTTATGAAAAACACGATATTGCTCTGAACAGTGGATCAATGTTACGTGAATGTGCTCGATACGAAGCATTGGCCAAGATTATGCTTTATTCACCAGATTTTTATAATTTCTTCTTGTATGTTGAAGTCTCGACTTTTGATATTGCCTCTGATGCCTTCTCCACATTCAAAGAGTTATTGACTCGGCATAAAATACTTTCATCCGAATTTCTCGAAGCCAATTATGACAATTTCTTCAGTGAATATCAAAATTTATTAAACTCTGGAAATTATGTTACCAAGCGTCAATCGTTAAAGCTTTTAGGTGAACTTTTGTTGGATCGTCACAACTTTACTGTAATGACAAAATATATAAGCAACCAGGATAACCTCAAGTTAATGATGACATTGTTGAAAGATCGATCAAGGAATATACAATTCGAAGCTTTTCATGTTTTTAAAGTATTTGTCGCTAATCCTAATAAACCAAAGCCTATTCTAGATATCCTTCTGCGTAATAAGGAAAAGCTTGTCGACTTTCTCACAAAATTTCAAACTGATAGAGCTGATGATGAGCAGTTCAATGATGAAAAAGCATATTTGATTAAACAGATTAGAGAGTTAAAACCTTCCGAAGATACAAGAGCTTCATCGTCAAATCAACTGTCATCGCAACAATCATCAAGTTCATCATCTTCACATCATCAACATCCATCAGCATAACAAATAAGTTAAATTTAAAGTGATGGAAGATATCAAAAAAGTCTATTGGAGAGCATATTGAAAATTCAATGGAAAATATCAAAAATCTGTCATCACCATCAAGAACAAGTGAAATCGATTGTGTCTATAAAACAATTAATATATCATGTGAGCTGTTCATACAAAACAAAAAAAATCAGAAAGAGAAACAAGATGAAAGCTAGGAGGATAGAGATAAACAGATTGGGCTAATCAAGTTGTAGCTCGCTTGGGCGAAAGCATTTTAAAATTGTGATCAAATTGAAACTGTAAAGTTTGAAAAATGTAATCATATTCAATGTTTCTAATTGAATTATCATGCACATCACTAAAATTAATTGATTTTTGTCATGATCTAAATGTAACTTGGAAATTTTCACCAAATGGAAAGCATCATCGAAACTTTCAAGGTGATAAACAATATTATTTAGTATGAAAATTCCAACTTAACTCTTTCTCTCTCTCTACTTTTCACCAGATACTTTGTTCTTCACTGCAAATTCAATTTGTGGTTGAAACCTAACTTCTCAGTTTACACTTTTCTTAAAAATACTCCGTTGTTTGTTTTGTCTAATTTTTTAGTCAAGAAAATCAAATTGCTAGAAACAATAACTTTTGAAAAAAGGGAAAATTTTTTAGTAACAAAATTATCTTGATTAAAATATTTTATCGAAAAGATATTCTTAATTCCGATGCGCTATCCTTTAAACCTAACTGAAACATTAACACAAGATGCCCAAAACAAAGGATAAATGTTGTAAATTAACTAACACTACTATTTGATGACAAACTTGATTACTATTTAAGTCTTTTATTTCCCTTGCAAGATGACAAATTTCTGTCATTTACTTTTTCCTATAATGTTACCCTGAAGGTATTGAAATAATTTACACTCATCATTGAAAACAATCGATTCATTGATTTACTATTCCAAGGTTTAATATTTACGTTGTAAATGAAATGTCCTTTTGTTCCCCAATTATCATTACAATGATTATTTTTTATATTCTCACATTTCACAATTAATCGAGTCAATTTTAATTTATATTGTTTTTATTCAATTTTGTACATTTATTTACACTTAACGTATCAAGATCATCACAGTTTACGGTTTCCAATTTCAAAGTAACTCTAATATCGCAGATACAATAGTAAATACTTATAAAATACATAAGAAAATTCATCATTCAAAATAGTCCAATAATTTTGGGAAAAATGCCCATAAGATTAAGATCATACATTCAACAATAAGATTAGTTGATTAGCTTAGAAATAATGTCAATTTGATTTTGGAAAATATTTTGGAAGCTTATTCGGATCTTGTTGGGAATGGGTATGCAAGTAAATCATAGCTGTTATTAGAAAGTCCAGAATCAGGTGAATACGTATTAACATCTTCATCTTTAGTCTTAGTATCGGTTAACATTTCAACCGGCAATAAGCCTCGACAATAGGTTGAGTTGACAAATTTTTGATATTCATAATAATCTTTAGCTGATGATGTTGGCGTATCAATTTCATAAGTATTGTTAAACTTTGAATAATCAACTCTGTACTGTCCAGTGTCTTTACGATAACCAATCATTTGTTCAAATCGATGGCCCCACAAGATTTCACAAGGTAAATAAGAAGTTCGAGCTTGAATTGATTGTCCCGTTGATTCAATTGTACCTTCAAGAATAACAACTATCTCAAATCTTTCTCTAATCATAGCATCAGCTGACATTGAATAAAATGGAGAACTGCTGTCAACTTCATGGACAATAGTGGCTGGCCAAACGAGGAAAACATTTGAATCTGAATTGTCAAATTTAACATCAACTCTATTGTGATAATAAGGAATCACTTCACCTTCTGAAGTAATCTTTCTATCAATAACCAAAGCACTTATGGAAGCACCAATGATGTGAGATCGATTCCTAACATCGCCAACTCTAAACATGAGACACAATTTACCATCTCGAAGGCATATACAAGCATTTCGACTAAACATTAATGTCTGTGATCGTTTCTTTGGACGAGATAATTTGGCAAAAACAAAGCCAACAACAAAACATTGAATCATGACTCCTGTAATTGATTGAACACACATAACAAAGATGGCTTCTGGACACTCTTCATTGGTATAACGACTTCCATATCCAATTGTATGTTGAGTCTCAATGGAAAATAAAAATGCAGTGGAAAATGAATCAACACCATTTACACATTTGGGTTTATCTGTTGAAGAAGGAGACGAACCTGAACCAGAAGATGAGCCGTCAATATCTCCATGAGCATAAGCAATTAAATACCAAATAACAGCAAATCCCAACCAACTCAACAAGAATCCCATACTAAAGACTAAGAGATTCCATCTCCATTGAATATCAACCATAGTTGTGAATGTATCTTGTAAATAGCGTTGTGACCTTTTCTCGACTCTCTCTTTCGATAAATTGACATTTCCATTTTTAAGGACAACACGCTTTCTTATTCGACCTGGAAATATCTTCGATGATTTAGCTTTTGATGAAACGTGATTGTTATTGTTGTTAATGGTCGATGAATTTGTAAATGTATTTGTATACTCAGCATTGCCAAATGCATTTGTAGATTTAAAACGATAAGTCAATTGTTTACCATATTCAGTGGTCACTGTTGATTGTGGAGTAACATTTAAGTCACAATCGGCTGTATTTTTTATGTCAATTACTGTTGATGATGATAATAAACGATTTGCAGCATTGTTATTATCTTTCCAATCTTTGTCTGTCTCCATCATGCTAGGGCAACAATTAATACTTGTTATTATCCTGATGATGATGACGACGATGACGATGATCACGAAGTTAAATGCTGTAAACAGTAATAAAGACTGGTAACTGAGCACCAAATGAAACAATATCTAGTACTGTTTAACGTCCTCGACAAGGTTCACTGTAAATTACTCAAACTAAGTAATCAAGTTTAGTTTACCAGTTTTGTATTACCTCTTAAGATCAGATTAACATGAGATTCTTTGCTAGTAAACTTGAGTTCTTAGAGATATCAAGATACCATGTATATAAAGCAATTAGAGAGGGTGAGAAGGGCCCTCTTTAACAACTAATAAAAGCGTTTAAAATTCGCACTGAAAACAACATTTAAAGGTAAATAAAGTTATCTGTTGACTCAAATTGTGTTGTTTCAAAAAGTTGTAACAAATCACTTTGTTTACTTGACCAGCTAATTGTAAACTACTTGCCAACTCTCAGCAGCTTTAATGATTAAGGTTCACATATAAAACTGCGATTTGATGGAAACGCTTTTCCTATCATCACTCAATTTCTCCCACCCTGTTTCTCATCATCGTCATCATCATCCTTTGCTTTCTTCTTCTTCTTCTTTTACCTGCAATTTTTACTATTTTGTAATTGAGAAGTAAAAAGCAAAACACATTTCCATTTCAATTTTTTCTTCTTCTCTAAACTGTTGATTGCAGATGAAAATTGCCACTTTCGCTGATTTACTATGCGATTTTATGGAATTTTCATTTTTCTCTGCTTTTGATTCTTCTTTACTCTCCAGTTTATCTGGTTTTTTTTCTTTGAGCAAATTTCATCTCATTCAGATTATTAAAGTTATGATCATTTTACTTGTGCTTCAGTCACTCAAAAACGCTGATTCACAGGATTCATGGACATTTATTTGATTTGCTGGTTGTAAAGAAGGTAAATCGTCAAACTTATTACTGTTAATTGATTGCTGATAGCTATCGAGGGCGATGAAAATAGCATTAGAAATAATGATTATCATCGAGTTTCCACTAAATCTTTTGTTTTTTCTCTTCTTCATTCTGAAGTTCATGGGAAAAATATTTAATTGTCTGCAAATGAAAGGAAACAACAAATCATCAGATGAATCGAGTAAAATGTTCAATTTTTTCAATGTTGAGTCAATCATAACAAAATTAATATAGTTGCTAGCATAACAACGCTTACAGACGCGAAGCAAAACCACTAAAGATGATCAAACACATGAAAAACAAAAGCTTGAAAGCACGCTGTACAATTAATAAGACATTGAGAATCTAGTATATTTACATTTTCCCGATTCATTGACAATTACCGCGTCGTTCAGGTGAGCGTTTAATTCCATTTAGATCGAGTCAACCCGAGTGTCTTAAAGTAACCAGATCTACTTCAAAGCGGTTAGTAGCTGTAATTTATTGTCTAGCTATGTAATTAACATTTATGATCATTTGACGATAATGCAAGATTACATAAAATCCCTTTTTGTAAAATAAAAAGAGTTCATTCGCAAAGCATGATTTCATGAAGTTCCCTGACTATTACTGCCCTGATCAGTTCATAGGAATGCTTAAAGGTATTCAACACACTTACTGAGTGGTCAGAGCTTGTCCGGAAAGCTTGTTAAAAAACATTAACTAAAATATTATATCTCAATGAATTAAGAATAAATATCAGTTTCAACAATTAGATTTGCAAGTTCACTTGCAAATTATTTTTTAGAAACAATTAAATTTAACCAGATTTCCATAATCCATTCACTTCCAGGTTCAGGGTATTACATGCACCATGTCGTTAAATCCTTTGATAAAAATTTTCCATTCAGCATTAAGGAGTAAATGCAAAATATTTTCCTTTCGAGTTAAGGATTGCGACTTGCACGATCGAACACTTTTTTCAATTTATCTTCGGCAGTTCTCGAGATTATGGCCATTGGCTCTAAAACTTTGAACCTCAATACATCACCTACAATCATCATTCTTTTACCAATCATAAGATGCTTTAATTGGCTATAACATGATATATTAACTGAATACTCAAGGAAATCTGACCAAATAATGATTATTCTTGTGACACATCAAAGATTTGTGTTTAATTCGCCTTTATGAGTCAACTATTAATCCCGACAACATTTTAATACAATGCTATAACTTTTTTGGAGGAACTTTGATAACCTAGCCTTTGATATTTTTACATATTACAGCCCATAATAGCATCTAATTCTTGGTCAAGGAACGATAACTGTAGATGATATCATTCTCGAAATATTTAGGCTGAAAGTTTTATGGCCAATGGTCAAAACCAATAGAACTGTCGATAAATCGAAAAAGTGCTTGGTTGTTGATGTGCAGCAACAACTTTTATCGACCAAAAATAAGTTTAAGCTCTCTAAAACACACGGTCACAGAAAGCTTTAGCCTAAAATCGAAGTTGTCTGTTGAACAGAAAACGAAAATTTTATTTTTCAAAATAAGTGCATTTTCTGGTTGACCATCAAAAGTTGCCCTAGAAGAGTGAGTCTGATGAAAAATGCTGGTTGATGCCCCTAAAAACTCTGCAAGTCGCAATCCTTAACTCGAAAGGAATTTTTTTGCATTTACTCCTTTCATCTTCGTTTCAATAACAATTTTGTTTAACATGAAAACATCAATCTTAACCATTAAATGATTAAAATTAATTCATCCAATATTTAAAGATTACGATTGATATTATATTATAAAATACCAAGCAGGAGTTAAAAACTGACATATTTATTCATTAAGCACAAACCAAAACTAGATTTTGCTGAACGCTTCTTCAATCAATTCCAATATTTTAAATGACAAACTTTAAGCACCATTTTCACTGCAAATGCTAATTTGAATGTTTTCGCAACTTCAAGAGTTGAAATCAATCTTTATATTTTAAAAGCAAAAGCTTTTCACGGAAACAATCGCTTTCCATTCATTCCCTTTTATTGCCCGAGAAATTCCCAGATAATCAATTAATAAGTCGTCCTTCAGTCTAATGATTAGCCAGTTATTAAACTTTAATTTTGAAAATCGTTAAAAAAAGAAAAAAAAATGTAGACAAAAGGATGTAAGAAATGAAATGTTTTTAGACAATTGATCTGAGCTTAGTGTTCATTGAGTTGGACTAGCAAAGGATAATAATTTTACCTGAGCTAGTTGACAGTCTCTAAATCCAATGAATCTCAGAAGGAAATGAATATTGTACCAGAGCGAATAGGCACATTTAAGGTAATGTCAATCCAAACATCAATTACTTCCAACTCAGCGCAAGAAACAATGAAAAACAAGAAAAAAGCAAGAAAATATTGAGAACCCAAAAATGGGAAAAGAGTCAAAAATTGCAATCAGAAATCAATTGCGGTTTAACTTCACGGAAGTGAAAAAGGATTAAGATATGGAATCGGATAAATCACTCAAATGATTACAGTCATCGGTGATATTAAGTTTAAACAGGTTATCTTATCAAATGATTTATAAGAGTCTTTTCATCATCTTCACTTGATTAACCTGGAATATCAATTTTTGATTACAAGTTAAAGTTTGGCTGCAAGAATTTAAAATAAGAGAAAAAGGTTAATTTTGTTGATCATTTGAATGACATTGACCCAGAAACTAATAATAAATGGCAAAAGATTAAAGGGTTAAGAAGAAATGAAATGAATAAAGTAATGAAGGTAATTGTGTTCAGTGAAAACAGCTAAATGAATGGTTTCCAAATGGATAATCTTGATTGTTGTTTAACAAATGAATTTACATTTCTAATGATTACATGTTTCACTTTTTGCCTTTTATTATACAATCATTAGATCATTTTGATGATCAGTTTAATTGCCTTGAAGAAAGTTGCATTTCTCGATTCTCGTAATTCATTTGGAAAATTAAATGTCAATTGAATGGCCAAAAGACTTTTAATGAACTTTCAATGAACAAACTGTTTTCCATTTTAGTAGATAACTTGGAATATTCTTGAACTTTTCTTTCTATTTTCTATTTTCAAGATTATTTTCATTTCTGCAAGTTTTAATAATCAATTTGATTGCATTTCAATTGGTTGATTGGGTTTGAAGGTAAAAATGAATGATTGAAAACATCAGCAAAGCATGAATTCAATGAAAAACACGATTAATTGTGTTTCCGTTCATTTGATTTCATCACATTTTAATTGCTGTTTACAAGTTTTGTTTTGATTGAATCAACAATGAAAATATTTGCTTCGATTGTTGGTTAGCATTTGAATCAAGTTGAATCAGCCTTTCATCAAGTCGCACCATTTTTCACTAATTTTAATATCTTTTGCATCAAACCTGATTGAGCTTGTCTTCAGATTGGTTCAAGATTGTTTTACAAGATTAATTGAGGAATGATGGTTACCCTTTGAAATATTTAAAATGTAAGATTGGATTAATTTCAATCAACTAACTGCGTAAAGCATGAAATTCAGGTGCAAACTCAATTTATGTGAGTGTTCACAGTGAAATCAGCTTGAATTGGAACAAATTTCAAAATTAATTGAAATTTTTCTTCTTCTGTTGGTCAACTTCAAGAGTCAAAAGCTAATCTGTCCAGCATTGTAAATTGGATAATAATTTCTTGCCTAGATTTGTTGAAGTTGTGAGCTATTTGCATTGCGAGTTGTTTGATTCTTGCTTTTTTTTTATTAGTCGACTTATTATTTTAAATTCAATAGAAGATTATTCAGCGGTTTGTGACCTTTAATAATGAATGTCATTAGTCTCATGATTTTATTTGCTTTTAAAAATCAAAATTCTTGACTTGATTTTTGATTCTCGCAGCTAAAATCATCAGCATGGACTCAAGATTTAAGAAGATTTAAAGTCCAATGCAAAGAGAGGAATTGCAACCAAACCAAGCAATAAATATTATTGAAGGGAACTAGTCATTTAATAGTACATTTAATGATCTAAATCTATTCAATTGACTCAATTTCCTGTCCGTCATCTGAAGAATCACTAGCATAATCATACTTAATACAATACGTAATCCGGTGGTGATTAGATTCCATGGAAATTGTTTCAGAATTCTTAAGCAAATGTCACTCGTGGCTACTCGAGAAACTCATAATTACTCAAGATTTTGAACCATCTTGACGTGAAAACTTTCCTCATCAAATGTGCACAACAATTTCAAAAAAATAACACAAACTATGAACCAATATCATCCTGAATGTGGTAAACTCTTGAAATCAGTATCGATGATGAATTAAATCGATTTTGATCTAAATTTTATTGTTCTAGTTTTGAGTCGCATTACTGATTACAAAAGATTTATTCAACTTCTGTAAAATTTACAAAATCAGTTGCAAACTCGATTGATGCTGAATTGTTCCAATTCAAATTGATTACACATTTCATTAAAATTTAGACGCACAAAACTGTCATTTGATATTTGATTAACGGAAACAATTTTGTTTATCACTTTCACCAACTATTGAGTTAATTAATCTTGCTCATCATTTCATGTTTAATAGTAGGTAAACAATGAATTAAGGTTAACAATTATCAAGGAAAGATGTGAAAGATTTTGCATTTAAATTTCATTAAATTGTAATTCATTTGGTTCTGGTTATTTGTTTACCCAGAGTTACCAGACTTTTTGTAATTTGAGTTGCAACTAAATATTTAATGGAAAGTGAAATGTAAATTTTGATGAAACTGGAAACAATTTTTGTCTTTTGATTAATTTGCTGTTGACCTTTGAACAATTTAATTAAGATTAGGTCCAATTAACGAGGAGATTGAGATGAGGATTCAAGTGAATTGAGCCAAATGTATCCATAATTGCCGATTGTGAATCACTTTGTGATATTTGTTTTCATTCATTAGATCGACGGAAGTTACTCAAGGCAAGATTCAATTCAGATAATTTTGGACAATTTTGTTGCATAATTTTGATTGAAATCAAAGAATGAATAACAAAGTTAACAAGTCAATAGATGATCAACAATTAAGATATGAAGAAGAAGAAGAAAATGATGAGAAAAAAATGTAGCCTTTGAAGTGAACATTTCATTTGGAAACTTTACCTTTATTACTTGATTTTCATTAAACCAACCCTTTCTTGCCTCTAAACTTGCTCCTTGCTAAGCCATTATTTAACTTTCTTAATGATTTCATTTCAAGGTATTTAGCGGACTGAACAGCAGTTTATTAGCAAGTTGTTGATGTTTTCATTTGATCATAATGTGTTAACATAGTGTTTGTATCATTTAATTGTGATCAAGTGTTTACAAGTGTTAATCAGAAATAAGATGGAAACTGAAGCTGATAAATGGCGGGATTTAGTTTCACCAGATAATCGTTTATTATCATCGTCAACAATAATTGACATAAAAAATGCAACCGATTGTGATTTGAATTATGACCCACAATCAGTGCCCACTGATTATCATAAAAATTTGACTTATCGTTGCAAATCTACAAATGCATTTGGCAATGCTGAGTATACAAATACATTTACAAATTCATCGACCATTAACAACAACAATAACAATCACGTTTCATCAAAAGCTAAATCATCGAAGTTATTTCCAGGTCGAATAAAGAAGCGTGTTGTCCTTAAGAATGGAAGTGTCAATTTATCGAAAGAGAGAGTCGAGAAAAGGTCACAACGCTATTTACAAGATACATTCACAACTATGGTTGATATTCAATGGAGATGGAATCTCTTAGTCTTTAGTATGGGATTCTTGTTGAGTTGGTTGGGATTTGCTGTTATTTGGTATTTAATTGCTTATGCTCATGGTGATTTAGTCGGTTCATCTTCTTCCACCGATAGACCAAAATGTGTAAATGGTGTCAATACATTTGCCACTGCATTTTTATTTTCCATTGAGACTCAACATACAATTGGATATGGAAGTCGTTATACCAATGAAGAGTGTCCAGAAGCCATCTTTGTTATGTGTGTTCAATCAATTACAGGAGTCATGATTCAATGTTTTGTTGTTGGCTTTGTTTTTGCCAAATTATCTCGTCCAAAGAAACGATCACAGACATTAATGTTTAGTCGAAATGCTTGTATATGCCTTCGAGATGGTAAATTGTGTCTCATGTTTAGAGTTGGCGATGTTAGGAATCGATCTCACATCATTGGTGCTTCCATAAGTGCTTTGGTTATTGATAGAAAGATTACTTCAGAAGGTGAAGTGATTCCTTATTATCACAATAGAGTTGATGTTAAATTTGACAATTCAGATTCAAATGTTTTCCTCGTCTGGCCAGCCACTATTGTCCATGAAGTTGACAGCAGTTCTCCATTTTATTCAATGTCAGCTGATGCTATGATTAGAGAAAGATTTGAGATAGTTGTTATTCTTGAAGGTACAATTGAATCAACGGGACAATCAATTCAAGCTCGAACTTCTTATTTACCTTGTGAAATCTTGTGGGGCCATCGATTTGAACAAATGATTGGTTATCGTAAAGACACTGGACAGTACAGAGTTGATTATTCAAAGTTTAACAATACTTATGAAATTGATACGCCAACATCATCAGCTAAAGATTATTATGAATCTCTAAAGGTTTTTCATGACAACACCAAGTTAGACAGTTTCATGCCTCTTCATATCTTTAATAATAAATTTAAGGATGATTCAGTGAAAGTTGAACAACAATTGAATAATGACAGCAATGCATCGCTGTTTCCATTCAGAATTCCAATTAGAATTCCCTATCTCAAGACTTTTGATAAATCTGAAAATTGATTTTTCTTTGTATTTTCATAGCATTTCTCATAATTTATATAATCAAATCTTAACTATTTATTTAATTCAATTTCTTTTGTCGTTGTTTGTACAGTTAAAACATTTATTTGCTTTTTTTAAGGTAATTAATGTTTAATAATAAACTATATTTTGAATTTGAAGACTTAAATTTGTTCCTCTCTAGATTAAAGAATTCAGAATTGGTCTGTTGAATTCGGTTCAATTAGCGATTTCATAGAATGAATTGACTGAATTGGCAAAATTAATTTGAAGATCTTGAAGATGGTGTTTGATTTAAAGCAATTCACTGTGAAAATCTCATCATCAAATGCAATCATCGCCCTTGACCAGTTTATCAAATATTAGTCAATTATGCAAAATAAACTAATCCACTAAAATCTCGAAAGATTGATATTCAATAAACAATTCATTGTTTTTAATTCAGCGACTTAACCCGTAATCAGGCACTTATTGTTTATCATTGGAGATCAATTATAAGCCAACTATTAAGTTAGTAATCAATATTTCTAAAGGGTGTCTGTATAACTATGAGCAGGTCTAAATGCAAAATAAATTTAATTGGTCTTAGATATTCTTATCTTTACATTGATTATCTAAGACCAATTAAATTTATTTTGAATTTAGACCTCTGCTCATAGTTATACAGACACCCTTAAGTTGTTTGAGGTCTAATGATTCAAAAATCAGATGAGATTTTCCATTGACAATTAAGACAATTTTCCTCTCATCTTGATTAAACCTAAATAGGCAATTATGACTCAACTGGTAGCTATTAGCTGCTGGCTCCACCTGTGGAGGTTTGAAGGAACTTTTTCGATTCAACTTTTCATGCTTAATAGTTGTTTTCAGGTAAAATTAGTACAGGCCTCTTAATGTCTGGTTGATTGGCTTGTCTCAGCCCTCAGTGAGTATCGTTGCTGAAAAGGACAGAATTATCTAACATGTATCTTTTATCATCCATGCAAGATTCACTTGATTGCATCTCGAGAGGCAAATAATTTCCGTGAATTGATTTGCAATCGGACTGTTCGCAGATTTAATCAACTGTATAATTGTAAACCAACTTTTGGTTTACATGAAAAGATAGACTAATCAAAGTTTTCCAGAGTAATGGAGATTCCATTGGTTATTGAGCTATCTTAGTGATTTAAATTCTCATAACTTTTAAAACGAACTTCAATTTATCCGCAATGAATCAGCAAACAAACTTGGAACTAAAGACTTATTCGTATCAATGATAAGTTTGACTGGCCACGAATTTTAAGTTACAGTTATTAAAGATTCTACTCTAGACCAACTTGCTTTTTACCGTTCTCTATCGACTTTTTATGGTATCTCTAGACTATCTTCAAGAGAATATAAGACTTGATCAATTTTTATTATGCTGAACATGGACCTTAAGACAACCCTGAACCCTTGTTCAATCATATAAGGCGAAATTTCCTTTGCTTTCAGTAAAAGTTTGCGTTCTATAGTCTTTTCGCTATTTTAATTATAAGTAAACAAGCGGGCCTGCGATCATGACTGATCGCAAAATTGTTTTCAATTCTGAACACATTTAATGTTATCCGAAAAACTATAGCCAAAAACTTTGACTTTTTAGTTAAGAGTTGGGACTTTGAGGGTTTGTAGTGGTATAAAAACTGAGGCCATTTATGAAATAAAATTTTTATGATCAGTATTTTTCAATAAAATTGAGTCCAAAGTTGAAACTTCGAACTCCTTTTTAAAGTCGAAGCACCAGGTTATTTCACCAACTCTTAACTCTTTAATTGAAAGGCAGTTTAACATAAAATCCTAATCCAACAATAAACCTAAATATCCAAAGTTTTTCCCCTAAATACAATGCTATAAAATACGGATTCTGCATTTTTTCCCCCACACTGTTCAAACGTGAATTTCTCAGGAACCTGAATTCAGAGAAAGTTCTGACTATTTTTCGTGATTGTAGTTTAATCATGGCTTTCATTCTATGTAAAAATTTTATTTAGAGCCCGCTCAGTTTGGGCACAATCTTCCCGCAAAAATTTCATGTTTTGACTTTATATATTGTATGTATAGATGTATAGATTCTTATCCATCTCTATCGATATCCTATTCTGGGAAAGTACCTAAAGGTAATTTACAAGATTGAATGATGAACGTTGATCTTGTAATCCTTGGTTCGAACTAAAAAAACTGTAATGAAAGCGAGTTTTGCAGTCTTCTTGTAAGTCTTACCAAATGGTTCAATCTTTCGCTAATTTTGTATTAAATTCATATTAAATATCAAATTGATTTTCCTTACTTTATCCATGATATAAGACAGTGCACTATCTGAACTTGGCCCGGAATTTATGCCATTAATCTATTGAATTTTACCTGACTTGGACCTGATTACTTCAGAAAAAATGGTTTTTCAGCTCGAATTTCAACGTCCCAGTCAGTCCAGGTAAGATGATGGCTTATGAAAAAAATCCAGGTTTACCTAACAGCTAAAGACTTTGTAAGACTGTAAGAAGTTTTAAGACTAAATACATAAACTCAAATAATTTATGTTAAACTAAACGTTAATTTTGACAATACAGTGAAACCTCGGTTATTTTATATGATTGGTTGTGATAAACGGTCTAGCCGCAGTTAATATTGTCATGAAACTAGTAACTACACGGTTGAAAATCAGCTGGGTACCTAATTGTTTAGACTTGATCCACCAAAAGATGAAACTCTTATAGTCATGCAATACTGTAGCCCATCTTGGCTTTAGAGCTGCAAGTTCAAAGATTTACCTGCAATACTGAGCAAACATTGAATTAGACTAAACAGTAAATCATAGTTGATCAGATATCTTCTTATTTCTACCGTTGATTGGTTTACATCATTGACTCAAGTACACATTAAAGATAATGAAAAATAGCAGCTTTTATCAACGGTTGCGAAGCAACAGTGAAATAGCCTGAGAAACTTTAAGAAACAAAGTCAATTCATTATTGATGCCAAAATATTTAACATATTGGATAACATCAATTTAAATCAACATCAAAATTTCCTCAAAAATTGTGGATCATTGATTGATACGTCAACATGATGACCAAAGGAATCATAATTTTAACAATTTTAAGTAAGTTTCAGTAAACTGTTATCTTGTCAACTTCATTTGATTCAAATTTTCATTTCTCACATGGAAATGTACGGTTAATTCACAGCATTCAGTTGGATAAACCAGACAAACTGCCAAGGAGCTTACGATCCATTCCAAAGCTATTCCGGACAGAAAAAAGGTAAAATTTCCAATTATAACCCAACCTTGATCACCTGATAAAACAGTTTACAATGTAACAGATTTTATTCAAAGTTGAAACTAACGTCACTATAAGAGAGATAAAGTTAGCAAACAATTCCTAGTAAAATATACTGAATTAATTTGAAATTAAAATAACTTGAAATCAGTCAAAAAGTCGATGAATGTGCCATTGGTTTTACAGTAACATTAGCGCTACATTAAACATTTCAAAAAAGGTTGAGTTAAAATAGACTTCATTGTTATTCACACAGCAAATGAATTGTCAGTTAAACAGTCAATTTCTGGTTGAATGAATTCTTGAAAATAATCAAGATAATATCATTTAAGAGCAAAAGTTTCTTTAAAGTTCAAGAATATTTATTTTGTCCATTATATTAATAATACATTTTGTATAATTTTCTCAATCTGCTCGTAAATTAGACCATTAGCTTGAACATGGCCAATCTCTCGCTGAGTAACTTGACTTAAGTGTTTGTCTGATAGATTTCAAGAGATTAAGTTACTCATTTTAATCTACCAATTACGATGATAAACTTGTTGTAAATTCACTGTTGAATTTCTTCCCCTGAATATTTACAAGTGAGTTTTAATTAATTATTTTGCTTATTCATTCCTTTATTACAGGATCCCTCAGTCCTAGTGAAATAACCGTTATTGTTGTTGGCTCTTTCGCTGGTTTATGTGCTCTTGGTGTCACCTTTTTCTTCTGTTATTATGTTTACCAAACTGAAGAAAAGCTTGTAAATGGACGATATTCACCTCCTGGTACTTATATTAACTTTAATCAACCTTAATTAGTAGAAATTGATTGCTAAAAATGTGTATAAAAGGCTGAAAAATTTACTAGTCACTGAAATCTACTGTAGCTAACCTATTCAAATATTTCCAGATGGACTAATTGAGTATCTCATTTTATTTTCACCTCAACTGGTGATAGCATTTCAACCATAATTCATACTTAATCATGTAAATTATTTAACTCATCAACAAATTAAGACTAATTGTTGTTTTCTTTTTCTTTGTGTTTTCCTTCTTCTTTCTTATCGTCTCCTGTTGAATAGGCTATCGGAGACCCTAAACTTTGGTCAATGTAAACCTCAATGACAATTAATACTCCTATCACTGCCGATGGAAAGTAGTTGGTTTAATGTGACTAAGATCAAATTCATCACAAATCAATCAATCTCATAATGTATCAATTCAGAATAGTATTAAGCCTTTTTTATGATGTTTTTTTACCTAAATTCAGATAGACATTCAAATTTTTTACCCAATTTTATATTGTTACATTTTTTACCCTAAATAAGCTAAGAAGTATTATAACAGAAATGAAATGAATGAATTCAAGATTGTCCTGAGATTTACTCTTTAAGATATGATAAATAAATTTCAATTTTCATTGTCCCAATTGTTTATTAGGCTGTTTATTGTTAGATTGTTTACAACACTGATGGCTAAAGATTACAACTTGTATTAAACAAGGATAGCTGTTGTTTGTTTGAAAAGGACCAGTAAATATAATCAGTACATTGATTCCTGACTTGAGTTTCGATTGATTGTTAGTAAGTGATTTTAATTAACTGACAATGAGTGAATACTAGCATTTTATCTTCCTTCTCAATATTTACACTTGTATAATGAATAATCTTTATTGGTATTGAGTTTATGACTAACAAGTAAAAATGAGTCTGCAAAACAATCTATGAATATCAGTTACCTAAATCTTGGGTCACAACCATCAAGCATTAGTTTGAATTGTTTCACGTTTGGAAATATTTTGAGTCACAATTTAAGTTACTTGAGGTGATAACAATTAATAAACACAATGAGATTACACATCCAGCATGTGGGGAGAACGAGCTCTGGTCACCGGCACAGAAAGAGATGTTCAACGAAATATAATTTGTTTCAACTGTATTTTGATGAATGTATCAAATCTTGCATTAATTTGGATTTTGTAATAAAATGTTCAGATTACGAACTTGCCGTGATAAAAAATGAAGGACAGATACTTTCCTCTCAACTTGTTAGTTTTATTAATTATTATCCTGCCTGAGAAGTACCATCTATCATAAACTGATTTATATCTGAAGATACATGAGTGCGCTTTGAGAGCTTAAAGTATAAAAAAGTATAAAAGTAAATTTTCATACAATCAAGCTCAAATAACTGTGCTACCTAGACATGAAAATTTCAATTTTGATATTGTTTGTGATTCTTCAACAGATTCAACTTGTGTTCAACAGTGAACCTGAATTGGCAATAACAACTGGCTTGATTCGAGGTAAATCAGTTGAGTTTCGAGGTGTCACAGTGAAACAATTCTTGGGAATCCCATATGCTGAGCCTCCATTGAATGAGTTACGATTTGCAAAGCCTGTGCCGAAGAAACCTTGGAATGGGGTGCTAAAGACTGACCAGTGGGGCAACCGTTGTGTACAGCCCATTGTCCCGGGTTTATATGATGGAAACATAACATTTGACGAAGATTGTTTGATTCTAAATGTTTTTGCCACCGAAGCAGCCATAGCAGATTCAACGAGTGATTCAAACAGTAAACTACGTCCTGTAATGGTTTGGATTCATGGTGGTGGATTTCTTTATGGCTCTGCCAATGATTATATTTCATTCGATGGAACAGCATTTGTTGCAGTTCAAGATGTTGTTTTGGTGTCGATAAACTATCGTCTCGGACCATTTGGTTTCCTTCATTTACCAGAAGCTCAAGTTCCTGGAAACATGGGATTGTGGGATCAAAACTTAGCCCTTAAATGGGTAAAGAATAATATCCATTATTTTGGCGGCGATCCTAGTAAAGTAACGATTTATGGGGAATCAGCTGGTTCACTGTCAGTTTCTGCTCACATAGTTTCGCCTCAATCTAAAGGTTTATTTGAAAATGCTATATTGATGAGCGGTGCTCTATCTGATTTCGACCGATGGATCTTCAAAGATGTTGGAAAAACATTCGCCACAAAAATTGGTTGTGAAAACACGGGCTATAAATCATGTTTAGATTCATATCAATTTGATAAATTCAAAGACACTCAACATTTAATGTTTTGGCCAATTTCGGGCGACGATTTTCTTCCAACTTATCCTGAGCAAATCGTTGCCAATCACGGTGTTGATCCTAAGGTTAATATATTATTAGGAACTGTTGGTAATGAAGGAGCTTGCATGATTATGTTCAAAGATCCAATCACTTTTGACCCAAACAATCCTTTAAATTTATCTTTGTCTGATACAAAAGTAATTTTAAAGAACTTTTTCGGAGAATCTACGGTTAATTTTTATCTTGATAAATATTTCGCTCATGTATCGCCTCACGATTATGATGCCATTAGGTTGAATATTGCTCAAGCTCTTGGTGACACGATACTTACTTGTCCAACTTATTCATTTGGACGAGATTTGGCTCTCAATGGCAATTCAAATGTTTATGCTTATTATCAAAGCCAAAGACCTTCATCTAGTCCATTCCCAATATTTAGTCAGAGCAATTGGCTACCAGCTACTCATGGTGATGATATAACTATGGTCTTTGGCCATCCATTAACTTATCCTGATAAGTACAATGCTGATGACACCATTTTATCTTACATGATGATGGATATTTGGGCAAAATTCGCGAGAGAAGGGTGAGTTTCTTGCAGCGATTATGGTTAAATAGATTAATTAACCTTTTACTTGATACAGAAAACCGCCAAAAATTTCGCATCAAGATTGGCTTCCTTGGCGTCAACATGATTCATTTTCCTATCCAACAATGGAACTGAACGCAAATAAATTTGGCATAATTGAAACTAAACCAGTGGAGTTTTGCTTCAACAATTGGCCATTTCCATTCGAGAAACCTTATTGGTTTGACATGGAATTGGGTAAGTATAACAATTAGGCAGAAAAAAAATCATTTACCTTTACATTTCAACTTTTTAATAACTGATGTATTATTAACCATAAAACTTGTTTTTTAAACAGGTGTTTTCGCCAACATGAAAGAGAACCATGATGAACTTTGATTAAATGCTTAGCTATCTTAACATCTTACAACTGATTCAATTAAATGATAGAGTTTGATTTGATTCTTAGTGTTCATTATGACAAATCCGGTCTGATGTTTTGATTGTCGACTGATTCCTTACAATGTAAAATAAACCTTAAGTTTATATGAAATACCAATAACACCACTTATGGTACTTTTGTACTCAATCAAATGAGAAATGGAAAGAGTTTGGAATGTTTTCATATCTCATTAATAATTTATTAATCATCAATTGATAATGGCTGAAATTGTGAAAAAGGAAAGTTCGTAAAAATAAAGGGTAAAAAGTTTAAATATAATATTGTTAGAACAATGTTGAATTTCAAAAATTGATTAGTCCATTTTATATAACAATCAAATATTAAGTTGAAATGTTTCAGCAAACAAAGCGCAAAACGATCAGCTAGTTAAATGGTGGTCAATTCAGCAATTGCTGCGATCAAATCATTTCCTTTTCTGTATAATCATTTCAACTTATCGTTCAATTTAACAATGGTGAAGGATAAAAATAAAATAAATTCAAAGTCTTGGAATCCATGCAATAAAGTCCAGTATAATCATCGACCCATTCTGATCCAAATAGGAAAATTGTTTAGATTAATTGTTAGTAATTTATTTGCAAGATTGAAGTGCAGTAACACCATAACCATAGCCTTTGGGTCCCCAATTTTTGCGATAACAATCTGGAAAAGAAGACGAAATAACATTAAAATTTTGATTTGCAATAAAATATCGCGTAATTGCTTGAATGAATCTCATCAGTTCAACTTAATTTTTGAATCCTTTTAGTGGTTCATGAAAATAGCTAATAAATTAAAAATAGAGTTTTCAAGAGATTTAAATCAACGTTGACAGCCTCATTTAATTGTAAAATAAGACTAACAAGATTCTACTTTTTTTAAGCATACTTGTCATGAGTTATCAAGTATGAACATTTTATCAGTAAAAATAATGTAAACAAATTGAATTAGTTTCCTGCTGAGCTTCAATTGAGTTACATTGTTACTCTTGACTGTTAACAAAATTAGGTTAACAATTAAAAAACGGAAATATTGACTGAAAGAAAGCATCTATTGACTTTGATTTCATCTCTTGATTCAATGTAAACTAATCGACTGGGAATTTTGTTTGTTCAATATTGAGATCTAAAAAATATAAAAGGAAAGAAGGGAAAAAATTATTAAACTAATAAATTCAATAAACGATTATCATGCATATTGGTTAAATTACATGACATTTAAACTTATCTTAATTACAAGTTACAAGGTAAAACCTGTAATGCCGAACAGATTTGCGTGATGAAAAAGTTAACTGATTTTTCTGGTCTCACCTTTAAATTGAGATTACGCTTTTAGGCAATATGTGATAATATTAAGTTACAACAAATAGCTTACTTTTACAATAAATTTCTCGATCTTTTTCACAAAGAGTTGTTGATTCCAAGCGTTTGTGACACTCCTTGCAATTAAAGCAACTTGTTTTATGCCAAGCCTGGAGATACAAATAAAAATGAGAAGAAATAATGAGTTCTAAAAGGTAAATACATTTACAAGTTACTCAAAAGTAAATTAGTTTCATCGTTTGGTGTGTTCATCGACTGAAATAGGTTTCAAGTTGTGCGATTTAGTCACGAGACAAAATGGTCTGATTTAGCCAAATGGTCTTTTAAAGGCTAGATTGTATAATCTGCTTCATCGTATTTATTATCTTCAGACTTGATTATATCGGCTGATTGTTGTTTCAGATAAGACTTGTCGTTCTGGTTGTTCAGTATAAATTAGCAAGCAAACAGGGTCAATCAATGTTACCTGTCAACAGCGGAATCAAAATTGTCAGAATCAATGGTGGCATCGATAATTGAAATTGATCTTTCCGCCTAATCTAGACTGGATTGGAATGAATCGAGAGAAGCCTTAAATTGAAATTAATTGGATTTCTTTGATGTAATGATTTAACACAATCCGTTTTGACAGACAGAAATGAAAAAAATGAAAATCTTGAATTTTTGATTTGATCTTTCATATCAAATCTTTGAACTTATATCTTTTTGTATTAAAAAAGGTTTCCTTGCTCACTGTTGAAACGGACCTTCTATTGACCTGAATAAACTAAATTAATATATGATTAATTAAGAATTAACGCAAAACTTGAAAACTGGTAAACAATAACTAATGAATGGTAAATAATCAATACCTGTCAACATTGATTATTGCACTTGAAGCTTACATGATTTGATTTGAAAATTTTTCATTTCAATTATTAATGGAAAGATTAACAAAGTAAACAAATTATGACTTTACATCGCTGTTAAACCATGTAATCCTGGCGTTAATTTTGTTTGCAAATTAATAGTTGACCTTCATATACTAACATAATCGAATGAGTGATTTGTACCAAACTTGAATCTCCTTTTAATTTGGAATAACTTTATTTTTCTTGCGAAAAGTAAAGCTTGTTTGTCAGCTTTTGAGATGAAAGTTTGAAGACCGTTGTTAGGTAAAAGAAACCTAATCATTATCATCTGGCAAGAAGGTAAAACTATGCTTCTAGTCATCTGTTCAGGTTATCATCATTATTTGAAGATACCAATAATGAAGATTAAACCTTACACAGTAGTTATAACCTTTTGAAATTTAATAGCCGCCGGGATCCGGACTCTATCATTCTTTATCCTCATATTCAGTCAGAAAAATACACCAAACAAGTGAGTCTCTATTTCAATCTTTTGAAGTAAGGCTCTCTTCTTAACCATGAAACTTACCGATCCTCCACCCATCATCCTCTCAGCCATATAAACAGCCTTATTACACCTTGGGCAAATTTCAGATCCGCCGAATCTAAGTTTAGCAGCAATTCCGTTTGCAATGCTGTTGATTGAACTATTGCTAACTGTTTTAGCCAAACCATTGGAAGACTCGTTGATAGGTGTTACTTTTACATCAACAGGTGAAGGAGTCATTCGTTTATCTGATTCTAATGAGATTGCTTCGTCTGATGTTGGACTGCTGGTTCCAGAGGAAACTGGTGTTGAACCAGAGCTTGCTTCGGTGGATGAAGGTGGTTGAGGTGATGGAGTAGAAGAGACCGAGTTTGATGGTTTCTTGATTGGTTCAACAGTTTTCACGGATTCAACTACAGTTTTAGAACCAGTATCTGTTCCCAAGATTCCGGCTCCAACACCGTAACCATATCCTTTGGGTCCAAACAATTTACCATAACAAGATCGACAGTAAACATCGCAATTGTGCTCGGTCAAGTTACCACTGTCAAGACGTCGACCACAACCTTTGTTTGCTGAATTGAGAGAAAAGAAAAAAAAGATGAAAAATTTGTTAACGTCACAAGTATTAGATGAAGTACAATTATGTATGCTAATATTTGAAGTTGTTTAAAGCGTAAAAGCAATTAGCTTAGAGCAATCAATAGTTCACAAATCCTCACAAGATGTGTTTAAAAAGTAGGGATTTTTTTATAGATGAGCGGGAAATTGTGAAAAATGCGAGAAAAGAGGTGAAAATGAGTTGAATGTACTTTCTCTAGAATCAATGAGAGTTGTAAAAGGCCACACTGAATTTATTAGCACTTGTTCACAGTTGAACGAATCAAAGAGAAAGGTCAGAATATTTATTAACTTTTGAGTAAAGAACTAATGGAAAAGATAGAAAACATTTCTTACAAAATTTCATCAATCAATCAGTTCTGAGATTTACTTTTTTTCTCACCTTTTTTCTGTGGATATAACAATTAACATTTTTCTTTCCTTTTCAACTCATCTTTTCCCACTTACTCACTTCACTTATTATCATCGTCATCTTCTTCTTCCATCACTGATGAAGTATGAGGAGGAAGATGAGAATGGCGAAAACTTGAGTTCATTTCTGATGTTGATTGAAATCAGCGAAAATGCCTAACATTTGATCAACCGAAAAGAATCATTAGTTAAGAAAATGAAATAGAAATTTTCAGAGCAATCTTCATTTTTTATCAATATTAACATCAAGACTTTCAGATGATTGCCTTCTAACCATTTTCTAGCTTACCAAATAGTAATTAAAACAATGGCCAAAACAATCAACCTGGTAATGAGAAGAAAAAGATATTCTCAAGACTAGCCTTGACATTTATAAACTTTTCAAATGAGATTTAAATAATTGTGATTAGAATGGATCATAAAACAGTTAATGGCCAACATGATAATACTGTTAACACTTTTACAATTCACACAATGATAATTTGAATTTTTGCAAGCAATTTTTCTCGAAAGATTATCTGATTACTACTATTAAAGGTAAAATGTTGAATAATCGGCTATAAGACAACAATAAAGGAAGGTTTATACTTTTTAGTATCAAAGGTTTGACCTTATTTGGTTGTTTCAACAAGTTTTGGCTCTTAAACGTCCTTGATTGTCATTGGGTTGTTGTTTATCACCATCAAATCATCAAGACTTTTGTTGTCACGAGAAAGTGAAAGTTTAACATGAAATAAACAAAATTTAAAAAATGAAATACAATCTGTTACACCCAAATGTGCCCTGAATATGTTGAGGAGTTGCCTGAAGATGATTGTTTCAAGCTGATTTCATATTTGGATTCAAAAGAAACATTTATCAGAAAAAGAAAACACGATTTCTTGTTGTTCATAGTTTTATTATCTAACCAAGATGATGTCATTTGAAATTGCTAGCTTTAAAATTAACACAGACATCAATGAGTGGGATCAGAGATGAGTTAATATTAAGGATAAATTAAATAATAAAACACAATTGTCATAATTTTTGCTTGACGAAAGCAGCTTAATCAAGGTTATAATATGTACATGCATGTAAGAGCAAGTCATAACTTTGTAGAACCAATTAGTATTCTTGCAAGGCTGGCATGAGCAACGGATAGCAAAATTTCAAATCGAAGAGCACTGATGAAGCAAAATTAATGTCATTCTAAATCATAAAAAAAACACATAACTAATCAGTTTCAACACAATAATAAGTATGAAATTATGTAGACAAATATTTGATGATAATGAAGGCAAGCAGTGGAAGAAAATCACAATAATAAAGAGAAATAAGCGAAGAAAAAATTACAAATCAAATAAACTTTGAGTATTTAAGTTGGAGGGAAAAATTATCGCACAACAGAAACATTGTTGTTGCAAGAAAACGATGAGCAAACATTTTTGAAGAGTTAATCATTTCCGATTGATTGCAGCCAAAATATAACTTCCATTGTTGTTCAATTCATTCCTTTTACCATTTTTGTTCTCATCAAGAAAATAATGAAGAGTGCAAAAAGAATAAATTGACTGATAAAAGGGATCGAACAAAACTAGTGAAAAAAGACAAACTTTGAATGACGAACAAGTTTGTTTTTATGCAAGGTGAAGCAATTTGGCAACAATGGGAAACAAACTGATCGGCAATAACGGTCATTTCAAATGAAAATGAGTCATAATGACATTTGAAAAGGCGGTTTTAACTTGTAGCGAAAAATGAAAACACTTATAGACTATTAAACGATCAGTAACTAATTACCGTAGATAACAATTTACTTACCACAAACAAAGCATGTTTTATGGAATGATTTACCAATGGCCATTCTTTCCTCATTGAAATAGACCGTTTTTTCACACCGATGACAAATTCCGGGCATTGTTGTTATGAGATTGTAACAAAATTGTTGCTTTTCAAGTGATTTAACAGAAAGATTATACGATAAACTCAACCGATGCAGCAACAAGAATAAATGTTTGAATTAACGATTTCAAGATTTTCAAATTGTTAACCAGTCAAGTTGGTGTGAGATAAGTTTAGTGAGTTAATAACTGAAAAAGCAAATAATAATCGATGATGATAAACAAGATGGTTTTTATGCCTTCTTACAGCGTCACCTATGTTCTGGTTTTAAAGGTAACTCTTATACTTGGCGTTTTTTATCCTGTTTGCCTGTTCGCAGTCATTACTAGCGAACGGTTCGTTCTACAGATGCAAGATTAGAAACACGAGCTTTCGCGAATCGAAGAATCTTCAGTTTGCACTCTCACGTTCATTCAAGAGCATTCAGTTTTTTGACCTCTAACTGACATTTGGAGGTCATTTTCTGTAAGCGCAAACTCTTATAACTGATTAGTGTTTGTTACATGTTCATAACCCACACGGTTAGCGAGATAATCGGACTTCCTTCAAAACCAATCGATTAACTAAATTGCATGGAAACTCTCATATCTTTTGCCCAAAATGAGTCCGCGATTCTTCGATTCGCGAAGGCTCGTGGTTCGAATCTTAGATTTGTTGCACTAACCGTTCGCGAATTATGGCTGCGAACAGGCGTACAGGATAAAAAACGCTAAGTATTTTCATTTGTAAAGTTTCAAGAAAATAAAACTTGAAGCTGTTGAAACATTTAGTGGTAATCACTTTTTTCATTTTTGACGTTTAAATGGTAAAATGTGCTGATTGGTTATCTGCAGAGAACGGAAAAATATGCTATTTTTATGCAACTCATATGTGAGAATATATTCACAGAATATGTAACAATATTCAATTCTTAATTGAAAAATACCTTCTCGTTTCCTCTAAATCTATTATTTTAAAAATCTTATTTAATTTAAAAATGATCAAGAGATGACCAGAACGAGACTCAAAAAACTTTTGATGCAAAGGGTGGTGGAAAAAAGTTCGTCCCCTAAATTGAGATTGTTCAGCCAGCAATTATCTATCAAGTCAATCAGATTAGTTTGACATGAAAATTGTGAAAATTATCAAATCTTTTTCTCCTCTGATGAACCAGAATTGAAAGGATTATTATTAAAACTATTAAGATCATAAATGTTGCAATTGAAATTGCTAATAAATAAAGATAATAGGTTATTTCACCAAGATTCTTAACTCATTTTTCAGACAAAAATTGAACTCAGTTGAACTTTCAGCTACATCCAAACAGTTACAATAAATTCCAACTGTCCATTTGTTTAATAAAAATACTCTTTGTCATTATATATCATCACTGGCCGTTAAACCTTTTCCGGGTTAAATTTGGTTTAAACGATATGCGAGCTTGTAGGTTTTCAATGGAACCTGACAGCCAAATTGAACAACTCATTTTAAATTATGAATGCAATTATTAGATCATTACATTTTGCAAAGAAAAATTTATATTTCTTTTAAATAACAATTGACTTTGCACATGATTAGATTAGTTTTCTATGGACAATAGTAACAATCATTTTCATGATATTTGGTATCTTAACATGGTTCATATTTGGATGGACAAAAAGCTAAATTTGAACAGTATTAATTTAATGACTTTGCACAAGGTTTCTATTTCTTTCCGTAAAACTGGAATTCCTTTGACTCTTTCAATGTGATTTGATTTAAAGATATGTTCAGAGAGATGCAATAAACATAAAATATTGATCCTGGTTTATACATAACCAACAGTTCCGTTGTTTTGTTTGATCAATTGTTTCAAAGCTGATATCTTCATTTTACGACCTTCAAAGACACAGGTTCGCTTAGGCCTAGGACGGTAACGATAATCTGGATACTTTTCCATGTGAAGTTTGTTAAGGCGAGATTGCTCATCAAAATAACGTTGCTTCTCAGTTGAAGGCATTGACTTCCAGCGAACTCCTAATTAGATAAAGAAAAAGCAAATTAAAATGAGAAAACTATTTCATCAAGATTAAATCAATTGGGTTTCCTGTTGACAATTAAAAATGATATGATTCACAAACTGCCTATTACTAATTGAAATGCTAAGAAATTACATTTTTCAATTTACAGCAATTCGAGTAAACTAACACAGTACTAAAAGTGGAGTTATTACGACATCTAGTCTATCATGTAATGGCTATTTCTAGATTTGTCGAGTTATTTGTCAGCGGCAGACTTATAAAGTCGAAGAAAATGAGTTTATCACAGGCTAATTTTACTTTGCTTACAATCAAACTTGGAAATTGATAGAGTCACGATAGCATTGACTTTAAAAATGATATCTTCTGTTGCATTAAATTAATCGATAAACATTTTCTGTTAATTTCTCGTCTAACAAAATTCCAGAAGTTTGTTTATATACGAAAGTTGAATTATTTTGAGGCAAACTCATTTTCTTTGAATGTGTTTATCCAATTCTTACCTAGAAGCTTTGAAATGGCTGAATTATGCATATTTGGATATAACTTGGAGATTTTTTTACGTTCCTCTTTGGCCCAAACCATAAAAGCATTCATTGGTCTTTTGATGTGAGCTCGAGGTAATTCATTCTGAGAATTTTTAATTCCATCCTTGGTACCTTGATTAGTGAATAAACAAAAAAAGTCAATTAGTCACAATCCATTTCGAGTCTTCTCAATGATGAGAAAAGTCTTTGAAAAAGTATTCAACAACTCTGCGATGAAAGGAGATTCAAAGCGGATTCGTTCCTGTATTGATCCGTCAAACTAATCTTTCACAGAATCTTTCATTTGATATTAATTTATTAATTGAGAAAATTCAATCGACGGATAAATTCAAGGAAGAATGAGTTGAGTATAAAAAAGAGATGACCAATTCATTAACATTTATCTTGATATTTATTTTTCAAATTAAATAAATTATTAAAAAATATTAATGATATTCTTTACCCTGGTCATCTCTTTTTATACTCAACTCATTCTCTCTTGAAATCACCCGTTAATTGCATTTTCTGAATAATTAAATCAATATCAAATGATTCTCATTGATGAATATTGGTTATTTGTTTAAGATAATTAACATTTTTGACTTTTGAGCTCTAAGTTTAACCTGTGCAAGATTAGTTTGGCGAATCGATACAGGACCTTAAAATTTGTGAGCAACTTGTCATACATTTGTTTCGGTCTGATTATATTTTGATGAGCTGTATTGAATACATTTTTCTCTGAGGTTTTTCAAATGGCTAAAAGCCAAAATCTGATTGCTTCATTTCTCATTCGGTTAATCATAATCTTGTTAACTGTAGTTATTAAACGGATTGTTTCAGTGTCTAAGTGAAAATGAATCTATAACTTATTTTGAAACTGAACTGTATCAAAGTCTTGTAAAATAAAAAAGGTTAGAAATGAGAGAAATCGAAAAATTGTTGCACAATCGTTTCTTGTTTCTTGGATTAACTTACTTAATTTTATTGATCCTTCACAAGAGGATGATATTGACTGTGATTGATGATGATGATGATGATGACTTGATGGAAGATAAAATGGAAAGGCAACTGGAGTATCACCATTTTGTTGGATTATACTTTGAATTAAGAAATTGGTTTGATGTGGTTTCAAATTATGCAAATTATCGGCAATAAGGAGAGACGGTGAAGGTGACAGGGAAGAAGATGAGGATGATGAAAATGAGGAAGATGAAGATGAACAGAGAGGTGAAGATGAGGGTGAAGGTTGTTGACGTAGATCATTTACTTTATTAGAAGAGGTAGTAAATAAAGTCTTGTTGTAATGGTCAACATGACGATAATCGGCATTTTGATCAGGTGAACAGCTATTGATGAATCGATAGTCAACATATTGGTCAGTCAATTCAGCATCATCCTCCTCGTGATCCTCATTATCAACCTTTCCTTTAATATAATCAACCACATGTTGCTCTTCCACTGCATGCGCCTTGCGATAAGGAAACAATGAACCAGCTGTTGGGTTTGTAGAGGTGTTTATTGTTACACCATGATTTGTAGATACAGAAGACAGATAAGGATGAGAACGAACTGAGTTAATTAATGATCGAGGTGAAAACAAAGGAGTAACAGGATTAGATGAAATGTTAGCCAAAATCTTAGGCCTACAAAAGATAGATGAAGGGTGACTATCATCTTCCAGGGGTCTGTGTATAAATAAAAAACGGGTTAACCAGAATTAGTTTTTGGTATAAAATAATGTTTTTTGGTAATTATTTTCAGTCTTTTGTGATTCAGTTCATTGTTACCGTTTATCATTATCATCAGATGAAACAATGTCAATGTGCCATTCAAATTAATGGGTAAAATGTTGATCCTGTCATGTTTCAATCTTATCTTATCCAGTAAATTGGTGAATTAGCAAGATTGTACTTACATAATTGAAGTGATTGAAAATTACACAGAAAATTATACAGAGTTTTTTCGATTAGAAACAAGTCAATATAAATATTATATATTTTTCTACCTTGATTGTCGCTAAATATCATTAAACACTCATTTCAAGTGATTTATTAAACAGTTGATGTTTATCACAATCAGAATCACAGAGAGACAGAGAGAGAGAGAGAGAGAAAGAAATAAGAAAAACGATAATATTAGTGAATGATGATGATGATTGATGCGAATGAGAAAAGGCAAAGAAAAAACAATTTGAAATACTCAACAATCATCGGCATGATTATTATTGCAAACCAATCAATCAACTAATCAATAAAAGCACAAAGTTATCATAATTTTGTGTTATCAATTAAGTTGAGAAACAATCTCAAGTAAATACATCTTAATAAACTATCAACCTTCCAAGAGTTTTTCATTTAATCACAATCTAATATGCTGACAATCAATTATGAGCAACAATCAGAGACAAAAATGGCAACATGAAAAAAAAGTTTAAATTCCCTGTTCAACTATTAATAAGATTGACTTTTAACCAATTGATTAGTGGAAATACAAACGATTAGATTAAGCTTTAATCAACCTTTAAACGTGAAAACTTCAGGTTATTCCAGCTAAAAGGGTTGAAGGAAAAATCCTCATTATTCAATTTTTCCACCATAAAGCCTATTCTAATTTGAGTAAATTTAGAATCTCGAATTAAACTTTGCACTTTTAGTTGCTTTAAATTCATATTTAACTTCGCAAATTACGCCAATTATGAATGTAATTTTTGTCCAATTTTTTGTTCACCAAAATTAACTGCATTAGTCTTTATTAAAAGCTGAGAAATGTAATGTGATGAGAAAGAAGCTGAGTTTTGGTAAAAATTCTGGTTCAAGTAGGATAATTTTGGGTGAAAAGCTAAAAATTAGTAAAACTGAAGAGAAGTTGAATGTTGATAAGTTGAGATTTATAAGCTGTAAATTGCATCAAGTAGGATTAAACAGATTTAATTGCGATATTTACAAGATTATTAACTCATCAAGTTGAGCCATAAAAGCCATTTACCAAGACATTTAAAGACATTAAATTTAAATGAAGCTTTTGTTTAATTAAGTCGACGAGTTGAAACAATCATTTTGCATTATTATTGTGACAGTAAATTTATCAAAATTAATAAAGGCTGGATAAAGGCCATAACTTTCATTATTCAAGTTGATCTTGATAAAAAGTCATTTTTATCTTTAGACAAAGATTTAACTCAATGTTTCATTAGCATCATTGGTTTATTTTTACATCATCATGATAACTCGATAGCGACCAACTTTGATGATCCAAGCTCATTCAATATATCTTTACATCTGAAAGTATTAAGTTTTGATTAAACTGCAACTCGCGACTTGTAAGTTTACTCTAAACTGGCAAGTCTTTGGTCAATCAATCATCGAAACTGTACAATCTAAACTTGGACTGGTTGTTGATCTTATCGTCCTCATCGAGTTACTTTGAATTGTAACAAAATTGACAGTCATTAGTTGATGATTACAAGACTGTAAAAAGGGAAACATTTCAATAACGATGAGTGTTGATTCATATAAACATATGAATCTTTTTATATCTAAAACTTGAGACCCAACAAAATCTAATCACACTATTTACATTATGAGGCTCTTAATGGAAGATGAAGATCACCGTGCCAATGTTTAATAATTTTATTATGTACAAACGGCAATTAAGAAGAAAAATGTCAATTTTGTCTCATCATTATCTTGAACAGTTCAGCTTGTTCAGTGCAACATAATCAAGGCTTGCAATGGTAAAAATGCAGCTCAGTTTATGGGAAAGGCTGAAAGATGAGAGAAGCAAATTGAAAAACAATCAAAGTTGCAATTTTGTTGAAAAATTTGGAGATTAAACAGTTTTACTTTTGTCAAAAAATCGATGGTGAAAAGATGCTGAGCAAGCCATGCTTCCATTGAACAATAATAAGATGAAGGCGTTCTCAGGCCTCAGTAAATCTCTCCATGTCAATATGCAAAGAGGATAATTTTAAATATGCAACTTTCATCTGCTTATTGACAGGCAATTCATTGGTTTTGAGTTTGTCTCAATATCTTCAAGTGTCAACATGAATCATTCCAGAATCTTTTTCACTCTTCCTCAACCTTTTTCTTCCCTCCTCAGCATTCACTTGTTTTCACACTGAAACTGAGGCCTTTTTAATGATTACAGACCAAAAAAGTAAATGCTTAACAATAATAGTTTGTCACTTGCAATTTAGCAAATCTTTATAAATAGCAATTGATTGAAATTGAGAACAAAACTCTTTCCTCAACATTAAACAATTGATTAACTGGGAAAGCCTGTGCAAACCACTTTAACTGTGCAAACCGTACAACATGATTTATATTTAATTTTTAATGTTTACATTTTGTTCATTTTTGTGCAATCAAAACAATCAGCGATTAAAAGAATTGCTCAGTTTCACTTTCAAACTGTAATTTGAAGTTGCACTTCAATGGGAAATGGATAAATTTGTATCAATTACAATTGTTAGACAACAATATCAATTGCAAGCTGCTTTGGCTTTGCTTGTTTACAAATGAATCACTTTGGTGTTTTGTAAATGAGTTTACATGAATCACCAATAATTTCATCTTTCATCCAAAATCTATTTCAGCCAACAAGTGATAAAAAGAGATGAAAACTTCTGGATTCAATCCAAAAGGCTTTTTGTTTTGATCGTTAAAGAGAAAAGATGATCGTTGGAAATTGACAGAGAATCTTTTTGTTGTTTTACTTTCAAATAATGGGCTGAGGAAAGGATGATGGAAATGATGAAGATGAAAAGGGAAGATTAAAAGAATAAGAAATTCTCATATAAGTAGGAAGATGAGTTAATTGTCTTCACTTTCTTTTCTCATCATTTGCATTCTAAACAATTTCTTATTACATCTTTACCAAGTAAACTTTGTTTATCTTTTTCCTCTTCGCGTTCATCTTATTCTTGAAACAAGTTTGAAAGAGTAATGATGAGGCTGATGATGATACGGAAGATGAAACATCATTAGTTGAACACTTTTGTTTAGTTAACCATTTAACCATTGGAATTGCTTCCATTGCAATTAACACTAAAAATTGTTCAATAAAAATCAACTTTTCGCATTGAAAAGTAGAACCGTGCATTCATGTCAATGGGTAATGTTAATGAGGAAGATGATGATGAGGGTGAGATTTTTGATGAGCAAAAAAAGTATTGCAAATTTAGTCGAAAAAAGCAACTTTTAAAATAATCTTTTCTCATCTTTTCTTTTCCTCGCCATTTTACCCAGCGAATAATTTGCTAATTTAGTTTCTATTTTTTGCATCCTATTAACACAATTTAACTATTCACAGAGAATCCTTTCCCTCATCATTATAATTGTTGCAGTCAAGTCTCCTCGGCAAATCAATTAAACTTTATCAAATTGATCATATTAACTTTACTAATTACAGTTAATTGTCATTTGGTTGCAAAAGTGCAAACCAAGATTTGTTGAGTGCTTGCAACTGCAAAAGTTTAAGAAAACTTTTCGTCTCTCAAAAAGTCACGGTCAATGTGAATGGAAGTGTTACATTTCAAAGATTCACCAGATTACGATTAAAAGGGCAAACAAGGGCGAATTGGGAATTTTCATGGCAACACTTGTGATAAGATACTGTTTGGGCTTGGAAAGTGTTTAAATTTAGACCTTATTTTTGATATTGATTACGATTAATGATTGAAAATTATCTCTTGTGTCTCTTGGAAAAGATTTGAATCAAAGTTCCATGGAAATCATTGGGTTATTTTTATATCATTGTGAAAAATTCTAATGACTAAAGTTTTATGTTCTTGATAAAATGGGCTTTTACTTGATTAACAAATGTTACAAGTTACTTGACAGAATTATGAGTAAATTTATTGTTTCAGGTCAAAATAGCAACAGGTTAGGTTGGGTTAGGTTAGGTTAAGCAAAGCTGACAAGAAGTGATTCATATGGTCAATACTTTTCCACTCAAAGTTGAAAGATTAAAATTGAACTGTAATTGAGTGAAGGGTATGTTGACTCACAGTTTTTGAAACTTTAATTTCATTTTAACTGAAGCAAGACGAAGCAATTCTTCGTGATTTTGTAATTGTCTTACTAAATATATCGACACTGAATGGGCTGAATATTGAGGAATATTGGCTTGTAAAGACCTGAAATTTTGGTTCATCATCTCTCAGCAAAACATGATAATATTGGATGATTTTATGTTCTAAGAACTTTTACGATGCAAAATTTGGAACTCATTTTCGCTTTTTCTTTATTCATTGATTTGAGAGTTAAATGTTTTCCTAAAATTAGTGTTGATTCCGAATCAAATTTCCATCAGAATTTGTCGTTCAACTATTGCTAAACATCTTTTTTCTCAAGTTTCATTTTTCTTTTCTAATCTTAGACAAAGTAATTCCATTTCAAAGCATCCAGATGAACGTTTTTGTTGATGATTTAATCAAGATGTAACAAAATGAAATGCACTCGAAATGAATTACATGTTGATCTGCCGAAAAGGTAAATAGAAAAGTTTGTCTTATGCTTACATGAAAACTTACGCAGTGAAAATGGTCTTTCGATGAAAAACATGAAAATAACAAAAATCTTGTGATTGATAAAAGTATTTTGCGGAAAGTTGTTCACTTCGAGTTTGATTTGTGATTTCAATCTTGTTTTCTTTTCGCTTGAAATTTAATTTCTTGAACCTTCACAGCAAGCAAAAAGAAACAAGATTAACAATTGAAGATGCTACTGACGCGGCTGATTAAAAACGTAAAGACAGCGTCAATTGAATAACAAAATTACAATCAATACTACATTTGTTATCATTGAATCGGACTTTGGATTTCTCTTTGTTCCCAATTCAAGTTGAACGAGAAAAGAAGAAGAAGAAGAAGATTCATTATAATAATCAATAATAACGGTTTTCTTATTATCAATGGAACTCATTAATTGCCGAATCATCATAGATTCATCTTAACAACATCTTGAAGCATCATCATAAACTTCATCATCTTTTTACCTTTTGTGATCAATTTCTTTTCATCACTCCGAGCACAAGAAAAGTAGATGATGAAGAAGAAGGAGAAGAATGATGAAAATTGGAAAGATCCTTCAACTTGTTAAGACAATAGGACGGCAAGATGAAGAGAGGTAAGAAAATGAACGACTCGATAAGCTATCTCTGTGAGTCTCTCAAGAATCTATCTCAATCCGATCATCTTTGTTCTTATAATAAGAGGACTTGATCAACATCATCTTCAAGACCAATGAAAACAAAAGAAAGATATTGATCAGCGGGCAAATTGAAGTTTCGCGGCGTTTCGTTTCTCAGTGATCAGGATTTTTTCTTTCAATTATCATTAAGATTTTGCCTTTTTGTCATTCCTTCATTGAAACATGCTTGCATTGTAATAGCAAAAGCAAAGGTAAATAAGCTTTATCTCGGTCTATCATTCAATCTTCATCTTGATCAGAAAGTCAGAAACGTTTGACAAAAAAGTCTTGATAAGTCCCATTGTGCGGTCCCTTTCAACTCGCTCACCTAATCATGTTCACTTTGACAATAATTTCAAGTCGATTCAGCTTCTCTTATCAATCTTTTACATTTTTCTTGTTCTTCTTTCTCTCTTCTCCAGGTTTCTTCATCAATCCTATGCCTTTCTCCCCTTTCCTCTGAACTTTATCATCAACTTTTTGTCCTCTTCTGTTGTTGTCAAGCTTCTTGACGATTATCGCTGATTGACAATAAAAGAATAATTTTCTTCTTCTAATTTTATTATTTTACGACTTTTCTAATTGTGATAATTCATTGTCTTAATGATAACATTGCCATCTCGATGAATTAATGAGCTGCACAATTGAACCTTTCTTTTTGCAAGCATTTGTCTTCAATCGAATGGCAACAAAAAGCAGAGAGAAAAAAAATGTTGAAAGAAAAGTAAACTTTTTTCGTCTTTCATCAATGTTTACTTTGCGATATTTAATCGTATTTACTTAATTCCATTCTCTGGAAGACAAAATTAATTAATTGTTATAAGTCAATAACAACATAATCTGAGTTATCATTGAATCACTGTAATTGCTGGTTAACTTTAATGCTAGTTGTAACCTTGTTATTGTCTGGATGATAAAGAAAACTTTGAACTGAACAGAATCACAGAATCATAAAACAATTCATGGATAACAGAATTGAATTGAAGATACACCGTGTCCCAGCAGCTTTAAGGATAAAACTGGAATAACTTTTCAATGAGTGTATGAATAAGAATGAGGCTGCAGCAAACTTGAGCTTATGCATGAAAAGACTGAAATTGATTGACTAGATTTACTAAGAGATTAATTAGATTCCCACTTTTCTAGGTCAAAATGTGCTTCAAGCTGGTCAATAAGTGGAAACATTCAGAAATCCTCTCCAACTTTTCAAATTTCATTGCCATCGAGAAAGATTTGACTTCATTTTTCATTCTAAAACAAGTAGCGACATTTCAATGACATTAGACGGACTCAATTCCTCGAAATCGTAAAATCAAATTAAAGTAATTTTAGTTTTTCTAATTTGGTCTGATTTCTGTGAAAAGCCGATCTTAACCTAGTGACAACACTTTCATGTTATTCAAATTTTATCGCTATAAGCTGTTGGAAGCGGTTCAATAGACACGAAAACTGGTAAATTTTAGGTTTATCAATATTCTTACCTTTTCCGTGAACCATCCTTGTGTTTACACAAATTCAATGGAACATCATTTTCTTCGGTAAATTCATGTTTAACTTGATTTTTGAGGGAAACAATAAATGATCATCAACCTGAAATGTGAATTCATCATTAATAGATTTCAAGAGATTAAGTTACTCATTTTAATCTACCAATTACGATGATAAACTTGTTGTAAATTCACTGTTGAATTTCTTCCCCTGAATATTTACAAGTGAGTTTTAATTAATTATTTTGCTTATTCATTCCTTTATTACAGGATCCCTCAGTCCTAGTGAAATAACCGTTATTGTTGTTGGCTCTTTCGCTGGTTTATGTGCTCTTGGTGTCACCTTTTTCTTCTGTTATTATGTTTACCAAACTGAAGAAAAGCTTGTAAATGGACGATATTCACCTCCTGGTACTTATATTAACTTTAATCAACCTTAATTAGTAGAAATTGATTGCTAAAAATGTGTATAAAAGGCTGAAAAATTTACTAGTCACTGAAATCTACTGTAGCTAACCTATTCAAATATTTCCAGATGGACTAATTGAGTATCTCATTTTATTTTCACCTCAACTGGTGATAGCATTTCAACCATAATTCATACTTAATCATGTAAATTATTTAACTCATCAACAAATTAAGACTAATTGTTGTTTTCTTTTTCTTTGTGTTTTCCTTCTTCTTTCTTATCGTCTCCTGTTGAATAGGCTATCGGAGACCCTAAACTTTGGTCAATGTAAACCTCAATGACAATTAATACTCCTATCACTGCCGATGGAAAGTAGTTGGTTTAATGTGACTAAGATCAAATTCATCACAAATCAATCAATCTCATAATGTATCAATTCAGAATAGTATTAAGCCTTTTTTATGATGTTTTTTTACCTAAATTCAGATAGACATTCAAATTTTTTACCCAATTTTATATTGTTACATTTTTTACCCTAAATAAGCTAAGAAGTATTATAACAGAAATGAAATGAATGAATTCAAGATTGTCCTGAGATTTACTCTTTAAGATATGATAAATAAATTTCAATTTTCATTGTCCCAATTGTTTATTAGGCTGTTTATTGTTAGATTGTTTACAACACTGATGGCTAAAGATTACAACTTGTATTAAACAAGGATAGCTGTTGTTTGTTTGAAAAGGACCAGTAAATATAATCAGTACATTGATTCCTGACTTGAGTTTCGATTGATTGTTAGTAAGTGATTTTAATTAACTGACAATGAGTGAATACTAGCATTTTATCTTCCTTCTCAATATTTACACTTGTATAATGAATAATCTTTATTGGTATTGAGTTTATGACTAACAAGTAAAAATGAGTCTGCAAAACAATCTATGAATATCAGTTACCTAAATCTTGGGTCACAACCATCAAGCATTAGTTTGAATTGTTTCACGTTTGGAAATATTTTGAGTCACAATTTAAGTTACTTGAGGTGATAACAATTAATAAACACAATGAGATTACACATCCAGCATGTGGGGAGAACGAGCTCTGGTCACCGGCACAGAAAGAGATGTTCAACGAAATATAATTTGTTTCAACTGTATTTTGATGAATGTATCAAATCTTGCATTAATTTGGATTTTGTAATAAAATGTTCAGATTACGAACTTGCCGTGATAAAAAATGAAGGACAGATACTTTCCTCTCAACTTGTTAGTTTTATTAATTATTATCCTGCCTGAGAAGTACCATCTATCATAAACTGATTTATATCTGAAGATACATGAGTGCGCTTTGAGAGCTTAAAGTATAAAAAAGTATAAAAGTAAATTTTCATACAATCAAGCTCAAATAACTGTGCTACCTAGACATGAAAATTTCAATTTTGATATTGTTTGTGATTCTTCAACAGATTCAACTTGTGTTCAACAGTGAACCTGAATTGGCAATAACAACTGGCTTGATTCGAGGTAAATCAGTTGAGTTTCGAGGTGTCACAGTGAAACAATTCTTGGGAATCCCATATGCTGAGCCTCCATTGAATGAGTTACGATTTGCAAAGCCTGTGCCGAAGAAACCTTGGAATGGGGTGCTAAAGACTGACCAGTGGGGCAACCGTTGTGTACAGCCCATTGTCCCGGGTTTATATGATGGAAACATAACATTTGACGAAGATTGTTTGATTCTAAATGTTTTTGCCACCGAAGCAGCCATAGCAGATTCAACGAGTGATTCAAACAGTAAACTACGTCCTGTAATGGTTTGGATTCATGGTGGTGGATTTCTTTATGGCTCTGCCAATGATTATATTTCATTCGATGGAACAGCATTTGTTGCAGTTCAAGATGTTGTTTTGGTGTCGATAAACTATCGTCTCGGACCATTTGGTTTCCTTCATTTACCAGAAGCTCAAGTTCCTGGAAACATGGGATTGTGGGATCAAAACTTAGCCCTTAAATGGGTAAAGAATAATATCCATTATTTTGGCGGCGATCCTAGTAAAGTAACGATTTATGGGGAATCAGCTGGTTCACTGTCAGTTTCTGCTCACATAGTTTCGCCTCAATCTAAAGGTTTATTTGAAAATGCTATATTGATGAGCGGTGCTCTATCTGATTTCGACCGATGGATCTTCAAAGATGTTGGAAAAACATTCGCCACAAAAATTGGTTGTGAAAACACGGGCTATAAATCATGTTTAGATTCATATCAATTTGATAAATTCAAAGACACTCAACATTTAATGTTTTGGCCAATTTCGGGCGACGATTTTCTTCCAACTTATCCTGAGCAAATCGTTGCCAATCACGGTGTTGATCCTAAGGTTAATATATTATTAGGAACTGTTGGTAATGAAGGAGCTTGCATGATTATGTTCAAAGATCCAATCACTTTTGACCCAAACAATCCTTTAAATTTATCTTTGTCTGATACAAAAGTAATTTTAAAGAACTTTTTCGGAGAATCTACGGTTAATTTTTATCTTGATAAATATTTCGCTCATGTATCGCCTCACGATTATGATGCCATTAGGTTGAATATTGCTCAAGCTCTTGGTGACACGATACTTACTTGTCCAACTTATTCATTTGGACGAGATTTGGCTCTCAATGGCAATTCAAATGTTTATGCTTATTATCAAAGCCAAAGACCTTCATCTAGTCCATTCCCAATATTTAGTCAGAGCAATTGGCTACCAGCTACTCATGGTGATGATATAACTATGGTCTTTGGCCATCCATTAACTTATCCTGATAAGTACAATGCTGATGACACCATTTTATCTTACATGATGATGGATATTTGGGCAAAATTCGCGAGAGAAGGGTGAGTTTCTTGCAGCGATTATGGTTAAATAGATTAATTAACCTTTTACTTGATACAGAAAACCGCCAAAAATTTCGCATCAAGATTGGCTTCCTTGGCGTCAACATGATTCATTTTCCTATCCAACAATGGAACTGAACGCAAATAAATTTGGCATAATTGAAACTAAACCAGTGGAGTTTTGCTTCAACAATTGGCCATTTCCATTCGAGAAACCTTATTGGTTTGACATGGAATTGGGTAAGTATAACAATTAGGCAGAAAAAAAATCATTTACCTTTACATTTCAACTTTTTAATAACTGATGTATTATTAACCATAAAACTTGTTTTTTAAACAGGTGTTTTCGCCAACATGAAAGAGAACCATGATGAACTTTGATTAAATGCTTAGCTATCTTAACATCTTACAACTGATTCAATTAAATGATAGAGTTTGATTTGATTCTTAGTGTTCATTATGACAAATCCGGTCTGATGTTTTGATTGTCGACTGATTCCTTACAATGTAAAATAAACCTTAAGTTTATATGAAATACCAATAACACCACTTATGGTACTTTTGTACTCAATCAAATGAGAAATGGAAAGAGTTTGGAATGTTTTCATATCTCATTAATAATTTATTAATCATCAATTGATAATGGCTGAAATTGTGAAAAAGGAAAGTTCGTAAAAATAAAGGGTAAAAAGTTTAAATATAATATTGTTAGAACAATGTTGAATTTCAAAAATTGATTAGTCCATTTTATATAACAATCAAATATTAAGTTGAAATGTTTCAGCAAACAAAGCGCAAAACGATCAGCTAGTTAAATGGTGGTCAATTCAGCAATTGCTGCGATCAAATCATTTCCTTTTCTGTATAATCATTTCAACTTATCGTTCAATTTAACAATGGTGAAGGATAAAAATAAAATAAATTCAAAGTCTTGGAATCCATGCAATAAAGTCCAGTATAATCATCGACCCATTCTGATCCAAATAGGAAAATTGTTTAGATTAATTGTTAGTAATTTATTTGCAAGATTGAAGTGCAGTAACACCATAACCATAGCCTTTGGGTCCCCAATTTTTGCGATAACAATCTGGAAAAGAAGACGAAATAACATTAAAATTTTGATTTGCAATAAAATATCGCGTAATTGCTTGAATGAATCTCATCAGTTCAACTTAATTTTTGAATCCTTTTAGTGGTTCATGAAAATAGCTAATAAATTAAAAATAGAGTTTTCAAGAGATTTAAATCAACGTTGACAGCCTCATTTAATTGTAAAATAAGACTAACAAGATTCTACTTTTTTTAAGCATACTTGTCATGAGTTATCAAGTATGAACATTTTATCAGTAAAAATAATGTAAACAAATTGAATTAGTTTCCTGCTGAGCTTCAATTGAGTTACATTGTTACTCTTGACTGTTAACAAAATTAGGTTAACAATTAAAAAACGGAAATATTGACTGAAAGAAAGCATCTATTGACTTTGATTTCATCTCTTGATTCAATGTAAACTAATCGACTGGGAATTTTGTTTGTTCAATATTGAGATCTAAAAAATATAAAAGGAAAGAAGGGAAAAAATTATTAAACTAATAAATTCAATAAACGATTATCATGCATATTGGTTAAATTACATGACATTTAAACTTATCTTAATTACAAGTTACAAGGTAAAACCTGTAATGCCGAACAGATTTGCGTGATGAAAAAGTTAACTGATTTTTCTGGTCTCACCTTTAAATTGAGATTACGCTTTTAGGCAATATGTGATAATATTAAGTTACAACAAATAGCTTACTTTTACAATAAATTTCTCGATCTTTTTCACAAAGAGTTGTTGATTCCAAGCGTTTGTGACACTCCTTGCAATTAAAGCAACTTGTTTTATGCCAAGCCTGGAGATACAAATAAAAATGAGAAGAAATAATGAGTTCTAAAAGGTAAATACATTTACAAGTTACTCAAAAGTAAATTAGTTTCATCGTTTGGTGTGTTCATCGACTGAAATAGGTTTCAAGTTGTGCGATTTAGTCACGAGACAAAATGGTCTGATTTAGCCAAATGGTCTTTTAAAGGCTAGATTGTATAATCTGCTTCATCGTATTTATTATCTTCAGACTTGATTATATCGGCTGATTGTTGTTTCAGATAAGACTTGTCGTTCTGGTTGTTCAGTATAAATTAGCAAGCAAACAGGGTCAATCAATGTTACCTGTCAACAGCGGAATCAAAATTGTCAGAATCAATGGTGGCATCGATAATTGAAATTGATCTTTCCGCCTAATCTAGACTGGATTGGAATGAATCGAGAGAAGCCTTAAATTGAAATTAATTGGATTTCTTTGATGTAATGATTTAACACAATCCGTTTTGACAGACAGAAATGAAAAAAATGAAAATCTTGAATTTTTGATTTGATCTTTCATATCAAATCTTTGAACTTATATCTTTTTGTATTAAAAAAGGTTTCCTTGCTCACTGTTGAAACGGACCTTCTATTGACCTGAATAAACTAAATTAATATATGATTAATTAAGAATTAACGCAAAACTTGAAAACTGGTAAACAATAACTAATGAATGGTAAATAATCAATACCTGTCAACATTGATTATTGCACTTGAAGCTTACATGATTTGATTTGAAAATTTTTCATTTCAATTATTAATGGAAAGATTAACAAAGTAAACAAATTATGACTTTACATCGCTGTTAAACCATGTAATCCTGGCGTTAATTTTGTTTGCAAATTAATAGTTGACCTTCATATACTAACATAATCGAATGAGTGATTTGTACCAAACTTGAATCTCCTTTTAATTTGGAATAACTTTATTTTTCTTGCGAAAAGTAAAGCTTGTTTGTCAGCTTTTGAGATGAAAGTTTGAAGACCGTTGTTAGGTAAAAGAAACCTAATCATTATCATCTGGCAAGAAGGTAAAACTATGCTTCTAGTCATCTGTTCAGGTTATCATCATTATTTGAAGATACCAATAATGAAGATTAAACCTTACACAGTAGTTATAACCTTTTGAAATTTAATAGCCGCCGGGATCCGGACTCTATCATTCTTTATCCTCATATTCAGTCAGAAAAATACACCAAACAAGTGAGTCTCTATTTCAATCTTTTGAAGTAAGGCTCTCTTCTTAACCATGAAACTTACCGATCCTCCACCCATCATCCTCTCAGCCATATAAACAGCCTTATTACACCTTGGGCAAATTTCAGATCCGCCGAATCTAAGTTTAGCAGCAATTCCGTTTGCAATGCTGTTGATTGAACTATTGCTAACTGTTTTAGCCAAACCATTGGAAGACTCGTTGATAGGTGTTACTTTTACATCAACAGGTGAAGGAGTCATTCGTTTATCTGATTCTAATGAGATTGCTTCGTCTGATGTTGGACTGCTGGTTCCAGAGGAAACTGGTGTTGAACCAGAGCTTGCTTCGGTGGATGAAGGTGGTTGAGGTGATGGAGTAGAAGAGACCGAGTTTGATGGTTTCTTGATTGGTTCAACAGTTTTCACGGATTCAACTACAGTTTTAGAACCAGTATCTGTTCCCAAGATTCCGGCTCCAACACCGTAACCATATCCTTTGGGTCCAAACAATTTACCATAACAAGATCGACAGTAAACATCGCAATTGTGCTCGGTCAAGTTACCACTGTCAAGACGTCGACCACAACCTTTGTTTGCTGAATTGAGAGAAAAGAAAAAAAAGATGAAAAATTTGTTAACGTCACAAGTATTAGATGAAGTACAATTATGTATGCTAATATTTGAAGTTGTTTAAAGCGTAAAAGCAATTAGCTTAGAGCAATCAATAGTTCACAAATCCTCACAAGATGTGTTTAAAAAGTAGGGATTTTTTTATAGATGAGCGGGAAATTGTGAAAAATGCGAGAAAAGAGGTGAAAATGAGTTGAATGTACTTTCTCTAGAATCAATGAGAGTTGTAAAAGGCCACACTGAATTTATTAGCACTTGTTCACAGTTGAACGAATCAAAGAGAAAGGTCAGAATATTTATTAACTTTTGAGTAAAGAACTAATGGAAAAGATAGAAAACATTTCTTACAAAATTTCATCAATCAATCAGTTCTGAGATTTACTTTTTTTCTCACCTTTTTTCTGTGGATATAACAATTAACATTTTTCTTTCCTTTTCAACTCATCTTTTCCCACTTACTCACTTCACTTATTATCATCGTCATCTTCTTCTTCCATCACTGATGAAGTATGAGGAGGAAGATGAGAATGGCGAAAACTTGAGTTCATTTCTGATGTTGATTGAAATCAGCGAAAATGCCTAACATTTGATCAACCGAAAAGAATCATTAGTTAAGAAAATGAAATAGAAATTTTCAGAGCAATCTTCATTTTTTATCAATATTAACATCAAGACTTTCAGATGATTGCCTTCTAACCATTTTCTAGCTTACCAAATAGTAATTAAAACAATGGCCAAAACAATCAACCTGGTAATGAGAAGAAAAAGATATTCTCAAGACTAGCCTTGACATTTATAAACTTTTCAAATGAGATTTAAATAATTGTGATTAGAATGGATCATAAAACAGTTAATGGCCAACATGATAATACTGTTAACACTTTTACAATTCACACAATGATAATTTGAATTTTTGCAAGCAATTTTTCTCGAAAGATTATCTGATTACTACTATTAAAGGTAAAATGTTGAATAATCGGCTATAAGACAACAATAAAGGAAGGTTTATACTTTTTAGTATCAAAGGTTTGACCTTATTTGGTTGTTTCAACAAGTTTTGGCTCTTAAACGTCCTTGATTGTCATTGGGTTGTTGTTTATCACCATCAAATCATCAAGACTTTTGTTGTCACGAGAAAGTGAAAGTTTAACATGAAATAAACAAAATTTAAAAAATGAAATACAATCTGTTACACCCAAATGTGCCCTGAATATGTTGAGGAGTTGCCTGAAGATGATTGTTTCAAGCTGATTTCATATTTGGATTCAAAAGAAACATTTATCAGAAAAAGAAAACACGATTTCTTGTTGTTCATAGTTTTATTATCTAACCAAGATGATGTCATTTGAAATTGCTAGCTTTAAAATTAACACAGACATCAATGAGTGGGATCAGAGATGAGTTAATATTAAGGATAAATTAAATAATAAAACACAATTGTCATAATTTTTGCTTGACGAAAGCAGCTTAATCAAGGTTATAATATGTACATGCATGTAAGAGCAAGTCATAACTTTGTAGAACCAATTAGTATTCTTGCAAGGCTGGCATGAGCAACGGATAGCAAAATTTCAAATCGAAGAGCACTGATGAAGCAAAATTAATGTCATTCTAAATCATAAAAAAAACACATAACTAATCAGTTTCAACACAATAATAAGTATGAAATTATGTAGACAAATATTTGATGATAATGAAGGCAAGCAGTGGAAGAAAATCACAATAATAAAGAGAAATAAGCGAAGAAAAAATTACAAATCAAATAAACTTTGAGTATTTAAGTTGGAGGGAAAAATTATCGCACAACAGAAACATTGTTGTTGCAAGAAAACGATGAGCAAACATTTTTGAAGAGTTAATCATTTCCGATTGATTGCAGCCAAAATATAACTTCCATTGTTGTTCAATTCATTCCTTTTACCATTTTTGTTCTCATCAAGAAAATAATGAAGAGTGCAAAAAGAATAAATTGACTGATAAAAGGGATCGAACAAAACTAGTGAAAAAAGACAAACTTTGAATGACGAACAAGTTTGTTTTTATGCAAGGTGAAGCAATTTGGCAACAATGGGAAACAAACTGATCGGCAATAACGGTCATTTCAAATGAAAATGAGTCATAATGACATTTGAAAAGGCGGTTTTAACTTGTAGCGAAAAATGAAAACACTTATAGACTATTAAACGATCAGTAACTAATTACCGTAGATAACAATTTACTTACCACAAACAAAGCATGTTTTATGGAATGATTTACCAATGGCCATTCTTTCCTCATTGAAATAGACCGTTTTTTCACACCGATGACAAATTCCGGGCATTGTTGTTATGAGATTGTAACAAAATTGTTGCTTTTCAAGTGATTTAACAGAAAGATTATACGATAAACTCAACCGATGCAGCAACAAGAATAAATGTTTGAATTAACGATTTCAAGATTTTCAAATTGTTAACCAGTCAAGTTGGTGTGAGATAAGTTTAGTGAGTTAATAACTGAAAAAGCAAATAATAATCGATGATGATAAACAAGATGGTTTTTATGCCTTCTTACAGCGTCACCTATGTTCTGGTTTTAAAGGTAACTCTTATACTTGGCGTTTTTTATCCTGTTTGCCTGTTCGCAGTCATTACTAGCGAACGGTTCGTTCTACAGATGCAAGATTAGAAACACGAGCTTTCGCGAATCGAAGAATCTTCAGTTTGCACTCTCACGTTCATTCAAGAGCATTCAGTTTTTTGACCTCTAACTGACATTTGGAGGTCATTTTCTGTAAGCGCAAACTCTTATAACTGATTAGTGTTTGTTACATGTTCATAACCCACACGGTTAGCGAGATAATCGGACTTCCTTCAAAACCAATCGATTAACTAAATTGCATGGAAACTCTCATATCTTTTGCCCAAAATGAGTCCGCGATTCTTCGATTCGCGAAGGCTCGTGGTTCGAATCTTAGATTTGTTGCACTAACCGTTCGCGAATTATGGCTGCGAACAGGCGTACAGGATAAAAAACGCTAAGTATTTTCATTTGTAAAGTTTCAAGAAAATAAAACTTGAAGCTGTTGAAACATTTAGTGGTAATCACTTTTTTCATTTTTGACGTTTAAATGGTAAAATGTGCTGATTGGTTATCTGCAGAGAACGGAAAAATATGCTATTTTTATGCAACTCATATGTGAGAATATATTCACAGAATATGTAACAATATTCAATTCTTAATTGAAAAATACCTTCTCGTTTCCTCTAAATCTATTATTTTAAAAATCTTATTTAATTTAAAAATGATCAAGAGATGACCAGAACGAGACTCAAAAAACTTTTGATGCAAAGGGTGGTGGAAAAAAGTTCGTCCCCTAAATTGAGATTGTTCAGCCAGCAATTATCTATCAAGTCAATCAGATTAGTTTGACATGAAAATTGTGAAAATTATCAAATCTTTTTCTCCTCTGATGAACCAGAATTGAAAGGATTATTATTAAAACTATTAAGATCATAAATGTTGCAATTGAAATTGCTAATAAATAAAGATAATAGGTTATTTCACCAAGATTCTTAACTCATTTTTCAGACAAAAATTGAACTCAGTTGAACTTTCAGCTACATCCAAACAGTTACAATAAATTCCAACTGTCCATTTGTTTAATAAAAATACTCTTTGTCATTATATATCATCACTGGCCGTTAAACCTTTTCCGGGTTAAATTTGGTTTAAACGATATGCGAGCTTGTAGGTTTTCAATGGAACCTGACAGCCAAATTGAACAACTCATTTTAAATTATGAATGCAATTATTAGATCATTACATTTTGCAAAGAAAAATTTATATTTCTTTTAAATAACAATTGACTTTGCACATGATTAGATTAGTTTTCTATGGACAATAGTAACAATCATTTTCATGATATTTGGTATCTTAACATGGTTCATATTTGGATGGACAAAAAGCTAAATTTGAACAGTATTAATTTAATGACTTTGCACAAGGTTTCTATTTCTTTCCGTAAAACTGGAATTCCTTTGACTCTTTCAATGTGATTTGATTTAAAGATATGTTCAGAGAGATGCAATAAACATAAAATATTGATCCTGGTTTATACATAACCAACAGTTCCGTTGTTTTGTTTGATCAATTGTTTCAAAGCTGATATCTTCATTTTACGACCTTCAAAGACACAGGTTCGCTTAGGCCTAGGACGGTAACGATAATCTGGATACTTTTCCATGTGAAGTTTGTTAAGGCGAGATTGCTCATCAAAATAACGTTGCTTCTCAGTTGAAGGCATTGACTTCCAGCGAACTCCTAATTAGATAAAGAAAAAGCAAATTAAAATGAGAAAACTATTTCATCAAGATTAAATCAATTGGGTTTCCTGTTGACAATTAAAAATGATATGATTCACAAACTGCCTATTACTAATTGAAATGCTAAGAAATTACATTTTTCAATTTACAGCAATTCGAGTAAACTAACACAGTACTAAAAGTGGAGTTATTACGACATCTAGTCTATCATGTAATGGCTATTTCTAGATTTGTCGAGTTATTTGTCAGCGGCAGACTTATAAAGTCGAAGAAAATGAGTTTATCACAGGCTAATTTTACTTTGCTTACAATCAAACTTGGAAATTGATAGAGTCACGATAGCATTGACTTTAAAAATGATATCTTCTGTTGCATTAAATTAATCGATAAACATTTTCTGTTAATTTCTCGTCTAACAAAATTCCAGAAGTTTGTTTATATACGAAAGTTGAATTATTTTGAGGCAAACTCATTTTCTTTGAATGTGTTTATCCAATTCTTACCTAGAAGCTTTGAAATGGCTGAATTATGCATATTTGGATATAACTTGGAGATTTTTTTACGTTCCTCTTTGGCCCAAACCATAAAAGCATTCATTGGTCTTTTGATGTGAGCTCGAGGTAATTCATTCTGAGAATTTTTAATTCCATCCTTGGTACCTTGATTAGTGAATAAACAAAAAAAGTCAATTAGTCACAATCCATTTCGAGTCTTCTCAATGATGAGAAAAGTCTTTGAAAAAGTATTCAACAACTCTGCGATGAAAGGAGATTCAAAGCGGATTCGTTCCTGTATTGATCCGTCAAACTAATCTTTCACAGAATCTTTCATTTGATATTAATTTATTAATTGAGAAAATTCAATCGACGGATAAATTCAAGGAAGAATGAGTTGAGTATAAAAAAGAGATGACCAATTCATTAACATTTATCTTGATATTTATTTTTCAAATTAAATAAATTATTAAAAAATATTAATGATATTCTTTACCCTGGTCATCTCTTTTTATACTCAACTCATTCTCTCTTGAAATCACCCGTTAATTGCATTTTCTGAATAATTAAATCAATATCAAATGATTCTCATTGATGAATATTGGTTATTTGTTTAAGATAATTAACATTTTTGACTTTTGAGCTCTAAGTTTAACCTGTGCAAGATTAGTTTGGCGAATCGATACAGGACCTTAAAATTTGTGAGCAACTTGTCATACATTTGTTTCGGTCTGATTATATTTTGATGAGCTGTATTGAATACATTTTTCTCTGAGGTTTTTCAAATGGCTAAAAGCCAAAATCTGATTGCTTCATTTCTCATTCGGTTAATCATAATCTTGTTAACTGTAGTTATTAAACGGATTGTTTCAGTGTCTAAGTGAAAATGAATCTATAACTTATTTTGAAACTGAACTGTATCAAAGTCTTGTAAAATAAAAAAGGTTAGAAATGAGAGAAATCGAAAAATTGTTGCACAATCGTTTCTTGTTTCTTGGATTAACTTACTTAATTTTATTGATCCTTCACAAGAGGATGATATTGACTGTGATTGATGATGATGATGATGATGACTTGATGGAAGATAAAATGGAAAGGCAACTGGAGTATCACCATTTTGTTGGATTATACTTTGAATTAAGAAATTGGTTTGATGTGGTTTCAAATTATGCAAATTATCGGCAATAAGGAGAGACGGTGAAGGTGACAGGGAAGAAGATGAGGATGATGAAAATGAGGAAGATGAAGATGAACAGAGAGGTGAAGATGAGGGTGAAGGTTGTTGACGTAGATCATTTACTTTATTAGAAGAGGTAGTAAATAAAGTCTTGTTGTAATGGTCAACATGACGATAATCGGCATTTTGATCAGGTGAACAGCTATTGATGAATCGATAGTCAACATATTGGTCAGTCAATTCAGCATCATCCTCCTCGTGATCCTCATTATCAACCTTTCCTTTAATATAATCAACCACATGTTGCTCTTCCACTGCATGCGCCTTGCGATAAGGAAACAATGAACCAGCTGTTGGGTTTGTAGAGGTGTTTATTGTTACACCATGATTTGTAGATACAGAAGACAGATAAGGATGAGAACGAACTGAGTTAATTAATGATCGAGGTGAAAACAAAGGAGTAACAGGATTAGATGAAATGTTAGCCAAAATCTTAGGCCTACAAAAGATAGATGAAGGGTGACTATCATCTTCCAGGGGTCTGTGTATAAATAAAAAACGGGTTAACCAGAATTAGTTTTTGGTATAAAATAATGTTTTTTGGTAATTATTTTCAGTCTTTTGTGATTCAGTTCATTGTTACCGTTTATCATTATCATCAGATGAAACAATGTCAATGTGCCATTCAAATTAATGGGTAAAATGTTGATCCTGTCATGTTTCAATCTTATCTTATCCAGTAAATTGGTGAATTAGCAAGATTGTACTTACATAATTGAAGTGATTGAAAATTACACAGAAAATTATACAGAGTTTTTTCGATTAGAAACAAGTCAATATAAATATTATATATTTTTCTACCTTGATTGTCGCTAAATATCATTAAACACTCATTTCAAGTGATTTATTAAACAGTTGATGTTTATCACAATCAGAATCACAGAGAGACAGAGAGAGAGAGAGAGAGAAAGAAATAAGAAAAACGATAATATTAGTGAATGATGATGATGATTGATGCGAATGAGAAAAGGCAAAGAAAAAACAATTTGAAATACTCAACAATCATCGGCATGATTATTATTGCAAACCAATCAATCAACTAATCAATAAAAGCACAAAGTTATCATAATTTTGTGTTATCAATTAAGTTGAGAAACAATCTCAAGTAAATACATCTTAATAAACTATCAACCTTCCAAGAGTTTTTCATTTAATCACAATCTAATATGCTGACAATCAATTATGAGCAACAATCAGAGACAAAAATGGCAACATGAAAAAAAAGTTTAAATTCCCTGTTCAACTATTAATAAGATTGACTTTTAACCAATTGATTAGTGGAAATACAAACGATTAGATTAAGCTTTAATCAACCTTTAAACGTGAAAACTTCAGGTTATTCCAGCTAAAAGGGTTGAAGGAAAAATCCTCATTATTCAATTTTTCCACCATAAAGCCTATTCTAATTTGAGTAAATTTAGAATCTCGAATTAAACTTTGCACTTTTAGTTGCTTTAAATTCATATTTAACTTCGCAAATTACGCCAATTATGAATGTAATTTTTGTCCAATTTTTTGTTCACCAAAATTAACTGCATTAGTCTTTATTAAAAGCTGAGAAATGTAATGTGATGAGAAAGAAGCTGAGTTTTGGTAAAAATTCTGGTTCAAGTAGGATAATTTTGGGTGAAAAGCTAAAAATTAGTAAAACTGAAGAGAAGTTGAATGTTGATAAGTTGAGATTTATAAGCTGTAAATTGCATCAAGTAGGATTAAACAGATTTAATTGCGATATTTACAAGATTATTAACTCATCAAGTTGAGCCATAAAAGCCATTTACCAAGACATTTAAAGACATTAAATTTAAATGAAGCTTTTGTTTAATTAAGTCGACGAGTTGAAACAATCATTTTGCATTATTATTGTGACAGTAAATTTATCAAAATTAATAAAGGCTGGATAAAGGCCATAACTTTCATTATTCAAGTTGATCTTGATAAAAAGTCATTTTTATCTTTAGACAAAGATTTAACTCAATGTTTCATTAGCATCATTGGTTTATTTTTACATCATCATGATAACTCGATAGCGACCAACTTTGATGATCCAAGCTCATTCAATATATCTTTACATCTGAAAGTATTAAGTTTTGATTAAACTGCAACTCGCGACTTGTAAGTTTACTCTAAACTGGCAAGTCTTTGGTCAATCAATCATCGAAACTGTACAATCTAAACTTGGACTGGTTGTTGATCTTATCGTCCTCATCGAGTTACTTTGAATTGTAACAAAATTGACAGTCATTAGTTGATGATTACAAGACTGTAAAAAGGGAAACATTTCAATAACGATGAGTGTTGATTCATATAAACATATGAATCTTTTTATATCTAAAACTTGAGACCCAACAAAATCTAATCACACTATTTACATTATGAGGCTCTTAATGGAAGATGAAGATCACCGTGCCAATGTTTAATAATTTTATTATGTACAAACGGCAATTAAGAAGAAAAATGTCAATTTTGTCTCATCATTATCTTGAACAGTTCAGCTTGTTCAGTGCAACATAATCAAGGCTTGCAATGGTAAAAATGCAGCTCAGTTTATGGGAAAGGCTGAAAGATGAGAGAAGCAAATTGAAAAACAATCAAAGTTGCAATTTTGTTGAAAAATTTGGAGATTAAACAGTTTTACTTTTGTCAAAAAATCGATGGTGAAAAGATGCTGAGCAAGCCATGCTTCCATTGAACAATAATAAGATGAAGGCGTTCTCAGGCCTCAGTAAATCTCTCCATGTCAATATGCAAAGAGGATAATTTTAAATATGCAACTTTCATCTGCTTATTGACAGGCAATTCATTGGTTTTGAGTTTGTCTCAATATCTTCAAGTGTCAACATGAATCATTCCAGAATCTTTTTCACTCTTCCTCAACCTTTTTCTTCCCTCCTCAGCATTCACTTGTTTTCACACTGAAACTGAGGCCTTTTTAATGATTACAGACCAAAAAAGTAAATGCTTAACAATAATAGTTTGTCACTTGCAATTTAGCAAATCTTTATAAATAGCAATTGATTGAAATTGAGAACAAAACTCTTTCCTCAACATTAAACAATTGATTAACTGGGAAAGCCTGTGCAAACCACTTTAACTGTGCAAACCGTACAACATGATTTATATTTAATTTTTAATGTTTACATTTTGTTCATTTTTGTGCAATCAAAACAATCAGCGATTAAAAGAATTGCTCAGTTTCACTTTCAAACTGTAATTTGAAGTTGCACTTCAATGGGAAATGGATAAATTTGTATCAATTACAATTGTTAGACAACAATATCAATTGCAAGCTGCTTTGGCTTTGCTTGTTTACAAATGAATCACTTTGGTGTTTTGTAAATGAGTTTACATGAATCACCAATAATTTCATCTTTCATCCAAAATCTATTTCAGCCAACAAGTGATAAAAAGAGATGAAAACTTCTGGATTCAATCCAAAAGGCTTTTTGTTTTGATCGTTAAAGAGAAAAGATGATCGTTGGAAATTGACAGAGAATCTTTTTGTTGTTTTACTTTCAAATAATGGGCTGAGGAAAGGATGATGGAAATGATGAAGATGAAAAGGGAAGATTAAAAGAATAAGAAATTCTCATATAAGTAGGAAGATGAGTTAATTGTCTTCACTTTCTTTTCTCATCATTTGCATTCTAAACAATTTCTTATTACATCTTTACCAAGTAAACTTTGTTTATCTTTTTCCTCTTCGCGTTCATCTTATTCTTGAAACAAGTTTGAAAGAGTAATGATGAGGCTGATGATGATACGGAAGATGAAACATCATTAGTTGAACACTTTTGTTTAGTTAACCATTTAACCATTGGAATTGCTTCCATTGCAATTAACACTAAAAATTGTTCAATAAAAATCAACTTTTCGCATTGAAAAGTAGAACCGTGCATTCATGTCAATGGGTAATGTTAATGAGGAAGATGATGATGAGGGTGAGATTTTTGATGAGCAAAAAAAGTATTGCAAATTTAGTCGAAAAAAGCAACTTTTAAAATAATCTTTTCTCATCTTTTCTTTTCCTCGCCATTTTACCCAGCGAATAATTTGCTAATTTAGTTTCTATTTTTTGCATCCTATTAACACAATTTAACTATTCACAGAGAATCCTTTCCCTCATCATTATAATTGTTGCAGTCAAGTCTCCTCGGCAAATCAATTAAACTTTATCAAATTGATCATATTAACTTTACTAATTACAGTTAATTGTCATTTGGTTGCAAAAGTGCAAACCAAGATTTGTTGAGTGCTTGCAACTGCAAAAGTTTAAGAAAACTTTTCGTCTCTCAAAAAGTCACGGTCAATGTGAATGGAAGTGTTACATTTCAAAGATTCACCAGATTACGATTAAAAGGGCAAACAAGGGCGAATTGGGAATTTTCATGGCAACACTTGTGATAAGATACTGTTTGGGCTTGGAAAGTGTTTAAATTTAGACCTTATTTTTGATATTGATTACGATTAATGATTGAAAATTATCTCTTGTGTCTCTTGGAAAAGATTTGAATCAAAGTTCCATGGAAATCATTGGGTTATTTTTATATCATTGTGAAAAATTCTAATGACTAAAGTTTTATGTTCTTGATAAAATGGGCTTTTACTTGATTAACAAATGTTACAAGTTACTTGACAGAATTATGAGTAAATTTATTGTTTCAGGTCAAAATAGCAACAGGTTAGGTTGGGTTAGGTTAGGTTAAGCAAAGCTGACAAGAAGTGATTCATATGGTCAATACTTTTCCACTCAAAGTTGAAAGATTAAAATTGAACTGTAATTGAGTGAAGGGTATGTTGACTCACAGTTTTTGAAACTTTAATTTCATTTTAACTGAAGCAAGACGAAGCAATTCTTCGTGATTTTGTAATTGTCTTACTAAATATATCGACACTGAATGGGCTGAATATTGAGGAATATTGGCTTGTAAAGACCTGAAATTTTGGTTCATCATCTCTCAGCAAAACATGATAATATTGGATGATTTTATGTTCTAAGAACTTTTACGATGCAAAATTTGGAACTCATTTTCGCTTTTTCTTTATTCATTGATTTGAGAGTTAAATGTTTTCCTAAAATTAGTGTTGATTCCGAATCAAATTTCCATCAGAATTTGTCGTTCAACTATTGCTAAACATCTTTTTTCTCAAGTTTCATTTTTCTTTTCTAATCTTAGACAAAGTAATTCCATTTCAAAGCATCCAGATGAACGTTTTTGTTGATGATTTAATCAAGATGTAACAAAATGAAATGCACTCGAAATGAATTACATGTTGATCTGCCGAAAAGGTAAATAGAAAAGTTTGTCTTATGCTTACATGAAAACTTACGCAGTGAAAATGGTCTTTCGATGAAAAACATGAAAATAACAAAAATCTTGTGATTGATAAAAGTATTTTGCGGAAAGTTGTTCACTTCGAGTTTGATTTGTGATTTCAATCTTGTTTTCTTTTCGCTTGAAATTTAATTTCTTGAACCTTCACAGCAAGCAAAAAGAAACAAGATTAACAATTGAAGATGCTACTGACGCGGCTGATTAAAAACGTAAAGACAGCGTCAATTGAATAACAAAATTACAATCAATACTACATTTGTTATCATTGAATCGGACTTTGGATTTCTCTTTGTTCCCAATTCAAGTTGAACGAGAAAAGAAGAAGAAGAAGAAGATTCATTATAATAATCAATAATAACGGTTTTCTTATTATCAATGGAACTCATTAATTGCCGAATCATCATAGATTCATCTTAACAACATCTTGAAGCATCATCATAAACTTCATCATCTTTTTACCTTTTGTGATCAATTTCTTTTCATCACTCCGAGCACAAGAAAAGTAGATGATGAAGAAGAAGGAGAAGAATGATGAAAATTGGAAAGATCCTTCAACTTGTTAAGACAATAGGACGGCAAGATGAAGAGAGGTAAGAAAATGAACGACTCGATAAGCTATCTCTGTGAGTCTCTCAAGAATCTATCTCAATCCGATCATCTTTGTTCTTATAATAAGAGGACTTGATCAACATCATCTTCAAGACCAATGAAAACAAAAGAAAGATATTGATCAGCGGGCAAATTGAAGTTTCGCGGCGTTTCGTTTCTCAGTGATCAGGATTTTTTCTTTCAATTATCATTAAGATTTTGCCTTTTTGTCATTCCTTCATTGAAACATGCTTGCATTGTAATAGCAAAAGCAAAGGTAAATAAGCTTTATCTCGGTCTATCATTCAATCTTCATCTTGATCAGAAAGTCAGAAACGTTTGACAAAAAAGTCTTGATAAGTCCCATTGTGCGGTCCCTTTCAACTCGCTCACCTAATCATGTTCACTTTGACAATAATTTCAAGTCGATTCAGCTTCTCTTATCAATCTTTTACATTTTTCTTGTTCTTCTTTCTCTCTTCTCCAGGTTTCTTCATCAATCCTATGCCTTTCTCCCCTTTCCTCTGAACTTTATCATCAACTTTTTGTCCTCTTCTGTTGTTGTCAAGCTTCTTGACGATTATCGCTGATTGACAATAAAAGAATAATTTTCTTCTTCTAATTTTATTATTTTACGACTTTTCTAATTGTGATAATTCATTGTCTTAATGATAACATTGCCATCTCGATGAATTAATGAGCTGCACAATTGAACCTTTCTTTTTGCAAGCATTTGTCTTCAATCGAATGGCAACAAAAAGCAGAGAGAAAAAAAATGTTGAAAGAAAAGTAAACTTTTTTCGTCTTTCATCAATGTTTACTTTGCGATATTTAATCGTATTTACTTAATTCCATTCTCTGGAAGACAAAATTAATTAATTGTTATAAGTCAATAACAACATAATCTGAGTTATCATTGAATCACTGTAATTGCTGGTTAACTTTAATGCTAGTTGTAACCTTGTTATTGTCTGGATGATAAAGAAAACTTTGAACTGAACAGAATCACAGAATCATAAAACAATTCATGGATAACAGAATTGAATTGAAGATACACCGTGTCCCAGCAGCTTTAAGGATAAAACTGGAATAACTTTTCAATGAGTGTATGAATAAGAATGAGGCTGCAGCAAACTTGAGCTTATGCATGAAAAGACTGAAATTGATTGACTAGATTTACTAAGAGATTAATTAGATTCCCACTTTTCTAGGTCAAAATGTGCTTCAAGCTGGTCAATAAGTGGAAACATTCAGAAATCCTCTCCAACTTTTCAAATTTCATTGCCATCGAGAAAGATTTGACTTCATTTTTCATTCTAAAACAAGTAGCGACATTTCAATGACATTAGACGGACTCAATTCCTCGAAATCGTAAAATCAAATTAAAGTAATTTTAGTTTTTCTAATTTGGTCTGATTTCTGTGAAAAGCCGATCTTAACCTAGTGACAACACTTTCATGTTATTCAAATTTTATCGCTATAAGCTGTTGGAAGCGGTTCAATAGACACGAAAACTGGTAAATTTTAGGTTTATCAATATTCTTACCTTTTCCGTGAACCATCCTTGTGTTTACACAAATTCAATGGAACATCATTTTCTTCGGTAAATTCATGTTTAACTTGATTTTCCATGTTGACAGTTGGCTAAATGATTATCTGAATGATTGAATGAATGAACAGGATTTAACCAGATAAGTTGTATCTCGACTTGTGAAAAGGTAACATTAAAAGTTGGGTAAAAATAGAGTCCACAATGTGATTGGTAATCACCAAATGTTTGCTGTTGATGAAAACTAAACAAAAAGCGTTTATCTTATTGTTATTGATCGACTGTTTAGTTTAGTCTTTTTTTTCACTCAAAAATTAAAACCTTTGTCAGTTGACAATATTGGCACAACTAGGGAAGTGATGAGTGAGTATCTCGATAAAAAGTCAAGCTTCCAACGGAAGATGAGTGAGTAAACTGGGAGAGTGGTTGAGTTTATTATCAAACCAAGTGAGAACCTACAAAGGAAAATGTGACAAAAAAAACTTTTCCGATAAAAGCTTGACTTGAGGATAACACTGAATCTGATATAAGTTGCATTTATTGTTTCAAGTGATGTCTTCAATGTTTTGTTTTTGTCTTTTATTTCCATCGAATCATCATTAAGATTTTCTCTCTCTTTCTCTTCTCTCTTCCTTTCTCTTCCTCTGTCGCATTTTTTCTGGTTACTCCTTATTTTCCATCCAAACCTTTCCCCTCAACTCATTCTCATCCTCCTCCTCCTCTTTTCATCATCGTCTTTCCTTCTTTTCTACTCTTTCCCTCAAATCTTGCACTTCTCAAGAGCATAGTTTACAGTCACCTTAATCTTTCATCAGTAGAAACTGTAAATTCTGTAAGAACAGCATTTTTCTGTTCACTTCGTTACTATTAAATCTTCGAACTTAAAGTGTGCTTTTTGTCGGCTTTCAAAATTCTAATAGTAAGACTGTTCTAGTGTTTTTAAGATCTTTATTTATCGTGTTTTCAGTTTATTTTTCACTTGCAATTGATTCAAGGTTTACATTTGTTTGAGTTGTGAGACTGAACAATTGGTTTGTGAAAGTTGGTAAATTAGTGAACGAAATAAGTTTTAAAACGATCGCAAAGGTCAAACAGCTTCAAGAGTCAATCTAACATATTTTTCAAAATTTAAATTCTTTTTATAAAAAAGTTCGAACTTGGATTTTTTCTAAAATTCTAAATTTTCTATCTGACCTGAAAGATCGAGATTCTCATGGGATGCTAAGAATTTTGTCAAGTCGTGATTGTTCTAAAATATTTATCCTGATTTTACTAATTGAATTTCGATTCGCACTCGCAGGTTAACCAAAGTCTAACATTCTTTTGAATGTTTCTTGGCCTTTCAATGAAAATGTGGAAACACAACACCGGATCAGAATCAATTGTACTTGAATTATTTACTAAACCAATTACTTCTATCAAAACTGTTATCAATTGAACCAACAAATGCACCCATAAGATTAGAAGTCTATCGATTTTGGATCAATTTGAATTTTTTAGAGCGAGTTGAATCATTGTCAGATAAATTCACATGATTTGTCCTGTTTGGCACCTAATTTGGCTCAGAAAATGATCCAACATGCAATAGCCCAGATTTCCTGTGAATTTCATTCATATCTCAATCGATTGTTTGTAACAACAGAAAGTGAAATTGTCAACCAACTGATCAACAATAGTCATTCATTAAAAAGCTATCAATTAGTTATCATTTTATCTAATTTTACTCTCACCAGAGAAAGCTTAATGAATGATCTTGAAAAGATTTCAGCATTTCCTGTTGTTTAAACCTGGCTCATGGTATTACCCTGCAACGGTGAAAATAAAGTTTCACATTTAAACTTGTGCTCATGAATCAACTCTTAACATGAGACTATTTAAAGTCTGTTTTTTCCCCTCAACTTTTAATTTTATCTTAACATTGAATTGTATCTTTTGTTTCATTACTTGCCTTTTGAGTGCACGAGCAACAAGTTTAACAGTAAAACTATTTACGATTATTGTTGACTTCATTTGTTACACTTGTTGGCTTTTTCATTCAAAATTTAACATTCAATTGAACATTTAATGTAATCAAAACTTAGTTGCTCTGTGCCAAATGGATGTTACAATGTTGCTCATGTGTTCCCCATGTTTTTATATTTTCATGTTCTTTCACCAACCTTTCATTCAATTTGTTTATATAATTTTGTTAGTGTAAAGAAATAGAAGTTGAACTCGATGAATCCTAATTCACTCGTTCAATTGAAGCAGACATTGGTCATCGAGAAGATATGATAACAAAACGGCTGAGTCAAGTCCGAGGTTTGCTACTAGTACATAGCTGTAGCTTTCAGATTTTGTTTTTATTTCATTTTAGCTTTTACTGCTACAAGTCAACACTTTATTTGTTGAAAATCAGAACAATTTCAAATGAAAAGGATTGAAGCCAAGAACTTTGACTTTTTAGTCAAGAGTTGGGACTTTGTGGGTTTGTAGGGACATGAAAAGTTAGTCCATTTGTGAAAATAAAAATTTCATGATCAGTAGTTTTCTATAAAATCGAGTTCAAAGTTGAGACTTCGAACGCCTTTTGTACATTTGTGGAACCAGATTTTGTCATCAAAATCATTTTTCTGGTTCTACTTTAAATGGCAAACCAGACAATGCACTTATTTTGGAGAATAAAGTTCACTGTTTCTGTACAGCAGATCATTTCGATTTTCAATTAAACTGACCGCTTTTTTGAATTTTAGAATGTTTGAGTAGAGCGAACTTTTATATGAACAAAACCAGCATTCAAATGAGGAAAACTGAATTAGCTTTGGTAATACAGTAAAGCCTCAGTTATTTCATATGATTGATTGTGATAAAAGTTCTAGTTAGCATAGAAAATGTTTTCATTGTTTAATTACGATTATTTTTGTCACCATCTGCTGCTTTATCCTTAAACAGAAAAGAAATACGGAGTTGACTAGAATTTAAATGTGCTATTTGTAATCGAAATTACAAAAGCGACTTTCCGGATCAATCAGCACAATTCAAATAGCGATAAACATTCACTTTTCATTTACCACAAGACAAATAAACTTTCAAGTTACACAATGTTTTCATAGATTTATATGTACTTTAACTTTTTCAGTTGTTTTTTTGTTACAATGATCAAGAAGATAAGCGCAATTATTTAAAAATGAAAAGATGAAACAAAATACAAGACAAAAGGACGAACCAAAAATAAGCAAGTTTTAAAAACGGCCAAATTTCGCTCAAAATAATCGAAATTATAAGTTGAAAAATTGTTCTCTAATACATAATAGTGAAAATATTGAAAAGCTAAATTGTATTAGAAAGATTATGCTGGATATCGGAGGCTTTGATCACTTCGATGGAGCGAAGGTTACCAGAGCACAATATTCAAGATGCTAGAATAGTGTATCCGCAAGCGTCGACAATGGGTTGACAAACGGCTAGAATAGCGGCCTGGACGGTTGCGTCGTCCATTTACATGTAAGCAAAAGAAAGAAAAAAAATTGTATAACTTTTCCGGCGTTGACTTTCATCTTTTAATTGGTCCTGTAAAGTTGAACTCGAACGGTTGAGCCTAATGAACATGTTTATCTGTTCACATGTTTTACAAATTTGTTAATCATTTGAACATTAGATTTGAATTTAAATTTAATTTTACATTTGAGACTTTTAAAGGAAAGCAAAGACAAAAAGATGTCAATAGAAATAACAAAGAAAACAAAAGATGCAGTCAAGTGTCTAGTGATTTTAATACAAATGATTGGCAATAAATTAACTTGATCAACAGGGAAACTAATTTTCATCGTTTACTTCGTCTTGTGACTGCATCTTTTGTGTTGAAACTTTTGTTCAGCCGGTGAATGGAAATGATTAAGTTGATGAAGAGAAGCACACGTTTGAATGTGAAACAATTTCGGAATGAAGAGAGAAAATGTTGAACGAAAACGCAAGCTGCTTGTTGAACATTTTCACAAGGGTAACAAACGATTCCAGTAACATTGTATACATTATTTGCTGGTAAAGTGAAACTTGATTAGCATCTGGAAAGTGTGCATTTAAATTTGATTCCAATTACGATTAAACCTCGAAACCAGGAAAATGTATCTCAAAGTTTAACTTTATTTATATTAGTTGAGTTTCTTCATGACATTATCATCACAATGAAAAACTTTGAAAGTTCAATTTGTTGACTAATAAGCGCAAAAACGATGACAAATTTCGTTACATTAACGGACAAATTAAAGTTGACCTTTTGCAGCCTTGCGTATTTTAGGCCTCGATTCTAACACTATTAAAGTGGTCAAGATTGAAAGGACCGGGCATCAACTTGCTCATCACAAGTTTAATTTGAGCTTTGTTGACTTTACTTGCCATTTTACACTTGAAACTGTTGCCAATGGAAGTGCAAAAGGTTTGAACTGTCAAAATGTATTTTCGGCTTTTTTTTGCAATGATTGTTGTGATGATGATTTGTTGGGTTGATCAACTTGATTAGAGTCATTCATTGAGTGTACAGTTTCACTGCATAATCAGTGCGGTCATGTTTTTCTCTGGACAAGGCTCCAAGTGATGCATTGGAAAAACTTGGATAAAATCGTTTTGAAATTCAGCCTCGGCTGATCCCATGGGCGGTGGATTACCAAGATCGCGTCCATGTGCAGTACCTTGATGGTACTGGGAACCGTTGATGGAGGTTGCTACTGCTGTCTCTGTTTGAGCTTGACGCTTGTTTCGCTTTATTTTAATCACAATGAATGTACACGCGATCAGGGCAAGAATTGTTAAGACGGACAGAGCAACTGTTATTTTCATATAAGTCTTGTTAACAACAACTACAACAGGGACACAAATACGGTCACTTTTTATCTCGTACCCATTGACATCGGTAACTTCATCACCGGCTGAAGGAAAGGAAAAATATTCATGTTAATAAAATCTAAATCGATAAGCAACGATAGTTATAATGATAAAATTGTTGTTCAGCCAAGTTTACATTCAAAAGCAGCTAAAAGTCGCAGTCAAGGGTTGACTTAAAGTCGACCCAACTTAGATCAACTACTCAAGTTTAACTTGATATTTGCTGTAATTTTTGTAACAGACGTAAGAGCCTTAGACATTTGGCCTGACAGTTTAAAGATCACAGCACCAGAGTCGCGATTGCAAACATCCAGCCATTGTCAGTGTCGCTCTAAAAGATTAACCAATCTCGACTTAATACTTGGCTAGACTGACAAGTATAATCCTCTGTTGATAGATGGCGACTTCGTACAGAACTCGTCAATTTCAATTTGAATCCTTTTCAATTGAAAATGGAAAGAAAAGTTGAGCAAATAAATTTCAAGATTTATATTGAACTTGTATTCACAGAAATTGTATCAACAAACTAAAAATTAAAGATCAACAGCTGAATTCGCAACAAAAAAACATTTATTTTCAACTAATAAGTTTCAAGAGAAACTTTTTGTTGCATTTTTTTCACCAAACTTTACCATCTATTATTCATCTTTTGAAAAGCTGGCAGAATCGGCGAGATTTCAAGATGTTTCGATTGATCTTCATCTCACTTTTTTTCCTCAGAAAAAAAGTATTTCTTCTCATGAGCATATTCATATTAAATAATAATATCACATTATACTAAATGTATTCAATAAACAGAGAAATACTCAGAGTTATCAAGTGTAAATATGTCTTTTATAATTTAATATCACACCTACTTCACTCCCTTTGTCAGTTTCAATAAGCTCAAATCTTATTTGACGTTGAACGAGATAAAGTGGAAAAATGTCAAAATTTGAAAATCAATTTATTCAAATGAGCAATGAAAATTGAAAAATGAGAGCAAAAAAGAGATCAACATTACATTAATCAAAATGAATGAAATCACAGATGAATTTTTCTCTACGTCATTATCAATCTCTTCAGGAATCATTGTTCACAACTTATTCCTGATAAATTAGAGTAAAATGTAAATATTTTTTGTTCACTCGTTAAAAAAGGAGAAAATAAAAAATGGCGAAAAACTGTGAAATAAATATCATTATTAGATGAATTTTCAATAAACATTTCAATTCATTCTGTAATTATACTTTATAATTCTGCAATTCATTATCTTTTACTCAAAAATAATGTTCTGCTAGTTTCAACATGGAATTATTTTTCACCAAAAGAAAAGGTTCCATTGAATAAGTTCATGAAGCTGGCTTATCAGTCAGTATTATCTTGTGATTAACTGGTTATTGTGCCAGCTGAGTATCCATGAAGAGTTTGTTCATCAACTCCAATAGACTTGAATAAACCTGAAAAAAGCCCTTTTCGCTCTCAATTGTGATTAAGGTATTAAGTATGAAACTATTTTCAAGTTTAACTTTTTTGACAGCATTTTATGTTTTCTCAAAATGGTTTTGTTTTCAACAAAATGATCTTTGTTTGATAAAGGGTTGATTGAATTGCAAATTGGCATTCAATGTTAGGCAAACATTATATTGATTTGTTCATTTGGAAATGAGGAAATCTTAGAAATCTTTTCCCTTCAAAATCCAATTTAATAGAATTCAAAGTTTAATCATGAAACAGATAATGAATATTGAATGTCGAGATTTCTGTGGCAAAAGTGCTTCAATGGATTCGACTTTTAGATTGTATTATTAATACAAGGATCAGAAGGAAATGATAAGACCAAGTAAGGTTTGCTCAAGGGTTGAGTTGAGAGGGAAGGTCAGAGGACAAGTATATTCCGGTCAAACATGCTTAGGCTGCTGGCTGTTGCCACTATCAAAACAATGATCCTTCGTCACTTGTCACACTGAGTTTTCGCCATTTTTTCAACTCTTTTCTGACCGCGATCTTCAAACATTTTACTCTTCTTTTATTTACTTTCATTAATTTTCCACAAAATTTCAAGATGTTCTTTTGAAGTGATTAGAGATGCTCAATAATACCAAGTTACTGACTTTGGTTGCAGCAAATCTTATTGATTGCAAGGTTTCTTCATGTTGAGTGAACAGAAAAATGTTAAAATTGGAAACAGCTTGAAGTTAACAGTTAACTGAGCAAACTTGCTTAAACCATTGGAAAAACCAAAAGGTTGAATGTAAATTAATTTTAAGCAATTTAAGCGTCTTTGTTTACCATTTAGTTGAAAGCTGAATCAATAAAAAACAATTTTCAACATTAAACTTGAAGTAATTTAATGAGCAGAAACAAGGTTACCGAAAAGCGATGTTCACTGATTATTCTGTATCTTGTTACACGAATTATTATGTTATACATTATGATGAAACAAAGTTTCAAATAAATTGTGAAATTAATTGGAAATGAACTTTACAAAGTTGAACCAATTAAATCAATCAAACCATATTAACCAGGTAAACAGTGGAGAGCAAAATGAGTAAAGAAAAAATTGCGAACTTTTCTTATGGTAAATGTGAAAGTTGAGAGTAATTTAAAAACTCAATTTACTCTGTGCGAGTAATTTAACTTGCAAATGTGGAATGAGAAAAATAATGAAAAATGAAATTGATTAATAAATAACAATTAGCTAATGATTTGCGAATGTTTTCCAAATTATTTTCAAATTCGAGTTTCATCAAGCTTTACCTTTCCATTATTCATTTACAGTTGATTTGTAAACATTAGTTTATACTTTCATTTACACCAAATATCATTATTAAAATGCTTTTATGGGTTCATCTGATACTTTTGTTCACCTTAATTTCACCTGAAATTATAATTGATTGAAGAGAAAAGTTGGTTTTTTTTGGTTTTATCTTATTTCCAATTTATTTACCTCAAGAGTTCAATTAATGACAGCTTTTGTTTGGCCATTCAACATGTTTCAAGACATTTCAATTGAAGCCCTGAAAACCCATGAAAATCCCTTTGGTCATTGGGATTGGTTATAATGGATGATTATTAACATGATTCAAATTACTTTTCGCTTGCTTTCATATTATTTACTTTGCTTCTGTTTGCTCATCCAACTTTGTTTCCCTGAAAATAGTTGAATTCATCTGTTCCAGTCAATAAATGAATTTGCTTCTTTGTTTCATTCCTCCTTCAATTATACAAATGCTTATTTTCCTTTAATCCGGTAAAGATTTATTTCCAATTAATACCAATTTTACATGCAATTCATTTAATTCCGACTTGCAATTTCATCCAATTCTGTTAATGAAACATTTGCAGTTTATTAGCGTTGGCCAGATGCATCTAAGAGTACAACTTGAAACTTTTCAATCTCTATAAGCGATCTTCTGACGAGTGAAAATGATTCCCTTCAAACCCTTTCAAGCTAGAGGATGGATTCGTTGTGATCAATGCTCACCGCAATTCATAATTTCATTGTCTGAATAGTTTGATTCAACTTTAGAGAAGAAAATTGTTTCCAAATCAACTTTGCAACTCTTTGCAACATGTTTACATTGAATGTTGATCTTCTTGGTTCGAAATTTACATTTATGAATTACAATATTCCATGAGAGTTGAAACAAAAAATTAACTTGAAATTTAATTAGTTATTCAATTGAAGTAACAGACTTGGTAAACATTCATTTTCCGATCAATTTCTTTATGCTTTTAACATGAATATTAATTGCTTGAATAATCCTTTAAGAGACAATTCATTTCAACCTCTTGAGGTCAAGAAAGAACTCGATAGTTCCTAGAAGTTTGCAGTGAATTGATGTTGCGTTCAATCTTGTTTTTCGCTCAACGATACTTTATGCTCAACCTTCATCATCTATTGAAGCCATTTGCAGCGTAAAATGTTTACCTTATTAGTTAGCGAAATGATGGAAACAAAAGCACTTGCGATATCATGATTTACCTGAGAACAGCTTGAACTCAAAGTTAAATACTAGCAAGTAAAATCGATATTTATTTGGTTTGACGAACTAGAAACTAGTCAATATAAGTTGAATGTTGATATGATATTTTGTTTCAAGTTAACCTCTTCTTCCTTCTTCTTGGAACGCAGTCTTGCCTCGAGTATTTGTCCTTTTCTTTTGGTCCAAATGTAACTTGTTTATTATGTAATTTGTACTTCGTTGTTCAATATTGCATTATCTGTCACAAGTAAAGCAGAGCAAAAAAGTATTTGCAAATGAATGCTTGTAGAAGGTGAAAGCACTTGAAATACATTTACTGATAATATCAATAATATAATAATAATAATCTGAAACAGTAAGAATAATAATTTGCTCAGAATGTTGCATTTGATTTGCTGATCACATCATGAAATCTATTTTCAATGTCATTGTCATTCGAGCTTTGCCATCTGATCTCTTACTACAGATAGTCTGACTGAATAAACAAGCTGAAAATAGGTGATGATAATTGTACTTCAATGGCTATTAAACATTAAACATTCAATTCTCAATTCAACTTGCAACAGATTTTACTTAAAGTTGAAAGCAAAAGCCAACAAAAAGTTGACCCTGAAACTAGCTTGGAATCACGTTCATGATATTATTTCAAATACATTTGCAGATGAAATCAATGCCAATGCAAATAGAGAAAAATTTCTTCTCGATTACTGTACTATGGCATTGTTGGTATTGAATAACAAATAACTATTAATAAACAGTCTAAAATGTAAATGCATATTTGCTTGATCAAAGGCATTGAAATGAATTCATTTGGAAATTGAATGAAATTCCGAGAAAAGGTTTCGAGTGGAAAGGAAAGGGAAGGGTTGACAGTTTGAACGGCTAATTGGCGATCAACTTGGTTGATTGAACCACAAATTGATGCATAAATGTAATTTGTAAATGTGGCAATTGAAAGCATTTGAAACGATAATTAATGGCAATTGATTAATTGTGTCTCAATGCTTCTCAATCTTATTAGATGACCACTTGTATTAGATATTTTCCTTACATTATTGTATCGATCAACTTGACGAAAGGTGAAAAACGTTTCCAATGATTATCTAATAGATTAATTGAAATCCTTTGAGAAGCTGGTCTGACAGTTGAGGGAAGAGGAGGAAAGAGTCGAAAGGTGATTCTTTTCTATTTCACCCAATGATGCATGCTGAAAGCTTGTTGGTCAGAATTGAGGAATAGAGAGAAAAGATAAAGATGCTGATTCGCTCTGCACTGGGAGTTGAAGCTATTATCATTCCAAAGCCATTAACATAACCCTTTACTCTATCATTATCATTATCTTTAACTTACGACTGTGAGTCAAAAGTCGATAACCTGAACAATTCTGTTAACACTTTCTCTCCTTTCTTCAACTGTATCTTTATTCATCAGAATAACCAACAGACTTGGAATAGCAAAAAATAGCTTTTCTTAACAATAACAGACATTCGCTTCTAATAAATAACAGGATAACAAACAAGCTAATAAATTCTGACAAATGAACAAATTTTCATCAATCTTGATTACCTTGGAAATGGGAAAACCTAAAAATGTGATAAAAAACGAAAGATAATAAAGCTTATTAATCAATCCCTTGAAATAATGACGTTAACGTTGATAAGTTTTGAGAATTGACGATTTGTGTAATTATTTCTCCAATCAAACTGTCATTCTGTTCATGTTTTGCCATGTTCAACTTTCCAAGTTAATAGCAATAATTAAGGTTAATCATGAGTAACTTAAGCAATGGAAAGTAATGCAACAAGAAGCCTGGGAAGCGTATCAATAGTACAAAAAAGTTGCTCAGTTGAGGTAGAATTGAAAAGAAATATTCCGTGATAACTGTTCGTGCATCTTGCCAATCATAATGTGCTGATCATTCAACTGTGAAATGCAGCTCTTTTAAATGTAAAGTCTCACAAAATCGAAACGTAATTTCAATCAGTTCTCAGTTCCATTTTGGTGATTGAAATAAATTAGAATTAAACTAAATGTTTGAGTTCTGAGTGGAGATTAATCACCAAAAATGTCGTTTTAAGCACAGTTGAAGCGGTAGCAAAGGGGATTGGGTAACAAAATGCTGGTAGCTTTACTAGTGCATAGTTTTGTAGAGTCTATCATTAGTTTTTTATAACAAAACTCAACATTGACATTAAACCGAACCATTTGTACGCAGAGGAATCGATTTTCTTAGTAATAAAGGCACGTCTTTTCGTTTACTTCACATTTCGTTCGTTTTATATGCTAAGTTAGCTATAGTTATATATTCAAAGTGTATGCTTTCGAGGATTGAAGGATTTTTCAATCCGAAGTTTCATTGTCAGATGGCTCGTACCAAGCAGACGAGAAGACATGTTACTGTTAACGGTTTGGTTGCCATCTCAGGTTTACCCTTGACTCTTCGCGAAGACTCGTTACGACTCAATTTTGAGAATTCATAAGAAGCTGCTGAGGTTAGTTATAATAGTGAAGATACTCCACGCTGCATCTCTCAAGTAGTCTCGAGACCCAGAATAAATATTAGACGATCTCCAACAATAAAGAACCTATAGTTCCCGGCCGTTTCCCACGGACCGATTCCCGAGCGGTCACCAGGTTGGTCTTCGGGTCGGTCTTCGACATGGTCATTTGGTCAGTTTATTAACAATTTATTGAGGATCAAATGAATTAATTATACAAGTGAATCGTCACGTTAAAAAAATCAAAATCTGCTGCATTGTTTTGTACATATTACATGAATATTGAAAAATTTAAGATTAATTGTATCGTTTTGTCCTTAAACCGGCATTTCTTCCGCAAATCGGCTATAAAGATCAACATAACGAAGCTCTGACTGACCAGCAGGCATTAGGTCAACTCTAATGTTTGCCTCTGGTCGATAAGCTACTTCCAAAAACACTGGGTAATGGTCCAGACCAGCACTTTTCAATTCCTTAAATCTTTTTTTTAACAAAATATTCTTGCTGGAAAAAACATAATCATATTTTGAGCTTGTGGTTGCTGAAAAATGAGATACAGAGGTCGTTGGTTCAGCTGAGGTTAATTGAAAATTTGTGCATATCTGGTCCAATAACAAATCATCATTGGTCTGCTTCGGAGAGTCAATGCGAGAGATATCGGCATTGAAATCGCCGGCCAAAATCAGAGCCTTAGCCGGCAGATGCTCAACGTTTTCCTTGTCTCTACCACCACTGAAAAGTCTAGCTAAGGTTGCTCTGAGGGTCAGCCAAAATCGCCTGTTGTTTAAATTCGGACTCCGGTAAATATTAACAAAGGCGATTTGCTGTTCGTTAATAATTGCTAAATGACGGTCAGTTGCCGGGACGGTCTGGCTCGAGTGCTCCACCTCCTACACCCGGTCGCTCGTAGTCTCTGGCAGTCCCTCAACAATCTTTCGAACATGTTTATCGGGTAACATGTTAATATTTGAAACAGCACTAACTTAGCATGTTTGGTTGTTGAGGTTTTGCACGAAATGTGGAGTAAATGAGACTGAATAGCCCTGCATAATGGAAATTTGTCTAACTTCAATCTGTTTGCTCAACTTTATATGAAAATAATTGAATACTAAAGTTTGTGTATTCAATAAACAGTGTTATTGAAAAGTTGACGAAATTTCAAGAAAGTTCATTCAATTTGGCTGAAGGCATTTGATTAAATATTTAATTTGAAAAATTGAAAATTAAATTATTTTCTTTTCCGATTTTCCATGTAAGATGAATTTGAAAATGAGCTTATATAAAAGCAGCCGCAACAATTAATAGTTTAATTAGTTTCTTCTGTAAGAAGACAATGCAATGTTTGCTTCAATATTTGCTTTAATCTCATGAGATTCACTGAAAACTGATTATAATGTGAAAAGAATTGATTCAATTTTTTTTGGTTCAGTTGAAAGAATAGACTCGAGCAAACAAAATGCGAAACAATAAGAGTTTTACTTGAATACCTTATTAGTTACAAAATCCAGTTGTGTCTTAACTTTCCATTGGAAACCTCAACAAACGGAACAAGTACTCAGACAAAATGCTACAAAAACAGACACTTTCAGAATAATCAAGGAAATCGATTTTATTGATTTTCTCACTGCACGAGAAACAGTTTTACTTCCTCTTGATTCATCTTATTTCCAGCATTTTCCTTTCTTCTCTTTCTTTTCAACATTTCTTCTCATCTTCTTCTTCTTCAGTCAGGAACAACGTGAATCAAGGTAAGAGTAAAATTGTGACTCTTGGTATGAGAAGAAGGCCAAGAAAAAGAAAAGGTGAAAACTTGAAAAGGAAAGAAGAAAGTGAATGAAATGAGCAACAATAATGTTCAATGTTGAGGAAAGAAGGAAGAAGTATCATGACATATAATGATGATATATTTCAATGAACATTATTGTTCCCAATGATTGTTTGTCTTTTACTTCCAACTCTTATCTCATTCCATTTCTCACTGACAATTGTTATTATCACATGAAACATCACAATAATTATTATCCTATTTCATGATTAAAAGTTGACCTTTTTTGCGCTTAAAATTAATAACATTTTCTCATTGCAATACCTTTCCTCTTTGACAATGCAATGAGAAATCAATTTGAACGTCAGAAAATGGCTGCAACTTTTCATGTTTTCATCCAATCGTTTGTAACGATGCAAAAAACGGTTAATTTCAGAGGGAAAGTCAAGTTCTTCATCAATTTTTTCATCAAATGTCGTTCAAACAGAAACGTTTTTTTTTTGAAAATGACGAAGTTCCAAGGTAAAGGTTTTTACCGTATTGCATGTCGAGTGTTTGCTTGTTTGTTAATAATCAAATGGATAGGCCCTTCTCTCGATTTGGTTTGCTTTTTTTCGATTTGATTCGATCTTTTGCTACCATGATTGATGAAATCTGGTCCAACTTGTGATTCATTTTGTGATTGTTCAATTGTAAATTCAACACTCATTTTACCAATGAAATAATAGCCTTCAGGTCAAATTTAACCTTTCAAAACGTTTTTAAAGAAGCAAAAGTTTATCATTGAAGGTAAAAATGAAAAGATAAATAGTGATAACGCTTGAATAGCCTCCAGTCAAGACTAAATGTACTCGATGTGTTAAATGTTATTATTAATACTTTTCATGCTATCTGCTGGAAAGTGACGTTTAGAAAACTTTGCCACTTTAACATGAGCTTCTGGAAATAGTTGCAATTGATAAAATAACATTTTGCGAAATGCATATTGCTTGTTGATAAACACGATGTGATATAAATGGTAAGATCAAATCTTCGATTTAGGAATTGTTTCTCAATTTATATTGATCATTATACATTCTACTTTTGGATTGATCGCAGTGAAATGATTTCGATTATGAAGTCGATTTCGTTGTGATAAATGTTAGCCTCATTTAGACATTAACTACAGTCGACAAATGGCCAAGATTCTGATGGCAAATGGCTCTTCAGAACACTTTCGTACTTTTAGCATCCGAAACTTTCATCTAGTGCAAGAAGCACACTTTGCTACTTCGAACTTTGGTTTTGTTTCATTTTGACAAAAATTACTAGTTTTCTTAATTTTTAGGTTTCATTTAAATCATAGTGTATTCGATCTCAAAACAACATTCATGAAATTTGTCCAGAGAACGGTTACGAATCATTTTCGAATCGTTTTTGTGATTAAAAGTAACGAGAGATTAGCCACTTTTTACCATTTATTGCTCACTTGAGCATTAATTATTCACAATTAGAAACAACATGAAACTCGTTTAGTAATTGAAGTAACGATTGTATCCGTACATTTGGAAAGCACTGTTTCCCTCATATTTACATAAACTTGGTAAACATAATTTTCCATGCTTGAGGCAATTTCCGCATTTCCATTCAGTTTTGTGTAGCATTTAACGTCTCTCAATATTTACTCAACACTTTTTCATCTCACAGCTGAAATAAGCCAATCAACTCAAACAGTTGGCTCAGTTTTATTGAAACAAATAGACTCTTTTTCCCTTGCAACAACAAAATGCCCTTCAAGACATTCATCATCAAAAACAATGCGAAATCAAAGTGAAACAAAACGCCTGAACCGAGCAATGTTGATGTTCAAATTTGTCTTCAGCAATTCCACTTTGAATAATAAATGAATCACAAACTTTGCATTCAATACCATCAAAACTAATGCTGCAAAAGTGTAAACTTTCAATATTTATAATTCAACAGCAATCATCAGCCTGATGCTGGAATTTGGAATTTTATTGAAAATTTTATATTCAGTAGTTTCATCTTTCCAAGAATAAAGAGCAAAAAATTTCTTCGATTGAACTTTTGAACCATTCGACAATATTTAGTCTGATTTCAGGTTCAACTGTTACAGAATCAATTTGCAACTTTATCAATCAATTGTTTCAGTAATGAGTGGTGATAAAGTAAATGTAATTTCTGCAGAATCGATGGAATCAGGAGAAACGAGAAAAAATTGAGATGTTTTCAGATCATTTGCATTCTTGTTTTTCATGGCTCATTTAGAGATTTAAATTCTATAATTAGCCTTGATAATCATTTAATTGAATAAACAGATTGACTTGAAAGGAAAGATTAAACTCTTTTTGTTCAATTCATTTCAATGGATACAAAGTCAAGGGCAAAGTGAAACGTAAACAGTTTGATTATCGGTTGATAATGGAGTAAAAGTGAAACATGGAAAGGTTGACTCGAGTTGAACACTTTTCTTAATGAATTTTCATCAAGAACCATTAAAAGCCATTAACTTTTAACTATTTAAATGGATTTAATTTGTTGAGTAAAATGTGAAAATAATGGCAATGCTATAGCGCTACAAATAATGTTGTTCCTGTTCAAGATTGAACAACCTTTAAAGACTTGCAGCATTTATTAGGATCAGTTATCACTTCCATGAAAACAGTTTACTGTTCGTTCATACAGTGAGGTTGATTCAAGGAATGACTCTGAAGATTTCCTTTATGATTAGTTTTGCTTTTAAAATGGAAACAATAAACAAGGTGAAAGATGTAAACAGAAAAGTCATCTTTGTTTTTGTTCCCAATTAAAGTACAAAATGATCGCATTTGTGAATCAATCAAAGATCATTTTCTCTTCGTTCAATCGTAAGATTTTTCTTTCAAACAAATCGAAGAGCTTTTCAACTTTGGTCAGTTGAAATGAGCATGAAATGACTAGAGATTTTCTCAGTCATGACATTAAAAACGCGATTAAAACATGATTTCAATTTTTGGGTCGAAATTTTTCTACTTTCACAAGTTTCCAAATTGATTTTGACGGGCAACAATGACGCGATGATAGCTTGCAACTTTACTTGAAACTTGACTTAAATTGACTCACATTTGCAACTGATCATTTGGATATTGATCAGAGAATCGACTCTCAGAAAATGATCAGAAACTGTCCTTGACTTTGAAGACTTTGACTTTATTTGAATCACTAATAGCATATTCAAAGTATTACAAATCGTTACTTAATCAGAATAAAAATTGTTTGAAATTTTGTTACATCGACAGCAATATAATCCAATCAAAGTGAATGACATTAATTTTAAGCTCATCAAAACACTTATTTGAAAGTTGAATGAACAGGAATGAGAAGGTTGAGCATCGGTCGATGAAAAATGCTTGAAATTGAATGATATTGAAACAATAGTTAATGGAACAAAGATTACAGCGAGTTATGAATGGGCAGCATTAAGAAATGTAATGCACCATCATATAATAAAAAGCAATGATTTGTTTCAATGGAAACAAAGTGAATAAAATATTCCCCTGTAACCTGGTTTTGCGAGTGAAACAGCACACAGAAGATAAAATCATATTCCATCTTGAAAGGTAAACAGAGTTAAATATTGTTCTGTTTGTCCATGTTATTTCATGTTGCCTGTAAAAGCCTTTCAAAAGAAAAGAAAAGAAAAGTTGAAGAAAAAGATGGAACTGAATAAAGTTGCTTTCCCTGTTTTCATTTGATATTTGCAGATATTCATTTGTTTTATTGAACAAACACTAAATTTATTCAGCTTCATATTTCACCCAACTGTTTCTAAATTTACTTTGATTCAGATTGTTCAAATAACTTTATGGATTGAATATTGTTTTCAGTTCCTTTGTGGCTCTCAATGGATACGATAAACAGCGAGAAAAAGTGTGTAAACAAGGAAACTGGAAACATGACAATGATGATAATTAAAGAGCTGCAAACACGTAGACTAAGAAGATTAACATTTCCATGTTCATTGAAACTTTGCATTGTCATAATGTCAATGTCCTTGCCTGCATTGAATCACAGAACTTTTAACCAAATACAAAAATAGAACTTTTAGTTTTCCTTTTTTTCTTCATTTCTTTTTCACTTTTTTCCCCCTTTGAAGAGACTCGAGCTAACCAGGGAAGGAAGGCAAACTGGGAGTGAAAAAGGTTGAGAGACAAAAAGAAAATTTTTTGGTTTCGATTTTTACTTTTATTATTATCATTAATATCTTTTTGTTGTTATTATTGGTTGAACAGAATGTATTGCATTTCAAGACAACAACATGGTAAAATGAATATTTTGTTCAACTTTTTGTTCTCCAAGTTCAGGGAGCCAATTTTAATCAATATTATTTTTGAATAACTGTGTTTACAGTAAATTTTCACTTGTATTTTGTCTCGGTTCAGGTTCAATACGATAAAAGGTTTAGTTTGTGGCTGTTTTTGTTCACCATTTTATTCACAATGAATTAATCATGTTGATTAATGAAAGAGTTTGCAATGGGTTTCACCTAAATTCCATCAGGAATTTCAATCATGTGAAATGAATCAATTAAAAGTCTGCAAACCTTGCCTTTACATGGAAATATTTTCCAGCGATTTATGTTTTTTTTCCTCGCAATTTTCAGTTTCTCAGTTTTATAGGTTTTTCAACTTGAACGAAAGCTTTTTAAAACTGAAATTAAATCTCTGAATCAGGAGTCATGAAAAGTAATAATAAAACTGAGTTTATGATCAACCGAGGGCTGTTAACACAAGAATGGTTTTATGCATTTTTAGCATTCAAAATGTTCCTTTCACTTCGTTATGAGAATCACAAGTTCGACAGATTTTGAAGTTTTATTTCATGATCAGCTCAATCGATCCAATCAAATTGCAGACGACATTTATCAAAGCAAGGAAATGTTTCATCTCATTATGCAAAATCGAAAATTGAATTTCTGTGAAAATTGAACAGAATCTTTTCTCATTGAAAATAAATTTTGTTTTAAAGTTAAGAAAAGTTACTTTTGAGTTTCTACTGAAGGTTTAGCTTTCGAATTGCGGTTTCATACTCATTTTGTCCATCGAGGGAATTAGATGCTATGGAAGATTGAAAATGATGAATAAAATTTTTTATTGTTGAATATTATTGACTTTTCGTTCCTCATACGACCTTTTTCATTCTGAGTTACAACTTCATCGGATCATCTTGATTCTCAGCTTCAACCTTTCGAGTTTTGAATTTCAAATTTTGTTGAATTTTTTTATCAAAAGAATGCCAAGTTTCACGGAAATCCATTTTCAGCTTTTCCAGTGATTAGTTCTGTGTGCGTTTTCGATGTTGATGTGAATTTACAAAGAAAACCCAACGAAGCTAATAATCTCGATACTCGTTTGTTTTGATTGATTGGCTGTTTGAATTCCAATGTCGAGGTTTGAAAGTGGAAATGGATACAAATTGAAAGAAGAATTCAACTTGAAAATATTGTAATGATGCTTGTGATAGTAAGTTTTATCGCAGTTTCTTTCTTTTCTCTTCTCTTCTAGCATTTTTCAAACAGTGATGAATCATCCATTGAGCGAAATAATGTCACTAAAAAAGTAAAAAATCGCAACTCAAGTTGATGCAACGATTCCATATCGGTTATTGGAGGCTATTTTTGTTGCATTATAAGTTTGTTATCGAATATTGAAATTCATATGAAACATTTAACAATTTTCTGCTCAAGGTATTCAATCAATTCTGTCATGGACTCAACCAACGTTAACAATGTATCTTTATCTAATAATATTATAAAACTGACAATGAAGATCTAAGATAAAGGCTGAAAATAATTATTCAATAATCTCATCTGTCATATTGACAAAGTACCTCGAAGTATAATAGCTAAATGTCAAATATCAAAACGCTTAACTGGCAAGTTTTAAAATTGAGTTTCTTCTTGAACTCCAAACGCGATCCAAAGTCTGTTTGGTTTGCACTCTTCCATTTTCATCTTCAAATGCACACAGACGGGAGACTCCTATCTGACCTATTTGCTGCGTGATCACTTCTCGATTCAATTCATTCGTTTCGATTACTTTGACTTTTCTCTATTCGGTCTGAGCATTGAATGTATGTTTTGATGCCTTTTCATTTAAAATAAGTTAGTTTTAGCAGAAACTGTTAGCATGTATTTGTCTTGTAACTCGATCCTTCTATGACCTAGACTTGAACCACTCGTCTGTATTTTGTGGTATTTTAAACTAGATCAATGACTGATAATGCTAATGAGCTGGAATTATTGTTGAACTGAAATCTATCTAGTAATATGTTGGACAGTAAAGTATCTAAAAGTTTATGCTGTAAGTGAAGCACGAATGAAATAAATTAAACTACAATTTGGTTACAATGCTTTTTGTCTGCTGGAAAGAGCGTTCAAAATGTGCTTATTTAAAATTTAAATTTACTCTGTATAGTCATTAGAGAGGTTGGAAGTGCAGTTTAATTTATCATATTAGGCATTCAGAGTTGCAAAGTGATTTTAATGGTTAAGTTTCTTTCAACAGAAATGAAAGTAAATACGATGCACTCATTGACTTTCCATTTGGTATTATCTTGCAAATTGTTCATTAATGCTGAGTAAATGTCTTTTCCCACTAACTATCAACTCTTTTGCCCTTTTCTGTGGTCCGTTAACTCATCACTTGACTCGAAGAGGTAAACTGCAAACAGATGAAGCATTAGTTGTCTCTTGAAGAGCAACTAATAGCATACAAATTTCGCGGAAAGAGTTAAATGACGAAGAAAACGATCAATTTAAATTAAACTCGACCAGCCTAATCAACCTATTTTCTCACCAAAAACAAAGACAAGCTCAAGAAAGTCTGAAAGTTCAATTGAATCATCAGTCAGTTGAGAGTAAATTGTTTAACCAGACTCAACTTGACTGATCTAACAATTGACTCAATAATCCTTATGACCTGGTTCAAGTAATAAAATTCAATAATATTTCAAGTATCGATACAAGTGTAAAAATTTGATTCGAAACTTTTTTTTCTCAATGAAAGGAAGAAATTGCAATTTTCTAAATCAAGTTTCGAAATGCAGTTTTACAGATGAATCGAGTTGAACACATTTAGAGTGACATTTACAGCCAATATGTTTTCACCTTCAGGTAAACTCAAATCCAATCATTTCCAATCTCTAATTATGTAGATGAGTTGAAGCATTTTGACAAGTAACAATCAGGGAATCGATTCTCATTCCTGACGAATGTTGAACCTCGAACCTTGTGTGCCTCACAAGAGACAACAAAACATGAAATTAACCGTTTGAAATGTTGAGACTTTATGCGTTCCTTCATTCCTTTCTTCAAATTTCTGTTCGCCTCTTTCACTTCACCCAACGTTATAATATTAATCTTTTTTCAGGTAAAGTTTTTCCTTTTCAGTGAACAATTGTTTATACATTTTACTTTTGAAATGAAACCATTTCAATCAAATGAACACTCAAATCCAGTCTCTTGTTCTCTGTCAGTCTAGAAATTTTTCATCATAATGTTCACCTTCGCCTTTACCATTTCATCTTCTCCTCCCTTTGTCACCATTAATTTAATCTGTCAACTTTTATAAAAATCATTCAACTTTTGTCTCAACAATTGCTTAAAACAATGACTTTGATTCCTTCCTTTATAAGCTAATTTTCATCTCTACACTCGTCAAACTATTGAATGACAAATCAATTGTTATCCAATGTTAACGTACATTTCAATTTTCTGATTCAATAAAACCATGAAAAGGCGAATCAAACATTTCACTTTAAAAGTCGATCAACAATTAACTTCAACAAAACTCATTCATTTATCCAATAATTTAAATCTCTCAATTTGAGCGCTTCTCGATTGAATGTGATAATTCGCTATTCTAATGAAAAACAAATGCTTGCTCTTAAAAGCAAGTCTGCAAGTAGCTTCAAGATGAACCAATAATGAAATGCTAGAAACGGAATTTTGTTCAATTCTTTCTCTAACTTGGCTTCAGGCTAATTGAATTGGAAATTAAATTTAGGTGCTAATTTAATCACAATAATAACAAGTAAATTGAGCAAATAAGTTGAGAAATGTTTAGCAACATTTGAATATGTTTGTGAAAAGACTGGTTCTGAGGTACTTTTCTATCTCTCCCCACTTCGTTTGTTTTGCTGATCAATTTTTGGTTCGACTGTTGGTGGAAGGTTAAATTGATTGGAGTTGAAGTTGTTGCTATGAATAAGTCAACGCGTTGTCCACTTGTTTCACTTATGAATAGACAGTTTAGTTCAAATGAATTCATACAAACTCTTGAACTTGCTGCATTCGTTTAAAAATGAAACGTGTTTAGTTGGTTGAAATAGTTTTAATTCAAACTCATTTCACATTGTACTTGTGATACCTTGAAGAAACTGAAAACATTAAAATTATTAATACCTTAGCCAACTACACGTTACGCTCAAGAGTTTTGCTTTTATTTTAAAATGAACTGCATTCCCAAGCTAAATGGCGGTTTCACAGTTTCATTAACCTCTAATCATGTTATCATTTCTCTTTGTTTTTTCATTCCATGATGATTATCGTATTGTACGTGAGATGAGCAGCAGAAGAACATGACGAAGGTCGAAATTAGCTGTTGAGCTTACGATGTTCCCGAAATATAATTCAATAAACCTTTAAAGAGACAATTTGATTCAATTGTCCTTAACTTTTGAACACTTTCATTTCAATGAGTTGTCGATTACAGCCATAGAATACCAAGATCTGTTCAATATTTGTTAATTAAGATGACGAATCAAACTTGAGCCCACTGATTTACTATTATAAACCAGTGATACCAGTCAACCAACTTGCTATTGCTCATTTAGATGTCCAACTTTAATTTGAAACACTGAAGGTTTGCTAAGCACTCAGCAGATATTGCAAACCTTTCTATTACAAACTTGCTTACGAGGTAACACTTTCGCTTGATTGGCCACAAGTCGATTCAACCTTGTTGTATCATTTATCCTTTCAATCAATTCCTTGTTGCATTTCAGTCTTGAAACATGATCTATGAAGTCTGCTTACAAGTCTCAAATCACTATGTGACTCCAAGAGCTTTGATTTTGAATTGGTATGTTTAATAGAATCGAATAAACTTTAGCCAACATTCCATTCACGAAGATCTTCAAGATCGCGGAACGGAATTGAACCCGAGATGGTCTCTGCCTGAGCAAACTTCTTGACTAACATACATATAAGTGTAGCAAATGAAGCAGTGTCATTCTACTGCCTTCATAAGCGACAATTTTTTCCTTTAATTTACCTTGTAATAACTTGTATTGCACTCGCAATTTGAGCAATTGGCACAGTCAGATTTCGTTGAACTCAAGGATAATACACATGAACTTCGATTGAAAGCATCTTTCCTTATCGAGTAACACTAAAAATATGTTTAAAATGATCGCTCGATTCAAGCAAAAGACATTAACAAGACAATGAGACTCTTTGGAAGCTTGACAAAAGTTAAAGTAATCGATAGGCTGAATCGTTACCGTCAATAGTTTGACTCACAAATAGCAAAATGTTTACATTGCATAAATCATTAACCATTGAATGGAAAGTTGCAACATTTAAATGTAATCTTATTGTTCATGATTCAATATTAACGGTAAACTCTGAATGATTTGAAAGGGATTTGGAGAAGCGGATAAACTGAAATGTTTACGAGATTTTAAACCGTTTTCTCTCTCTTTTATTCGATTCTTTGTTTGTCTCGATAATGTTACAAAAGGATAAAGACTTTTCGTCCTCTTCTTTTGTTTCAGTTATTTTTAGAACTTTTTCCTTTCGCTTTGTCTTTGGTCTCGATTGAAGGCGATGGTTGATTGTTTCTGTTTGCCTGAAATCATCAGTTGAAATCAAGCAAACCACAGACAGGAAATTGACTGAGTAAAAAAGTGTGACGAAGATGAATAAAAATTCTGATAGCAAAATTTGATAACAGGAAAGAGCAAACAAATGGATTCATTATTATAATAATGTTTGGGTGAAAACGAGTTTATAATCATTTTTATCCCAAATTCAATGGAAAAAGATATTTCCTTTTTTCTCTTTTCTTCTCATCTCGTTCAATCTGACGGTAACAGTTGTTGTATTACATTAAAAGTACACGTTTACTTGCACTTTCCCAGAATTGATGGACCGTTAAATGAAAATTTAGGAACGTCAATTGTTTTCCAAGGTTCAGATTGACAGAGTTTCAAATAGTTTTTAGATGTTCATTTTTCTTTCTCAACAAAATTGTTTTACACAATCAATTTTAAGTTTCCAAAACAGATCAACTAAGAACTTGAAAGAAACATTTTTTAGAGGGAATCCATCGATCGAATCCACTCGTTAAAAACACGCGTTCACTCATATATTGAACTTTGATTAACTCGATAAAGTAGCGTTTCATCAATAAGTTTGACTTGTGACATGTAATAGCTATTGGTGATCGAAGTGGTTCACTTGGATTTCGCTGCTTTCTATCGCAGGATCAAATCGACGTCGATTCAAGAACGGCTATTCTCAAAGACTTGTTGAGCAAAGAGTCCGTGATGAAGAGGCAATTTGAAGCTAAAAAGAAATCTATTGAGTCGAAATCTTGATCTAACTTGGAAGTACAAGGGAAGGATTTAAAAAGATAAAGAGATCGAAGTAACGACAAGAGTAAATTCATTTTAATTTTTGAACACAGCGTAGGTGTTATGAGCATGATGAAGCTGTTCTTTCAGTCGAAAATTTGAAATATCTTTAAACTCAAAAAAGAAGAGAAAAATTGAACTTTTTTGCTGAATAATTATCAAGGGTTAAGAGTGGAAAGGTATCCTTAATAAAATGAAGTTCATTGAGGTGAACGAAAAGAAGACAAAATTGATTGATTATTTGCAACCGAAAACAGTTTAGTTTCAATTTTGCTCTAAATTAAAATTTAAATGAACTTCCGTTCTCTATCTATCAATTGAATAAGTCAAGAATGTTAAACTTGAAATTGCGAAGAAGAAAATAGCTGCAAGAGAAAAATTCAACAGCGAAAAGTTGAATCACTTTTTCATTCTGTAACTTCATATTTTGTATCCAAATTGATTAAACGCCTACAAATGTTTACGAACAACATGAAAATAAACGTCAACAATTCTCATATTGTTGTTGTACGAAGATGAAAAATTATCACTACAAAAGAATCGAAAGCATCATTGGAATAAGGTGAAAAAACATTATCATCATCATCATTATGTTCATCTTTTGAAGGAGAAAAAAATTCCATTTAAATTTTTCTAACTTTTTCATTCTCCTTACAAAAATGTCGATAACTTTTCATTGTCATTAAAGAATGAAAATATTTTGCAAAATTTTACTCAAAAAGGCAAAAACAAAACTCGAATTGTCAACTTTTCCAGATTCCGCGTAATCTGATGAGTTTGGGTATTGATTTAGAGGGAAAAAAGACTTTGATTAACTTTATTTTTTCGGAACAAAACATTCACCTTTCATAATAGAATAGGAACTTTTCATCACCTTGATAAAGGATAAGGATGATAATGATAATGATGAAGAGGATGACGACCAGAATGCAAGTCAAAGAGAAAGAAAAGAAGAAAACTGTCAAGAACTTTCAAGTTTTCTTGCAAGGTTTCTTTTCGAGTAAAAAACGAACTTTTTTGCGAACTTTTTGCTCATTTATTTTGTCATTCAACTTTTGAAGAAGATGAAAGATCTCATCTTGTCCTCATTATGATTACATCTTCATCGCCTAGACTTTCATCGTATCAAACAAATGAAGACCATTTTATCGTTCATTGCTAAACATGGGCGAATCGAATCGAACATTGGATTATGAACATTGGAAAATTGAATTAAGAAAAGGTTCTTGGTTCGAAAAGTATTCGTTTATTGTTTTGCCTTTCATATTTTACAAAGCTTTCAAAAACATTCAATTGAAGTGACTTTATTCAATGGTGAAGTAGAAATGGTTCAGCTTGGAATCACTTGCATTTTAAAGTTGCTTCAAGGATTACTTGATATGGAACAATCAACGATAAATTCATTCCATTGTTTGAAACAAAAGGATTTTGATTGATATGTTATTTAATTAGATGATGACGTTTTAAGTTTATTTCAATGTTTCAAATGGCGCTTCAATTATTATTTATTTTGACAATCAACTTGTAATTACTTTTCTGATTGACATTAAATTTGACCTCAAATTTACTTTTTCAAATCGTTTCTCGTCTTCTTCTTCATTCTTCCCTTGCTATTCACTCTGGTTTTGTCAACAGTGACCAATGAAGATGTAAAAGTGTAAGTCTTAATCAATTGGTATTAAACATCAACAAACTGATGATAATAATAGCCCTTTGCAACTGTCTTTATGTTGAAGGTAAAAGAACGGAAAATGTTGATCTAATCCAATAAAAATTGTTTCTTTTCTCAACTCAAAGCGAACCTTGTTTCAACCAGAAATAAATCTGGTTGACAATTGTGATCATTAGCTGACAATTGATTAGCTATTTGATTTTTGCTGCCAAAAGCAACAATAATAGCTTTTGTAAAACTAGACTTGATGGATAGAAGAAATGTTCAGATTAGAAGAGAAGAAAAATTTGAAATAAAAGTTCACATGTAAAGTGTTGCTACAAATGAATAACATTTATGTTTACTGCTTCCATTTTTACTATTAAATGTGCTCAAATGTTAATTATTAAGAAGCTAAATTATCCAATCCTTTTGGTGTAAAAAGCAACATTTAAAGGATGCAATAAAAATACTCATCTCTATTCACTTTGCATTAAACTATAAGAAAAGACTTTAAATCTCTTACAATTGTATTAATAATAATAATGCATTGATTTTTTTTCATATTGTATTATTGGCTTTTCAGGGAAGATTGAAATATTTGTATAAAATGGAATTTCTTTTCATTCAAAATGTAAACTTGATCAATGATTGTGTTGGAATGCTGATACTCTATTGAAATGGCGATCAATTTATTGATGTTGAACAGTTTGTTATTTGCTCAGAATGGCTCATTGATCGAAGTGAACCTTATTAATCTCAAGTACCAAGTTGGTTTTTTACCTTTCAATATTTACTTAAACAATGTTTTCCAAGTTTGTTACTGTCGCCATTGAGTACCATTAAATTTGATTATTACATTTAGCTTAACATTATCAAACTGAAAGCAGAGAAATAAGAAAGTTTGAAAATAATATTGCCCAGAATTGGACATGAAACAGTGATAAAAATAATGTTGCCTAGAAATGATATTAGTGAAGCAAAATTGTTCCCCTGAGGCTTTGCTTGTTATTCGATATGTTCAAAGTGAAACGAAAGAGAAAAAGATTATTGTTATTATTATTAAGGTTTTGGATTGAATATGTTGGAGCAGGCAAAGAAGGAGCGAAAGATGAATGATAATGAAGAAAAAATAATGATTAAACTGAAAGTTATCAAACAGATGTCGGAAATGAATGCTATATTTCCGTTGTGAAAGTAAGAAAAGAGATTGATAAAAATAACTCCCTGCAAGTTTCAATAGGTATTAATACATTGATAATGAGCAAATTGGACTCAATTCAAGGATCAAGTAAAGTAAAAGGATGAGAAGGATTTCAGTTGGTTTCATCAACAACTTTACTGTCTCATTGATTTATGATGATAAATTGCGATTCCTGCAAAATATTATTAATGTAATTATTTACATTACATCATTATTAGCTTTCATCTAGTCATTCTTGAAATCCAAATGAAAAAAGTTGCCAAAAGTATTAACAAATCAATAACCGATGTCACTGTTGATGCTAATCTTTTTGCGTAACATTAAACATTTCGCTTACTTTCTACCGAATTATTGTTTCTATTTCTCTTTGCAGCGTGAATCGCATTTCGTTATAAAATGTACAGATTGGCTGAAATACAAGGCTATTCAACTTCATTTACATTAACTTTAGTGCACTATCTCACGAACCAAACATGCTATATCGTTATTAAAGTGTGGTCATTTCAGAATCTTATTCTATGGTCATTGCGTGTAATTCGTTTATTCGCCTTCAAATGACTTTTAAGGTTATTTTCGAATGCCAACCATTTTTAATGCCGAAATATACTTTTCATAAAGAATCAATGTTTGTCGATCAGAAGTAACACAAGCTTCTTTAAAATCGGCTCGTTTGATTGGAGATACTCTGAGGTTGATATCAGCAGGCAAGTGGATGCTGTTGATTTATAAAAATTAGCACATGATATGAAAAGGCTGTACTTTACGAAAATGACCTTTTGAAGTCGTTTGAAGGTCAGATGAACGAATAAGAGTTTGATGACCTTGAAACGTTTCGATAATTATTCTTAAATTCTGCAAAAATGCTGCTGCAGCGTTTATCTTGATAGATGAATCCTTTAACTTTATTTAAAATACAGGGCATTTCAGCTATCTTTATCGATCTTAAACGGGCATAACTTGGATCAGAATTTTCAAGGCCAAAAAATCAATCACAGACCAAGTTATTTCCGTTTAACCTCGGTAAAGATAGCTGAAATGCCCTGTATAATTATTCATTTATTATGCACAGGGCTATGCAGCCTCATTTACTTTACGTTTCATGCGATATCTCACGAAGTAAGCATGCTAGGTAGGTATAAATGATGTGTAGTTTTTTCAGAATTGAAGAATCATTATCATAAAGTTTCAAGGCCATTAAATTGCCTTGTAAATTACAATCAGTTTGGACACAACTTTTCCTCTTCCAATTTAAACTTTACCATTGACACTGATATTTCCAAATTAATATGTCTTCTGTCAAGCTTTATTTACTATTTTTCAATGCAAATTGATGTTCAATTTCGTTCTGTCTCATTGAACATTGATTCTTTTTTCTCTTAAATCAGATAAATAGTAGATGAACAATCACCATCACTGAAAAGTCTAATCCAAGATGAGTTGTTATTAGTGATTACAATAATCATCACTGATAACAATTAAAAAAAACTTGCTTAACAATTAGGCAATTGGTGGGTATAAATTGCAAAGGTTATTCATTTATTTACCTCCAAACGACTTCTAATGGTCATTTTCGGCTAGCAAATAGCTATTAATGTTGCAATGTGATCGCTAGTAAGAAGCAAAAATTGTCAATCAAAAGTTACACAAGCTTATTTAAAATCGTTTCGTTTGACTGGAGATACTCTGAGGTTGATATCAGCAGGCAAGTGAATGCTGTTGATTTATAAAAATTAGCACATAATATGAAAAGGCTGCACTCTACGAAAATGACCTTTAAAAGTCATTTGAAGGTCAAATAAACATATGACCTTTAATGACCTTGAAATTTCGGAATAATTCTACTATACTAGATAGGTAGCCCTGCAAATAATAACGACCTAGTATCAAATATCGAACGAAACGTAAAGTAAATGGGGCAGAATAGCCCTATATAAAGTAGTTTAGATTGGTTTCAAGTTCTGTCTAGAAAATCAGGAATGAAATCATTCTTTATTTCACGGTGAACAGCTTTCCAGCTAAAATGATCAAATCTTGTAGACAGATAATTTGTACTCTGTATCTTGATAAGTCAATATTTTGTGGACAAAACTTATGGTTACTTGCATTTTCGGTGCCATTCTATTAGAAACATCATCATTTATGCTTTTATTACAATTTGCGTCTATTTCTGCTTCTCTCAATAAATAATGATACATCTGTAGTTATCCATCAAAGAATATTACATTATTTTTATTTAATAAATAAATATCTTATTATATTATTCACTGGGAGTAGAAAGGAAAAGTGCTTAACATTTCTCTTTCTTTTTCTGTCAGGTTTCCTTTTCTTGTTATCATCAACTTTTTTTCCTCACTTCATCTTTCGTTGCAAGTCAAGTTGTTGATTATTACTTTGTGTTAACGTTCATTAGTAGGTTCAACTTGACAAATCTTGAGTTTCACCCATTTTTATATCCTTTCAATTGCTTCACTTTCATTCTCACCAAACTTTTTCCATCATATCATTATCCTCATCTTTAACCCTTGTTAACAATGCTAATTACAATATGCATCAGTCAAGTTCATTTTTACCTTTACGAAAATGGATATCAATACCTTGAACTGCCAGAGCCAAGAAAGCATCAACTTTAAGTTTCCCATTTCAAGTGTTTTCCTCATCAAAATCATTCAAATGGTTAGAGAGTTTTCATCTGATAATCTGATAATCTTTTCATCAGTGTTCGTTTTAAAAGAAAACAGACTCAACATTTCATTAATGCCGCAACAATGAATTTGATAAGATTAATTGAAGGAGAAATTGATTAAGGTTGTATTAAATTGTTGATTAATTTGCTAAGTGAATGTTCATTTCACTGTCATAATTACATTAGACTTGATTCGTTATTTACAAGGATTCACATCGTTAGTTATGTAAGGCTTATGATCAGTTGAGAAAGTTGAACATTCGTTTTGAAGATTAAAGTATGTATCAATTTTCCTCTGAAGGTGAAAACAAATGTATCGACACCAGAAAGAGGCGAGTCGAGTTCCCACTGACTTGGCATTAACAGGTCATCATCACTGGTACAAGGAATAAACGAGTCTATCGAAGCTAATCACGACTCCTTACATTAGCAGTAAAAGTAAACCTCAATTTACTCGACTTGATTTGTCGATTTTCCTCGAGTTCACTCACAGTAATTAGAAGTTGGCGAGTTAATAGGGAATCTACTCAAGTGTTCATCACAAATGCTATTAACTCGCAATTTTCTAATTCAATTTTAATGGAACAATTGAAATATGGAATAATATTTTCAGGGAAAACAAGAAAACATTTTTCTTTCGTAATTTTGTTATTTTTTGCAACTCTTTTCGTATTTCGAATGTTTCTCCACTCGATTGCTTTCAATTCAGAAAATCATGATTTGTTCATTTTTTCACGAAAAATCACATGAAGCATACTCACTGTTTTCAGTTTTCTTCTCATTCAATTCAATGAACACCGATATAATCTTTGAAAAGTTATCAATATTATTGGCAAAGCAAGTTTCAGCTGGGAAAATCTGTTTGTCAACAGATTTTCTCGTTCAATTTCAATGAGTAACTTTTCATTTTCACCATGATTCATGCAAGTGAATATCGTGAAACTCGATTCTTTTTTCGACCTTTTCCTTCTTTATCATAATCTTTAAATGTTTATAAATTACTTTACTCATTGAAATGGACAATGAAGAAAGAGATAAAATCAGCGTTTCAATTTTGACAGAAAGTTAATTCAAAGGCGATTCAATTTGAATACAAAATTCAATTGAACCTTTCAATTAACGATCGAGTCAATTGTTTGAATGAAAAGTAAATCGTTGAACCAGATAGACGAGTTTCACTTTCATGCTTAAAATATCATTTTGAATGTAACATTTGAATAATCGCTTAACTTCGATTTGAAAATCGATTAACACTTTTTTTTCTTCTCTTTGTTAACCTGAATTTACAGAATTTAGAATTCATGGTTTTTGTTTTGACAGCAATTTTCATCAGCATATGCATCAATACCTGAATCGAATTTGAGAGAAAGAAAAGTTTATCTGTTTATTCAATTTCCACCTTATTTCATCAGTCTGATAGTTTCAACTCGTTCGATAAATGATTAATTTGACTTTATAAAATGGAATTGAAAGTTTGACTTGTACAGTGAAAAGGGAAACTGTTTATCCTGTTTGAATGAAAGGCCTCAGGGTGAAGTCAGAGGTGAACAGAGAAAGCACAGTGAATCAATCAGATGATGGGAGAAAGAAAAGTTCTGATGAACATGAGACGGTAAAAAGAAGAATCGAAATGTTGAATGTTTTGTTGTTGGACTGATAGGTAAGAATGGAAACAGAAAATTGTTTCAACTTTCAAACGTCTATTCAATCATTTAGTTCATTATATTTCTTTTTTTCTCCGGTTGTTCTCCACTCTACTCAGGTTTCTGACTTTACTTATCAAATTGTTCAGTAGATTAGGTGACAATGAAATGCGTTAAATTTAAAACGATGAGTTTATTGGTTTCACAACTCTTTGGGTAAACATTGAAATATGATTATTTGCTTTTCCCTTGGTAAACTTTGTCATTTGAGGAAAATTAAAAATTAATCTTAAGACTTGAAATTGAATTGAAATCAGTACACCAGGTTGAATTTGGTTCAATAAACTCTTTACTCTTATTAGGCATTATTGCGATACTACTTTGAAATGATAATCCTGAATCATGAGATCATAAATTGGCAATTCCAATCGTAAAAGGAGTAAAATATCAAGTTATTTTTGAAAAGATGTATTTCTAGATTTGTCTTTGGAAGTCACTTCAAAGATAGTCACTTAAGCTCTTCAAAAATCCAAAAAATCATGTTGACATCGTTGCTCACAGCAGCGTGCCATTAAATATTTGCGATCAGATGGGTTTCGTTAGATGCAAAACATGAACGCGAATTTTCCAGAAATAAGCGCCAAATCAGAACGACTTGCCTAGATTCATTACTCAACAGAATCAACAATCATAACTGGCACCAAAGAGCAAATGGATGGTGCTCTTGACAAATTATCACAAACAGCTCAGATGGTTATACAAAAATGAAAACACTCATAATTCAGCTCTGAGATGCTTCGGAAACATCAATCTCTAATTGTAAGGCGTCTACTCAAAACTTGCCTCATTCGCAGTTTGTAATTAACAGTTGTTCCCTCAGCTTTTCCCTCTAATTTTCTATTCCTTTCTTTCTAAACAGTGTTTAAGCAGGCAAGCTAGCCAATTAATTCATGTGTTATTTCATCTTTAAGTGTATTAATTACTATTTAATTTTGCTTTCCATTGCTTCTAAACAGTTCGCCTAAATTGTGCCATTAAAAGGGCTTCTCATTAAATATTGAATTGTAGTTAATCTATGTGTTCAACCATCACTTTGTGATGCTCCATAACCTCAACCTAAGGTAAGGCATTTTGCTGCTCATTGGCTGCTGTAGTGTGCGAACACGGAAAACATCCGTTTAAACATTGATTTATTTCGAGTTTGATTGTACATCGATCATTATATGAATTTTCAATCTAATTTTGCACAAGTTTGGCCAACAAAATCATTCTCAATTATGTAGTTGTTAATAAAGAAATTGATAATCACCTTTGATTGAACAACCAGATTCATTGCCATGAAAATGATTTCACGCAAATAACCATGCAAATAGCAATCCGATTAATTTGAGTAAACAAGATTTTACATGATAAAGGAACACGCTTCCATTATGAATAAACATTAACTCATCTATTCATTGTTTTTTATTCAAGATAATTGTGCATAAAATTGCATAATAATGACAATTAGCATGAGAAAAGTATCATCACACTGATTAACAAGAAAGCAAGAATTACCCAAACTATTTGCACAGAAAATGATTCATCAAGTTTTGTTTCTTTCGCAAAATGGAAAAACAATGTTAACAATTGGCAAAAAAAGGGATTCGAATGAAAATTGAATAAAAAAATAATTCTAAAGTTATCCTCAGTTTACATGGAGAAACGCAGGAATTTGCTTCTTTCAAAATGTGATACTTTTACTCATTATCATCATCAGCTTTCCTTGTTCAGTTGACAATTGTTAAAGAGCTAAAGAGTTATCACGATATTTTTATATCTTAAAAAGATGAGGTTGCTGATGATGATGGAAACATGAAATGATAAATGAATCTTGGTTCAGTTGAGATAATAAAGAAAAAGGTTATCAAATATCTGAGTTGCAAGTTGCTTTCTCTTCCTTTTCTCATTGAGAAGTATCGAGATTGTAGACTTTATACAAGAAAAGTAATGCAACTTTTTTTCTTCTCTTTTTTTTCCTTCCAATTTTGATGATCTCGGCAAATGGTTAAACCAAATAGAGCGACTAATTCAGAGCCAGAATTATGAGGTAATCGAAAATATGGGTTGAAGATGATGAGGAATAAAGTGAATTAATAGTAAAAGATAGCTTCACACTAATCATCATCATCATTGAAAGAAGATTGTGAACAAAAATCTCCAGTGAATCAATGAAGATGATGATAATTCCAGTTCAATGTTGTGCTTTGATAAACAGTTAAAGCACACATTACATTTAAGATGAAAAGGAAACTGAAAATTGAGGATTAAAATTTTTCCTTTTGCTTCATTCGTTATCAATTATCGCGCTTCAATTTTCACCAAAATAATCATCTCATGATAATCAGGGTCAAGCAGACATGATGCACTTGAAATGGTCTTGGCTCAAGTTGATAATCAACTCGAATGGCCTTTTAATCGAAGCACTTTGATTCCCTCGAGTTTGAATGGAGTCAGTGGATCAACCACAGTTTGTGATTAAACTTGTGCAGAGACACTTGAAGAACCACAATTGTGCCACTTTTTTTGCACAAAAATCAAACACGATCAACTGCAAGATTTATTTTTGCATAATTTTCTAGGAAATTGTTGGATAGATTTAATCGAAACTCTGAACATTAACAGTTGATAAATATGAATAATGTATACTCGTTGCATAAATGATCACTCAACTGATTAAATTTCCAAGTTAATCATCTTTAGATGTTAATGGTTCAACTACTAAATTATTGTTTCACTTTTCTTGTTCCTTTCATTTTCTTATTTGATTAATGAGATAAAGTTCATCATTCAGTTGAACAGTTATTGATATATAATTGTGGGGTCATGCTGATGATGATAGTAATAGATTTGGGTAAAAAGAAGAAACAATTCTATTTGCTTTTTTCTTTTTTCTCTTTTTCCTTTATTCTGCCGCCGCTTATATCAATCATAATGTTAATGTTCACCTGAACACTATTCATTCCAGTAATATTAGACTCATTTAATATAATTATTATTTGGTGAAACTTCATCAGCAATGAATGCTGCCATATCAGTCACCATTTGCATATTTCATTTGACCAGTATTCATCAACATCAATTAACTTTGATAAACAATTTTTTCTTTTCTTTTTTTTCTCATTGATTTCAATCTATTTTTTCATTTCTCAATAACAATCAACGCCAAAAGTCGTAACTAAAAGCGTGGATTGAATCTTAATCATTGATACTATTAGACAGAAGAAAGTTTCATCTTTCAACAATCAATCAAAATACATTGAAATGAATTCCATTTTATCGATTGACTGTCAACCCAAACACGAAATGATAAAACTAATTGTATTTTGATTCATTTATGTTATTACTGGGAAAGGCTGTCCAGTTTTAATGAGGAAAATGTTATTCAAAATGGTTTCGTTTAAGAATTTTTGTATTCTTTTGCAGAGTTTCGTCGAGTTTCATTGTAAAACTTTGAGTTCCAAGTATTGCTGAAGTCGCTAAGCTCATAGAAGTCGACGTCTCATCACGTCTTCACTCACAACGTTGTTGAATGTTTTCTTTTGAAACGAACGTCAATCAGTCGAGAAACTGAGACTTCGTTGCCAACCTGTCTTGACGCTCAGAGTTGCTCGAGTATTTCTAGAGTTTTTAATATCATCACGGTTATCTGGTTCAATCGATTTACTTGTGACTTGACCTTTTTACTTCGATTAACTTTAGATTGTTTTTCTCACGAGACTGAGATATTCGTTTGATTATTGTTATTTCTTTCAGGTTTATGGTTACATGAAGTTGGATTGCAAGTCAAAAATAGAAAACAGAAAGAGTTAACTGGTTTTGATGAATAACATCGGAAATATGGTGAAACAGTAAACGAGAAAGTACAACATGATGTAAGGTGAACCTGTGAAACTATCGGTAGAATGAATGGAATTGGTGAGAAAAGGGAAAATCTGTTTACCCTGGAAAATGGAATGAGGTAAGAAGATGATAAGGGATAAAATATGCCGATAAAGATGGAAATTGTGAGTGAGAAGGAAGATAATTCTTGATGGAGTAGCTTAGCCTTCTTTACTTGAGAATTTGCTTTTTGCTATACTTTTCTTTTTACTGTTTCCCAAGCCAAAGACATTTTCACAGAAGCTTTTAGCATACACTGAATCATGATAATAGTTCAAGCAAGTTTCATGTAACCAGGGAAATGTGAGAAAATCTGAAATCCAAAGAGAAAAAAAGCAAGATAAAGAAAGAAAGAAAAATTTATATCCCAAGAATTTCTTTCGTCCATCATGGTGTTTGACAGTTTCTCTCCTCCCAAAGGTGTTGTCTTGTGTTACTAAAGGATAAAGACTGGAAACCTTCCAACAGATTATTTACTAGAAAACATCTAATAAACTTTTTTCCTCCTTCTTTTACTCGATTCTCCATGGAAACCAAAAAGCACCCGAAAAGTTGAGACTTGAGGTTCGCTTTCAGCAAGTCATCATGATGACGATGCACATGAGTTTGGACAGTAGAATTGATTTGTTGGAGAAAATTTCTTTCAAAGTAATATTCTTTGTCGTACAAGGTTTAATGAAACAAGTGATAAATTTTCACTCCCTGTTGATATAACAGGGAGTGAAAATAAATTGATAGAATAATGAAGATTCTCGCCTCGAAAATTCGTCGCAAGCCAATTTCCAAGTAATTTTCCGGAATTTAATTTCTCTTTTCGATCAAATTAACTTATTGCAAGAATGGAATTTGAGTCAATTTTCTTGAACTTTGCAAATTAGCAGCTCATTCCCAGTGATTTAAGTTGTAAAACTTGGAAAATTGTTCTGCCGAATATTTGAATTTTTCTTTGCAACTCATGGCTGCTTTAATCGACTAATTGTTGAAAGGCAGCTAATTATCATGACATTAGGTAATCAACAAGGAACGACAATTTTCTTAATCAAACTGAACATTTCCCCTGATAATTGGATGTTGATGGTGAAAGATATAAAAAAAGAAGAGATTCACCTTTAAACTTTCAAGATTCATAATGATAATGTTAATGGCAAGAGGTTGACAAAAGATGAGACAAGATAAGCGCTTGGTTGATGAAGGTAAAGACTGGGAATGAAGGGAAGCAAAAGTTGAGCATGAAATGAACAGAATGAAAATTCGCAGTTTACTCTTCTTGTTGGGCTGTTTAGAGAAGAAAAAACAGTTCTAATCTCGACTCCCATGGGCTGAGTGGTTTAATTGGAAAGAAAAGGTTGAGTCTTTAAACATTGTCATTACTTGGAAGCATGAGTATGATGAATCATGTTGAAGACGCAGCCAAAGTCGCCAGTTGATGAAAACTATTGTAATCACTCGTTGCTATTATCATTATAATTGTGATCAAGGTTGAAATTGTAATCCTTTTTAAATTGATGTTTGTTCAGGAGAAGAATAAGGATTTATCTTTATGAACTGAACAGATGAAAAGCGAACGAAAATTGAAAGAAAATTCGTTATTATTGTTGATATTGTTTACAATTTAATTCAATAAAGAGTTTATTGAAATTTATCATCATCATTATACAACGTTTACTTCTTTATCTTCGTCTTTGAACAGTTTCTTTCGTTAACTTTTCGATTGTTGATTATTTCTTCGCAAGATGATATTCTTTCTGTTGTCTGATCACACTTTACCGATGATTATGATGATCATGAGAACAATTTTTCGTCTTTAACTCATCAAATGATGCTCATGATGATGATGATGATGATAGTTTTTGGCCAATTTTTCCACTCTTTCGTTGAGATATTTTGCTTTTTCGAGGTTTTTTACTTCACAAAACCAACTTGTGAGTCAAAAGAATCAATCATCTGAAAGAAACATGATGATGCTGGTAAAAATGAGCAAAATAATGATGATGGTGTTAGTGTTGATATGATGAAGGTAATGATGATGATGATGATAGTGATAGTGATATTATTGTAATAAATTTTCTACTTCAATTGAGTTTAAAAGTTTATTCAATTTAGTAAGCAAACATTATCAAAGTTCAATTGAAACCATCAGCTTATATTGGTCAAAGTGGATCCAAAGCTTTTCCAACCAATAATAATCTTTCAATGTAATTCTAATTGTAAATATAAATGCTAATAACGGCAAAGTAATTGATTATTGTTTATTTTGCTCTTTAGTTTTCCAGACAAAATGCTCTCATCAGATTCTGCCAAGTTTCAAGTTTTCATTAAGAATCAACTCGAAACTCATTCCATGTACCATCGAGTTGGAAAAGGACGAAAATTGATTTTATTCTCATGTTTCCAAATTCAAATTCAACTCGAGGTGAGCTGAAATTTACTTCATGTTTTATCAAACTGACTTTACTTCAAAAAATGTACGAAAATTCGAGTTGTTCACCAAGAAATATAAGAAAAATGTTTTTCGAAATCACAGTCATTCTAGTTCTTATTGGCTTTAGATTAGCTTTTCAATAAGTTCGCACATTGCGTCGTAAACTTTAGATTTTTCATCGAAATTTCGCAACATAAAGTTAAGTAAATATGAGTCGAAGCGAAAAACTATTCAACTTTCAGTTCGAAGTGGTAAACGATGAACCGAAACTTTTAGCAATCATTTCGCTTCAACAGAAAAGCATACAATTGCAAAAAACAGTTCGAGATCACAGAACTTTTATCTAAATTTTGAAACGTAAAGTTACTTCGAATGTAAATACGAATGTAAATAGATGATATAAATCGAAGCAAATTTTTTCGCTAAAACGCTTTTAAATAGTGAAAAATGAATTGAAATTTCGCTTGAAAAGAAAAGCAGAAAAATTACAAAAAGTCGCAAAACTTTCAAAAAGTTAAAGTCAAGGTTTTTTAATTGAAATGTAAATTGTAATTCGATGGAAAAGGCTTTTCACTTTTTACGAGTAAATAAAGTTTTGCATCGAAAATGAATATCATGCTTTACAGCTGAAGAATCAACCTGATTCAGAAGGAATAAACTATTTTATTGATGATTCAACAAAATATGTTTTCGAAGTTGAAAGAAAAGTTGGACCAAAAAAAGAAACAAACGACATTAGCAATGCTCTCAATCCTGATGGGAAAGAAAAGGTTGAAATGTGAAAGCTCTCAAGAAATCAAAATGCTGGTAAAAATGAGTCGTTCTGATCAACTCATGTTCCACTCCATGGAAAATGAAATTTCCTTTGGAAACAAATTTTTTCTTTTGTATATCTTTGACGAGTTTTAAAGGTTTCAAGTTTCAACTGAATATGAAGACGAGGAGATGCAGCTAAATTCATCATGAACAGAAAAGTTGCAATTTAAATGACAACTTTTGACAAAAGGAATTGAGTTCGCAAATTGATGGAAAACTGAATTTTCATGAAAACTTGATTAAACAAATGTGTAATCAATCAAAAAATAATCTTATTGTTACAAATTTGAAAACTCTTTTCCTTCTCTTTTCATCATTTCCAGCCTTGTTGAACCTTATAGATGAACCCATCAAGTTTGATTGGAAGGAGAAGCAAAAAATCTCAATCCTTGATAAACTCTCTGGGAACATGAATTAGATTAACATTCAGTAAAGAATTGATGTTTGAATGATCATTAAGACCAAGACTTCTGAATAGTAATCTGTCTTCAAGTTTACCTCTTGATTCAAAGTTAACTTGAAATGATCATTATCACCATGAACACATGTTCAACCTCTCCAATCAGTTTCATTTATCTTCTTTCTCATCTTTACTTCCATTAATTATTCTCTTCATCTTTTAATTATTTTCTCTTAAACCATTAATTCTCATTCATCTTGTTCCTCATCCTGTGAGTGCCCGTTGGGATGTGCAAGAGATAATAAAGGATCACGAAGTGACGCTTAAACACCTACAATAATCACAATTTGATACACTGTATAGCATTAAGATCAACATTGATTGTCATATTTTTTCAATTTCAATGTGATTTAGCATTCTGAAACTGTTAATTGTCTCACTAAGGATTCTATTGGACAATGTAGGAACAATTAGATTTTTGCTAATCCTAATTTTAGCATAACATCTGAAAAGCAGCAAATTTTTGTTTGAAAATGGTTTATCTTCAGCTGTGCAGCAGTTTCAGCAGTAGATATTAAAATATCAGGCAAATGTTTCTGACCATTTCACAATCGTAATATTACTAATGATTAAAAAACAATCAGTAATGAACTTGTATTTGTAGCACTTTATTTGCACAATTTTTGAGCGCTCTGCTAATGAAAATTAAACGTTATTATAACAATTAAAGATGATTCAACATAATTCAATTTGACTTGCTTACTTGAATACTGTTGAAAGGAAAGGAAAAGAAATAGAAAACAAGAGGGAAAAAGTTAAGGGAACAACTGCTAATTACAGACTGTTAACAAGAGACTGAGTTGACCGATTACAATCTTTCCTGTTGAACATTTTTCTGGAAACATTTTATCGTTTCTTCTTCTTCTTCCTTTACACATTTTTGTGGTTCCTTCAAATCTCGTCTTATTCCTTAATCCACCTCAAGTTTAAAGAACAAAACTTTTCTGTTTTTCTAGAAAAGTCAAGATGAAAAAGGAAGATAAAAAAAGGATAAATAATGTCAACTCTTTTCTGCTTCTATTCATTATTTCAGTAAAAAAAACAAATTTGCTTTTCTTGCAAATCTTTTGTTGTGACTTGAATTCATTTGAATTCAGAGTCAATCTTTTTTGCAACTTAGCTGATTAACATTGTTCAACATTTAAAAAGTTTTTCTTCTTCTCATCAACTTTATCAAGTTGTGATGCAATTTGCTCAATCATGTACTCATGTGGGTGATCAGGATTTGACGGTCAATAATCTAAATGTTTAACAATCTTTCATTGCACATAAAATGGTCGAATTGTTAACCTTGAAAAGTTTATTTTAATTATGAAAATATTTACTGTTTGCTCAGTAATGAACTGTACCAGTCAAATGGATACTAAACGGTTCTCATGTTTGCAATCAACATCTTTGATATTTACAGGCGGTTCTTACTGACAGAACAATTTTCCTTCAAACGATACATTAAACGCATTTGAAAGCCTTAAATTATCAATGGAAAAACTCGTTGAAAAGCTACGAAACTAGACAAAACAAATTTTGAGTTAAAATTGTGGCAACGGAAAGGGTTCCAAACAAACTTTACAACAATTATGGGCTTGATTTAAGCACAGCGACAAAGGTTTATGGTTTATTGTTGGATTATTAGCAAGAGCAGAAACTGAATTTATGTTACTAAAAGGCACCAAGTCTCACCACTCAACTTGAAAGTTATAGTCGATGCTCTCTTTATTCATTCAAATATCACACATTCATCAAAATAATTTTTACTCATCACAAGACTTTAGCATTTTGTTTTACTCATTTGGAATCGCCCTGGAACCTAAGTCTTATATAAGCTCTGAATGGAGCTGCCATGGATCAACCCAATGCCAGCTTACAGCTCTCAGTACAATTCTGTTTTGACCACTACAGTTTGATGCCTGTACTGTACAGATGAACTTAACTTGACTCAACAATAATGATGAAAATGGTCGAAACCAGAAATGTATCGAAATTGATTAACAATAAACTTTTACAGTTGCGAAAAAAACATAGAAACCAATTTTAATTGAGTGAATGCGAAATTGCAACCTCGCAAATAACTTTCAATCCAAACGAAAGGTAAAAAAGAGAAAATAAAAAATTCTCACCTTTCTTGCAAATCTTTTGTTGTGACTTGAATTCATTTGAATCAGATTCAATCTTTTTTGAAACTTTACTGATTAATCTACATTAATTTCATCACATTCATTCGCTTCATTTCCACCAAATTATCTGAATTCGTATCAAAATCACTGAGTTAACGGAACAGATTTATGTTCAGAATGATGCAATTTCCGAATTCGTTTAACAAAAATGAAGAAGTTTATCAAACTTGACGAAGTCATCAAATATTAGAGAAGAACATGATTCTAAAACTTTAGTTCAAATCTTTAGATTACAAAATTTCTTTTTTACAAATCGAAAGGAAAATTGTACATTTCGATTACACGTAATCGAAATGAGACACTAAATTAAAATAGGATATTAAATTTCAGTTTTATCAATCGAAACCAAAGCAATCCTGGCTTCTTCCAACGAAAATTCTATTTGAAGTTCAACGAAATGGCATAAAAGAATATTAGAAAAGAACGAGATTCTGAATTATTTCCAAATTTCATCCCTTTAGATTCTATGGATCGAATTGGTAAAGAAAAAAAGAACAGAATCTCAAACTTTTCTAATTGTTTGAAAACTCAATTTTAATCGTTTTGGCCATTTTCGCACATTGCTTTACGGCTCAACACAAAAAAAATTCATCATTTCATGGAGAAAGTGGTTTGAAAAGCATTTGTAAAAGGTTGCTTCGAGCTAATAATAGAAAAACAAAAATGATGAACTTCTGGTTGATTCCATTGAATAGTCATTCAACTATTTCTGATCAATTGAATGGACCAAAATGCTGAATCAAAAAAGTGTAATTAATGTTGATAAAGATAGAACTGAATTCATGGGAAAATGATGATCGAGCAAAAAGTGAAATCATTTGAAAGCTCATTTAATTGAAAGGGTAAAGAGAAAGGCTGAAAATGGAAGCAAAATGGTTAATAATCAGATGAGCACATATTAAAAGCCATTAGAGGCACAAGACAGCGACAACTTAGTTTCACTTTCCGCATTCACTCTTTATCACCATTAATTTGTAATTTAATTGTTTATCCCATTGTATTAATCAGTAAAACTATTAAAAGAGTTAAATCTTTTTCCCTAAATAATGCGAATTAAACGGCAAAAAACAAAAAGGTTTCATTCGCCTTCTTCTGTTTACATTTATATCTTCATTCAACTTTTGCAAATGCAATTAATTTGAAGGTTGCAAACAAAATGAGCCGAAGATGAAAGCAAAAGTTGATTGTATTGTTAATCTGATTTCCAGGGGAGTAATTAGTTTCCATTTCAGGCAAAAATCCATCAAATTCTCATCAACACTGATTCCATTTGGTTTCTCTTTTCCATTTTCATTCTGATTCTTAAATGAAAACCTTTACTCATCTCTCTTCACCTTTTGTTTTTCCAGTCGATTATGAAAATTAAAACAAACATTGTTGAACAAGGTTAAAGCTCAACAGCGAAAAGGTCTGAAAAGTGTTCTCTTTGACAAACTCAATAATAATGATAATCAGACTGTTCAACATTCTCGAAGGGATTTTTCAACCTTTCAAAGGTTATTATCTGTTTACTTTCAAGTTCATACATCAATTGATGTTGAATCAATTAACTTTATTATTGGAAGGTTAGTGAGAAAATGTTGGTTGATTGATTGAAACCTTTTAATGGCAAATCAATACCAACATTGATTTCAGGATAAAATGGAATCAGGTTAAATATTCAACTCTGATTTACTTTTAATTAACGGATAGCAAAAGAGATTGATTAAGGATTGATCAACATGGAATGATGAGAATGCAAGAAAAGGTAAAATGTTGAAATAAATGAAAAAGTAAATTCGCAATCATAAATAGATCAGATTAAGGTTAAAGGTCTTTTTGATGTACTAAAGAGTAAATAAGCAAAATAGAAACGTTACTAAGACTGATGAGTTTCTAATTGGAGAATAACGATTCAAGTTTCCAGAAGTTCAGAACAGCTTTGCAATAAACATTCTGTAAACAAAATCGCAAGCAAAAAGTCTGACAAACATTTCTTCGAATGCCAATAAAGTATCCATAAATACTGATTTTTACATCGAAACACTGATGAATCGAAGGGAATTACGATAAGAATTTCGAATTTTAATATGATCTTGAAGTTTAATAATATTTCTTTTCGATTTCAACTTTTCTCATCAAATTCTTAGCTAACATTTCGTCTGTTACTTTCTTAAAAGCGATGAACACGTAAACTCGGTGATGATTCTCAAGAGTAAAATGTTTCTTTTTATGGTATTGGTGATGATAGAATGGAATAATGTTCATGAGATGAAATTTTTGAACAATATTTTTATCCTCTTTTTGTCTGTTAATCAGCCAAATGAAGTAAAACTTTAGCAGCTACGAACATCACGAACTTTTTTTCTCCCTTCATTTTCTTGTTTTCGTTTTTCTTTTCAACATTTTCTAATAATAAGGCATTTGAAGGTGAAATGAATATCAACAGGGAATCCAAGTTAGCAAACCTTTTCTCTTGCCTTTCTTGTTCCAAAGATATTCCAAGTAAACATTCATGTACTGCTGATGCTATTGAGCTTGTGAACATAAAAATAAGAAGTAAACTTTAAACATGATAAGCTGCAAGTGAATCCACAGTTGACAATCAAATATTTTTGTGACTCGTCTTTTCACATGGAAACCAGTAAAGTCAATTTACGTGATTCATATAATGTTTTATGACATTTACAAGTTTGTCAGAGCTGGCAAGGCATTTCAGGATAAAATCGAGAGAACAAAATTCACGAATGAAAAACAATTGCAATGATCATAATGAAAGTTGATATCAAATGTGACTTTGTTCGTGCTTTCAAAGCAAAATGGTTTAACATAATCAAAGAGTCGTTAATTGCGTGACAATCTTCCTCTAATTACATTCATTATTTTACCCTTTTCCAGCAATATAAAGTTGCTAACTAATTCTGGCTTCAAGAATGCCAACATTTCTCTTCTTCCATTGAGATTTTACCAAATCTAATTGATCAACTGTTCGAGTGAATATCTTTACGCAAAATTTGCTTCAAAAAATTAGGTTTTCCTGAATAATTCAATGAAAGCAATTATTTCATGCTAACCTTTTATGACAATTTTCACTCAACTTTGCTCGGCAATAGCTTATTCTTAATGTTGACACTGACACTGAATGAAAAACACTCTCAGCTTATGTTTGCAATTCTTAGCTTCAAAAGCCTCAGAAATACGATGTTAACCAAATTGAGCTTTACTCTGGAAAATTCGCAATATTCACAAGTTGAAATGCGGAAAAGAGTCGATAAACAAGTCTAATGATCAATGATCCCTTGCTTCAATATCTCTAATAGCTCGATACCATTAACCACACTAATACCGATATATGGTTGAAGTATTTTAAGAATACGAAAGATTCCAATTATCGCACACGATTGAAGTTAACAGTTGATCTCTGATCACAAGTACTTTAATCGATAACAGTCTAGACAAGAGCGACAGCAACAGCCTCAAAGACGCTGTAAATTCCAGTTGATTATTCCATAACAATATTTCTATTGTTCTATTTGTTAACATGTTTTCGCACGGCATTGCATGTTTCAATAGACAAATTGAATAGCAAACAGCTCCAGAATCAGCGTTATGTAATGTCTCTCCGTGTTGTTCATGTTATTTTCAGTGTTTCATTCTAGTAAATTATAGCAAATTTAAAAGATGGTCTTGATTTGATGCTGATTCAAGGTCTTGTTAGTTATGAATAACTAGACACACTTTGATCAAAAATCACGATTACAAAATGAATGATCATTTACGAATCTTGAAGGAAATGTAAATAAGAATTTTGAACAAAAAACAAGACGCAAGTATTTAAAATCAGCTTCGGCAACCGACCTGGTTCTAGAGTAAATACAGTACGAGTCGCATCATACAGCAGCGAAACATTTCTTTTCGTATTTCGTTATTGGCTAATCATTGACTTGATTTTTATTTAATTTAAATTCAGCGAATTCGTTAGTCAATTTTATAAAATGTGATTCTATGAAGGGTTGGATTCTTTAGATTCACCTTGATAAACTGAGCATGAAATTAGCTCATTCATCTTGTTTCACCTTTTAATAATCATTTTGTTATCCATTTTAATGATGCACATTATCATTACTATTATTATTTCATCAGTTTTTAAAGAATGAAAAAGATGGAAAATGTTCTTTTAATGATGTTTTCAATATTGTTCATCTTCACTTGAAATTGAATGGAAACCAGCATTTCCATGAAATTAATAACATCAAGAGAAGCAAAAAGTTGATATTAATTTACTTGAGATAAATTTTCATCGCGTTAAACAGTGAACATTGAATGAAAGTAAAGTTTCATTCCATTCGATAATAATGTTGAAGACAAAACAATTTATTCATAATCATGAACAGCATCATGTCGAGCAAACTCGATTATCGATTTATCAATTATTCAAATTGAACTTGAGTTAACATTGAACATTAATTTACAGTGAATGTGGACAAGTTGTCCAGGAATGAAATTTGATTCGATTCGAGCTAAAGCAATTTCTGGTTAAACATTTGGTTCCATCCACGACTGAGTCACTCCAAGTTATTAATAACTTTCAAATACAAAGTTCAAGTCTCGACAACAACTGTTAAACACTGGAAAGGCATAAGTTCCATGTTATCTGAATCATCATCACCATCTTAAAGATGTAATTGAGAAAGCGAAATTTAATAAAGGAAACTCTTTGCTCATGAAATTCTGTCTTTTTTTCCTTCTCCTGTTCAGACAAAAAATGATATTCCACCAGTTTCATGAGCATCGTCATTATCATCTTAGTTTGAGTTTTTTCTTCTTCTCTCTTCAGAATTCAAGAAACATTATCTTTATTGCACACTTACAAGGTAAAAGTAAAGTCTTGAAACAATCAATAACAAAATAATGATGAAAAATATCGTTAGAGCAGAAGCAGAGAAATATCGACGAGAATCGCAACTTGAACCTTTTACTAAATCATAATTTAAAGTAACCTTTGTTAGACACTTTTACCTTCAATCGAATCAATCGCTTGACCAGTAGCCTTTCGAGGAGAACAGTTCAACATTTTAGCGAAATCTCTTTATAAGCTGTCGGGCGATAGGTTGAGTTAGGATACAGTTCAAGTTTTTTGCATCTGAATAATTCATTCACTGAAATCTGATCCACACTCAACATTCAGCGCTAATCGTAATTCGGCACAATTTTGATATTTTCTTGTTTGGAAAACGAAAGTTTCGAAGTTGCAGCAATTTATAATTGAAGGCGCAGATCAAGTCAATCATCAGATCAGGAGAAAAGTCAAATTTTTGAAATTTCACCGAAAAAAAGATGGTAAATTTTAATGATCGAACGTGCTCGAATGGCGAAGAAATTGATTTTGGAAATTGAAAATTCTTTTCTCTTTTTGTCCAATTCTGAAGCAAATTTGGCTCATGAATCGTTTCACTTGATTTGTACATTTATGCGCAATGATATTCAAGTGAATTGAATAAATATGCAAATCTTATTTAGCAAAATATCAATTTGAGTTTTTGTCCAGTTTAATGATGAAAAGAACAAAAAACTTTGAAAGAAAAAAAAGAATGAAAAATGGCAGGAAAACAAAGGCAAACAGGGGAAAAATGCTGTCACTTGAAGAATCAGAAGTGATAAGAGATGTTCGAGTTGAAAAGTTCCGTTTCATTTCATCATATTCAACTTTACCTATTTATTAGAAATCAATTTATTCTGAAATAATCAGTCAAGAAAAACGTTTCCAACTAATACTTCAAGAATCGAGTAAAATGGTGAAAAAAAGGTTGCCTTTTCATTCTTATTCTTGTTTGTATAAAAATTCTGGGAAACAAGAAATGTTTTCCTTTCTCTTCAGGAAATGGCAACTTATTTTCAGCAGAAAATTTCTTTTCTTTCATTTTACATTCACTTTTACATTTCCATCTTCCTTCAACAATCTTCATCTCTATGCTTCTGGTGGGAGTGAAAATTATCACCAAAAGATTATCGCAAAACAGATGATATTTAAAATTTGAAGTTGACTGAATTTCGAATGTGATATTGAATTGAATCAATTTGGACAGATTTACGGGGAAACGAGGAGCACAGTCAAGTGAACAAATTGTCAACTTGAATAATTGAATCATTGAGTCTATTCAATAGTCGACTAAATGTGCATGACGTTTCACTGGCCACTTATGGGAATGTCAAATCTCAAAGATAATTAATTCAAAAATCATTGTTGTGAAAAGAAATTGTTTATTCTTTTGAGCCGAAACTCAGCTTGTGACATGAAAAGAGGAAAATGTTGCTAATAAATTAAACTGCGAATATGAACAGTTGCATGAAAATTTACATTTCAAGTGCCTTACCTTTTATTCAGATAAAGTTGCAAGAGTTGGAGTTACATCAAATCTTCAGGTGAAACAGATTCAAGTTATTGGAACACTTTTTGCTTTTCAAGTTTTTCGCTTTTCGTTTTTTTCTTCAAAATTTCATTTCTTCTTCTTCTTCTTCACCATCTTTTCTCCAATCCTTCTCTTCCTGATTCTTATTGCCAGTTTTGATCCATTCTTGCTGCATTAAAGGGCAAAAAATCTGTGCATTTATAGATGACTTTATGAGCACATAACATCAAGTTTAACTTATGAATGGCTTTTTTTCTCACTCAGCAATTGCAAAGAATTGAAGATGAAAAAGTGAAGAAAAATTTTTACTCTGATGAAACATGATGAAAAGGTACGAGCAAAGAGCAACACTGAAATGTTGGAGATTTGCTTTTTTTGGTTGAAAGACGAAACAAGGCAAGAATCTGCTCTTTCATAGGGAATGATAAAGTTATCAGTACATTTAAATATATTATTAATACGCATAAAAATATAATTTTCATCCATAAATATTCATAGTTGAAGGACTTTGATATGATAACATGGTTTTGGATAGAGTATTTATAAACATAAATGCATAAAAATATATATTTATGTTTATTTATGGATATAAATAATAGAATGGAAAATATATTTCACTTGAAAAGGTACATTTTGCGAGTTAAATTATCAAAAATGTGCGACTTTTCATCCATTCAACTATTGGAAAGCTTAATGAGAAAATATTGTCAACTTTTTATTGTTGCAGGTAACGAAATGATCGCTGTAAGGATTGAAGCAATATTTTGTTGAAATGTGTTTAGACAGGCAAATGAATCTTGAACACATCCCATTGCTAGTGTTGAAATTGCGATCAAAAGGATTCTGAAAAATATTTTTGTTCGCATTGATTTCGCGGTGAAATTGCTTGTTGAAATATAGTCAAAACTTCCTTGGAATTAAGGTTTTTGCTATAAACTTAACGTTGTTCAGGTCGAGCCACTTTACTTTATGACGTGAACCTTTCAAGTTTAAAGCTGTAAAAGGATCGGATTATTTTGCATTATTGTTACGATTGTTAAATTTTTTAGATCATTATTAACATTTTAGACTTCGATTCGAACTCTTACGAGCTTCAAGACTAAAATCTTACAGATTTGGATTGAGGTAAAGTTCAGTATCAACTATTGATAAATCATTGCTGTATTTTGCATTATAATTGCAAAGACAAATATTTTTATATTTTTAGTCGAAACTTCAGTCTATCTTCAATCGTCTTCTAATCTGCTGTTTTGGAAAGCATGTGATCTAAGCTTTTAATATTTCATTGAAGACTTTCATCGATGTGCAAAAGCATTCAGATTTGCTAGTTTAGTGAAATAATTAGACTCGTTGAAAGGTTCATTTTGTACTAATAATGTTGAGGCTGTTCTGATTTAAGTAAAATTTCACTCCATTTCTTAGTATTTCAGTTGAAGTCAATACAACTTTTAAAGCTGTTTCAACTGTGTATATGAGCCATTTCGAGGCAACCAGTATATTCATGCATCAAACATTCAAGTGAACATGAAATTTTTTGATGAAACAAAAGAATTCTAGATTTTTAAAAATGTTAGCACATCAGTAGATATTGAAAAGTTGAGAAACCTTTTTGTGTCGTTAAAACAATCTGAAGCAAAATGTTTACAATGATAAACAGTTGTAAGTACAAGAAATGTTGCTCGAAATGACAGTTTCCTTGAGAAATAAATTTCTGAACACAAAAATACATTTGGCTATTTGTTGCTTATGGGAAAATTATTCTTTATGAATGCGCAAAAATGTTCAAGTGAAACTGTGAAACAACTTGATAGCCATGGTTTCTGTTTCACCTAACAATGAGCATTTCCAAACATTTTTATTCCTTATTTCATCTTCTTTTCGCCCAAACGATCATCATTTTATTATTGAAATAAAAGATTTTACTCTTTTCTGGTTTTCTCACTTTTCGCTTCAAATCTCATTCAACTAATCGAATTGAAATTCTACCAAAATTATTCACTAATGAAACAAGAAACAGAAGGTCCAATCAGAATCATTCATATATCATATCTCATCTTTCAAAGGGTACTTCATATTTGGACTGGAAACCGTCCATTGAATTTCATCTACTTTGCTCATCTTGTACAGCAAGTATCCTGGTAACTCATGATGTATGTGTAAATTGGGTGAAGGAAAAGTTGAACATTTCTTTACCTTCTTCTGACTATTAATAATCGCTTCAAAATGTTCAACTTATTCAGTCTTGCCTGGAATGGAATTGAAATTTCAAATGTTGATTGGAATGTGAAGTTAGCAAAAAATCAAATGCTGCCAAAAGGTTTAGATTAATGTGATAAATAAAGGTAAATAGCGAGTCATATTAAACTCGATATGGTAACTTTATTAGCTTTTTTACTTCTATGACATTACAGACAATATAACCATCATTTTTAATGTGCATTTACATGAACGAAGGAAATGAAAGATTCAACCTGAATGTTTACATGATAAGATGAAGACAATGTTTTGTAAACAGAATGGTAAATTCATCCTGGTTAATCTAATCTTGCCAAATTTCAATCCAAACCTTGTTCAACTTGATGCAATTATCATCTTTCAATGGAACCATTTTCAGGTTATTAATAAAGATCAGTTAATTATTCAAAATTATTCAATTCATGATCCAGCCTCTTAAATTCCTCAGAGCAAGAGTCACCCATTTCAGCCAATCAATCAGAATCGATTCACTGATTCAACATTCAAAATTTGTTAAACCCAAAGATTCCGTGAGTAAACATGAAAGCTCTACAAAAATCGACTCTCAACATCAACATTGGACAAAACAATGTTTTTGCCTTTCTCTAGCTTCGCCTTTTCATCTGAAAATCTTACTTCAAATATAAAATTCAAACTCGAAATGCAAAGTTGGCTCAAAAAGCTGGTTCAACCAGTTTCTCTGATTGAATCAACTTACAGTGATTGACTAAATAGCTTAGACTCGCAACAGTATTAAATCTCAACTCTTTTGGTGTTTCTACTGACCAACGATGACGTTTCCACCGATCAACAATTGATTTTATGAGCATCTGCTTTGAAAACATCATAAATGGCTTGGTAAATCATTTCTTTCAAAAGGTACCCATTTCGATGTCCACCAAGTTGAATGATCCAGAATAGCTCTAGAAATTATTGAATGAGAAATAAAGGAAATTTATGACAAAGATTATAGCAAATCTTTTTGCTTTATCGAGTGATGCGATCAGTGACTGGTCAACAGAATCAGGTTCGAGTCAGCCATGCTCAACTCTAACCTTTACTCATCAATATCCAAAAGATTGGATCAGTTGGCAAATGTTTGTTGTAAAATGTGAACACAACTTTTGACTGATATTCTGATTATCATAGCTTCCAGACTGTTATTTATATCACTTAATTATCCATTATTTATGTTCAGAATCATCTCTTTGTCTTATTATGTGATAATGACAATATGATGGGAATGATGAGATGACAGGAGTACAATCGTAAGTCAGCTTTTTGTAATATCAACAATTCAATCTTGTCTACTTTTTTCAACATTAATGTTAATTATTTTATCATTATTATTACAATGACAACCATTCTCATATTCATTCCAATTCCTATTATCAAAGATTATTAATTTTTTCGCTGTGCTCGTCAATTTGTTTTTCAAATAAAATTAACAATGAAAATACTTTGAATGAAAATTAAACAAACAGAAATAGATTCATTTTCATGAGATTTTGAATCGATAATTTCATTTATTTCTTCCTTATTTCATAGCTGAAGTTTATTCAACAATACAAACTGGAATAAACAAAAGTTGAATTGGAAAGAAAGAAATGTAAATGTTTTGATTCAACTGGAAATAGGAGAAAACATTTTTATCTGTTGAATGATTTTTCATCAAAATATTAAACATTATTGATTGAATTCAAGTTGCTTTTTCATCTCAAATTTTGTTCGATTTGTTCAGATTAAAATGATTATTTTAATCATTTTCATTGTTAACTTGAATGTTATTTTCATTACTTAGCTTCCATCATCTGTAAATATTGTTGAGAGTAAACATTTGATTGTTGAAGTTTAGTAAATTCAACATTTTCAATTAATAATGAGAATGAAAAATGAAAAATGACAAAAATGAAACCTCTTGAGTCTAGTTCATTGTATTTTTTAAGATTATCCAGGATGATGAGGATGAAGTTGAATGTCAAATGAATAAATAATCAGAGAAACAATTTGTTAATATTAACAAAAAATTGTGTTCACAAATTAATTGTTGGTGTTGAACAATAATGTGTTGAAGGTAATTTTCAATATTTATTATGGTTTAGCCTCTTAAAGATCCAGCTTTTGTCTTTACATCTCTTCATCTTCATTGCTTTTGTTTTTCAAATTACTGGTTAAAAAATGTGAAACTAATTAATTGCAATTATATTAAAAGCAAACAGCCAAGTTGACAAATTGATTAATGTCAAGATTTAGATATTATGACGATAAATTAAACACAACATTAGTTAATATGTTAATATTAAGATTACATGCAGTCCCAATGCATATTATGATCCACTGAAGATTCAGCTTTTTTGAGACTTGTTTTTCCCAATGGAAAGTCATTATTTGATTTTCATTTGATTAATAACTTGGCTCAATGTAAGCCTGTGTTTGCTAAGATGAACTACAAGTGTGTGTTAGATATTAATTATTGATAAAGGTTAATAAGCAAATCGTCCGATAATATGATTGAAGGTAAATTGTGTTTGATTAACTTGTTAGAATCAGCAGAATAAATCTTGCTTAATTGTTCCAATTGGAGTTACATTTTTGCTTGAGTTGATAATGTTCACATGAAAAAAGCCTTATGATTTGTGAGTGAAAGGATAAGCTAAAGCTATCAGATTTCAATTATCACGTTTACATTCTGAATCGACTCATATTGATAGACTGATTTGATTGTAAACCAATTGCATCACATTGTGCCAGGGGAGAGTTGAAATAAATACCAAAGAATAAGCTGGTTTTTGACTTCAATTATGTGAATGATTATGATGACTGGTTGTTGAGATGAGATGAGAAGTTTTTTGTCCACCAAATCAGTAGATCCAACGTAACAGTATAAAGCTCAACCCTGATGAACCAAATGATATCTTTTGAATCTATCGATTACAGCTGTTACACATGACCAATGGTCTTTGGTAAAAATATATATATTAGTCTGGACAAATATGATGCATATCAACCCAAAATGTTGCATGGATGAAAGTCACTTTACTAAATCAAAAAGATGTTTGCGAAAGAGTCTTTATTTAATATCGATATCATTTCACCAAGGTTAAATAATGATGACTCAAGATTAAGTCGTTAAAATTAGATAGAAAGAGTTAATTAATTTGAATTATTGAGAATAAAACATTTCAAGATTAACAAAAATCGGGTAAATAAAAAATGGCGTTCGTAACCACATGACTAAATGGGGGAAGAATGAAATTGTAACCAGATGCTAAAGGCGCGACTTTTAATTATCCAATATAATTACAAAAATTAACCTAAATTTGGATTGTTGCCATTAATTTGAATCATTTGTGTTTACAATCTTTCCAAATGTTTCACAACGAATAAAAAATTTTATCTTTAAAAATAATTTCAATACTAAAGGATAAAAAGACAAAATTTCAATAAACTGTGATAAATTTAACCGTTGAATTTATGGTGAAAACCTTGAAAATTATTGGGTCTTCAATGGTGAGAAAAGCATTAAACAATGAAACAATGAAAACAAATGTTAACCAGATTTGCACTTTTTCTTGTTTTTTTTACTTTTACAACAAAAAAGAAACCTAAACCTGAATAGCAACAACAAGTGTGTTAACCAGTTTCACTCTGAATTATTGAATTTATTGTTTCCATGCAATGAATTTCAAAAGTTTCAAAGAAGATTCAATTGGAATTGAACAAATAGAAGGAAAGAAAAAGAAGATGAAACCAATTGGTAACAATTTAGAGTTACAAATCAGTTTCAATATTGAAAATCCTCTGAAACAATGAAAGTGACAATGACAATTTTCATCCAATCTGTCATAATTGTGACACTAAGCAAGTAAAAAAAGAGTCAAACAGGTAAAAGTAGAAGAAGAAGAAAAATACGTGAAAACAAAGGTAATTGGTAAATGGGAATTTAAAGGTTTTACAAGAAAAAAAAGCCAAAAACAAATCAAAACTGTAACCAGTTGAACAGGAAAAAGGTAGAGGGAAAATCATGTGAGATTGAGTTACCTGAAGCATTATTGATCATCATAATGATTGGCTGTTACATAGACTGGTAACCTTGAAAATTGTGTTAAATTATTGGTAAACATGCGATTATGTTAGCCATTATGTTAATATTACATTGGATTGGTAATCAGTTTGTTTCACAAACCAATTAACTGATTCAGCTGTAAACAACGTTACAACGACCTAACCAGGTTAACCCAGGCCTTAAACATTAACCTTGAGTTGAAAATAAAAACTTGTTTACATCATCAAAACTGATTATCATACGAGTTGAACCTTGTGAGGCTGAAGGAGATTAAAATCGTAACCTAGCTAAAGCACTTTCTCCGATCAAAGTGGCAGCCAGTGAAGCCATTTGCTCGGTCGGAGGGTTCAGCCTTTAATGGTACAAAAATTGATCAAAATAAGTTATTATAAGTTTCTTTGGTTCTCATCAGAATCAGCTTCTTGTAAATCCCCTTTTCCAATTCAATATTTATATAACATTACCTGCAGATTATCAATTGCCAGCCATTCATGTGATCTGAATATATCAAGGTTGTTACTATTTTCATCGTTAATTCATCTATTAATATTATGGTTATTTGTATATCAATAATGATAATCTTTCAATACACAAAAAAGATCTTATTTTTGTTCTGGATTATCATTAGTTAACAAATTGTTTTCATTTTAATCACAAATCACTATGCGAATCAAGTAAACCTTTTTGTTTACCAATTAATCTTTCCATGGATTAACCTTTGAATAAGGAAAAGATTTTGAAAAAAAAACATTTGAATAGGAAAAGGTAAAGAGTAAAATCAAGATATTTTGTCCAAAGACATTGGATTAATCAAGATGTTTATTAAGTTTCCGCGTAATGATTAACATTGGGCAGATATTCAATCAAGTTCAACTCTCAATACCTTTTGAAAATGAAAAGAGTTTTCGTTTTTTTCGTTTTCAATTTTTTTCTTCTAAAAACTGATTACAGTTCTGTTGATCATTTCAAGATCAGCTGAGGTTATTGGAGGTTGAAACTCAATCATCTGACTTTTTGTTTTCCATTGAAACAGGTTTTTATCATTTTTGCTTTGCTCAACTTCATTCGTTTAGGTCAAGGACTGTGCATAACCAGTCTCAATTCAAGGCCAACTAATGAACTTTCCTGTTGTTAACATGGCAACCGAGCGATTCGATGGGTTTCCAATGAAAACTCACAAGTTCATGTGTTTACCTGTTTTTGACAAGCATTTAAATGAAAGGAAAGGAAAGAGCTTTTTCATATTTCTATTTATATCTGCTGCAATTGAAATTGAAGCAAGAGTTTAATTGAAAACAAATAACTTCACCCTGAATGAACTTTAATAAGTTTAATGTGAGGATAACAAATTGAAATATTGAAATAATTGAAGGTAAAAGTGTGATGAGAGAAAAAAGTAAACTAATATCAAAAATTTCAATGTTTAATCATTTGAAGAGGCAATTAATTTACACTGGAAAGCTTTTTGCTTTTTAACACCTTTAACTCTGAGTTTCTTTTTCTCTCTCTCTTCTTCACGAGTAAAGTGAAACCATCACATGATGAACCTGATGATGAGGATGAAAATTGTTCACTCAATTTGATTCGTTTCAATGGCTTTTGTTTGCTTGTAATTCAATTGTTTATCAAGTGAGAAGAAGAAGAGTTGCAAATTGAATTAAACGCAAGATTCCAAAGTGACCAAAATTTTTTCAATTTTTCCAACCAAAGCAAGAGGAGAATTACAATTATCTAATAATAAACCTTTGACCATCATGAAAATAATCACAATTATTAAACTACTTTCCAGCCAATTTTCCAGCAAAACGGCAAAATCTGTTTAATCTTTTTCTCTATTCAGTTATTCCTTGAAAATCGATAGACATTACCTCTTCGCATATTTACATTCATATTACTTTGTCTCGACTTAATTTCATTTCAACTGTTGACTTTTAGTTAATAATTGTTGCTGATTGCCAATGATTTGAATGGCTTAGCTTCAAAAATTAACTCAAAAAAGGTTGTTTTCTCGTTGATTGATGTCAACTTGTCACCGAATGATGAACCAAAATTGGGTGAACATTGAATGAAAATTGAAACACGTAAATGGCTAATACTTTGACCATGTAATAAGATGAAGTTGTTGATATGTGAATGAATAATAACAATGAAAATGATGGCAAGAAAATTGAGGTTACAAATAGATGATACAGAATGGTTGGCAATAAAGGAAGCACAGTTTTACAGCAAAAGTGCGAGAAGAAGGGAAAAGGTGATGATGATGAGTTTGATGAAAGAGCTTCAGGAATATAATGACAGAATTGACAGAAGGATTTTCATGTTAAGTCATGGAAAAAAGGAAAATGATGCAAGAAAGTAAAGATTAGGCAACGAAAAAAAGTCTGAAAATTGTGGTGAAACAGTGAAAAATAACAAGATTATTGTAATAATTATAACGATCATGACTATCATGGTGATGGGCCAAGGAGAGATTTCACGATGAAACAGATTTTCAGTTCTTCTTTCATTTTTCAAGGGCTTTTCAAAGGGAAAAAGGTGAAAGTTTGAAAAAAAATTGATAAAAGATGAAATGAATCACAATTTTTCTTCTTCTTCTCAACACTTTTGATGGGAAATGGGCAAGAATCGTGAAAAGGCTAACAAGAAATGAAAGGTTGATTGATTTTAATGATGATATTGGGATGGACAAGTAAACAGTAACTGAATGACAAAGGAAAAGATGATGATGAAAGGTAAAAGAATTGCTGGTGAAAAGATGAGGATGAAATTGATGAACAGTCTTTCAATTTGTTCGTTTACTTTTTTCTCTTCGTCTTACCTTCTTCTTCTTCATCATTTTCATCATCTTTACCATTCTTCTTTTGCTCAACTCTTCTCTATCGATTTTGGATTCTCAGTCTTTTCCTTCAATCAAGTTACAGCATTAATCACACTTTCTAGGTTAACTTTAATGAAAAAGAAAAAAAAAATGAAAATTTGGTTAATCTGAACAGAAGAATTGAAGAGCAAATTTCAATTTTAATCACAGCTCTTCAATCTTTACCTTTTTCTCTTCCATCAATTGCCAACATTTCAAAATTATCCTGAAATAGAGTCGACTTAAAACTCGAGATTGAATCGTCTAATCAATTGCATTTGATAAATTGTTCAATAAATCGATTCAACTTTACAGCTTTTCAATCAGATCAAACTGTCAAAATGATCAGTCGAGTTTGAATGAGTTTTCATTGTACATTTTCATCGTCAAATTGGAATTTCGTTTTATCGAAACGCATTCAAATTGAATTTTTCAATCAGCAAAGATTATGAAGTTGGTGAGTTTAAAGACAAAAATTAGGATATTTTGCAGAAAATGTTGAAAAGAACGAAATTTTTAATGCTTTTCCAAAGCTGCTGCGTTTTCACTTGATGTGTCATTGAATGTAAACTAATGACAATTTTATCATTGTGCAAATTAAAGGTAAATGTTTATTCTGATCGACTTACCTTGTTCGTTGAAACCTTGCTTACACTGACAGGTTCCACTTTGGTTGTTCAATATTGGCGGATTAATGCGTTCACAGGTTGAATGGGAGACAAAACATTGAGCTGAGTGTTCACAATGTTCACCATTGCGTTTCAATTTGAAACAAAATTTGGAAACATAAGAAGATTCTGATGAAGTGATATCCATATAACCAGGTGAACAGCCACAAAGACCTTCCTTAACCATGCATTTAGTTTTACTGGGTAAACATTCTGTATCATCTGAACATGAATCACGCATAACGTGATTGGGTAAACTATCGCTTGAACTTGATCGTTTACCTAATCGGATAAATGAAGGTGAAGATGAGGGTGAACTTTGCTTTCCAATAGAAGATGACATTTCTTTTGATTGATTGTTGATCATGTTTACAGGTTGTTGTTTATAATTATTATCATGGGTTGAGTTGAAAAGAGTTGAAAACTGAGCAGATAGTTTGGAGTCATTCTTACCTAAACTTTTACCTAAATGATCATGATTAATATTAAAAGAACTTATTGTTGGAACATTTATTAAGCTTGATAATAGATTAGGTTTCCATTGAGAATTGGATGATTTGGATGAAAAGAAAGATGATGATTCTGATGATGAGGATGATGGTGTTGTTGCTGTTTTCCATGTTGTATATGGTGATGGTGAGGACATTGATGAGGCTAATGATGATATTGGTGGATGAAATGAGTAATGATATTTATCAACAATTGAACCTCGTAAAGTATTAAATCCATTGTGTTTCCCTTCACTCAGGGTTATACTCAACGTTAGTAGCATGATGTTACAGATGATTGGATGATAACGAGATGAGATGACCATTGTTACCTTAGTGGGACGGTTTAATGTAAAATCATTTGTACTTGAATGTTCAATTGTTGTCCAAGAGTTTGATTCCCTTTTCATTAGATTAACCAATTAAACACTTAAAATGTAAAACAACCGTTTTCCTTTACTTTTGTCTGTAAACTGATAACATTCAGACTGGGAGTTGTGTCAAGGATTTTCAACTTTCTTATAACACTGAACAAGCTTGTATAATCATTTTATCACTTGGATATGAATTATGAGATTTTCAATTCTCTTGGATATCTCTTTGATTCCGTCTGTAAATTGGGTTAAATTAAGGCGAAAGACTGGGTTGAATGATGATAAATGGATGAAATGGGAGAAAAAAGATTTTCTTTAAATAATTATCATAATAATGTTTTTCTTCTGTTAATGGGTTTTGTCTGGCTAATTTGATTTTCTGGTATTTATCGCCTTTAAATAATGTTGAATAAGGAATGATTTTGGGTTAAACTGATCACAATATCATTGTTGATGGTTATTATGATGATGATGGCACAAGATTCACACAATTTTGCACTGTTTGTTGACTTCAAATGATTAACTTTCAGTTTTCCTTTTATTTTTTTATCTCGTTTTTGTTTCTTGTTTGGCAATTTTCAGTTGACTTGGGTTTTGTTTGGTTTTCAATTTTGGCTTTCGTTCTTCCTGTTGATTCAGAAGATTTCAGGTAAAAGGTGAAATAAAATCACGAAACTGTTTAGGTTGAGGTTAAAGTCTTTAAGTCGAGTCTTGTTTTTGTACTTCTTGTTTTCTTGGATGATAACCGATGAGGAGGATGATGATGAGATGGGTGAAAAGAGAAAGGTTTCGTTCAATTGACAAACTTCTACTGGTCTAACAGATATTCTGTGAATGAAAACGGAAGAGAATTTCAGTGAGTTTTATGAAGAGAAAAGGATAATAGGAAGAAACAGGAGAAAGAAAGAGATGATGAGGGGAAAAAGGTGAGAGAGTAAAGTGTAAAGCGCAAGGTTACTCCGATTTTTACCTTAAGAGGTTGCGCTTTTGGTTCTTCATATTTTCATCATCTCACCATGATGATTGTCAATCGATTTGATCTCACTAAATATATAAAGTTAATTTTTGCTTCAAAATGTTTACAAAAAAAATCAACATGTTCATAATTGGATATTTGAAGGTAACCCAAAGGTTTGAAGGAAAATCTGGTTGATTTGGTTGACCATTTACTTGTTGGTGAACATATGTTTTTTAGGTTTTGGGTTAAATAAAAATTTTTTTACACATTTTGTCATTTTATCATTTTTGATATTTTTAAGCTTAAAATATGATTAAACATCTTTATTGCTTTTACAATGGCAACCAGAATTGGTCAGGTCTGTAATCGATGTAATGGTGATCGATTTCACCTAAATATTTTACTTTCAGTTTCTTCATTTTACTGTTAATATCGACATGTATTTACATTCTTTTATGTTTATTAGAGTTCAAGTAAAATCTCAAGAATTTTGCTCTTCAATTCTGAATGGAAAATCTGATCAAAACAATTTTACTCAAGTCATTTCTCTATCTCTACATTTGATTCAACGTAAACCAAACCAGTATCATTTGGGTTATTTTGCTTTAACATCTCAAGCAATCGGTTAAAACTGTAAAACATGAACATGAACTAAAAGTAGCTAAATCGGTCTTTTGTTATTCCTAGAGTTTACTCAAATAGCTAACTTAACCGGCTCACCTTGACCTTAACAAAAGACAAGTCGTTAAACAGCCAATGTCGAAGGTTAAAGACCAAAACATCGGGTTGCTTTGGTTGAAAACCACTTAGGCTTAGCTTTCATCCAGTCTTAACAGAATTTCAATTTCATTTAAAACCAGATTTTGTAAGGATAGAGTTGATTATCTTTACACTGGTCAAGATTTCTGTTGCGAGATTCAGAAATTAAAAACATTTGAAGTCAGAAACGTTTGTGCCGAGGAATTTTTTGAGAAAAATCTGATCCATTAAATCTTTATCATTGTCTAATCAACATTTCTTAGGAATTAATTTGCTACCGGATTCAGCTTCTTCTATAGCTTCTTCCGGATGACTTAATTCAGAGTTTAACGGTAACCTGTTTGACCATTATTTTGGTTTTATTGACAAAAAAGTTGATCTCATTGAAGCAGCGCCACTTGAAGTATTGAGTGACTCAAGGTAACAGTTGCTGTACGATACTTTCATCACGTATACATGTTAACATAGTTTTACTTTATGCTTTATAAGGTCAATAAACATTTAACAATTTAGCTCAATTGTTAACGTGTCTCAATACACTGTTGTCAACCCTAATTACTCCTTTAATTCCTTGATAAACTAATCGATGATGAAATTGGTAACAATTTGACTCCTATTAATCTAACTAATCAATGAATTTAGACATTAAATGATATGATTGCTTAAAACTCATAACTGAAGGCAAAAAACCAGTAAATGTCGAGTTTTTCAGTAACTTTGCATATTTCCTTTGTTTTGCTTTTAAAAATAATCTCTCGCCATTCATCTTTGATTTATGACTTGACATTTTAATTTATCGTTGATTAACAGTCTAATATCAATTGTTTTGTGCCAATTTTATTCTCAATCTTTCTCATCATCTCCATCATCATCAGATGATGATGAAGGTATTACTCATAACTAGCTGAATGATCAAGGTTAACCTTTCCCATCTTCTGGATAAATTGAGCATGTTTACATTGAATTGCTGTGTGAAGCTTTCAACCGATGCTTAATGTGAATATAAATGGATACCCAAACCAGATAAAAATACAAAACATGTTAGACAATATTATGCGAATGATTAGCCAGGTTGATCAAACCTGAGTCTCTATTTGATTTACCTTATTTTTATCTCTCATCTTTACATTGAGTGTGACAATATCTTACTCATCATCTACCAGTCTAACGTTTATATTTACTTTGAACCATCTTATTCAACTCTGTTGATGTTTTCTTGCTCATAACCCATGATGTTGCTTTTTTGCAAATTTGTTAACTTTTGCTTCTTTAATTTGTCTCTTCGCTTGCTGTTAATATGCTTGATCTGGTTGCTTATCATGAGCAAACTCAGTTGCCTAACAAGCAAAATTTGTAAACAACTTTTTTCCCTCTTTTTTCTTCCCCTATCTTCTTCTTCTTCTTTCTCTTTTTTCCTCTTCTCTCTTCTCTCTTTTACCTTCCCTTCTTTTACCTTCCCTTCTTTTACCTCCCCTTCTTTTCCTCCTTTCTGCCATCATCATTATCTTCATTCCCTTTCATCTCCTTCTGCTCACTCTGTTTATCACGTAGAGCTTTGATCATATAACAACAACATTGTATTTAAGATACTTTCACTTTGAGTTTAATTTTTCATTTCACTTTATCATTTCAAATAGGTAACAATCAAGTTGAACAATTAAACTTGACTACTTTTGCTTTTCCATTTTTTTCTCCTCTCAATTCTCAAGCTTTCTATTCTTACGCTTTAACAACAAACAAACATCAATAAGTAATATCTTCAATAATATTACACTCAACAATTCAACGTTAAAACCGCTAAGTTAACAACAAACCTAATTTCATTTTTATTTTCCTGGTTCTAACCTAAACCTTTATATACTGTTAATTAATCTTTAATATTGGGTTGCTTTTGTCAACGGTTCTATATAAGCAATAAGTGACTGTTTATTAACAATCAACCATGGAAGACGATATCTTCAAAATTATTCAAGATGCAAGTGCACCAAGAACCATTGAAAGACGAACCTCTTTAACCACAAAATTAATTGGTAAGTAACTATTTTATGTTCACTTTTTTTGAGTATCAAAATGGAGGAAATAAAATGCTCTTTGTTTTGTTTGAATATATGGTGAGATAACATTTTTATCCTTCTATATTATATGGCCATGCTGTGTCAAGGGCATGAAAAAAGATGAAAATGACGATAAGCTTAGTACCATCTTCTCCATCACATTGTGATTTCTTTTGTTTGCAAAATTTTTGTCACTAATTTTGAGGTTAGTTTTTGCAATTATTATCGATAGGCATAGTTTATTGTTACTTAGGCTTGACTGACAAGAATTATTATGCATTATTAACCCTGATTATTTCCAGTATCTAATGTTTCTAGGATAGTCAATAATTAAGCTTATAACTGTTATATAATCATTTACTGTTGTTTTTTATGCTTATATTTATTGCAAGGTATCATTAGAGTTTTATTGTCCATGATTATTTTCGCTGTCCATTCTCTTTTAATGATCTCACCTTCATATATTTCTCAATTTTATCGCTATCTTTATTACTCTGAATGTTGTTGCTAACTCTTTATTTTCTTTTATTTCCTCTTTAGGTAATGCTAAAGATTGGTTCGGTGGATTTAACCGAAGACATTCTGAATCTCAAAGCGAAGATGGTTATGCACGAAGTCTCTCATCATCATCCGGTGATAATTTTGATGGCTTGAGTGATCTGATATTTCGCAAAAGAAGCCAATCAATTACCGGAGAGAATCCAATGAAGGAAGGAGTCAAAGACTCGATGGTGCTCGGGCCAATAATATAGTAAGCGAAATGTGATCGCTACTTGTAAAACCACCGAAGTCAACCCTACCTCACCGAATCTGGCCTTAACATACAAAAGAGCAAACCAGCCTCAGCTTTGTCTCTCTTCCTAACACTCATCACAACATCTCATAACATTAAATCTCATAGTACATTTACATCGGGAAAAAGCCATTCTCATCATGCTGCGTCTCTTGTTATCATTCAAGAGAAACACCGACACATTTACGCTCGTCTCAGAACCGCTCATACTATGTATACTTTGTACATTATTCCTACTTTGTTTTCCTAATTCATTTTCCTACTTCGTTTTCCTCTTTTTTGTTTTCCAGGTCAAATTATGTTAAAAATTATGCTTCTTTATTTTCTTCTATCAACTGTTCTATTGTCATCATGATTTGACATTAACTCTTTATCCAAAACTTTGTTGCCTCAATTTCAGCGAAAACCAAGTCAGCTAAATGAATCTTTCTGAATACACCAAAATTCTCTATTTGTAAAATATTAATAACGATAATAATTATCATCCCCTGAGAAACCTTACGACTCGACAAGTCTTCCCCTTCTTTGCTACCCTTTATTTCTCCGCTCTTACCCTAAAGTCTTACACGAAAATCACAAAAAATTGAAAAAAGCTATACATAAAAATCTGATAATCTCATGCCTGATTATCTTATATTGTAATTAATGTTTTCAGAATATTGATTATTATTGCAAACAAACAGCAACAAAACAAAGATTTGTCACTTTTGAAATTGTTTGACATTTTATCACATTAAATAAAATATAGTGTAATAAATTAACACTGTTTAACCTTACTGAATAAAAGTGTTTTTTAATAATTCAATTTATATTTTCTTTGACTTTGGTTGGTTTAATCATGCTCTTTAAGTGAAGCGGCAGCTAATTCTAGTTAGTCTAGCTAAGTTGAGCTTAATGTCTAGAATTAGTCAAAGTTTATTTCAATACTTTGATCACAAGATAAACCAGAAGTGTCACCGGTTAGACATTTGTGGATGTTTTCATGATGAATTTTGCCAACTCATCAGCCAATGATCAAGGCCAGAACAGTAACCAATCACTTTAACCACCAGAATTATAAATAAAAGTTAAAATAAGAACTTGGTTCAACTTTAACTTGGCTTATTTTTGAGCAATCTTGGCAAAAAAATGCTTAAAAGAGTTAAACAAGTGTATATTTTTGTGCTCGTAATTTTTCTTCACTCATCAACCTCTCATTTCCTCAAACTGAAAATAGGAGAGTTGATTGTACAATGGCACAATCAACTTGATGATTAGAATATTTATAATCAACTTGAAATCTTCCGGAGATAGTAATCAATTTCTCGTAGCCTCAAAGACTATTGAGATAATGTATTGTTAGAATCGTTGTTTGCAAATAATTATATTACAGCATCAATAAAGTTACGTTGAATTTTAAGTCCAACATGAATTATAGCACAATTTTCATTATGAATTTTTCATTAGGAAGGTGTAAACGTATCTTTTTGATTACTCTTTGCTTATCAATATAGAGTTTACCTCGATAGTTTTCAGACTTGACTTGATCTGCCTTAATCAATGATGTTGATGATAAGTGTATATTTTTGGCTTATCTCCAAATTTAATGTTGCTCCGTTAATTGGCTTCTCTAATTAAAAACAATTTGTAAATTCTGGGATTGATATTGAAGAGGCGTCAAGAGTACATTCAATTACGATTGGAGTTGAGCTTAGTGAACACGTGAAGATAAACCAAGGTAATATCTATCAAACAACAAAATCAATTAGATAATTGAATAATTGATGGAATCCCGGCAATTGAAGAAATAGACGATGTAAATACTAGATTAGATAATTTCAAAACGCAAGTGGAACAGCAGTGAATTTCATATACTTCATCTCTAACCCAAATTGTTTATCGTTCGTAAAGCTCACAATTACCTACCTTTCAGCCTGATTCCACCTGCAATTATTGTTAAATCGAATACAATAAACTAAAATTGTTAAAGGTAAACAAAAAAATGTCTATTCATTAAAAACCAATTGAAACAAAATAATTTTTCATTTCATCCCATTGTTTAAATGTAAGCATTCAATCAACAAGAAATACAAACAAACAAACTGCTTAACTACAACAGAAATGAAAAATCTTTATAAAATAATCGATTAGTTTAATCAATCAATTGAAAAATTGATTAAAACGAAACAATAAAATCACATAGATTCCCGCTTTTGCACCCATTACCCATTAACCAACGGGCTATTAACCAACCAATATCAGAAATGATAAACAGATGGCGTTACAAAAAGTTAATTTCGTTAACATTTATCTCAATAGATGGCATTTAAATGGCATGATTCCATGCTTCAGACAATTTCAATTTTAAGATTTTCATTTTATAAATTAAATATCATTCATTTTTGCTAATTTGTTAAACCATTTTTGCTATACAAACATTGCTCAGTCTTTGGATTTTGTTTAGAACAATAAATAAATGAGAAAGAAAATTGATTAAAAAATGTCTTTAATACCAAATCGGCTAGAAGTGACAATAAAAACCATTTGTCAAAAACTGAAGATCAATCTGGTTTAATAATCTATTTTACATTTCTTATATTTACTTCAATACTATTTTTCAGATTTTGATGCACATCAATTCAACTTTACGGAAATACAATTTAATGTAATTGAAGTTTTCACAGCTGCTAAATGATGTCAAAGCAAGATACAGTTTCCTCGTAAGATAAGTTATGCATGCTAAAAAATATCAGCTCATAACTGTGAAATTATATTGAGTAATATTTATTGCATGATAAACAAGATGTTTTGAGCAGAAACAAGAAATAAGCTAAACAGACAATAAAATTATCTCGATCATTCATTAATTTTAATAGTTGACAATCAGTAATTGCGAATGTTTTCTTGTTTATCCTTAAAAAGCTAGTCTTAATTGGCAATTCACTAATTAGATTTATGTTTGCTAGTTAATAAAAGGAGAATAAAAGGAGAAAAATAATAATAAAATCAGTAGGTAATGATGAGTTAATTGTTATTAAACAAGAATGAAACTCATAAAAATAAGGATTCAATGAGTTATTAATATAAAGATAGAGGCTTCAAGAGTCTCATCAGCAATATTGAAAAAAATATCAATTTATTTCTTTATTCACTTGATAAATGCTCAAATTGTTATAAAACATTATTTTATAGCGCAAAAACTGCCAACAAATGATTAAAATGTTGATCAATTCACAATTTTTAGTTGTTTAATCAGTCGCAAATTAAGTTGACAACTAGATTTGTGAGGTTATCATTTTCTGTCAACAATTCAATGGGATTGTTTTCATATCAAGTTACAGAATGTTCAAATTAAACCTTCATCCTTCACAACTATCAATAGGCAAACTAATTAGACTGGAAAATCCATTTTTTGACTGATTTGTAACGCAACAATTATTTAATGATAACAATTTCAACCAGAAAACACATTGAACATTTTTTTTGGTGCAAGTACAGTATTGTTAGTAAGATGTGTGTTGCGAACAATTTTATTGAATTCAGTTATCATTTGCAATGAATTGACCTCAACTGAAAAACAGAAAACTTCAAGATTAGGCTTTTGAAAAGTTCATTCATGTTTCGCCAATCTTTCAGTTTTCTAGCAACTAAACTCGCGAGTTTAGTCTCGTTTAGTCTCTTAGTTTAGTTTAGTCTAAGAGAGTTTGAGCTTAAAAGTGGGGAAAATTTGATTGTACAAATCAACTCAAATATGAATCAGCGTAGTAGTAAACATTCCGAGTGTGGAACAAGAAAAATGTTCCGGGTCTAGAACAAATTGTCCGACCTGAACCAGTCAAAACAAGCTAAATTCGATAACTTTAGCGTTAATAAAAAGTCAATTTTTATGTAGAAATTAGCACAATTTTATTGGCAATTTTGAAAAGAATTGTCGGCAGCGGTTATCTAAATGTTAGTGGACGACCTCAAGACTATCGATATGAGGTCCGCTATGCAAGGACTTTGGTACACCCTTCAAAAATTAGATGGGAGTGCCCCATTCCAAAAACGAAATCGGCTGATTGGAACCGATTGGTTGACTAAGAAAATCCTGAACACACAAAATGCGAGGATTTGGATTTCATCTGTCGATGGTGTGGCATGGCGTCTACCAACAAGTCGAACCAGTACCGACATGAAAAGACTCGATGTCGGGTACCGGAGGCACCTGGACACCGCTGCGACAACAATTGTTCATTACAATGCGCTGGTACGGGTGAATGGAGCAAAGCTCCGGATCGACGTGTTGGAAATAAAAAAACAAGGTTGGTCAACCTAACAAATGTAAGGTGCATCTGCATCAGAAGATTGCAGGTTCGAATCCTGCCGTGGTCGCCAAAATGTTATGGCCGTCGCCAAATAAAGGTATTACCTCGGACCAAAGTATGGCCGTTGTTAAAAAAAGGATTATCTTTTAAACTTTTAGCTTTATTGTTTACTTTCTAAGTTAAGGGTCAGAGGACAGATGTCCCTCTTCAACACATTCTTTTAGTATTTATAGTCTGGAGTCGACTAGCGGCGAGCTCCTTTACAATATAACAGATAAGTCTCTTGAGCATTTAAGACTTGAATTAGTGGCGATGATAACAAATGTTTAGGTCTTGATGAGTTGAAACTACAAAATAGCACGATCATACACAAAAATATAATGACGACAAATCACTTTAAATTTAATTATTTATAATTTATACAGTTTTAGCACCAGATTTTTTCATCAAAATTATTTTTCTTGTTACCTTCGATGGCCAACCAGAAAATGCACTTACGTTCATCCCTCGAGGTTCTGTTTTTTTTGGAGTGCTGACATCTTTATGCTACAAAAAAGTTATAGCATTGAATTGATTTTGTAGTCAGATCTTATTCTTGATTTATCAAGGCAAATGTTTACTCATAAACAAATAACATTATTATGTTTCGTTAGAAAGATATTCACTATTTAATGAGTTGACTGATATTTTTTACGATATTCTGTCAACGTATGTTGTGGCCCATAATAAATACCCAAAACAACGCATAAATTTTTTTACTAAAATGAGTGCAGTGAGCTTGAGAGGAATAAGTGCTTTTTGTGATGAGTTAGTGAGTATGAGAGGCCAATCTATAAAATTACTGATCCTCATGTGTTAATTAAAGATATATTTCATTGGAAAACTCGATTACCAGTCCGTTCCAACCCATTGTGAGGGCTTAGCATTGCTGAAAGTGCTTTCATATTCATGCAGTAATCATTTTCGAATGAAAATTGAACAAACTGATATGACAATCCATTCATTTGTTTAATTGTTCAAAGTTTAAACGAGTTATTATGATTGCTAGATTCAAGAATTTAAATCATTCTTAGAAAGATTATCGAATATTGAATTCAGTTGTAATTTTGTCATCCTAATCGTACTGGATAATGCCACATTCATTAGATTCATAAACAAATGAAATAAATAATTTACTCTTTTGAATCGCTTTTGCACAATTTTTTAGAGTTTGCAACTTTTTTTTATTGAACTGGCCTTTGAATGTCCAAAAAACTCTGCAAAAGTTTACATAAAAAGCATATTTGTCTTATACATTTGTATCTTCTGTTCATGAAATTGCAGGATGAAATTGTTTTACAAAAATCTGAAAATTTGTTTCGCAAATTTTTAGTTTTGGTCAAAAAATAGTCATAACAATTCAAGATTTTGATGGACCAATGAACAACGAGAAGAGTTATGTTTGCAAATGCGAGTTAATTCATTGAAGTATTAATTAATAAAATGTTGATCATTTTAAGGCCTTCAAACTTTGATTATTGATTCATGTAATAATTAGCTTTTTAAAGGAAAAGTCCAGAAGTTTTAAACTGGTAGACGGGTTCAGTTGTATTAGAATCAGCACTCTTTGAACATCGTTTTACAAGCAATCTAAAAATGGAAGAAACAATCGATCAGTGATGCTTTTACGCGACAATTTGTCAAAAAACTCACCCAGTGTACTCAAGGCACTGGCCTTTAGGTTTAACCTGTTGGAAACACTCGGTTTTCAAAAGATTAAAGTAAATGACTCCAACTAAAGTAGCTTGAACATCAGTTTCACTGGCTTTTTTCAGACATTTTTTGAGTTCTCGATCACAATCACAGTGAGAACTGAAAATGAACATGAAATAAAATATCATTAGTTAACTTAGTTACACAAATTTATTTAACTACAAATGAAATTGTACTCTTGCAAAAGGCTCGATAAATTTCGAGAAACACTCAAAATAGAAAATATTTTTACAAAAATTTAGACTTTGAATGTTGTTACGGTAAAATCAAATATTGAATCAATTTGAATACTTTTCCCAAAGTAGTAAATGGTTTAAATGCAGCTATTCAATCTGATATCTAATTGTTTTGTCAATCAATCATGAGATGCTCTTCTGATAATACCAAGGTTCAACAAGCAAAACTAAATCGAAAGATTTTCTGTTTTTTCATTTTCTTTAAGAATCACAATTTTTAATTGCTAAACTTTTAAGTCTAACCATTACTATGTTAAACCTGAAATGACGATTTTTGTGTTTAATGAATAAAATTAAATGATATAATGATTGTAAATAGAAAAGTTTGTTGGTTTCAGCTGAAACTTGGCTAAACTCACCTTGCATAAGGTTGCTGGTTTGTCAAACCGTATTTAGATTTAAAAGCGGGAATAGACATTGGACAGTAGTCATGATCACGGCAACATTTGTCTGTCTCAACCATAACACCTAAGTCATCGTAACCGGATGAACGATTCCCAGGTCCACACCATTTGGTTCCAGGAGCAATTAACAGATCACTTGATAAATCAAACAGGTTGACTGGTTCTGGTGTTAAGATTGAACTGGGTTTAAGAGTATTACATGATTTAATCAGAGTATTGAAGGAATCTTGGCCAATCGGAATAATAGGATCAGTAGCCGAAGTTAATACTCTACTGACAGCTTTAGGATCACTTATAACTGAACAGTTTACAACTGACTGCTCCAAACTGATGGATGAATCGTCGATGGAGACATAGACAAGTTTCGATTTGGAATCAGTTGTGTAAATGAAATTGTAAAGGTCGGCTGCGTTTACAAGGGAAACCAATGAAACAAGAGAAACGATTAGACTCGTCGAGAGCATTGCGAATCAATTTTTAACCATAAAGGCAAATACAGATTGACAGTTAAAGATTTCGATGAACAATGATCAGGTTAATTGTCATATTTTTTTATATATACAAGGAGGCAATAATGATAATGGAAGTTGTTCACAATTAAAATCATAAATTGATCATTTAGATGTTTAGAGGTTAATAATGAAGACGGTTCAGGTGATTTTGATTTCTAATAGCGTATTAATAACTACTGATTTCAATGGGTTGCTTGTTAAAGGAGGAATAATAAAATGATTATTTGTCTAATCAATTTAATTATTGGTTAGGAATATACGAAGAAGCAAAGAAGCTCTACATTTACTGGAAATGCAAATTATCTAAATTACAATAACAAATTGTATGGCAACTCAAATAATTGTACATGTTTCATCGGGAAATGATTGTTACAAAAGCTCAGCTGATTAATTGTTGAAATCATTTGTCAGTCAACAGATATTCAAATTACAATGTTAATAGCCTTTGGATTTTGAAGAACAAATTAACCTTCATTAATGATAAATTGTCACACTTAGCCTTCAATCGGTATAATTCACGGTTAATGATAATACAAATGAATAATTGATTGTTGATACATTTGTAGTGAATCTATCAAGTCTAAATTGTTGATAGAATCTTTTACTATCAATTTTACTTAAAGAATTTTGAATATTGTTCTGTTGCTCGTGGTTAGGTTTGTCTTTATCAGAACGGGAATTAGAAAGTTGTTCATTCGATTCCAAACCAACAAGAACTACACGCAACTGTACTTCTCGCAGCTTAGATATTTGGTTTTCTCTGTCGCAAACAGTCAATTGTCATTGTGGTCAGACTCGGGTATAATGGATGATGGCTGGAAAGTTGGTAGAATGACGATTGGAAAATTAAACAACCTTATCAGGAGCATGAAACGATCCAATTCAACCATGGGAGAAGAAAGAAACAAACCGATCACTGATTCAAATATTTCAATCTATTTTATGATTTTAATTTTTCTTATATTGTAAGGCTTTTCAAGCTTACAAGCTAGTATGACATTAAGGGTGCTATAAGCCGTTCAGCCCTGTATTTCCTAAAAAATACAATTAGAAGCTGAATTTGATAATTTCAAAAAAACTTTTGTTTTTAAGAGTAATATTTGAAAGAAGTTTTTCTGACCGTTTGAGTTAGAGATCTGAAACTTATTTTTCGTCGCTAAAAGTTGTTGCTGCACATCAACGATTGAACACTTTTTTCGATTTATCGACAGTTCTCTTGATTCTTTTGAAACTTAAACGAAACTATTAATGACAGACAAAAAGTCTAGCCTAACAAGTAATTGCAATGAGGTAAAAATTGAATCTTTGATCAATCTTTGCCCTTGCATCTAACATTTTACTATTGGTTTTTAAATTGGATCAGAACTGTTAATTTTATTGTATAATAAGTAATTGTAGTAAATAAATAAATATAAATTTATAAACAAAAGTATAAAGTAGTTGATTGGTTGATCAGTGATGTATTATTGTGAACAGTGATCAGACCTAGTATAACTAATTGTCACCAGTTTACAATGTTTTCCCGAAAAGATGTAAGGCAATTTAATGCTACAATCAATTTATCAGGAATCGAAATTAATGTTTCCCGTGAACTCAAGACTTTATGAGATTTGATCTTGATTTTCATTTACATCTAATTAACAAAATTTCCGAAACAAATAATCTATTTTATTGTGGATCATAAATGATAACTTTAAATAGCTTTTTGAGTTCAAATAATATCGCTTTCAAATTAGATTCTAGCAAATCATTTAGTTGACTGACAATGAGCTTGACAATGAAAGGAGCTAATTTGGTCGTCTTACGAGAGTCGGTATTTCTGAACTGATACTCTTTCAAAGAAATAGATTATTTTCGAATCGATTCAGGCATGTAATAATTAAAACGATTTTGCCTTGACATTTGGAAACGGTCGACCCGGGAGCGCTCATTTCTGAAAGGATCTTTTTAAAACAACGAAATAGGAAATTTCATTGATTACAATTGATCAACTTACTATTCAAACAGCAACATGGCATTACATCCAATGCAAGCTAGAATTCCCATTGAACTCATAAAATAATAATTTGATCAAATTATTCCTAGTCTATATGCCTTCTAAACTTATCCAATACTCTTTATTTGATCAAAATTTTAATCATATTGAAAATTGACATGAATAACTTTTCTTGCTTTTGTAATTTATCTCATGGTATTATATTTCAATCTTTTTTCTGGTTTTGTGTTCAGGATTGTTCTCTATATAAAAAGATTTTTAGTTTTTTTCTGGAAAGAACCAATTTGTTTAATTCACAATTTTCATAATAGCAGTACAAGATTACATCTACATTTACCAAATTGTTGGTAAAATGTTGAGGATTATTCAAGATGAAATAATTTAAACACAAATGGATATTATTGATGATTGGTTGATCCTCTGGATAACAGTAATAGTTTGAGAAATTGATGTTTTTCTTAATGTCTTGATGATTTTGAGACTGTTTTTGTTAAGGATAATCATGATAAGTTACTTAATTGCAATTTAATTGATTTTCTGATGCAAAAATCCAATGTTCCAATCCAATCTAATAATGTTGAAATACAAATTGTTTCGGATCAATTCACTTTAATATTGATAGATGGCGTTTCAACTTGTGCTTGAAGTTTGTTTTTAGTTTCGATGGTTATATTTTATCAAAACTTGATTAAATTGTATATTTTATATTTCTATCTATATGTTTATGAATTTAATATATTGTTAAATTGGTGAGATTAAATTACATTCCCTCTTCTGTCCCTTGCTTTTTCAAATGTTGTACGGTTTTACCTGATTCACCCTGATTCATACTGATTATAAAACCTATCTTCATCTGGTAACGTAACTGGTTGAAGTGTTTCAACAAGGTATTTGTTGCATAGACCACAAGTTTGCCCTTCAAACACGAGACTCTGAAATTTTTTACAGTTAACTTAAAGTCTCTGTCTACTGATTTTGGTGTAAATGTTGAACCGGTGAAACCAAGAAAAATTAAGTGCCATTAGATCGAATTACAATTATCTCGCCATCACTAGTCTTATAATCCTATGAAGCTGCAGAGAGAAATCATCGTTCAGATTGCAGTTCATGATGTCTCTTGAGAAAGCTGATAAAATCACCAATGTATCTGACTTGATTGGCTCATGGGGTCCATTACAAAAAAAAATTTTCGGTCTTCTTGCCATTGTCTATGTTGTTGCTCCGTTTAATTACTTGGGCATAACTTATTATGCCTTGAAAGACGATATCTGGTGTGAACAAAATAACGGAACAAAAGTAAGAATTTAGTTTATTATTATTCATTTAGTTTTTGTTTATTTATCAATTTTACGGTTTTTGCAGATTATTTTTCATTCGGACAAATGTACGTTCAGTGAACTGGAGTCATGTAACCAATGGGGCTATGAAACAGATCGTATAACTATTTCTAGAGAAGTAAGTTTCATTCTTCATTTTCATCTTCAATGATAATCAAACATCTGACTTTTTTGCAGTGGAACATGATTTGTGAGCGTTATTGGATAAAATCATTTACATTATCTGTTTATTTATTCGGTTACTTGATTTCTGGTATTGTAATTGGTTATATTTCCGATAAATTTGGCCGAAAATTTGCATTGACTTGTTCCGTTTTTCTTGAAATAATAAGTCAGATTGGAATCATTTTTACTTCAAATCTTTACGTTTTCATTGTATTAAGAGTGATTGACGGTATCGGTGGCTATGGAAGATACATTGTTGCCCTGATTCTTTGTGAGTATTCCAACGGTTTCAAAACACAAAGGTTCATATTTATTAATACATTTAATAATTTACAAGCTAAGCTGGATAAAGCCTAGCGCCTATGAGTAGGTAAAACGCCTAAATAGCAAGGGGTGGTCGGTTCCTTAAAAGCTGTCCGGTCCCCACAAGTAAAAAGTTAATTTAACCCTGAACGCTACTTTATTATTTAACTTTCTCTTGTTTCCAGTAATTAGATAAAATTTTATTCAATGTATTACGGCTGTAACAGATCTGACAGAGACTTTGTTATGGCAGTTTAAATTAATGTCTTTTATCTTCTGATTAGGTATGGAAAATGTTGGTCCAAATCACCGTGGTAAAATGGTAATTAGCTTTGAATGGCTTTGGTATATTACTACTTATTTGATGATTATTACTTGCTACTTCGTTCTTGATTTTCGTACCATTTTTATTGGAATCACAGTTTATCAACTGTTAACATTAATTGCAATTTATTACCTTCCTGAGTCACCTCGTTGGCAGTTAATCTCTGGTGATAAGACAAAAGCTGGAATAATATTGAGACAATATTCTGAATTTGATGAGGATGTATTTAATGCTAAATTTAGTCAACTTTGTGAAAATTTAAATGAATTACAGCTAAAAGAGAAAGAAAATGAAAAATTCAATATTTTCAGTTTATTTAAATACAAAGAAACCAGGAAAATATTTCTATGTTTCTTGGTCATTTGGCTGATGCGAGCATTCATTGAGGATGGAATATATTATGTTTCATTTGATCTATCATCTTCAGTGTTTATTAATAACTCGATATTCACCGCATTTGCTGCTGCCACTAACCTCTACATGACATATTCCGTAGACAAATATCGACGTAAAGTGTTGTTAATCGCTGGCCTCATATTATCATCAGTTTCTCTTGCCCTAGCTATACCTTTTGCTAATTCAGATAAAATGTTCCCAATGGTGCTCTTTGTTGCTCTGGGCAATTGCTTCATCACATCAACATACAGCCTTATTTACACTTACACACCAGAAGTTTTTCCTACTCAGATCAGGAATGTTGCTGTTGGAATATGCTCATCAGTTGACAAAGTTGCTTCGATTTTTGGTACCTTTATTAATCAAGTGGTAATTAATGTTCCTTTGCCTAAATGATATTCAAAACCACTTTTTTGTTCTTAATTTTGTATGTTTTTTCCATTTCTTCCAGACTGCTTCGTACAATTTAAAAGTTACTTTAATTGTTTTAGCAATTCCTGGTTTAATTGCAGCCGGATTCACCACTTTACTAAATGAGACCAAAGGAATCGAAATTCCAGATACAATTGAAGAAATGATTCAAATAAACTCAAAGAAAAATAAACGCACTAATAAATAACTTGCTGGGCCAAACTTTAACTTCCACGTGTCAATTGTTTTCCATAAGCATTTCCACTATTCTTTGCTAGTCAAACAAAATTTACTCAAGCTTTGAAATAACTGAATTTGGTATTGAGGAGAAACCCTCTTTCTTATTTGATACCATTCCTATGAAATTGAATGGAAGCTGAGTAAACTTAACCTTTCAATCAAAAACTCTATTGCTTTATCAATTCAGATGTTAGTTTTCAATCAGCTCGTCAACATGAATGTTTGAATCTAGAGTTCAGCCAAGATCAATTATTAAAAATGACCAGTTTTAGTGTAAATGATTTAAATAATGATAAAAAGAATGAAGATAATCGTATTGTGAATATTTCTGATCTAATTGGCTCTTGGGGTCCTTTCCAAAAACGATTATTCATCATAATCGGATTGTTTCATTTCATTTATCCATTCAACAATTCATCATTATTTTATTTCTCCATCAAAGATGATATTATTTGTGATAAGGGAAACGGAACTCAGGTATTGTCCAGTGTTAATGTGTAAAGTTGACTTTTAAAGATTCATATAATTAACAGGTAATTTTCCAACCAGATAAATGTTCACTAACTGATTTAGACGCTTGTATTGACTGGGATTTCACTTCAACTCGAATCACCATTTCAAAAGAAGTAAGTTACCCAATGCTATTTTAGACTCACCTTAACCTTATTTACCTTCTTAAGTGGACATTCATTTGTGAAAGATACTGGTTAAGGTCAGTTACTCTGTCGTCCTACGTAATTGGCCAGTCAATTGCTGGTTTCTTTGTTGGTTGGATCTCTGATCGATTGGGCCGTAAATTTTCCATAAAATATTGCATTATATTGGAATTGATTTGTGAATGTTTTTTAATTATAATCAACAATGAGTTCTTATTCATGATTGGACGAGTTTTCCATGGGATAGCTGGATTTGGTTGTTCGCTGTGTTCAATTATCTTATGTAAGCTTAAATTCCTAAATGTTTATTTATCTATTAATAATCTACTAATAATCAGCTGCCAATTTGATTTATGTTACAATAGTAATGGAAAGTGTTGACCCCCAATATCGTGGTAAAGTAATATTCTGGTACAGTTCTATCTGGTATATGTCGTCACTCATCATGATTGGAGTTGCTTATTTGGTTCCAAACTTTCGCTTAATTTTCTTAGGAACAGCAGTTTACCAGATGATTTGTTTACTTTTAATTAAATTTCTACCCGAATCTCCTCGATGGCAAATGATTTCTGGTGAAATTGATAGAGCTGAAGTTACCTTGCGTCAATTTTCATCTCAAATGAACGAAACACAATTTGCAGAGAAATTTAAAAAATTAAGAGATCATCTCAGTAGATTTGAAACTGGCGAACAATTAGGAATGATTAGCCTATTTCGCCACCGGAGAACAATTAAATTGGTTCTAGTTTTATGTCTTATTTGGGCTGTTCGGGCAATCGATAGTTCTGGACTTCACTATTGTACACTTGATTTACCAGGAAACGTTTTTTTCAACAATTTTATTTTTCATTCGTTTGCAATGCTGGCAGTTTTGTTGATGACTTTACAAGCTGACAGTCATCAAAGGAAGGTTTTGTTGATTGCTTTTTTCTCTTTCAATTCATTTCTTTTTCTTTACTTCGCCCTTTTCTTAACCGGCCCATCTCATTCAATTGTGATCAAAATTATTTTCATCTCGATTGCAACCTTTGGTAATTCAGCTCTCGGTAATTTACTGTATGTTTACACACCAGAAGTTTATCCGACGAGCATAAGGAATTTAGGAACTGGAGTTTGTACAGTTGCAGCCGAGTTTGCAGCTTGCCTTGGTCCATTCATTAATCAACTGGTAAGTATTTTTCTGACGATTGATTAGCTTAGTTAATTGAATAGTGTGTGCACATTGAATTGCTTTTACAGACTTCAATGACAAGCTTAAGAACCACTTTCATTGGACTTGCTTTGGGCGCTTCAATCGGTGCTTTATCAGTAACTACTTTACCGGAGACTAAAGGGGTTGAGATGCCTGATAAAGTTGAACAAATGTTATTATCATCTGATTCTTCAGATGAAGATAAGTTGTAATTTAATTCACTCATATATTATTAATAAATTGTTGGTTAGTAGCTAATCAATAGCTAGGTCAAACGTAGTTTGACTCTTTAAAGCTATGTTTATGAATAATTATGAAGGTTTGATGAAATTGTGGAAATAAATTTAAAATAAAATCTCTAGAAAAATTCATTTATTAAATAAATAGAATGAAAAATTATTAAAATGAACAGGATGATTGGAATGTGAAAATGGGATGAAAATGAATGGCGAAAGACGATGCTTAATGATGATTTATGGTGATAATTATAAGGTGAATTTAACCTTCAATTGAGCTGATAGGTTTTAAGACTAGAATAAGTAATTGAAATAATCACGATACTCAATATATAAATAAAATTAGTCTAAATTACAATAGCTTGATCAAATTCTAAGTCGATCAGTTGAATCATTATCAATGAAAACTGCAGTAGCTGTTGAGGCATCACTTGATGAGTCGCTAGCTATTCCTTTGATTCTATTATCACAGGCGAATCCGTCGTTAGTTAATCTAGTTCCATTTTCACCAGAAAAAGGCATGAAAGCTGATCCATGAGAAACAGGGACTGAGCCTTGAGGAGCTGGAATGAATGCCCTAGAGTTTATTGAGGGTAAATGAGTGCTCGTATGATGAAAACGATGATGATGACCAGATGTTGATGGGATAGCTAAATGAGCAGATCTTCTTGAGCCTACTGTTGAATGACTATGATGTGAGTTAGTCTCATGGCGATCATCACCAGCAGGTGTTGAACTTGTTCTCATATACGCCGGAGAGTCAGACAATCCACTCGATGAACTACCAATTGTGCCATCATAATGAATAGCACCTTTCAATGTTGCAATTTCTGTATAAACATTAGCTAAGGGTTGATATTGAGGTGACCAATTGGAGAGGTAATTCCAGCTATAAGCTTCAGACAATTCTTCTTCGATGGAAGACAAATCATTCCATTCATTGGCATCAATTATTGGTGGTATCATTTGTGGACGGCGCATTTGATTGCGATCACGCAGACTACCCGTTACCAGGCCAGTTCTTGGTCTATTTAAATAATCTTTCGTTTCACTTCCTGCTTTACTTTGAACTTCTTCTGCTAGATGGTCTAGATCATCTTCTCGAACGGCAATATCAGGATCGAAAATTACAAGTCGAGCTAAATATTCAGCTGTTGTTGGAATTAGTTCATGCTCATCTGGTGGATCTGGATTGTCCAAGCCAAATGTATGATAGCCATCACCTTCATTGATCATTCGAACCTCTTCATCAACTTCTTCCAAATCTCCTTCAACTTCATCGTCATCTTCAGCCGAGCCACGACCACTAGAAGCTGAATGACCTTCTCCATTAATATTATTTCCTGATCTACCTGCTAAAGCTCCTGGCGTTGGGTCCCCTGAACAAATATTATTAACTTCATTATAACATGGAGGAAGAGATTCATGCTGGCCAGAAGTCAAGTAAGCGTTTGAACGAGGTAACATATGATGATGATGTTGTCCAACTAAATGATGCATGCTTTGGAACGATGCGTGATCGTAAGTTGTTGAAGTATCATTCATTGAATCAATCGTTGTGTTGCCAATATGAGTACAACCATCACCAACTGAGTTTCGATTAGCACCAATTTTACGAAGAAGAGTTCCAACTCCAGGTACAATTGATGCTAAAGCTGATGTTGTCATAAATGATTGATGATGATGACCAGTCGCATGATGATGATTTGGTCCAGATCCAGATGATTGGTCAGAAAGATGGGATCGAATAGCAAATATCGCAGCCAACAACACACAAGTTACAAAAAATAGTATGATAATCAGGAACATAACCCAGCCGGGTAAAGATGTAATCTGTGAGCCAGAGTTTGACGTTGAAGTTGGAGATGAAGAAAGGTTTGATCCTTCAAACATAGGCCTAAAGTAAATAAAATAAACAATTTGTTAGACAAATCACTTTAAGAATTTACAATAATATATCAAGAGAAAATGAGAAAATACTTACCCTGATTGTAAAATATCATTGTTGTTTGATGAATGCAAGGTTGATTTATCATCTGTTAAAATTAGATTTACTCCTATTCGTGTTAATGAACTGAGTGAATCTGCTCGACCAGACGAAGCTGAAACAACTAGTGAACTGAAATGAGGAGGAATTTTGTCTACTGATGCAGTATTTATAGTAATTAGTCCAGTTGTTGAATTCAAATTGAATTTTTTGGCCGCTCCGGGAGGTGAAGAGCTTCTAATTGTATAAAATATTTGTCCATCAGGTCCAAGATCGTCATCTGTTGCTGATATATGACCAACAACAACGTGTGGAGTTCCGTATGAAGTTGTTACTTTAAAATCATAACGTTCTGAAGTGAACTTTGGTGGAAATTCATCAATCGATCCAATCGATGCTTCAATCAGTACTTCGGCAAAACTAGAAGATGTTTCAACAGCTTTTAAAACCATTTTAAAAGTTGGAATGGCTTGATAATTTTCAAGTGTTTCATAATCAATAGCTTGAGTAGTAACAATGTAACCAGTTCGAGTATCCAGACCAAAGGGCACAAGTCCATTCATCGATGGTGTAAAGCTGTAATTCAATGAGGACATGTCAGCATCTGAAGCCATTATTTGGACGATAGGAGTACCAATAGGAGTATTTTCATCAACAATGATTTTGTAAGATGCTAATGCAAACTTTGGTTTATTGTCATTCTCATTGAGAACATTGATGTTGATCACACACAAATCATTTTGCTTGGACAAAGAAGCAGTTGAAGATGTAGCTACAATGGTCAACTGATGAAAAGAGTTGGACTCGAAATCAAGCGACTTGTTGATTGTTACAACTCCAGTTATCTCGTCAATTTGGAATGCTTCTAGTTCATTTCCAGAGTAAATTGAATATCGATAAGATGAGCCATACTGTTCAGATTCTGAGCGGACTGAGGTTACTTGATGGCCGGGTGGAGCACTTTCACTCATAAAAATGGAAATTATTTGGGATTTAAAGGCAGTTGAACTGTTTCCTGACTCTTCTGAGGTAACTTTAATATGAACAGTGAATGTTGTTGGATTATTAACGGTAAGATCGTCATCAGTTTGATGAGAACGACGAATGATTGTAAGCTTATATTCACTTCGACTTGGTCTTTTGTTCATTATCAATTGACGACCTCTAAGTAAAGCAAAAGATCGATCAACGTTTCCAGCAGTTAGAGTAAAAGTATCAAAATCGAATCCATCAAGTTCAAGAAGAACTTGATCAACAAAATCCCTTCGCACTGAGATTGTATAGGTTGTTCGCTCCTCTTTCGATCCAGAATCAAATTCGCTGTTTAATAAATATGACAATGTATCGTTGTTAACATTGGTTCCTCCAGGAATAATCACCAATACCGAACACCTGGCTTTGTGGCCGGAAATAAATCGCCCAGCTTCATTTGCATAGCCAGCAATAACTGTTAGCTGGAAAATTGAGCCTGTTGTTGGACTTTTACCTAATCGACTCAAACTTCGGTTATTGTATACTGTTCCTGTATACGAATCAATATAAAATCCTTTGGATGAACTTGAACCTCCAGCTAATTTGTAGGATACTTTTAACCGCGGCAAACCGTCAAAATTGTTATCTGAACTGATTGTTGAAACTTGAGTAATTTTACAGTTTATCGATCCTGATAAAACACATGGATGAGTGTTCAACTTGATTGGGACAAAATAGTAATCTTTAGCGAAAACTGGTGGCCTCTGGTAAATACTTTTTGGTTTAACTTTGATAATAACTTGGGTTTCAATCGTGTTGAGAGAGTCGGAAGCTAGGACAGCAATTTTATATTGCGCTGGTTGAGAAGGTAATGCTGTTGGATTAGCTAAAGACCTGTCTAGTCTTGATTTCAATGTAATTCGTCCAGTGTAAAGTCCAATATCAAATAGATCATCAATGTTATCACTTACACCATCTAGATGAGAGCGCTTCTGATAATATGTCAATGGAGGGAAAGTATCGACATCATTTGCAGTAAGTGAGGCAACAGTAGCACCAACCTCAGCATCTTCAAAAACAGATATCTCTTGATAAGGTGGAAATACTGGAACATTATCGTTTATATCGATAACATTGATCTCAAGTGTACAGTGGGAAGACAACTGTGATGTTGTTGATGCTAAATTACGGGAATCTCTAGAAGCAGATGATAGTCCAGTGGGACCTTCATCATTGGCAACAATGGTCAGAACATAATGATCTCTAATTTCTCGATCAAGGACTATGTTTGTTTTTACAAATCCTGATCCTGGCGGGTCAATGATGAAGGCATTATCATGATTGCCTTCCAAGATGTGGTAAGTTACAGTTGATTTACCTGATGATCGACCAGACAAATCAATAGAGTCACGAGATACAATTGTATTATCGACATTATCAACGTCAAGAGCACTTATTTGTGTGACAAAAGTTCCTTTTGATTCACCTTCACGAACAGTCGAAATGTAATGAGCTTGGGTAAATCGAGGTGCATTATCGTTGACATTAATCAGCATAATGGTAACAGTGAAAAAGATTGGCTCAGAAAGCGGGGATGTTCTTTTTCGAGCAACTATAACAAGTTCGATGCGAGATGGATCCGTTTCAAAATCTAACAATTTGCGGATTGTAATAATTCCAGTGTTGGGATAAAGATAAAAAGTTGACTGGTTAACCGAAGTGAATGCAAATTGGAACTGATAATCAGCAAGAGGTGAGCGAGCCTCATTATGTCCATTACCCCGGTAAGTTGATCGATAGCGTGACATGAGATTAATAACTTCAGTTCCAAGTGGCACATTTTCAAATAATGAAACATTATAAGGGATTGAAGGTCGAGCTCTTTTAGTAGACTCACTAGAACCGATTGCTTTGGCAGATAACATTTCCCCTGATAAGATGACCTGAACAAGTGTGAGAGTTGAATATAGTGAGCCTGAACGACGGATTTCAACAAAAGCTTCATGGTGTCCATAGATGAGTGACTTTTTGACAGTAATTGAACCAGATCGTGAGTCTAATATGAAGTAGTCAGAAAAACGAAGATTTGGATCTTCATCAACAATTGTATAAACTAAAAGGTTTGCTGAATCTAAAGGCGAATCTCCAACAGATCCAGAGTTGGATGAGGACGAACCATCAACTCCACTATTTCGTTGCGAGTTTTCGGTGTTAACAACCGATATCCGTCCTATTTCTGAGCCAACTTTATAGTCCTCTTTATAGCCAGAAACTTCAATAATCGTTGGGTAACTTGATAATCGAGGAGAATCAGATTCATGTGATCCCATAACAGTAACTTGAATTGTTGTTTTCGTCGTGTGAGCTGCGTATGGTGAGCTTCCAACATCGATAGCCAAAACATCAAAAGACAGTGTTAGACTGTGGGGATTTGAGGCAGCAAAATCGACTCCTGGTAAGGTTACCAATTTAGCCTTACGAGCTTGTGCTACTGCAGCACAATCTGTTGTTATAAGTCCAGTGTTGGGATCAATAGTGAAATACATTGCTTCTGGCGATCCTGATGCTAAAATGGTGTAATAAATTGAGTTTTCTGAATCTGGATCAATCGCCTTGACTTTTACCACTGACAAAACTCGAGATCCACTTGTTTCACAATCTGATAATCTTGATTCGTCAATCACGGCGTAATAAACTGATTTATCAAAAATCGGACTGTTATCGTTAACATCTATCAAGTCGATGGTTAAATTACATTGACTTTTATGAAGTGAATCTGTAACTTGAATTGTTAAATTATAACCAGCTTTTCTTTCTCGGTCGAGAGGAGCGAATGTTGATAGCTGTCCAGTTGCTCGATTGATTCCAAATTTGCCCTCTTCATTACCACTTATGATTGAATAATCCAAATTAGGTAATAATGACGATGAACTATTTGAACCTGTTTGAGAATCTAAGTCTGAAGCTATTATCGTGTGGAAAATTGTTCCTGGTAAAATATTTTCAGGTATTTTCACTGATTGTGAAAGACTAGAAAATATCGGTTGGTTATCATTAACATCAAGTAGAACCACAGTAACGATGGTTGAAGCTGAGTGAACATAATCTTCGTCAAAAACAAAAACTGGAATCCGGTGAATCTCTTTAGTCTCCCTGTCAAGTGTTATTAATGTTTTCAATTCTCCTGTTTTTCGATCGATAGAGAAATATTTATACTCTTCGTGTCCCGGTGGAATCAGATACATAAGATCAGAATTGGAATCAGCGTCTTTGGCTTCGATTGTCGCTATTAAGGTTCCTGGAGCAACAGATTCCAATATTTCACGATTATAAGATGGCTGAGTGAAGATGGGCTTTTCGTCGTTTATATTGGTAATTTTAAGAGTAAACAGACGAGAAAGAGTCTTGATTGGATTGCGATTGGGCTCAAAATTACTTGAAGTTAATCCAGTTCGGCCACCATTCGATCCTGTTCCTGGTCCAGGAGAGGTACGCAAATAGATTGTGGCAGTTACATTCAACCGATACTCTTGAGTTTTTTCATAATCAAAAGGCTCTAATAATGCAAGAAGACCGTTTTCAGGATTTATAGAGAAAACACTTTCTCGGCCAGAGATTTCACTAAATCGATAATTAACGTCAAAATGGTCATGACTAATATTCAAAGACAAACGGATGATGTTTTCATTTTGATGACAACAATCTTCTGGGAAAGTGTAAGTTGCTGGTCCATTGAATGTTACTCGGTCCATATTACGACCAGTGTCCTTAACCCAAAGCAATCTAATTGCTTGTGATCCAATCGGTGAACGGTGAATCAACGAAGATCCAATATCTTCAGGTATCGATAAATAAGCTTGAACTATTATAATAAGTTCTCCTTGGCTGACTAAATCATTAATCAATTCCTTATCAAATGGTTTGAAAGTCAAAACGGATTTATCATTAATAACTAAAAGGCGATTCAAAGTTACATCATTAAGCGTCAAGCTTCGAAGTTGATAATTAAGATTTAAACCGGTACATCCGACTGACCAAGCTTCTGCTAGAGGATAAAGGTCAATTGATCTTTGATGAATCGTTTCTTCGGAAACAGGGATCATTATATCGAGAAGAGTACCATTTGATTCTTTAAGATCACGTGTGATCGTTTCGAATGGATGACAATCCGAAATATCATCAATGATTGTTATTTTAACAGTTGAGATTAATTGATAATTTTTACCAATCACATTTTTGGAATTCTGATGAGGACGAAAGTAATTAATGCCTTTATCAAGAGGAATTGAAGTCAATGCACATTGCCATGGGTCGATGTAGATCTGGAATGAACACTCAGAGCTTGACTCATAATCTAAAGATTGACCTACAATAATGTGAATTGTAGAGAAATCGTTTGATTCAATAACAAACTTGTTTAAATTTGTTTCTTTTGTAACTTCGTTCCCGTCGATATAACTTGGCCTCTCATATTTAACATAATAACCATTGGAACAATAACTAAATCGATGAAAAAAGTTAGCCATAACGTCAGGTAGAGCAACATTGATGGTTCCAACTTCACTTCCAATTTCTGCTGTTTCACGAACACGAAATTCATGATAAACATTATCTTCAGAATCGGATGATGATAATTTAGGTGAACTAGGCGAGGAACGATGTACTGGATGTTGAACTTGACCTTTTCCAATAAAAGATCGCTGAATTACATCAATTTGAATAACCTTAATAGGAGATTTAAGTCCACCTCCATCAGTTACTTGAACTCCAACTCTATAAGAGGCTAGTTTCTCCACTGAACGAGCAGTTTTTATTACACCATTAACTCTACCAATAACAAACAAATCTGAATCTGAATCAATGAAAGAATAAGTGAGAGTCCCATTGATTCCTGAGTCAGGATCAGATGCTTTTACAGTAGTAACATAAGTTCCTTCAGGTGATCCAAGGGCAATAATGTGACGATTTGAATTCCCAGAAGTCATCTCATCGATAATGAAGGTTGGACTATTATCATTCACATCGGATACATCAATTATAACAGTAGTCTTTGACTCTGCTGATAATGGACTAGGTTTACCAGAGTCGTGAGCATCTATCTTGAAAATGTATCGGTCTTTCACTTCTCGATCTAGTGTCGATTTTAAACTAATCTCTCCGGTTTGTGTGTCCAAAGCAAATTTAGAAGCCTCAAGGCCAAAACCTTTGAAAATTGAGTATCGAAGAGTCCCATTTTCACCAAGATCAGGGTCGATTGCTGAAACAAAACCGATAACAGTTCCTATTGGTGCTGATTCGGAAATAGAGAAAGACCATTCTCTAGATTTAAAAAGAGGTCGATTATCATTTGTGTCAACTATTGTTATCGTCATTGAAGTTGATGATCGAAGTGGAGCTGGAGATCCATGATCGGTAACTTGAATAGTGAAGGAATAATTGTCTTTCTGTTCCCTATCGAGTGGCCTTCTTGTGTAAAGAATTCCGTTATTTGGAAAAATAGCAAATGGAAATTCTGATTCAGTATTCTTTGATCCTTCTTTAGTTTTTCCGGAAGCAGCTTCAATTATAGAATAAGTTAATCGCGCATTGTTACCAGTGTCATCATCAACAGCTCGAATTTGATAGATTTGGGCACTGACTGGCGTGTCTTCACTTAAGACAAGGTGAAACCCAGGTGATTCCATAAGCAAAGCCGAGACTGAATCAGAATATCCGATAAAGCGAGGGACACAATCATTAACATCCTGAATATTTACATCGACAACCATAGAGCAACTAAGATCTCCACCATCGGTGGCAGTAACAATCAATCTATAATGGTTAAGCTTCTCAAAATCAAGAGCCGATCGAAGAGTTATTGCTCCAGTTGATTTATCAATTATGAATGGTGTTAAATCGGAGCCTAGCTGAGTATCCTGGAGGGAATAAGTTAGATTACCCAGGTCATCGGCATCAGCATCACTTGCTTGAGCAATTAAAACGGTAACATTATTAGTGGACATATTTTCTGGAATTGCTATCTTCAACCGATCAGTTCCAAATGTTGGATGATTATCATTAACATTGACTATTGTAACATTAACTTGAGTATGGCCGTAACGGTATGGACCAGGATTTTCACCCTCTTTAGCTTGAACATTGAGCAAAAGAGAAGAATACTTTTCAGCATCAATTGTCTCACTGTTAACACGGATAGTTCCTGTAGTTGGATCAATGGTGAAATAAGCATCAGGATCACCCGAGTAAATGGCATAAGTTAATGGTGATGAAGAGGATGCAGTGGCCGATACTAAGCCCACTTTGGTTCCAATCAAAGAATTTTCTTTAATCTCAAAACCATAATGACGCTGCGAAAATACTGGTGAATAAGGACGCGATTGGCCTCCTTGAGGAAGCACCGAAACATGCACTAAAGCGGGTTCAATAGATTCTCGATCACCGCCATCAGTTGCAGCTATTGTTAATATATAAAATGGTTTGGCTGATGAAAGTGGCCGTACAATATAAATACGTCCTGTAACAGGATCGATTTCAAATGCTTTTTCTTCATTTCCTGATCTAATTGAATAGCGAATTGTCCCAAAAGGTGATCCCGAAGAATCGGCGTCAGTAGCAGCTACAATCAGTATTGGTGCAGGTTCAATGAAGCGTCCTTTAGACAGTGGAACGATATTTTCTTCAACTGAAACTTTATACTCTTTTGGATAAAAAATTGGTCCGTTATCATTTACATCGATTAATGTAACTTTAACCATTGCTGTTGTTGATAAACCTCCTATTATTAGATAAAAATGAATCATTATTAATCAATTGAATAATTATCTTGAGAAAATCACGTTCATTAAAACTTCAAATAATATCTTAAAAGTGAAGGGTGAGATTTAAAATGATAAACTAAAATAATAATCTAAATCATTAAAAACTTGACATTATCTTGTATTTCAAATGACGAGCAAGTATTAAAGAAAATAAGTTTAACTTTTAGCTTTTTACTTTGGTTTTGATCTGCTCTATCATCTTCATATAACATTTCAATGATTAACGGCAATTCAATTGAGCTAGAGTTAATACTTCCTAAAAGTTTGAATAAAAACTTGAAAGTTCAATTTTAAGCTTAAAGATCAAAATATCAAAATATCAACCATGAAAATATTCACAGCATGAAGATGAAACATGAATAATGAATCATGTTTTATTTCAAGATTAACGAATTTTTCAACAGATTTCTATTACTTAATGTAATATTAACAGAACCAATCAACTCACCTCTATCTGTAGCCATTATTGGAATGTCATAAGATCGGCGTTTTTCAAAATCCAAGGGTCGAGCAATACAAAGATCACCAGTTGATGGATCAACAATAAAATCTGAGGTTAAAATAAGTGAACGAGATTTTTCAGATGTAATGCTCATTGGAATATCTGATTGGCCCAATGAAACGGCATTAACTGAACTATAATTAACCAAAGAGTTGACTCCACAATCTGGATCAGAAGCAGAAACTCGAAGTATACACGAACCAACCTGAGTATCTTCACGAGTAGTTACATTATAAAAGGATTGATCGAAAATAGGTTCATTATCATTGACATCACTGATTGTTACAATCAAAGTTGCCGTTGCAGTAACAGATGAACCATCAGTTGCAGTTACAACTAATTGCGGCGCTGAATCAGTTTCACAATCAATTTGTGATGAAGTTGTGATCAATCCTGTTTCTGAATCAATAAGAAACCATGTGTTTGAAGTTGAATTGAAATTAGAGCCACTAAATGAGTAAGTAACTTGAGAATCTGAATCACGATCAATTGCTTTCATTTTGTAGACAACAGTTCCAGGATCGGCGACTTCAGGTAAAGAAGCATGATAAACTGGTTGCTCGAAATAAGGTGGGTTATCGTTGACATCAGAAATTTCCAGATCAAATACCATTGAAGTATTAAGCGGAGGACTTCCAGAGTCACTAACAGTCACAGTCAAGGAATATTGGGCTTTAACTTCACGATCAAGTGATTTGGATACAGTAACCATGTAAATGGCAACATCCGACCGATTAAGACTAAAATAATCATCTCCACCTGATAGAGTGACCATGAATTTGTTAAACTCTGAGGAAGATAAACCCGTTGGACTGGCAGAGTCAGGATCATTGATGGAAATTCTGGCAACAAAGTCACCAATTTGTGCATTTTCAGGTACAATTGGCTGAGCATCTTCAGTTAGAAACAATAAATTGATAGTCGGACGATTATCATTGACATCAATCACTCTGATTGATACAAAGGCTGAAGTTTCAAGAGGCTGTAAACCGCAATCTCGAGCAACAACAACCAACTCGTGAAGATCTTTTGATTCAAAGTCAACTGGGCGAGACAAATAGATCCATCCAGTGTCTTTATTAATCTCAAAGTAAGACGATTCAGAGGACGAAGTACCAGATCCAGGTCGTCGATTGGTTGGCAATGAATATTCAATTTTACCATTTGAACCTTCATCAGAGTCAGTGGCAACAACCTGAAGAATGGGCGTCCCAAGAGTCGCATTCTCAAGCACTGTAGCCACATAACGTGATTGGCTAAATATGGGTTCATTATCGTTGACATCAAGAATACTTATATTGACCAGAAGTTGGCTGGATAATGGAGGCAACCCGCCGTCCAGAGCTTCAACAATTAATGAATAACGGGAGGTTGATTCGCGATCTAATATTCCATTTACCTGGATAGAAATGTGAAAATGGTAAAAAGAAACAATTGTCACAATTAAAAGATCATTAATTACATTGCATTGTCAAATAACCTTTAATCATTGTTTTCAATTTCTTTACACAACCGTTTCATTCTCTGTGTTACTTCTGTTCATTTGGTTCACTCAATCAACTAATTAATTAATGATCACTTGTTTAATTAGTGGTTATCCCTTTCATCCTTATCACTGGGATTGGCTCTTTCTCTCACTCAACCAAACCCTTTCTCTTAATCATTTTCTCATCCTCTTTATCTTCACCCACTACAAACCTTTTTTTTACCTCTTTTTTACTCTCCTTTTTCCTGTCTTAACCTCAACTTATTCATCTTTCTCACAATTGTACACAAATACACAATTTAAGTATCATTAATTCAATTTCAATAGATTACTGTCAACTCAAGTTATGTTAATTTACCTGAAGATCATGATACAGAACATCATCCTTTTCTCTATGGCTTGCTAATCTGAATGCATTACCATGATTTCCGGATATGATTCGATACTTTTGGGTCCCAAAGATACCTGGAAAGAGATGATGTTGAGATAAAAATTGAATTAATTGTATGTACTTTGGTTAGTAAACACAGAAAGAAGGTAAAAATTATGTTAACTAGGATCGCTTTTTCCCGTGATTGTCATCCTACAAACCATGATTGATGTTTAAAGTTGGTAAATTTGGGATTCATCATTATTACAATTCAATCTTAATTTTAATAATTAATGGACATTCTTTTTATTTCTTTTTGCTGTTCTACTTCTTTTGCTGTTAACAAGATAAATTCAAGTTTTACTTTACAACATTTTTTGGGGTAAAATGTTGAGAAAAAACATCAACACGTTGATGAATAAAAGAAACACGTTTAATGAGACCCTTAAAGGTCACTAAACAATGTGAGGCTCATTTCAACAGCTATTAAAAAACAACAGCAACAACAATTAATCAACAAAATGATAGTTTTATTATTATTATTATTATTATTATTATTATTATTATTATTATCATGAGTAGCATCATTAACATCCGCAGTAAGAAAAGAGTCAGAATTTCAAGAAGCTTCCGGAAGCCAGTTAAAATTATTGATGTTGAAATTAACACAAAAAGGTTTAACAATAAAGAAGCTGAAAAATGTAACATTAACAGTTGACTAATTAATTATGATAAAAGACGGATTGTCATCAATAAACTCAACTTAAACAATTTTAAAGCAATTTTCTTGCTTAACTCAATGAATTAGCATTGAAACTAAATACTGTAACATTGAAAGTAAATTGCTGAATATTGAAGTATACCAATAATGCATATCGTATATCATTGTAATAATGTAAATATCAATAAAGTAAAGTAGCTTTTTCTTAATTATCAGAGTATTTTTCAAAGGTAAAGGCAATAAAAAGGTAAAATATTGAAATGGTTAAAAGTAAATCAGTAAAAATGAAAGATAAAACTTTTCTCTCTGTTATCATTATTATTGCTATTAAACTATTACTTGCTATTATTATCAGCATCAACATGATTGTGAGCAAAGACAAAGTACACTGTTGCTGATGGATAAAGGGCTTGAGGCACTCACGGCTGAAGATAGTTAAAAAGTTATTCTGTCTGGTTTAGGTCGGTAGCCAATGTCGGGAGAAAGTGGCCTCAAATATAATATGAACGACTATGAAGGATAAGGATGAAGATGAGGCTAAGGGCAGCAGGAAACCATTAAATTAATGAAACAAGAAGCTACATAAAAATAACAAATAATGGACAGAGAAGTGGAGAAGAAGATGATGATTATGATGATTATTATGATTATAATGATGAAGATGATGATGATGATGATGGTGAAGATGATGTATTGAGCGTGAGAGACAGCTTTTGGAACTTTATTTTTTATATTCCAAAGAAGCTCAAGTAGATAGATAATAGTGTAATCAAGGGATACTGAGGTTGGTTTTGTCATTCACGCCAAGAGCTTAACTAAATTAACAGAATAGTTAACTTTTTTTTACAATCAAGATAATTATAATAAGCAATATAATATGCAATAAGTTAACTATGTAATCGTGAAAGATACAGAGTTGAAATTATTGAAGTATATTTACAATTGTAAGTTTAATAAGAGAAAATGATTTCTTCTTCTTTTTTCAATTTGTTTTCAGTTGAAATTGATTTTCTGGTTCGTTTCTTGATTGTCATGTTGAGGATTAAAATTTTCATCTATTGGATATTGATGATTAAAGGTGGAAAATTGTTTCATTTGAAAATCTTTTCATTTTCATCTTTTCTCTTGTTGACCATTTCTTTGCTACTAAATTTCTTGTTATATAACAAGAGTCAAAATGAATGCTCACGAATGATATTGGCCTCAGGCTTAGAGGCAATGTTTTGAGCTTGAAAATGTCTCACAGTTGATTGATGGAAGCAACTATAAGAGTAAAAAGACTCTTAAACCGACATTCATCATGATGATCATATTAACCATGCCAGAGTTTGAAGTTGCTACTGGAACAAAATTCAGTCAATCGTGTAAAACTAGCCTCGAAATTTTTTGCTACTCTTTACACCGAATACACAGCGAAGAAGAGAAGCTCAACTGATTAATATTAAATATTACGCAGCTTACAGAAAGATGCTTGACTTTGAATCGAAACGAAGACTTGAAAAAAACATGGATGAGGCCTTAATACTCATTAGGAGGCCACCTTTTTGAGGGATTGGCAGGAAAGGAAGAGCGATGTTATTGTATAGATGAAAATGACAAAGTTACTACTTTTGAAAGTGATAATTCGTGTTATCCAAACGACAAATTCAAAACTTTAATTGCACATAACATTGTCAACAATATTAATAAAAAGTCAAACTATAATCAACAGTAAAAAATGTAACATACGTTTCAACAACAAGGTAAAAGATAATTTATCATTCAACTTATGCACGTTAAGCTGCTTTACCTTGTTTGTTTGCAGTTTTAACGATGAAATAATGGTCAAATCATTTTTTCCTCAGTAATAAAGTTATGGACAGTGAGCAAGATTATCTTGTTGTTTTTAGTTAATCATTTTATCACTCAACTATTAATTTCAGTTTTCGTTGAAGCTATTAGGTTGAGTAATAGAAAATTTACGTTTTATGTTATTTAATTAAGCAAAAATTCATTAGGATTATAGCCAATTCAAGCCTGTTTCCACCTTTATCGGAACCAGAAAGAGAATCAATTGTTCTGGTTGAGAGATGTTTTGATTTACCCAAAATGTTTATTGAAATTGTTTTTTCATTTTTACCTTTCAAATTTTAAGAGCTAGAAAGGTTTAACCATGAGATCAATGAAGTTATTTTAATAGGTTCAAACAATTTCCTACAATTTACAACATAATCCTGTGTTGTCCATTAAATTTCAGGTCAATAACTATGAGTTTAAAGTAAAAAAATGGACATTAACTTCTTCTCAACCTAATATTACACGAAAACATGTAAACATTAAGTTGAAAAACTAAAGAAATGATATGTTTCTAAAGAGGTTAAAGTTTACACTCCAGTGATGATCTGCAAGATTATTATTAAGTTTAGGTTATTTGATATTTTTCATTGCAAACATTCGCTAAATAATAATATTTACAGGGAACATGAGAGGCAACGAGAATGATGATTATGATGATAGAGTCAATTTTAAACCTGAAAATACCAGAGTCCAAAAAGGAAAAGGAAGATTGAAAGAGAAGTAGAAAAAAAAGGAGAAAAGAAAGTAAAAGATAATGATGATAATAATGATCGGGTCCAAAATGACCTGAGTCGGAGGCCAAGGGAATATTGCAGAAAATGAATGAAAAGGACGTTTTTTTTGCTAATTTCATCTCAATTCCTGTGGCTGCAAGAAAAAATCATCCCACGCTCATGGATAAGAATCCATTGACTTAAATTAAAGGTTGATATTATAGCAACACGACAAAAACATAAGTAAACTAATAAAGTTGAAATTGTAACCCTCATTATGGGTCGAGACTCACAGTTGCCGACAGATTTCAAGGTTCATATTTTCATGATAATATCATTAATGATTTTGTTTTGTTGCTAAACAATGAATGGGATTAAATTTTAATCGCATTTCTTCTTTTCCTCATTTCTTTTTTTTCAATTCAATTTGAAAAGAACCGTTGAGTGGTTACTCATCTTTCTTTCAGGTAAATTGACACGAAAAGGTGAGAAAAAAAACAAGATTATCATCAATATTGGTAGGTCATTCGCGGTGGCCTTAAACTATTCAACTTGCTTCATACTATTGGTATTGATAAGGATAAAGAAAGTAGATGATGATTATAATGATGGTAATGATGAACAAAAAAAAAGGTAAACTCTCCCTGGTTAAGCCTCAAATTACAAGGAATCACAGGGATAAATCCCGCTAGGTCAGATGGGTAATGCTTTGAAGAGAAGAAGAAATGTATTAGAAGATGATGACGATGAAGAGAAGATAAAAATGCAGAGGCTACAGGCTTACAGGGTGTTGGAAATGGTTTATATTTTTATTTTTATACTTTTCTTTTTTTGGGGGTAAAAAAGGAACCTTGCTGGGTTTGTGTGTAAAAATGGTTAAACCAGAGTGAATGATTGAGATACCAAAGAGTGGAAACCATGAAAGAAATAATAATCATTTGGATTGATAAAAAATGAATGGGATGCACTATAAGGGGCAATTGGATGAAAGAAGGGAAAGAAAAGAAAATTGCATTCTTTTTCTCATTCTTTGCTTGGCTTGTTTCATTACACACTTGATTGAAGGGAGAAAGAAGAAAATGATTGAGAAGAAACAACAAAATATTCAGTTTAACTGATAAAAAGAATTATCAGTAATTTCAGGAATATTTAACACCTCAGTTGCCATAGACGATAATCTCGCCGTTCCTATTAGTAAGGCACAAATACACACCTCGATATCAGGCCTCTTTTTATTCAAGCCCTTTCCTTCATCATCTGCTTCATCCTCTTACTTTTCTTTATCATAATCATTTTCAGCTGATCTCAGAGGTTAACTAATCTATTAACTTCAACTTCTGATTTACCCTGAAGAAACTGATTTCGTGTTTTAGGCAAGCTTGAAAGGCAAGAAACAAATTAAAAACAAAACAACTGCAGAAGAGATAAAAAAAGAAGAAGCAAATTGATGATGGAAATAGAAATTGTTACAAAAATTTCACCTGGATTAACTGACCAATGATCACGATTAATGGCCATTCCTTTAGGTCATAGATTGTGAAAGGTGAACAGCTAAAAGGTCATCTATGACATTGGCCAAGGGTCACTTGAATAACTTCTCTGCCTTTTCTGTTCATCGTTTAAATGGGAATTTGAGTTTTATCTGTTGACCAAAATGTAATCAACATTGACTGATATAAAAATAAAACAAACATGAGTTTAAAATTTACTTTTACTAAAGGTAACTTTCTTTCGCCTACAGAGTGGACCAAGTAGGTAGAGTTTATCTTCTCTCTCTCTCTCTCTCTCTATCTTTCACCATCATCATCATAACCAACATCATCTTCTACTCAAACCCACATTTCTAGAAGACGTTCTCTCCTCTCTTCTGGTATAGTTTACAACATTATCTGAGTAAAGGCAAAATGAGAAGGTAAGCTTGAAAGTCACCAAGAAAATTACGATTGCCAATGTTACCTGGAAAATGCGGTTTACCCTTAATAGCTTTTAACTGGGCTCTGTTTAGGTTCTTTGCCATTTACTTTTCAAACAAAAAAATAAACATTAAAAGTTAAGAATTTTTTTCAACAAAACTTTAAGATTATGGTTATTGGCATTCGTTTCAATTTATACATATACGATTTATAATTAGCATGAAATTTTCCTTTAAGCTTGTGTTCTAACTTGGAAGAATTTTAGAAGAAAATTTTGTACGAAAGGCGATATTGAACTGAACAGTTCAGCACAAAAACTCAGCTTTTGTAATAAGGTTTACTTAAGTTTTCTGACAATAATTGGCAAATCTTTTTTTAATGTTTTTGTTCCTTGTACCGTTGTTAAGAAATGAAAGTGAGTTGAAAGGTTTTCATGATATCTCAATGAGATTCAAATGTTCATGAATTTACAAAATTGCAGGTTGGACTCTAAGTATTCACTGTTGCCAGTAATCTAGAAATGGAATCTTGATCATGTTGAAACTCAAAATCCTCTGATTGACCATCTTCACAATTTAATCATTGAAACAATAGATGACGTTAACATAAAATTTGCAAATAATATAATAACTTTATCCGCTAGACTTATAATTTAAACCATCATTAACCTTTACCCGGTTCATCTTTACCTCCTTAAAGTTGAACGATCTTCATTATACCTGTAATGGTGTTCAGATTAAAGCTACTGAACATCTTCCATCTCAAGTAATTACTTTTGCAATACAAGCGGACTCTCGATCATGACTCAACGGAAATTTTAAAATTGAGCACAACACATTCAGTTCACATTTAAAAGATTTAAATTATTAATGAACTGATCATGAGAAAAGTAAAATGCATTCGAAGCTTAAAATTTGAAAGGGATTTTATCTAAAAACTTTCTTCAGAACCTTTTGGTTTAGTCAAAATTTTGACACAAAATTTAAAGTTGCTGCATCCATAACTGAACGAAAATTTCTTTTCGCTGAGTAACGTATAGTTAATCAAGTCTGAAAAACCAAAATTATAGATTGGAACCTAGAAAACTGTAAATATTGCTTGAAGCTCATCAATTTTTAAAAGAGTCAAAGGTTTAATTGAAGCAAACGAAAGTGATATCAGACAGAAAGACAAATCATGAAGATTTATCGCCATCATTGATCTCATTTTATTCCCTTCGCTATCAATATTTTTCATTCACTAACAGTAATTCGCCTCATGAACAGAGATTTTATCTATAAACGTGTCAAAATTCTAGTTCATATTGTCTAATTTAAACTAAAATAGAATCGTTTTTGAATCATTAAATCACGGGATAATTTACAATTGAAATGAAGAGTACGAATCTGACCGACTCGTAATTGTGACAAAGGATTGGTTCAGCTTATAGCAACAGATGGTTTACTCTGATACTTATAAACATATAAAAAAGTTGCATATGCTTTTTGTGCACATGTTTTTTGTTGATCAACCAAAATTTAATTTTTAATTTAAAATAATACAAATCTAAAAATACTCTTAATGAAATAATTTTTCTCAAAATTACGGATTTACTCGAATCTGATTAAATCTTTTTGTAATTCACAAATAGAACAGTAAAAGTTAATGAAAATGACAATTAGGTTGACAGCAAAAGAAAGCTGCTTAACAAATAAAAAACAATGAATCAGTTGCAGATGTTAAGCAAAGTTAATTGTTGACTTTTTGCTGGTTAAGGATTGAAATGTAAGCAAAGTTACAACAGCAACAGCTGAGTGTTGATATAAAATACTGAACTGATGGTACATTCATAAGTGACTGAGCTAGAATTTTCATGATTAAGTATAGCCATGGCTATTAACTAGTAACCATTTTGTCTTACAGAGTTCAACAAAAGTTCTGATAATGATGATCATTTCCTATCGTTTATTATTTCTGCAATTTGATTTACTTACAATTGTTGATTCGTTTCTGCTCAACTATTTGCTTGTTTTTGTTGGTAATGTTGAAACAGAAAGTCAGACAAGTTTCAATTAATTGCCAATAAAATGTTATCAATTTCTAGTTTTATAACGTTTCAATGATGAGGATAATAACTATAATAATGGTGATAATAACTATTATGAGTTGTATCAATATCAAAGGACTCAATCTTTAAAGTGTTTGCTTGTTGGTTTAAAAAGTTTAAAGTTGATTTTAATTAGCTGTTAGATTTGACTATATTTGTCAAAACGGGTTGGTTTCTGTTGATTCTCAATGATAAATACAAATCAATGCTTTCATCTTGATAGTTTGTCAGAGGGACAAAGCAGTTAACTTTTTCATTTTGAACGATATTAAAACCAATAATTAGCATTTAAATGATTGATAATTAAAAATCAATCAACAGTTCAACAATCTGATTACATTTGAAATGCATTTTTCCATGTGCTAACCAGATTGCCCATTAAATAATAAAAAGTCTAATTCATGTGTTAAACAGAGAAAATCAAATGTTGATTTAAAAGTCACATTAAACTTGAGTAAAGCGAGTGAAGTTAAAAGACAAAGATGCAACATGTAAATTGCAATCAACACTAGAGTGAAAGTTGTCAAAATAAGCTTCATAAGAGTCCATTTAGGGATGAAAACAATTGGATTTAAGCATCAATTCAATGCAAAAAGGAATGATAAGGCAAATTGAAAGCAACTTAAGTGACCAACAATAAATTTAAGTGAAATTGAGAAACACTTAATAGCAATTTGATTGAGGTATCAATGAATAAAATGCATTTCATTTTGTTTACTTATATCATCGGTAAAATTTGACCATTTAACTTGGAAAGGCAAACCAACATCAACAATTAAGGTGAAAAAAAATGTGCTATTTACTTGTAGATAATCAACAAAAAAAGCAAAGAATGATCATTGAACCTGGGATTGATGCTAAATAAAGTTAAATGCGATTCTAATGTTAACAATTTAGTGTTAAATTAGATTGTATTACCACTTAAGATGAATGAGAAGATGAAGACAAGAAGAAGAGGAAAAGAAGAGGAAGAAATGGAAGAAGAAGATGATCAAGATGATAGGAAATTTTGAAGCAATTTTTACAGGTTTCAATTTTCGATGATCGATTAAATGGATGTGTACAGTATGAATTTAATTTAATTCATCATATTAAGGGGTAGGACTGATTATCGTTTAATGATTAGACGATTGTTTCAGTGGTTCATAGAGTTATTGAAACCACAAAAACAATTTCAAGACTTTGAAGCATTCAATATGGGATGGGAGGTCCACACCCGGCAAAAGTGAGTTTTAATTGTGATTGAGGATGAAAAATTAGTGACAACAGGCTTGTTTCAAGTATGCATACCTTCAATAATCACCTTCTCATTACTTTGCTTAAATTTACGAGGCAATGTGAACTTTTTCAAGACCAGGTCATCAGCCTGGGTCATAATTATTAATCCATTTTACCTTCATCTTCTTCTTTTTTTTCGAATATATAATTTTCTCTTTACAAGCATACTTTACAACAGCAACAAAAATGTGTTGGGATTGTACAAAACTCGACGACTTAAGGCCAATATGACAAGTTACCGCCTCGTTTCTCTTAAAGAAAATTGTAAAAAACAATAATAAAAGGCTTTACTTTAAAGTTGTCATTGTTAGATTTTTACTCCTTTAAACCGATAGAGACAACTGGACTGGATTATGGTGACCTTATAATGACCTCAATGTATTCCCATTGGCCTTTTGTTTCCTTTTAACGAAAAACCTTTTAGTTTATTTTTTTTTCTTAACGTAAAACCAAAAGAGGGAAGAGAAAGAGAAAAGGTAAACGATAATTAAAAGGTAATTATAGTTACTTTGTTAAGGTTGATTATCATGAAAACTATTATAATTCGATGTTTCACTTTTGCTGTTCAGGTTCAAAAGATTTGTTTTCAACACAAAATTGTCGGAAAATTATCTCCATTAAATCGATTGTTTTGTAGCATTCAATGTAAGTGTAATGAAAAACTGTTGATGATGGTTAATAGGGATTGCAGTTGATGATTGGAATGATGAAAATGTTTGCAAAAAACACTGGATTGTTTGGTGAAACAAATTAATGGAAACTATAATGGCAACGGAAAGATAATGAAGAAGACAAGAATTTGATCAGGTCATTTTCAAAGCGATTGAAACGGAAGAGACTAATTGATGTTTAAGTTCACAGTTGAAAGTAGTTGGCAAAAAACTAGACGAAGAAGATGAAAGCGCAAATTGAGAAGTTAATTGAGATTAAATTGAGTATAAAGATCGCTGTTTCCAATCAGATTTTCAATCATTCATCAGCAAACTTTCAGATCAACAGTTGTTTAACGTGTGTAAAGTTACCAAGGAATCAACAAAATGGTTTATCCAAAGCATCTAACATCACTCATGGTCATTGTTTTATCCTCAATCGGATCCATTCTGGCTCAATACATGGCTTACAATCCAATGTCTGGACCCATGGGAGGACCAATGGGTGGACCAATGGGTGGTCAAATGGGTGGCCAAATGTATGGCGGAGGTGGAATGGGATCGTTCAGTATGCCTGCCATGCCAGGAGGAATGGGTCCTGGTGGAGGAATGATGCCCATGGATGGAGCTCAAAACGATGAAGAAGCTGAAGATGATGGTGGCGATGAGGGTTACACTGAGTATGCTGGTGATGGAGAAGATGATTCAGTCAATGAATCACTGGCTGAAAGTTATGCAACTAAACGACGACGACGATCAATAGGTGATATAATTAGACCCTTTAGGTATGTTCAACGATATTAAGTATAAATTTTCAATCATTACCATCCTAGTCTTTCTTAAACTATCTCTGATTGATAATTGTTTATTGAAATGTTAATGCGCTAGCGCTATTATTTTAGAAAACGTTTAATTTAATTTAAATTACATACCTTTCCTAGTAATAGGAATTAGCCTGAAATAATCATTAATATGTATCAACAGCTTTATACCTTTAATAAACAAATAAAAGTTATTTATTTATTTATATCATTATCTTGGAGAAACTAAATTTAATATCAATCAATATTAATTATATAAGAGAGGAGATCGAATAGGATGAAAGATGAAAGTTATAATACAACAAAAGATGAACAAGAAAAAAGGTGAACTTGTTTTGCATGTTAACATTTCGTGATGAGGAGACAAAATGATTAAAGGTATGTCTTGAATATCTCAATTAAATTGATAATTTTTCATAGCTATTCACGTTTAAAATACTGATAATTAATGTTGCTATTTGAAAAAAACGAAGCAAAATATTGATAATCTTTTGTCAAAAAATTTATATCTTCAGATAATGTTGAAGATTTGGTAACAATTTTGGTACTTTTGTAATCATATTCAAAAATCATGGTTCTAGATGAAATGGATGTTGAGTAAAAAAGATAAAGATGAGTCAAGGTGTCAACGATCGATTTATAGCCCATCGTATGGCCTCAGATAATCGTTATTGGTTTTTATCTCTGTCTTCTATCTTTCATTGCTATCGGGCTTTTGATGTTTTTGCTCATCTTTATAAAAATCATCACACAGAGTAGGAGGTAATGGTATTTGCTTGACAATCTGAAGGCTTTAAAATGACCTGAACAAGGCCATATATCGGCTGCAATCAGCCAATGAAAATTACTTATATTACTATCATGATGGGCTTTTCTTTCAGTTTAATAGTTGGGAACATTTGCTCACACATTTAAAGTCACATAAAAAGCACATTATTATGACAAATGAAATAGGAAAGGATGGAAATGGAGATTGATTACAAGATTTAAATTACAAAACTATAACAAAACTGATTACAGAGCATTCAAAAAGAATTCTGAAAGAAAAGTTTATCTTTTAGTTATCATGGAATACGTTGAATGTTTTCAAGAGATTTTAAAGTCAGATTGATCTTGATTCACAATTAAATGGTCAGAGTTGATAGAGATAATTTGAATAGAATAATCTAAATCGCCTGAATCTCATGCTTTTCTCATTGTCAAATGGCTCTTACTGTTAGTTTATAAATTATCAAGTTTACAATTTCCGAACAAATCAATCAAATAAAGACTATCGTATATGTAATCAAGATTTCATTATTTCTTTGCCTAATCAATTAGACTTTCAAAATAATCAAATAGATCAAAATATTCAAAAGGCAATGACAGAAATTGATGAGTATAAATGCGTGTTCACGATGAAAAAAAACAATTGATCGGAATCTGTTTTTGAAACGTGAAAGGTCAAGTTAAATAGCTAATTGAAAGTTAGTCTCTTGATTGGACATTTGTCAATAGCAAGTGTTATTAAATTGAATTTATCGGAAGGTAAAATGTTTCAATTGAGAATAGCACTGTAACACGTTCGGGTGTAACTGGTGATGCCTTTGAAGTATTAAAAATGGCGAAAACTCTGGATGAAGATGGGGATGAGGATGATTAGGAAAGGTAGAGAAGCAATTACTGGTCAGCTTTTGTTGATGTTGTTGTTTTTCAAACAGTTTGCCTTAAGGAAGAAAGTTAATTAGTCTTGGTGAAGAGACAACCTGTGAAGGAATGTTTCTTCATTAATAGAAATCAAAGTTGACATTTGATGTTTCATGTTAGAGGTTAGGTAAAAATTTAAATTAAAAAGACTGTCAGAATGGTATCAAATCGTCAATCCGCAAGTAATTCTGATGGTTAGGAATTGAAAAACACAGATGACAATTAAACTCATTTTGAACTCAAGGCAATTTTAACTCAACATTTGATTAGAAAATGAACAATTTGCTTGAATTAAAATAATCAAATTAAGATAAAGTAACTTGAAAATAAAAAACCGCAAAACTTATAAATGATTCTATGAATGGTTAATGTGATCAAATAACTCGTAAATTTGATAATTATAACAATTCTGACATAAATGCAGATAACATTTTGGTTTGATGGTTAAATAGTGAATATAAAGTGCAATCGGAATTCAAAGAAATCAGTGATTTTTATGATTTACTATTCAAAGACTGAGAAAGGGTAAGTTTAAACAAACTGATAATAAAAAAGGTTGAAATTGAATTACTCTGAAAAAAAGGAGGAATCAGAAGCTGGAAAATTACGAAAAGTCAAACAAAGTTTGAAATTAAATTTATGTTCCGAATAAAATCACTCTTATTCTAATTCATTCATGATTATTGTTCACCTCATGCTGATACTGTCTCTTCATGGATTCATAATGTCACCACCAATCTTGCCTGTTCATAATTTAACCAAAATTTATTATAAACATTATTATTTTTGCCATTTCTATTGAGTAAAGTTTCGTTCTATTAGGGAAAAACATCTTATTTTAACCATGAGGCTATAAATTTGCAGTAACTTGAAACCAACAAGTTGAGAAGAGTAAGTTTCATATGGAATCGTTTCGATTAAATTTTGATAAAAAAATCAAAGTGAAGATTTCAAGAAGGAAAACCTTTTCATCAGCTCATCTTACCTTGAAAAATCAAGATAAGCTCAGGTTGTTCTGAGATATTCCGAGAAACTCTGTTGGTGATGTTGTTCTAATGTCAACAAATAAAAGTAAATTGATTGTCAATGTTTCCTTAAATTATTGAAAAGTTGGAGTAAATTTATGAAAAAAATGGAAAGAACATGTTTTCAACTGATAATCATGATGGTTAAGATCTTTTCAAGATTATAGACTATGATAGTGGAAAATGAAACATATCAACAATCAGGCTGAATTAAATTTTGCTCAAGTTTGGTAAGAAACATTTAATGTAGATGTCAACGTTCAGTTAATTAATTAGTATATCGTTTAATGATGGAGTAAATTAAAAGAAGAAACAAGAAAAAGATTTAAGATTCAACTTTTCAATTGAATCAGGCAACAGTTGAGAAAAGGAAAAAAAGGTTTGATCAGAAAATAAATGAAATCCAAATTATTCTGAAGTTACAAACTGATGTAACTATTATACTTTGGTTTAATTTGTTCATTTAGAAAAAAAGCTCTTACTTGTTTCAATGGTGATTAATTATTCAATCAGACAACGAATCAACGGGAAAAGTGATCATTGATAGCTCAATTAAATTTCAATGGATTCAACATTCACTTACCTAAATCACGATCACGAGCTGGTGGTAGAGTGCGTTTAACATCTCGAACTTTACTGTTTTCAGGAAACTCAAGATGAATACTAGGAACTGGAAATAATGGCGCATTATCATTTGCATCCAAAACAGTGATGGTAACTTTAATATTGGGTCCAACAAAGGGAATTGCAATGAAGGTATAATAAGATGTTTGTTCACGATCAAGAACCACTGAATTACGAATCTCTCCCGAAGCTTGATCGATACTTAAATCAGTGTCAACTCCACTTCGTAGATTTGAAAGGGATGATGAAGATGAAGAGGATAGGGGCGATGATGATTCTGATGTGCCGCTTCGAATAGGCACAATTAAAAATGGCGGTTGACATGGTTGGTAACCAGATGGACTACGAATTACACCGATCAACGTTCCTGCTGGCGAGTTTTCAGTTATTTCAAATTTTAAATCTAGTTGATTGCTGTTTGAAGATAAAAATGTTGATCGAGACCATCTTTTGTTGATGAGTGGAGAGAAGGATGTAAGTGAAGATGAAGAAGAAAATAATGATGATGATGATGATGAAGGTGAAGGTGAAGTTAAACTAGAAACTACAAAAGGAATGATCTGAACACTAAAAGCAATATAAATTGTTAATAAACTAGGTAACCAGCAATTATATTGTTTTATCTTCAGTCGATGTCTATTTAGACTGATCGACTGAACATAATTAACATGACAAGAATTTCTTGTCATGTTTTCGGTTGCTTTCCTTGTTAATCTTGTTGTTAACATTCTAATCTGTTTGCGCTCATTTTAATTTGTCAAGATATATTCTTCATTGTTGATCATTAAAATTAGGATGACAGCATTTTTTGTCATCAAATCAAAATATAATGATAAACTTAATTGATTGAAATCAATTGTTTTGAAGGCTGTGTATCAATTGGAGAGCAACTCGATGATTAGAATTGAACAGTTGAAATGGTGAACATTGGGCACTGTAAATCCAACATATTGATCGCTGTCAGGATAACTTTTGATTATAAGCTTTTGACATGGTTATCCGAAGAGCTGGACAAGATAAATAATTATAAACATGGCAATAGACATTTCCCAACAAGATAAACCAAGCACGTGAATTGAGAAGGAACAATTAAATCCGTAAATGGAGCTGAAGCACAATTTGCTGATGATGAAAAGATGGCTTTAATCACAAAGGTTAAAATTGGATGGAAGAATGTTAAAAAAGATGAAGAAGCCAAGAAAACAGTAACTTTCAAAAATATTTTAGTTGCTTAACTTGATCAAATGTTAAGGTAAAAAGATGAAATAAAGAAGCTAAAAGAGAAAAATGCTGAAAAAAGGTAACCGAGTCTAGTCAAGTTTAAAAACATTAACATTGAGACCGTGTTTTCAACTGAACACGGGAGCTACTACGGCTTTTGGGCCAGAAGGACTCTCTCTTTTTTGCTCTCTGCCTCTTCTATTCAATGTAAAGGTAAACGTTTACCTGAACTCACTCTCTACCTCTCTGTTTTCTTCTTCTCTCTTCATTTCTTTTTCTCTCCCATTCAATAGCCCCAGGGGTCTTGGGGGTAAAAATGCAAGGGGCTATTGATATGATGATGGAGAAGAAGAAAAAGAAAAAGAAGGAAAACAACGAAGAATGAAGAGTCTAAGGTAAGATTGAATTAGAAGAAAGAGAGAAAAAATAAGGTAAAAATTAAGCCGGTCTAAGAATGAGAAAGAGAAAAAAGAAAAAATGAAAGAAGATGGAGAAAGAGAGAGGAAACTTGTCGAACCAGCTTCTGCTTTTTTCGTTTGGAATGCAATTGCCCAAAGTATTCAGGTAGAGGGTATCTTGTCTTCAGAGATGGAGAGAGTGAGAGAAAGAGAAGAAAGAAAAGGATAAAAAGAGAGGAAAGAGAGAGAAAGGCCTTCATTTTAAGTCTAAATTTTTACCTGTAAGTTGTTATTAACAGAAGGAAGAGTAGCTACAAGTCGTTAGGTCGCTCTATCAAGTTATTTGATAGTTTTTCTTTTGTATAAACATGTTACGCGTAAAGAAAGAAAAATTATATATCCTCCATCATCATGATTACAATCATCTTCATCGTCATTATCATCATCAGTTAGCGGCATTCAACTTCATCTCCCTTCTCATCTTGATGTAAAGATGATTTCTATTTCATTGCTTTTTTCGCTTTGTTTTGGCCTTTTTTAGCTTCCTCGGTTCATCATTGCTCTTCAAATCTTCATTTTTTAACCATCATTATCAATACACTTTAGCACTTTCCATTTCCCTTTTGCTCCTTCTTTTCACTGCTAAACAACCAAACAAATAAGAAAGAAAAATAAGAAAGAAAGAAAAGAAATATTAGGTACAGACTCTCAAATAAATAGACTTACGGGATTTTTTTAGATCTAGTAGTTACTACATTTTTACTTGAAAATCTCCAAGGCGTTTATTTGAATGCGTTGATGATACGAGCTGAAAGCGTTGCCATCCACATTTTCATGAGCTGCTTAAATTAAGATGGAAATGTCTGATTAAATTTAATGATAGTTCTTATAATATAACTTAGTGTGATCAAATTACTCTTTTTATGTGTTAAGACAAAACTGACCATTATATTTATTGCACGTTAATGTCATCTGCATTGAGGTTGACCTAATCTACATTGACAGCTTACAAGATGAACATCATGTTGATGTGACAAGATCCCATATCTTTAAAGAAAATAAAGGGTTTCAGAGTGAGAATGATTGAAACATAATATATTATAAGGAGAAAGATGTTTCAAATGAAACAAAGATGAAAAAGAGGGAAATAAGAAACAGAGAAGCAGAAAGGCTTACATCATTAAGTTAATTAAAGTTGAGAGAAGATGGAACTAAATGGATTTCTTGGCAAATTTCAGCAAGGCTGTGAAATGGTTTCTCAGTAAGGCTAGTAATGGAAAAAAGAAGCATAATAAAATATATAAGTCTAATGAAAATAAAATTAACACTTTCAACTTACCTGTTTCTGTTTATGTTGAAACTTGTTGCTTCTGCTTTGTATTTTCACTCCAAAGCAACTTCCTTTTAATTAAAATAAATGTTTTCGAAGAAAAGTCAACACGTAAGATTTTTACTTAAATATGAATTATACCATGAAAAATTGAAGGGTTCAGAGAGAAAGAAACGCTGAGAAAAAAACAATTAATAAAACTTTAAACATTAACAGTTAATTTTGACTCGATTTAACCAAACGAGCGAAAATGAAGAAAATATACAAGTAGTGGCATCTAGTGTTGCTTATTGAAACGGATACATCAAATAACTGGAAAATCAATTCAAAGTGACATTTAATTGTAATTATGAAAATTATCATGAAATATTAACATCTTTAATTGTGATTTTTGGAGATATAATCAATCGGCTGTTTAAAGGCAACAAATTTTTATCAAACATTTCAATCAAATTTATTCATTTCTATATTAATAGTTTTTCAATTGAATTTTTATGTTAATTTATTGTGGTAAACAAGTCAAAGGGAAAAACAAAATCATCAATCTTTTGATTATCTCAATCATCAAATCATGTTAACATACATATTTAACTATGCTTACTGTGTGTGTGTGTCAATTAAATAATTAACAGCAACACTGATCATCAAAGTTAATCAGACTGGTTACCAACTGGATGAAGAACCGCTCTTAAAAGCATTGTAATTGAACGCCTTTCTTGGTCCGGTTTCTTGGCATAATCATATTCAAGTCGATTAAATCTACTAACCCAATCAGCAATGTAAGCATTAACCATGTAAAAAGGATGAGTTTCAGATGATTCAATCTCTTCTGGGGTCCTTTCACGATCAAAATAATCATTAGAATGTGAATTGTCTCGAGGTTGACCAAAATAATGACCATATTTAGGATAGTTGATTGATGATCGATACGGACTAAATAAACTATAATTAGGGACCTTTTTCTTGGGTACCATATACTTTGGCCACTGTTTGACTTTCCCTTTACCATTCAAATTGATTAATGTTGGTGGAATCATCACTCCATTAATTGGAATGAATATTAGTTTTGAAGGTTCATTAATTTGATTCACAATTGGGCTTTCAACAGGATAATATGTTATTATTGGTGTTACTGAAAACTCATCAAATCGCCTGGTTTTGTGTTGATCAAGTAAAGGTGAATTGGGAAAACGATTTTGTACTGAACGTAGGTTTAATGCTGATTTTGGTACTAAATTTAATGTTTCACAGAAATTTGAGTAACTTATTAATAAGTAAATTAACTTAAATAAAAGAAATTCATCCATTTTGTCCATTTCAAAGGTTTAATTGTTAACAAACTGAAAACAAATGGCAAGTAAAAGTGTTTTTCATCTTTTCTGACTTCACTGATTCGATTTTTGTTTTTGTGACTGTCACTTGCGAATCTATCAATTGATTGTTATCATAGGTTTCTAACTCAAGTTTAAATGTCGAGTTTATCTTAACTCGTATTGGAATCAATTCGCATGCTTGAAGATGAAATCAGTATTTGTTAGCTGAAGTTCAACTGAATTGTTTATAGTTAGTTAATCAGCAAAATCAGTATTTGTTTAAAAGTAAACTAAATTAGAGTTGATTGCTGTAATTTTTAATAAAGACATGGTTTATCATCGATTAACGATGAAATAAAAGTAATTTACATTTTCATAATAATAACAAAAGAGCATTTTACACTTAACAGGAGATTAAAAGGTGATATGATTTACATCAAAATGAGAATTACTTTTTTGAAGGATTAGTTAGAAGTAAAAGTGGCCTGAGCAATTCACGTTGAGGAGCTGGTTTTTGATGGTAACGGGCTTCAATGTGCTGTAATCCTGTTAATCCTCTTCGCAATCCTGGGTTGAATATATGTGGCAATGGGTTGATACGAGCTGAAATTATTTCATCAGAAGTCTTTTCACGATCAAAATTATCATGGGAATGAGCAAAATCAGCTGGCTGTCCATATTGTCGTCTACCAAATAAACCATCATCACCGATACCCATTAAACCAGTCAGACCATTTCCAATATAAGGTGATCCCATAAAATCAGGTGAATTATCAAATCTATATCCAGATGGATTGAAGTATTGTCCAGTCACAAGGGTAACACAACCAAAGAAACACAACGTCAACGTCAATTGCCACATTTTCCTCCTATGATGTTATTTACAGAATTAAGAGAAACCTAAATATCAATAATAATACTAATTATCTTGGTTGATAATATGAACAAAAGAAGGTGAATAATAAGGTTCTGATGAGCCTCAAGTAATAACCTGATTGTATGGTGGCTCAATGAGAGACAATTGAATTTGTACGGACCTTGGACATTTTTGGGTTTCCGTTTTTTTTGGCTTGCGTTTCTTTCCAAGTTCAGCCCAAAAAATATTTATTCAACTCCCTTTGATTCTGTACATTTCCGGTTACACTCGACTGATTATCGTCTTCTTTAGCAAATAATTATCACGGATCAGAGAGTTGATTGAACCAGACTACGTAAAGCTCAAGGTTTTTCTAATCACCACTTTACAGGATTAAATATTAATGTAACATTTGATTGTTGTCCATTTTTGGCTTCAACTTGACTCCAAACTATCCAAACTAGAGCCATTAATTGCCACGATTAACCGAAACTGTCAAACATGACATTGAAAATCTAGATTAATTATTCTGTCATTGTTCTCACTATAAAAGTAAAGTTTGCTTTTCGATTTCACTTTTAATCTATTCACAACTGTTTTGTACAATTTCTGATAAACCTATCCGTGAGTCTTTATACAGAGCTGGTTGACTGGTTCCAATTAATTATAAGTATCATCAGAAAATCAATACATTGAATCTAAAAATTGACGGATAATTATTAATCTTGATTAAATTAAAATTAAGATTTTGAACTTAAGTTGCACTTGATTAACAATGCGTACAATCCTGTAGAGGTAACAAATTATTTACAAAAAGCAAAGTAAATAGTAGATTCAATGGTAATCTTAGAGCTATTAAAGCAAATTTGATCAATTAAATGAAAAAGGAGGATGTTAGAAATGGTATATTCTCGACATTTTTAAAACATACCTTTTCTGGTGACGATTTATTCGTTGATTTCAAAATGCAATTCATTTTTCTCTGCGCGTATAAATTTTAAGATATGAGACGAAAAGGACAAAAAAACTTGTAGACCGACCGACAAGACCGTAGAGGCAATTTTTTCTGTAGTCGTTATCCAGCATGGATGAAATAGTTTTCAAAAAATGGCTAAAATTGGTTTTTTTTTGTTTAAAAGCATATTTTTCGGTGATATTCAGATGATCAACCGTGTATATGATCTACAATCGTATTTATTTTAGGTATGACTGTGGCATCAAGCATGAATAATCCGAAGACGGTGAAATGATTTTCAAAAAAATTGCCAATGATTGTCTCCAAGGCAACAACAGCTGTTTTTTTAACTACAAACCATGCTGAGTGATTAATTTAAATTTTGGTTGTTTGTTTACAATTAGAAATTAACCATGTTCATATTTAAAAACTTCATCAATAGAAATTGTAGATTGAGCTACATAAATCTTCAGCGTTTATATACGCAAGGTCATGGTGAAAAATGGGTATGTAATCAAAAAATATCAATATTGACAGTCTATTATTATTATGATTTTTAAGAGTTTATGTTATCTCTTTTTTTAGCTAAACCTGCGGAATAAAAAGTTTCCTAAAGATTTTGATTCGTTTTATCCTAATGTCTACACAGAAAAATGTTTTTCAAGTAGAATAGCCATGCAATGGAAACTTGATGAAAAAGCCAAGGCAATAAATGTTGATGCATCTGAAATTGAAGATTTGTGTGATGTTCAAGAAGGTAAAACTTTACTGAGGTTGTCAACTCTTCAACCAGCATTACTATTTCCACGTGGTTCATCAAATCAACTTTATCCTTTACTCGAGGAAAAAGTTCCAGAATTTTCACCTAAATTGTGTGCTTCAAAAAAAGGAAAACGTCGATCTAAAGACAAAGCACAAGATAGGGATGATAAAAGTGATGATGAGGACGATGGCGACGATGACGATGATGATGATGATGATGACGAAATTGTTCCAGTTGATTATATTGATTTAGATATAGAAACGGGAAGTTTAAGGCTGGACACTGTAATGAAGACGGCATTGCCTATTCAAAGGAAGAGGATCGAAGAAGTTCATGCTGAGGATAAAATAAGAGTTAATGGAGAGAGAGTGCAAAAAAGATCAATGGAAGTTGGAGAAGGAGATATAATCGATTTAATTCTTGGTCGTAATCGTCAAAACTCCAAATTGTTGGAAATCAAAAGAGTAAAGTTACTTTCAGTTCCTGAATACAAAACTGCCAAGGATCGAGTAAAGTTTAAGATTCGACGATGGCCAAATTTGACTATCGAAAACTACAGCCTCCATCCATTCGAAAGTATGGTTATGCGTGAAGAGGACGAAGAAAAGAAATAAATGTCCTATGGATCTTAATTGCGTGATCTTAAGGCTCACATTCATCATTTATTCAATATTTCGTAACTAAACCAATGTATTTAGAATAAATTTAATATAAATCAAAGGTTATTGCACTTAGATTATAATTTCCATTCAGTCTTCAATCTTTTATCCCTCATAAATGGCCATATTGGTGACATCCTATGTTAATGATCTATTTAAATTAACTTATGTAGCCTAACTTGAGCATATGTAATATCAGTTAACCATGAAAATTATCGTGCGAAGATCAAGGTTCATTTTAATTGTTTAGGTTTGCAAGATGATGATCAAAATTATTGACTTTTTGAATCATGATGCGGGTTAATCATTGAATGAGTCGAGCCAGGGAGATGATAAATAGATTTTCAATAGACAAACTGTATCTCAGTCTTTCTCTTGTCATCCTAGTTGTAACAGATCATCATCATCTTAACCATCAAATGTCAACAATGTTTATGTATTTATTTTGTTTTTCACTGGTTTTGGTTGCTTCAGCCAGAGTAATACGTTATAGTGATGGAAATTTTGAAAATGATTTAGTGAATGACAATAGTGCAGATAATGAAGACTTCATCATTAAACGCTATCAATTAGCTAGGGATCAAAAACATGGATTCATTTACGATCCTGTAAGTAAAGTAATAAAATACTAACTGAATCAATCAAAGTAATCAATTTTGTTGTTAGGATTTTTATTCAAATGAGATTAAACAAGATATAATTTATCCATTGACTGATGCTGATTTTGCAAAAGGATCAATACTTACTGAACATGACATCGTTGGAAACGATAGCATTTTATATTCATCCGAGTATTTTGAAGGTGATATTGTCGAAGATCTCGTAAGTATTAAAACATTGAGATTAAATTCAACCAATGTTTATGGATAGAGTACAACCTCGCAAAGGTTGAACTTGATCCGAGCTACTTCAAAGGTTTTGAGATTTTTTCAGTTACCTTTTGATGATGAATAATTGAAATTATTACGGTTTGAACAAATTCAAAAGATTTTGGTCGATCTCTTGCAACTAGAAAACCTTTTCCTTCTCTTTCTTATTGTCGATTGCTAAGGTGCTTCAAAAATGATTATTTACGCGATCAAACAATTTCAATTTTCTTATTCTAATTTTTTAGTGTATTTTTCAGAACAATGAAAATTAGAATAGACAGTGACTAGAAGGAAGTTGACAAATCTTTCAAAACTCATTTTAATTTTGTGTATTCAATATTTCTTATTGATTTGATAGAGAGAAAGGAACGCAGTTTTGGAAGGAAGCAATAAATGGCCTAAAGGACGAATTCCTTATGTATTATCTCGTAAATTTTCCGAGCGCGATAGAGCAGTGATCGCTAGAGCAATGGCAACCTACCATAACAATACTTGTATTAAATTTGAACCTCGAACCGATGATGACATTGATTATATTTACATTTATCCTGGACTTGGTTGTGCTTCATTAGTTGGTCGAGTTGGACGGATGCAGCCAGTATTATTGGGTCGCGGGTGTGTTTACTCGGGTATTGTTGAGCATGAATTGATGCATGCAACAGGATTTTGGCATGAACAAAGTCGTGCTGATCGAGATAGTTATGTTAAAATCAACTGGGACAATATTGAGAGAGGTAAGCAAATTAAGAAAAATAATTGTTGATTAAGATTGAAATGCCATTATTACTTTTAGGAATGGAATACAATTTTGCTAAATTGAGCTTACGTGAAATCACACATCTTGGTGAACCATACGACTATGGAAGTGTAATGCATTATGGAAGCCATGCTTTCGCTAAGGGATTTGGTGCCACAATTAGTCCACTTAAGGATGGTGTTACAATAGGACAAAGACGAGGATTGAGTGCCACTGATATCACAAAAATCAATAAGCTTTACAAATGCAACAGTCGTCGGTTTTTAAAAGCACATAAGAGAGGTTAACTGAAAAGTATCTCAGCTGGTTACACTATTTGATGCCAAGATGACAATTTTAACAATAATTTAATGATTTTCTAATATATTTATTCACAAGATCTTCCACAATTAACTCCATTTTTTATTTAATTTTTGTACTTTGTTTAATCACAAGAATCTGTCATTAAATATCTGAATTTTTTAACTCACTTCTCGTTCATCTAACTTACATCGTTCGTGTATCAGCTAAGAGACGAACAGTTAATAAATTGTAAATTTCTGATTCTTCAATTTTCATTATTATCTGGTGGATGGTTTCATTACATTAATCCACTGTGATTCTTATTGATTTAACTAAAAACAATGGTTTTCCAATAAATTATCTTTGCACTTTTGAGGCTGAATCAGTCTAATAATAAAGTTTTTGCTGTAATAATAAAGTCAACATTACTATAACCTTAATTTAAACCAATTATCGATCCAAATCAAAGTATTCAAAGTTAATCAACTGGGATTCCCTTATTATTCAAGGGTAATTAGCCATTGTTGTCAAATATTTTTCTCTTTATGATTTTAAAGGTAATTTTAATAAATAACCGAAGAAGTCTTGAATTATTAAATCGTTTTAGATTTTTTATTTTATCAATTTTAATTTTTATAGCAGGAAAAATACCCGTCATTACCATTGTGATTGGTATTAAAATATAAACAAATGAATCTATTGCTTTTACTCATGGTAAAACTCAATCAAGCACATCAACCATTGATAACTATCACCATGAAATAACACTCAACAATAAATTAAATTAAACCAAACATCGCATCACCATAAACCAGTATAAATTTGATGATCGCAATAGTCAACAATTCATTGTGATTTCTGTTTTCGTCTTGATCACTTCCAATAGATCCAAGAGTTTCAAGTTAAAATGGTTTCTTTACTAACAATTGTTGTGCTTTTATCAACGGGTAAGATCAACAAAATTAACTCTGTTCTGTGATTTATAATTTCATTTTTCTTGATCTCAACATTTCAATAGTTTTTATGACAACTTATGCCGATGAATGTCAACAAGCTGAAGAAATACTCGATAACTGCGGTCTTCACTTGTCTTTGATTGATGACAAAGAAATACCGATTCCAACCAATGATGATGAAATGAAGGACCATTGTTCGTAAGTTTACATGAAATGCACTCGAAGAAAACAGTGATTAAATTGAATTTGTGCGATTAATGACAGGAAAATGTTCATCAATCTTGACTGCATACGTGATTTCAACAAGAAATGCTTAAAACCATTCCCAAAGACGCTATTTGGAATGTTTGGTCATGATTTAAGGAAGGAATTGAAACATCGATGTGACAAACCAGAAGGGCGAGCTCGTAAGCATTCAACTGTTGATCAACTATCTTCTGGTTACTAATCATATATTGTATCTTGATAGAGTTCTTGAAACACGCCGAATGTCTTCGTCACAAAGATAAGCTTGGACCAATAGTTCAATGTAAAAATAACTTCATCGGTCAACTTGAATGGATTACTGGTAATGTTAAAAAGGAGGATCAAACAGTGGCTGCTTGTTGTGCTTTTCATCAAGCTCATGATTGTTTTGGTCAGAAGATTGAAGAGGTTTGTCATCCAATCACTGGTTCAGGAACAAAGGAATTCCTTGATGAAGTTCTGGAATCAACGGTAAGAAATTTACAATTAAATACTATAAATTAAAAGTAAAATCTATTTCAATTCAACTTTGAGCTTTCTTTTTACCTAACTTTCCTTATCGTTTACAGGTTACTGAAGCCATTGACTATGCTTGTGGAAAGTATAAAAATCTTGATCAATGTCATCAATTCCTGGATAAATCAATTTGGGATAAATTATTTGAAGTTGGAAAGGACGCTGCTGCTGCTGGAGTTAATGTCCACCATCGGTCATCAATAACTGCTGTTATCGATCTTCTCAATCAATTTGATAATGGCTCTCGTTAAATTCCTACACTGAGTTCAATCTTAGCTCATTTTTTTAAGTTAACTCAATAGTTATTCTTGATAATTGGATGTTTCATTCTTTAATTGTTTATTTTTCGATAATACAGAATATTAAATTAAATTCAAAACAATTCAGAGCCAAAAGTTGATTCTAAGCTAATTATTTTCAACAAATAAAAGAATTGAATGCAATTTAATATCTTAAATGACTATCAAAAATTTTTGATGTTGTCTGAGAGGTGTAAATCGAGTAAATCTCATTAAATTAAGAAAAATATTTCGGTTAGATGAGTTAGAATATTTGAAATTACATCAAAATTAATTTCAATTAAAAGTTATAATTGATTTGTTCTTGAATCGTAACTTTCAAGGATAATTGTTTTTTACTTTAAAGATGTAAGAAGTAGATTAAGATTACAAAGAAACAATTATAATAAACTCTTTAATTATTTTACTCTTTTTATTTTACAAATATAAACAGGTCCACAATTGTTGATTATAGACGGTAAAACTTGAATTCCATAATTGAATGTATGAAAACGATAAAGACCTCGCAACGGTCTGAATGCTTCTTTCAATTCCATAATATTGAATACCATGTCTGATGTTTGCGACATTTCATGCAATGACATGTGAATTACACCATCATTCTGGATCGGTGATAAAGTATTTGTTGTATAAACCAATGAGCCTCCGGGTTTCAATAATTGCAATCCTCTAAGTAAGATTGATTTTTGTTTACTCGGTAATTCAACTCTTTCTGGAAGTTTAGATGATCTGAAAGGATTCTCATGATTGTCTTGTATAGCTAGTCTGTCATTTGTAGAGGGAACATCAACCAAAACTTTATCAAAAACACTCTCTAAATCAATATCCTCAGCAGTACAATGCTCCAAATGATAAGTGGATGCTATAGCATCTGACTTAGGAAAAAATTCATGAACTTTTTGTTGTAATAAAGGGAAAAACTTATTTGATGGGTCACAAGCGAATAAAAATGCTGGTCGAAGAGTTGACAGCATCAGCAAAGTTTTGCCTCCAGGAGCAGCACACAAATCAGCGACACGATCTTTAAACTGAATATCTAGAGCTAACACTGGTAATACAGCTGCAGCATCAATGAGAAAGTATTCCATCAGTCCTTGATAATTTTTTTCATATGGGCTCGGAAAGCTTTCTAATGATTGTCGTGGATAGCTGAAAATTTTAGGAGTTTCCGGAAATTCTAATTCCGGAGCTTCAACTTTTTCCACATTAACTTCACAATTAGTGTCATAAAAACGATAATAAGTATCTTTATCAGTAACCTCTTCTTCATATTTCATTTCAGTTGAAGGCATGAAATCGTTCAGATCAATGTTGCTGGATAAATTTTCCATGAATCCCTCTTTATCTTTCAATGATTCAATATCGGTTTGGAACATTTCAAGAATATTTTCAGGATCACTGACAGCTGAAAGAGTTCCACCAATTTCTGAGTCACTAATATCAGACACTTCGATGTTTTCTTCGATTTCAGAAGCATCAACTCCTCTTTCTTTGGCTACTTGATCAAGTTTAGCTAATCTAGAAACATCAAAAAAAACTTGAAACATATACCAGATGAAGCGATTGAAATTCAAGATGACTTACTTTTTATCCTCTAACATTTTTTTACGCAGCTTTTGCCTTTCGTAGTGTTTTCTATATTTGCTGTAAAAGTGACTCAATTCGGTAGCACCATTTATAAGAAAAGAAGCACCGATTTCATCAGGATCTTTAACGAAAGGATTGACTACAGCAACATATTTATTTGGCCAATGCATGGCTATTCTACTTGAAAGCCATTTTTCTGCGTAGACATTTGGATAGAACGAATCAAAATGTTCAAGTGCGTAATCTTTAGGAAACTTTTTATTCCGCAGGTTCAGCTAAAAAAAGAGGTAACATAAACTCTTAAAAATCATAATAATAATAGACTGTCAATATTGATATTTTTTGAGTTACATACCCATTTTTCACCAGGACCTTGCGTATATAAACGTAAACAATTTGTATAGCTCAATTTACAATTTCTATAAATGAGGTTTTTGAGTATAAACATGGTTAATTAAATAGTAAAAAATGAAAAATGAAATTAATCACTCAGCATGGTTTGTAGTTTAAAAACAGCTGTTGTTGCCTTGGAGACATCATGAATTGTTTGCATAAAATAGCGGTTTCAACTTCAATCAAGTTGATCAAATCTGATTAGATTAATTCGAATATGCATAGCTGTTCGGATAGTGTAGTAATATAACCAAAGCTTTCGCGTCCAGAACGATTATCATTTATCGCTTATTTGTTTCATCAGGGAAGAGAAGTTGATTAGGATTTTGCAAAATTATTTCTTTTTACATTAATCGATTAAGCACAATTTCAGTCGACATTTACTTAATTTACTTATCATTCTGAAAAGAGTAATTTCTAATGACAGCTAATAAAGATATCTGATTATGATGAATAACTAATCGATATTAACTACGAGAATAAGCTACAGTCAGATATTAAAAATGCATTAATCATTAGTCAACAAATATCTTTTCATGCAGAATATATAATTTAAAAATCTTCGATGCGCTGATAGTCTAATTATTAATTGATTTTAGTTACTAATTATGAAAATTTTATAGAATTACTCTAATTATATTTGTAATAAGTTTTGAGTTCAGACTCTGAACTTTAGACAACGAGACTTTAGCAAGGATATAATTGTATTTACCGCCTTACAGCTACTAAAAATATAAAATGTGCTGCTATCTTCTGGTAAGTATACTTGCACTGTAGCAATGTGTCTTCCGTTTCCTGGTTAAGTTTCCACTACATCTTAGGTTGGCCGGTTCATTCTCTTTACTAATTGTTCATAGTAATTTAATAGTTTAATCATGGTAAGTTAATTTTATTCTTAGATTTTAAACTGTTCTTCTCTTTTAATTTCTTATTATTCAACTTCTTTAATCATAATTTCTTATTTATCATCTTTCCTTTTAACTACAGGCTCGTGGCTTGAAGAAGCACTTGAAGCGGTTAGCAGCTCCTAAATCATGGATGTTAGACAAATTAGGTGGTGTGTTTGCCCCTCGTCCATCTACTGGACCTCACAAACTACGAGAATCAATCCCTCTCGTAATCATCTTACGAAATCGACTCAAATTTGCTTTAACCAACGCTGAAGTTACCAAGATTGTTATGCAGCGTACAATCAAAGTTGATGGTAAAGTTAGGACTGATACCAACTATCCAGCTGGATTCATGGGTAATTATTTTTTTAATTTTAACTCGAGAGCCTTTCATCGAAGACGTTTAACAATCTTTATTTGTTAATCGTTCAAAATAAGGCATAAAGAAATGACTCTCAATAAGGTCTCTCGTTGTGTACTTTGTCAATTATCTTTGGGAATTACCCATTTGAGAAACAATGCTAATTATTTCTTTCTTTTTAGATGTTTTGACCATTGATCGTACTAAGGACTTCTACAGAATTCTCTACGATGTTAAGGGTCGATTCACACTCCACAGGATTAGACCCGAAGAGGCTACTGTAAGTTATAATGGATGCTAATTATCATAACCACGTGTCTTATTCACTCTTCTGTTTCTTCAGTACAAATTATGTAAGGTTAAGAGAGTTCAAACTGGACCTAAAGGAGTTCCATTCATTGTTACACACGATGCACGAACCATTCGATACCCTGATCCCTTGATCAAGCCCAATGACACTGTTAGAATTGATATCGCTACTGGTAAAATCTTGGATTTCTTGAAGTTCGAAACCGGTAATTTATGTATGGTTACTGGAGGACACAATTTAGGTCGAATTGGTACCATCACTTCTAGGGAGAGACATCCTGGTAGTTTTGACATTGTTCATGTCAAGGATTCTCATGGACACAGTTTTGCCACTCGGTAATATTTTTATAAGCCTTTAATTTTCCTAGTCATATTTCTAATAGATGATGAGCTTTTGTCCTAATTCTTGAACTCTATGATAGTTTGATTAGTCTTACTGAAAAATAATTTAAAATCATTTTTATCCATCTTTCGGCTCAAATTTAATTGCTATCTTTGTCTTTACAGGTTGAATTATATCTTCGTTATTGGAAAGGGCTCTAAGCCATACATCTCACTTCCTAAAGGTCGTGGTATCCGTCTGACTGTTGCTGAAGAGAGAGATAAGCGTTTGGCTCTTAAGCGACTAAGTTAAATTTTCAGTAATGTCAATATTCGGATTAAAATATTAAAACATTTTGATTATCAACCAATTGTTCTATCAAATTTAATTTTATCAAATATCTAAATTCATCGAATTAACAATCGGTGATGCAAAATACAAAAAGACCAATCAGTAAATCGGCTTTTCGGATTTTGAATCTTTCAAGTTTAATAAACAAACAGTTGTAACACCAAGCTACAGTTTGTTATTTTATTCATCTATTGTGGTAAAAATTTATTTCTCATCAGTTCTTTATCTCATTGCTTAATTATGGCAACTCAATGGAACTTGCCTAATAGCTTTGGTTAATAAAATCAACATGGCTAGATACCCATTAGTCATTAATTTATTACGACTATGTTCACCGTGAGAAATCAGTGTAAATAGTAAACATCTTCAATATGCGCCGTTCTACCTATTGCTATTTTGAACTCTCATTTCGCCTAGAATCGAACAATGCCCATTTCTATTGAACTCTAGAAGACAAAACTCAGTCCTCGAGTGCACAAGTCCAACTCATAATAATTTGAATTTGAAATAAAATATTTGTATACCGTCTTGAATTTCAACGTTTGTAATTAGCTTGAATTTTAAATTTATTACAATCTATAATCTGGATATTTTACGATTGGCCGATGAAAGATGCCAAGATTGATTATGATTGATACAATTGCTAGAGTTGAGTGTTTGATGGTGGTGGGAGTTATGAGAATGGCTATGGTTGTTATGATGGTTGTTGGTATTTTGTTTACTTGAGTTCTGCATCGAAAACACAGATCGGGTCTGATGATGAGGCTGAAGAACAGGTTGGGAATGAGAATGGGTATGAGAATGAGCATGAGGATGCGGGTTCAAATGAGAATGTAAGTGAAGATGGTGATTGAGATGAGAATCCAGGTCCATGGCTACCCTTTCAGCTCCACGGTGTGAAAAAGATGAGGTAAGATAGTTTTTAGGTGGATGGTAATTTTGACCCGCTCTAGGATCACACTCTTCTATTTGCAATGGACACAGAGGCGAATCCCATTTTAGTTCACTAAGTAAACACAGTTTATCATTTGGAGGAATCTGACAGTGGTCGATACCTGCATATATATACAACATTTTTAAATAGGATGCATCCCATTCAGTCATATCAATTTTATCAGCTTTAACCAAGAGAAAAAATTTGGTGATCAACGACTCCGGGACATACTTTTGTACCACATTACTAGAACAGTCCTCATTTTCCGGTTTTGATTCACTAGGTGGTAAACCACTGACATTTTCATCTGATGATTCATTTTCATTATTAGTATTTGTTGAAGTATTATTATTATTACTATTAGTCGGCGTTGGAGGTGGTGTAGTGGTGGCTTCAGGCGGCGGAGATGAAGTTGATGTTTTATTCTTAGTATTACAAACAGTTTTCTTGCTAATATAAGGCAACATCACATATCCCGAAATATTGACAAAACCGAGGCCATCGACGTCAGCTTTGGAAAGACCTTGATTAAAGATTAGTTCACTTTGCTCCAGAAATTTACTAAGGGTTACAACATCTGACAGACAAACTACTACGTCTTTTGAGGTAAATAGCCTATAGCCATAATGATAATCACAGTGGAATCCATTTATTTCATTTAATAATTTTGCCTCATTTTCTGTAATGTAATAACTCCGGACATTTATGCAGGAGAATACTGTCCATGGTAAGGATTCCCTGTATTTACCAATGACCTGAAATGAATAGAAAGGAATTTTAGTATACTGAACCAAATGAAGATGTAATATTATAAAGAAAAACTGTAGCACCAAACTCATTAATCTTGAATGAGGTAACTGAAACGTTGTAAGGCGATAGCGAGCAGCTTATTTAATTAGGTCTATCATATTTCTAGCAAGTGGTTCTATCTAAAGTCGTAAAAAATCTAGTATTGACGTTACCTTTGATTCGACAACCCTGACTGGTACCAATTTTTGATCTTCTCGGAGAATTACAGGCAATGGGATATCATTAACCGTAGACCAGCCAAATATACCCTTAATACTTTTAGCATCTATACAATTACTTAAATCTTGTACACTTTCAGGTATTTTCTGTAAGAGAACATACATAAGAGAACATGGAATGGATTAATACAGAGTAAAGATTTAAAGAAAGAAAGGAGAAATTTCCGGACATTGATACGAATTCTTGACAGCATAATGGAATTGAAATGAGAATAAGAACGTTCCAAAATAGCTCGTACAAGTGAACCAAATACGAGACTCAACATTTAAAGAGATGCGTTCTGATTTCGTATCTTGTTTTACTTGTAATTCTCCTTTCTTTCAACTCAATAATTTACCTTAGGTAGTTTAGATAAATCTTGGGCTCTTAGTCCATTATTTGACGGTCCTGTTGAGCTTGATGCTGCTGAAGACAATGATGATGATGGTATTGAGGGTAAAGCTGATACTGATGGTAGAAACTGGTTAAGGAATAGGTTGGATGAGCTACTCGTTTTACTTGCCAACAGATCATCACAGTCTCGTCTTTCTCTTTTCACCGATCTTTGATTGCTGTTTGGCATATCTTGTAACCATTTTTCCAATATACTCTGTCCTTTTGCAGAGGACATTTCCTATTAGATTGACGGCAAGAAAGAGAGAGCTAATTTGCTTATGCACGTAAGTGTGTTTGTGTCGCGTATTGTGACAGACTTTCAAAGGCCAGGTGCAACTGGCTCCAGAAAAATGAATGGACCACGTGAAAACCAGAAAATCAATCAGACCAGCCAAATGGGAATCACAGTCATAGAATGGTCAAATCACGATTCTTTAAAAAATTATACGATGGTTGAAGTAGATTTCTTTATTATTGTTGTCTTTCTCACATACACTCTCTCTCTTCTCTCTACCTTTTATTTCTTCACATCAAGAGAGAGAGGCTCCTATTAGTTACCAATGTATTTGAACCACAACATTAAATCAGCAAAGAAGTTAGTAATACAAAGTAAAGATTCACCATCCTTGGTCACCAGGAAGTAATCCATAAACAAATAAATAAACTCAATTGTTGTTAAACAAGATGGTGATTAAGATTCATGATAAACTTTATAATGTGATGAGAAAAACAATTGAAGAATCTTACAAAATGTAAATCTTTTATTGTGCAAAGAGGGGAAAGAAGGCACACGAAAATTTAGCGCGTGGTTCAAAATGTAAGTAAAAAAGAAATATTCGAGTTAAATCAGATTAATATGGTGGTTAATTAAAAATAAAATAACAAGAATACTTCGAAAATTAAACTAAACTCAAGAAAAATCAAAGTAAACTTAAATCAATCATTATTTCTGTTAAGATAAAAACATTTGCCTGTAGCTGTCTGTAAAGTACGCATTAAAGCCAGACTCAAGTAGCAAATAGCAACTGAAGACGATATTAAGAAGCGAGATTTACTTACTAAATAGTAAGTAGCAATTTGATGTGAACATCAATTTTTAACGATTCTTTGATAAAATTTATTCTTACTAAGCTAAGATTAATTTGAGACTAAGCTTTCGCAATGCATTGTCACTTGATAGTCTAAGGGTTCCAGAAATTCTGCTAACAGTTCAACCTGACATTTACCGAAATCCTTAATGTTTTTTTGCCTGGAAAGGTGAAAACTGTAATTTTTTATCATTTCTAATAATAAAAAGGGTAAATCACCTAGGAGCTACTCAAAAAGCGAAAATTATCAGAAAAATTCGGAAATTAAAGTCAGATAAATTATCTTACCTTTTTTCTATTGATGTTAAAATCATGATCCTTATGTCGATAGTAATCAAATCTGAAACCAAACATTTGGTTAAAATTACACTCCGTTTATGGATATCATCAAATTACGATTAATTTGTATTTTGATGTTGCTGATCTATCATTTTAACGGAATAACTTCATTAAACTTCCTTAGGAACAGTTGATGGGTTAACTGGTTTGTAAGCTGAACAAAACCTTGAATAGTTTGTCATTCAAGTCTGGTGAAAGAGTTGAACACGGAGAAAATGCAGAATTCAAATTAAAAAGTAAAAAAATCAGATTATTTCAATAACCTTGACCTTCTTTAATGGGTAAAACTGAATGGGTAATAAGTTTCTTTCTTTGTTTTGCTTAGATCAATTGATCTGTTTTGTCAGTCAAGGACTTAAATCGGGCGTCAATAGTAGATAGATTCAATATTGTTGTCACTACTAATGTCGCAAAATGATGAAAGACCAAGATGAACAGAAATCAATTAGTCAGCACAGGAAGCAATATGTTTGCTTACAATGTAATGAACGTTAGAGCAAAACAAGAACAAAGTAATACATAATGTTATAATTGGCACAGTTATGGAAGTAATTATGTCATAATTGTAAAAAATACTGGAATCTTTCAATAGCAGTTACAGATGCAGATAATGCTAATCAATTTAGATAATATTAATGATATCAAGTTTAAATATTAAAACCTGCTAATAGCTTTACTTGTCACAAGACTGCAGCACAAGTTTTTCAATAATTTTTTTTTTGCAAAAAGATTCACTATTTTAATTCAATTTAACTAAAATCAACAATTTTTTGATTTATTTGTGATTTAGTGAGTGTTTTAATGCTTCGAGCGCTCAGTGTTTCCATTTAAAAGTTTGATTTTCCCTTAATTTGAATAATTAAGGTAAGTTCTGCTCTCTTAATATAACAAAATACGAAAGCTTTAATCACAAAAGCAACCGAAAGTCACCCGTAGCTTGTAGTTGAAATCTCTTTTTCTCTATGTTAAATCTTAGCAATGATGCACAATTATTACATCATATAGATCTGGTTCGGCTGATTATTTGGAAAAACTTGTCCTAAATTTTCTGACTAAAACCTAAGCCAAAAATTGAATATGGAAAAACTTAAACTGGAGCGAAGCAAAAACAATTAGGAAACAAAATAAAGATTTGAATTAGCCCTCAACCACAAGAAAAGTAGCCATTGGATTCATTTAATTATCTTGGATCTAATTTTAAATTGCTTTAAATCTTTTTCTTTTACATAATGAACTTTCTCCCTGATTTATCCACAGATTTATGCAGAAATGTTTCAACCATTTTTATGGATCTTCAAAGTGAACGATAAAAACATTATTGAACTTTAAGACTGAAATTATCAAGCTTATTTGACCTGATTAGTGTCACAAGATCTTTGTAAAGACATTTTGGAACAAAAGCTATTCCATCTTTTCGATTTATAAAAACTCGAAAATGTCTTTTCTCTTTCCCTTAACCTGTTTTACTTTTTTTGGCTTGAAATATCTTCTTTGATCAACTGTAAACTACAATCACATTGGAAATTAATAAAATAATAAACCTCGTGGTGGTGCTCTGAAAGTCTGGTAAAGTCTATGATGAATGAAATGAAATCAACGGTTACCCTAAACAAATGTAAACAATTATTTGGCTCCGAGACAAAACACATTTTTAATTTCATGGATTATTCAATTAATTGCCTTTTGTTTACTCGTCAAGGATCATTGCGACTCTTAGGCGAGTCACAGTTTGAAAATAAAATTGATTACGGCTGTTATTCATCTTCCACCAATTTCTAAATCATCAGCCAGTTACTCTTTTCAACTGTAATGCTGTTATAACTACAAAAGAGTTAACATTTGCTCATCAAATCTAGATTGTCATCATCAGTCTCAAGTTACGATTTAACTTAGCTGTGCTAATTTTCAAAGACCTTGATGTTTTTCTTGGATAAGTTGGAATCCTTTTCCTTGCCGTTTTTCAGGAGAACAAGACAATTTAAAGATTGATCACATTTATGATTAACTATCAATTGTTGTCTTTTTGCTGGAGTTCACATCCTTTCGACAAACACCTATGAAAAATTGAATTAAAGCTGAACACAATAAGCAGCAAAACATTTTATTACGGATAAACTGTTTTTATTTTCAACTGACTTGTTACATTTTTCATACTCAAGTCAACTTTCAAATTGATCGTAACAATTCAATGAGCTGGTGGAAAATGTGTTCAATGAAATATTTAGCTGATTTAATTCCCGTTGATTGCTGTAATCGAGAAAATTTAACTCCTGATAGGACTTTTGGTTATCTTGGTGGACGTCCCTTCGGCCAAAACATGAAAATATTAAATACAAAAAATAACAACAATCAAAACAATCAATACAATTTACCTTGGGCCAGACAGGTTTCCATCTTGATCTTTTCCTTTCCATGGACTCACAGCAATTAACATGTTTATAACAAAAATCATCAACTTTAATGTTCATTCTGTCAAAAACTGGTGAAACATTTAACCCAAACCGTAAACAGTCACAAATGAAACTAACCTATTTTTCTGGCTATGAATTTTGCAAAAGCTTACAATTGAATCGACAAGCTCATTGTAAAACTAAAACTAAGCTATTCACAATGAAACAACAAAAGAAACTGAAAAGAGATTAAAATCAGGTTAATTTGGTTTCAATCCTTGACAATTTTCCAATGACAAGTAATGGTTAATAAAGTGGTTAGCTGATTAGTTAACCTGTTATTAAAGCCATCAGTAGCCAAAGTTTAAAACAATCTTTTGTATCAAACAATATCATCGGAGCATCCTCAGCCTTCTTCAGCATCTTCATCCTCATCCTTGTTCATTTTTTAAGCAATCAATAGGCGAACTTGCGCAACTATACTAAATACCTGAATCCATCATCAAAGTGAAGTCATTGAAACACGAAGAGAAGTATTTTTCTTATTTGTGATTTCTTTCATTAGTCAATTAAATTGTCATCTAAATTGTTGAAATCTTTCATTTGTGATTGCCAGTCAATAGTGATGAAGATCAAAAACGAGTCTAAAGGGATTCACCAACGCATTGTTACAAATTCATCCCCAAAAGCTCATCTCACCACATCAACATCATACTCGTCTGTCAAAGGAGATGATTTTGAAATAAAAAGGCGAATCATTGCTGATGATGATGATTATGCTGAAAGAAACGATGATCACAACAATAGATCAACATATTCATCAAACTCACCAACCTATGAAAATAACCATTCAAAGCAACAGTCAACCTGCTCTTTTCAAGGTAAAAAAAGCTGTTCAACTTCCGATACGCTCATTGGATTTATACCTTTAATCCTTTTGGTTGCCATTTTGTCCTGCTTTGTGTTTGGCGTTTTCACCATAATCAAACTAGCAATTAACCATGCTTACAAAGAGGATTACGATTAGCCCTTTTCCATGATTGATTAGGATGGAAAGTTTGTCCAACAGTTTGAATAAAGAAAAGATGAAACGATTTCAATGTCAATTTAAAATTTTATTATCAACTTCAAGATGATGGCGGCTTAGACACCTTTTTAAATCATAATTATGCAAAAGAAGAGAGAAAGAGAAATGAATTGATTTGTTTAAATCAATTGAAAATTAAGTATCGAAAAGCCGTTGACAAAAAATGACTCGAATGAACATTGTGCTCAATCAGGTTGTTTGTACGAACATAATTATTATAATTAACCTCAAACTCAATCAGTTTCACAGCAAAATTTGCCTTCAATGAAATTGAATGAGAGTGAAAAGATGAAAAAAACGAGGAAAAAAAGTTGTTGTAAAAGCAAAGGTAAGGTTAAGTAGCTTTGATTTTTAGTCAATTAATTAATAATTAAAACAATTTTGGTTTTGGTAACGAGAAAGTGAAATATTTCAAGGTGAAGATTAGTAAAGGTAAATTTTTGTATGTCGATTGAGAAGCATTTAAGTTAATCCAGATGAAAGCTTTATGATGAATACGATGATTATGGCGATGATTCTGTTTGTTGGTTGTTGTTTTGGTGGCGATGATGATTTCGGTGATTATCTCAATGAATAACTTCGATGGTAATTTTAATAGTTAATTTTGGTTGATTGATTGATGATGAGATGTTGAACTCAACCAGGTGAACAAATTGTTAAACAAATGAATTTAAATTTGCTTTGGTTGGTCATCATTGAATGATTGTTTAATTGTTGAGCAAGACAAAAAAAACACTGAGTTCAATTTAATTTTCCAATTTGGTTGAGTATTGAAAAGCAGGAAAAAAACAAAACATCAGGTTAACATGAGAGTTATAATTTAATTTAATATCAAATCAATAATTATCCACTATTTCTGCCTTTTACAGAAGCATTTTTGAAATTGCATCGAAGCCCCATAAATCCTTCTGCACAGCTGTTTAAGAAAATTAAAAATTTAAATTAATTTATGACAATTAGATATGAATTCAAGGAATCGGGAAACAGAATGAGGGAAATGTAATGAAAAGGTGAATCAGATTGAACGAGAAGAAAGCTATAAATTAATAAGATTCTGAGTATTAATAATTAGCGATTTAAAAAAGTCCAATTTTTAAAATGATGAGCAAAAACTATGAGGTGCTTTGCTTAATGCTGTTGATTTCAGTATTGCTTGAAACTATGGGTTCACTTTCACTTCAACTTATATTCAGATTTAGGTTTTAAGCTAAATGTCAATGGCGAAGATTTGTGATCTTTTTTTATATCTAATTATCTTGATTGTTTAAAGTGAAGCTTGATTTGGTTTGAATAGCAAGAAAAAGATTGTTTCATTGAGAATGATGAAAATGAAAAGATAAACATACATCCAAAGAAAGAGAAGACGTGCTTATTTTCACAACGTTGGCCCCTAAATCCCTCAGCGCATCTGAAAAGGTTCAACAAATTACATTTAATTAGATTGACATGGAGCAATGTGATAATGTGAACATGTTTAAAAGGTGAAGGAAATTAATGAAATTGTTTCTTAGGTTTAGACCAACGTTGAAGGTAAAATGGACGTCAGAACGAGAATAATGTAATGCAATAATAATAATAATAATAATAATAATAATAATAGGTAATGATGTTGATGATAATAAAGATGTATCAAGAAAGTAAAGATGACAACATCATGATTAGCATCAACAACATGAACAACAACAACAACAACTAAACTAGATGAGATGAACAAGAGAGAGTCATTATGATAATTGATAAAAATGAAGTTAATGAAGCAAGAATGGAAAGTAAAATAGACTCTTATTGGTTCATCATTTTTCGGGTGAGGTCAGGTCACTGAAACCGGGCTCGGGTCATCCATCAATACTGTTTCTACTGTTTTAGTCAATTTCGATTTTTAGATACATTCATCAGTCTGGTTCAGGGTTAACTATTCATAGTGATAAGAAGAAGCAAAAGAAAGAAGAGAGAAGAGAGAAGAAAGGAAGAAGAAGATGAAGAAGAAAATGATGAAGAAGAAGATGATGATGAAGATATTGAGAAAGACCCCTTTTTAGTTTAGTACCGCTTATAAGCGATATATTTATAAGGTAAAGTAAATGGTAAGTTGGCGTGGCCAAGCCCAACCTAAAACTGACCTGAAGCCCAACTATCCGTGTGGCCTCGACTCAATTAGATCTATTTCTCTTTGGTAGGTCAAAAGAAAGGTAAAGTAAGCAAAAAGTTCTCTTATTCTGCTTTTCTTCTTCTTCTTCTTCTTTTTCATCTTCTTTCGGGTTCACACAGAATTAACGGGAAAACGATGAAAAATAAAAGACATTGTAATGGCAAATACAAAAAGCTTTCTCCTTCTTCTTCTTCTTCTTCTTCTATTCTTTTCTTCTTCTTCTCATCTTTTTACTCTCATCTTTCAGTTTCTTCTTCTCTTTCTTCTTCCTTTGACCTATAAAATATTTATTATTGAAACTGAAGTGGCCTTGAAAAGTTGAAAGAACTCAAGAAAGATCAGAGATGAGCACAGCGGGAGGCTCCAGGTCCAAGTAAAATGCGAAAGAGAAAGAAGAATGAAGACAATATTCGGGTGTAGGAAGATAAAGAAAGAGGGGAATGGCGAGGTAAAAGAGAAGAGGAAAAGAAGGCAAAAGATAATAACGTACTGGCAAGCGTATTCACCGACACTCTCGTAGAAAGTACAAGTTCCTCCATTGAGACAATAAGCATTGTGTGGACAAGGCCGACCTTTGGCATGCCAAGGATTGGCTAAGTCGGATGACGATGGTGTTGATGGTGATGGTGTGAGAGGTAAGGAGGAGAAGGAAGAAGAAGGTGATGATGAAAGTGTTGATGATGGTGTTGATGTTGATTGGCCTGGTGATAGGGAGGATGAGTGTGATGACAATTGTGACGGCAATTGGGATGACAATGAAGAGCCCAAGTAAGGTGGTACTTTGGACGGTGAAAGTTTAAAGGATGTTTTAGACGAGGAGGAAGGTGAAGATGGCGAAGATAAAGATGATAGTTGAGAAGGTTGTTGAGTTGATACTTGTGAAGATGAGGGCGATGGTGTTAATGACAAAGTACGGTTTCGATGAAGTGAAGTAACAATAACACGTACTTTACCAATGGAAGGTTCATGGGCAATCACATTTATTGCTTTACATTCATAATATCCAGTATCCATTGGCAAAACTGGTTTAATTTCTAATAAAGATACATCCCTAGAAGAAGAGAAAAAAAGAGGAAGAAAAAGATGAAAGAGATGATGAGTGAGAAAGGAGGAAAGGAGGAGAGAAGAGAAGTCGGTTCCTTTTGCAGTTAAAAGTATATTGTGACCTGAGGCCATAAGTTTTGAAGCCTCCCCCGCTCCATAAACATGGGAGGCCGCTCTTGATAATTTCTAGGTTCTTTGGTAAAGGTAACAAGGGTTAAGGGTCAAAGAGGGTTAGAGTAACAAAAGAACCAACAAGAGATGACAGAGATGCTCACAACTACACACACACAGACACACACACACACACACACTAAAGGTATTTGGACTTACAACGCGAACAACTTCTTACCTTCTTAAAGATCTAATACTAATGCGTCCTTTGCTTTTCAAGCTTTTACCATTCTTAAACCATTCAATCCATGGTAAAGGGTTACCGTTTACTTTGCATTTAAGGCGCAATTTGCTCTTTAATTGTATTTTTAGATCACCATTAAGACCTTTAACTTCCGGTGCGCGGGCTAAAAGTAAATAATAATGATGATAATAAGGATCGGGAAAAGGGTCACAATTGGCCAGAGAAAAGGGTCAAAGAGGTAAACAGCAAAGGCGATGACCAAGTGTGAGGAGAAAGGAAAGAAGAAGAAGAAAAAAATATAATTACTTTCAACTTCTACTAATAATGTTGTTGAATGTTTTGCAAATAAAAATATAAATATATCTGGCTCATCATTTTCATTCTCATCTTCATCTTTAACCATCGTCTTCCTCATCATCTTCCCTATGTAACTTTTCAGTCTCAACATCCTCATCTTTTTGGGTTCATTTTATTTCTTTTCCAGTTACTTGTCTACTAACTACAGCAAACATCTTCAATCCCCTCATCAACATACGACTCATTTGGCGAGGTAAAAATAGCAGATGAACATCCTCATCCCTCTCATCATCCAGCAAGAAAAGCTTGTTCATCGCAAGTTTTCAACGAGAAAAATGCCTTTTTTCCTCTTTAATCACACTTACAGGTCGACAAGACAAAATTCAACTTTGAACACTTTTCCTTGCTTCTTCAAACTCTCAATGATTAACTTTGGCTCAAAATTTTCATCAACTATTACAATCATTGGCTTTTACAATCATCAACATTACACATTAAATTTTCAATGCTATGGTTATTCAACAATTTTCATTTCAACCTTTTAATTTCTTCACTCTTTTGAACCATTTTTTCCAATCTCAAGTCATTTACAAATTAAACTTGATCTCTCTGTTTAATTACAATTTAATAATGAAATTCAAAGTTTATTTTTACTCTTTCATTCGCTCTCCTGTTTGATCAAACTGTAAACTTGAGAGTTGAAAGTGAAACAACATAACGTTGAAGTTGCGTACTTTACACTTGCCATATTAATTGTGCTTTTTGGTGACATTCATTTTCATGTCCAAATAAAGCTTTAACTTTGGTCTACAAAGAAGTAGAAGAAGAAGAAAAAACAAAAGAATAAACTGAAAAGATTTGGAAAGTTTATCCTGAAAAAAATGGTTCAAGTATGATCTCTGGAAGAGACTTTTGTAACAAAATCTTGCTCTCATTCATCCTCTTCCTCCTTCACCAAGCTCATCCTAATCTTCATCTTTTTTCACTTTCTTTCTCTTCTAATGTGCACTTTTCATGTTCATCTTTTTGGCTAACTCAACTCAACTATTGGAAAAAACTGAATTGAAGCAAAAAGGCAAAAAGATTGAGTTCGTAGAAGAGGTTAAAATACTTGATGAGATGCAAATTAATGAACAAAATCAACAATTACGATGTTACTTACCCCAATTGGGATCCGATAATATTTTACGAACAGCTCGAGCTGTTCGTTTATTGTGAAGCTCAGGAGATGTTAATGAAGTTAAATAATTAAAACACAATGAAGAAGATGATGATGATGATGATGATGATGATGAGGTTGATGATAATGTTAATGGTGAGGATGAACTGGATGACTTAGAAGTCCTTAAATTGGAACAATCACTATCAGCAAATTGCTGTTTTTGAAGTAAAACTAAAGATTTTAAAGGTGCTGCAGCAAACACAAAGTATCTCTGTTGAGGCCTTAAATGTCCAATTGAAGTTTCATTTAGATGAACTGGACAGTAAGGAGGAACTGATTTACCCTTTTTGGTTCGCACAAAATAAAGAGTTACTTTTGAACCAGCAATTAAGTCTACTGAAACAGTATCGGAAGTTGATCCAGTCAATGATCTGGAAGATGAAGTGTTTTTGATTAGTTTACGGATACGAAAAGTGGCCGCAATTTTACCACCGTAATCCTCTGAGAGGGAAACCAATTTACCATTGAAGACAATTGGTGAAAGGTAAGCCTTTGAAGCAGCATCTAATTCACTAGGAAAACCTTGAGGACATTTTTGATTGTTATCGTTCAGGCTTGATGCTAGGTAAGCATGGCCCTCATTTACATGGCATTGACTTGGTGATGAGGCCAACAGCATTAAGTTAAAAAGATTGTACAATAAAGTTATATAATAATTGTCTGAAGACATAAAGGCGAGTAAAAGTTAACTCTATGTAACACCGACAGTCGTGTGTCTCGCCTCAAAAGTCAAACTGACTCTCGATCTATTAAATTACTTTGGGTAAACTTTTCTGGGATGGGTTTAAGTGCGCACAACCAAAGGCAATACAATCAGATCAACTACTGTAGTTGAACCACACACCTCAATGTTACCAGCAAACGCCATCTTTGAAAGAAAATAAGAAAATGTCGAATTGTCTTTTCATCTTTAATCATCAATCTATTCAATTTCAATACTTTCCAATTATTCAAAGTTGATTACCAAAGTATCAATTTACCTTCTAACCAGTGAATAAGGCAAACCAATTACAAAACCTTAAGCAAGTCTGGTTTAAAACTCGGTTGCCTTTTATTCATTCATCTTTGTATTTTTACAACACTTTTTTTGGCAATCGTCATCAAAAATACAATTATGACGAAGAAAAGGTGCGAAATTGAATCTCTTAATTGATTCTATTTGAAATTTGGTTCCTGATTTAATCATCTTATAATTCATAGATTTGAGATAAAGGTTTCTGAAGATACGAAAGGAGGTTAAAATTGAACAAAACTTGGAATCAAAAACAGTAAATGAATATTTTCTAATCAAAAGGCAAATTATTGATTCAAATATTATATTGATGATTGTTTTACAAAAATTAAAAATATGTTCTAAAGAAAATATTTGTTTCAAATCAAGCTTTATTGAATGTTTATGAACAGTAATTAGATCGAGAAAAACATCCATAAATGAATGAAATTTGCTTAAATTAAATTCATTTTCTTGTTATTTTGCCTCCAATTTGAATTGAAATAATACATTCATATTATAAAAGGAGTTATTAATGAAATAACAGCAGATATATTTATAAAATTTCACCAAGAAATCAACAGAAGAGATGAAAATCAAACTTATGAAAATATACTTCAATTTCATCGCTATTATTATATCATTGATTATATTGCTGATTATTTAAGTTGATTTATGAATATTGTTATAAGCATTATTTCAATTGTTAACAGAAACAATAGTAAAAGCAGCTTTATTTACAGTTGAATTTAGTTTTGAATGTTTTCAATTAAATTTTCAATCAAGATAATATGGGAAGTGTTTTTGTTGAATGTAACATTTCCATGGACATTGATAACGGCTAATCAAGTCATTAAATTTTGTAGGCTTAAGCGCAGTTGGACACAATTTTACATCTGCAATTGATTTAATGATCACAAAAGGCCCTAAAATGTGAATTGCCTTTTAAAAGGTTGAGGTGAAAGTAGACAAAAGTCATTAACTCCTTTTATTGTTGGTTAGTTTGACGAGTTTGATTGTCCTGCTAAAGTTGATTGCAATTCAGCGAAAAATGTCAGTTGAAGTGTTAAATGTTTTAGCTGATTGTAAATGATAGAGTTTAATGTTAATTTTTGTCTAGATTGTGTTAACAACTCCTGTCGTGGATATTTTCAAAGCAGCTTTCAATAATGGAAACATTTTTAGATAAATTTTGTTCAATTGAGATTGTGAAAATATTCAAGTTGCATCTGTTAAAGTAAAGTTGAAATCAATTCTGGAAACAATTTTTAACTTTAAATTTATAAGATGGAATGAATTCAAATTTAAATTTGATACAAAATCCGAGTTACACAGTGATGGGGCGTGAAAAGTTTTCATAATAATCAAAATAAAGAGTTGAATCAAATTGAAATATAAATTTATTCGTTGCAGGATTTATGCTTAACTAATATCAACCGATGCAACATTAGTTTATTAGCTATCATTCGTTTGAGAGAAAGACATTTTACAAATGAAATCTATTCTCAATGGATTCAATTTATGAGCTGAACGTAATTTAAAGATAAAATCTGGTTCAACCATTGAATAGCTAAAGCAATAGCTAACAACTCGAGTAACAGCCCAGTAATAGCTCAATAATAGCTCAGTAATAGCTCATGTTTTAGTAGTCTTGTTGTCACCATGTATTCAATCGGGATGACTCTTTTTGTTAGAAGCAGCTTTTCAACATTTAACACTTTTCTTTGCCTCAAATGTCACCTTTTTAAGGCCTTCATAATTTATGTATTTGTTGTTTGTATGGCAAAGAAAGGCTTAAATGTGTTTTGCTTTCAAAGACCTAAATGGCTTTCAAAAATAATATATTATAATTGTCATCTAGAAATGATTAACTTATAATCAAATTTTTGGCCAAAAGTTAATTTTTCAAGAGTTGAAAATCTGGCGAAGAAAAAAAGAGTTTCAATAAATCACTTGATAAATCGACAATTTAACTTTACTTTTTTTACTCAACATTCAATAATCATCAGATGCATGGGAAAATATTGATTATTTGAAATATTGGGAAAACGATTTTTATAATCTGGTTATGGTTTAATCTAATTAACTCGCTGTATTGTTTTCTCAGTTACTTTGTCAATGTTCAATCAATGTCCTTGTTTCAACTCTTTCATAAGTTCTTTCATCTCGTAGGCGAAGATTGCTCAAATTTTCTTGTAACTATTAACGCAATTATCATTAACATTTGTAACTTTGTTAACAAATGTCAACTTAAACTTCCGGCGGTGATTGTGTTATATTTAGAAACAATTGGTTTAATTGACATCATTAGATTCATCAATCCAAAATGGATTCAACCCAAAATGTGATTATCTTTTTTTAAACACAAAGTAACTAACCTTTTTTGTTTTTTTATCATTCACCTTCCACCCACAACTTTCCAGCCAATGTAATTAGGATTTTAGTGGAATTAAATTTCCTTATTAATCAACTTAATCAGGTTTCAATTTAATGATTTTTCAATTTTCTGAGCACATTTTTACTTTTTTGTTCTGATTGTTTCGTCCATTGAATTGGAAAAACTTTGCTTTCTCTCGATATCAAATAATACTTGCACTTAATTAACGGTTTAATTTAGTTTAAGTAATGTTGAGATTCCAACGTGATTCATTTAATTATTCAATAATAATCTTAATCAACTCATTGGACATGAATGTTTACAAACAAGGATGGATTTGATAAAGAGATTGGTGAATAGAAAAGCTGAAATCAAAAGGTTGTGATAAAATGATCATAATGTAACAAAATTGAACGGCATTTTCAGGTTTAGTTTTTCAGCAATTTTTCCTTTTTCTGTAGGTTTTCATTTGACATAAATATATTAAAAATATTGATACAAATTTGATAAATATAATTTAACTATATCTGGTTGTTGTAAATTATTCATCAACTATCTCAATGGCATTAAACTAGTTGTATTAAGAATATGTTCTTGTCTACGTATTAACTGTTCAGTCTGATCGTTGCTGAATCTCAAAACTGCTGCAATCACTTTAGCAAGAGTCTGGAAAGAAAGATAAATAAACAATGTTAATATAATAGACTTATAAATTAATTTTTGACTGGAAATAAAATTACAAATACAAACCATTGGTTCTCGTCCCATCATATATTCAAATATAATATTCCGGAGATACTCATATTCTGTTGGCTCGGGAAGATTACATGTATTGCCCAGACTATTAGATGATTCCTTTTTCTGTCTTATATCAAGTAACTCTTTAAGTCTCAAGTTTTCTTCTTGATACACTGGTAGCTGCACTTAACGCAACAAATCGGTCAATTTTTAACATAGTCGCCATCTATTAGACTCTGCAATTATACTCAAGGTCGACCATCATTTACATACTAAAGTCTCTGAAACAATAAGATACCAAAGATGGCGACACCTAAAAATTGCGTTAAGTGAAACCCTAATTTGTTGCGTTAAGTGCAGCTACCAGTGTATTGTAATAAAGATTTTTGCATGGCTTTTACTTGAAATGAGTGCTCATTAACCGAGGATGAGTTAAATTCATTGTGGATTTGTTTCAATTCAGTCTCTTTTTCGTCAAGTATTTTCTGGTAATGCTGATGAACTTCTTCTAATGCTGAATTCTTTTCCACCAATTCAGTTTCCAAAAGATCGATCTCTTTCTTGTAATCATAGATAATTTTATCCTCTGAACTATGGAATCGTTCCATCAGATTTTCAATTTCACCATCCTTTTCTCGAATTTTCAATTCGAGATTTGTAATAGTATTTGATAGCTTTTCCAATTCGTTCTTTTTGTCTTTCAATTCAGTCTTCAAGTTATCAATTTGTAACGATGATTCCTGGCTAGACGTGAGTTTCTGCGTTAGATCATTCAACTCTTTCTTCAATTTGTTAACCATTTGATTACAAGTTTTGATTTCATTATCTCTTTCTGTTAGACTAGTTTCTCTATCTTTCATTTGATCTTTTAGCGATACTAGCTCATTTTTCATATCACTATTTTCTCGTTGATATTGCTTAAGAATTGATGCTTGAGAGGAAAATTTGTCTTCATACTGTTGTTCGAGAAGAGCCAACTCTCTTCTATTCTCTTCTTGAATATTTTCAATTTCCTTTGAACTACCACTTTGACAGCGGGATAACTCTTCAACTTTTTTCTTCATAAGTTCTTCCATTTCAGAGATTTTTGCTTCTAATCTTTGAATTTGAGCATCTTTGTCGGCAATAATTTTTTCTTTGTTTTCTGCATTGGATTGAATTTTCATCAGGCTTTTGATTTCTTCTTCTTTTTGCTTCAGCTGTTTCATTACTGAATCGAGTTTCGGTCTGAGTTCATTTATAGTTGCATCTTTTTCGTTAACCAGCTTTTCTAATTTAGTTAATTTGCTTTGTGATGATGATATTGTTTCATCCAATTTTTTAACTGCTTCCAACTTCTCGGTAAGAGCACTTTCAGATACGATAAGTTTCCCTTTGAGTTCAGTTAGTTGTTTAGATTTTTCTTCCAAAGCTTTTTCCAATTTTTCCATTTTAATTTTAGTAGATGAGGAAAGCTGATCGAGTTTGTCTACAGCTGAAGATTTCTCCAGGAGAGCGTCTTTTACCTTTTTGATTTCGGCTTCCAATTTCTTTATTTGCTCAGTCTTCTTATCTTTTAACTTTTCTAATTCTTTGATTTTAGCGTTTAATTTCTTTTCAGTTTTGTCTAAATTATCTTTTAAATCTGCAATAGCTTGATCTTTTTCAATGAGGGATTTTTGTAGTTTTTCAGATTGCATTTTATGTGAAGATAAAGCTTCTTCCAATTTTTTAATTTGGTTTTCTTTTTGCGATAGTAAATCATCTTTTTCTTTAGTGACTTTATGGGATGATTCGATTTGCATTTGCTTTTCATGTAAATCTCGTTTTGTTGATTCCAATTCCGTACAGATAACCTGATTCTGTTTTTCCATTTTAGCAATTTCCTCTTCTAATTTTTTTATTAGAGAAAGTTTAGAATCAGATTCACTTTTTCGGGCTGTTAATTCAGCATCCTTGTTAGATATTGAGTTCTTCATCGAGCTGCATTCCTTTTCTAGCTGGTCATATCTATCTTTTAAATCTTTCATTTCACTTTCTTTAGTTTGTGATGCGATAAAAACGTGTTCCTCTAGTTTATCAATATGATGCTGAATCTCCGTTTTAAGGATTGAATTTTCTGATTTGGTAGCCTCCAATTCTGCTTTAGATTCCAAATATTCTTCTTCCTTAGTTTGCAAAGCTTTTTGGGCGGAAGAAAGCTGATTTTCAAGTTCGGAACATCTTTGTTCTAAGTTTTTCAGCTCCTGGTCTTTTTCTTGGGCTTGAGCAATTATATCAGCTAATTCATTGTTATCAATTTGTATCTGGTCTTTGATTGATGCCAATTCGATTTCAAGGGCCTTCTTTGCTTTTTTAAGGTCTGAAATTTCTTTATTTAATGGCTCATGGTCCTCTAACACTTTTTCTAGATTATCTTTGGAGTTTTCAAGTTCTTGAACCCTTTTCTTGAAATTTGTAAGATCAGTATCACTTTTTGCTAACAGTTCTTTCAATGTACGAAGGTCTTCAGCAGAAACAGTCAACTGCGATTCAAGAACGCTGCGTTTATTCTCTGATTCACTTAAAGCTTTTTCCAGAGACTCATATTTTTCATTTATTGCATTGGATGACTCTTTATCTTTGGTAATGAGCTTCGAATTTAAAACTTCATTTTCTTTTTTAATTTGATCCAATTCTTTTTGGAGTGATTGTTTTATCGATTCAAGACTTTGAAGGTTAGCTTGTAAAGTTGAAATTTCCTGTGACTTTTGGCATGCATTTTCGGAATTAACTTTATAACTGGTAAGTTCTTCATCCTTAAACTTCACTTCGTCTTTAAGAAATGTTAATTCTTCTCTGACTACAGCCAAATCTGCTTCCAGAATTTTACTTTTTTCCTTGAAAGAATTCAAGTTTTTACCCATTTCTTCAATTTGAAGGTCTTTTGAGGCAATTTTATCTTTTGATCGCTGGATTTCTTTTTCGAATGATTCAATCTGAAGCTTCATTTCCTCTGACTCTGTTCGCCCAGCTCTAGAATTGGCTCTAACTTGATCCTGTAAATCTGAAACCAAGGCATCCTTATACTCATTTTCACTGGTTAAAGAGTTGACCTTACTTTCCAGTAAATTAATCTTCTCCTTCTGTTCTGCATTTTCATTTTCAAGAGTTTGTAATCCTTCTAATAAATTCGTTAACCGTCTAACTTCTTCATCTTTTTGTAACAACTCTTTTTTGATTCGAACATCATCATCTTGGAGATTTTTGAACTGATCAGATTCCTTCTTGAGTCGATCAACAGTGTCCAAAAGTTCAGTGATTTCTTGTTGTTTAACTTGCAAGTGTTCTTCGAGAGCTTTCATTTTCTTCTCTACCTTTTCATTTCTTTTTAATTGAGCTTCCAGTTCCTCGATGCGATCTTTGGATTCAGTCAGCTGGCCATCTTTCTGAATACACAGCTTCTTCAGAGAATTGATTTCTCTTTCGAAAGCAACAATCTTTTCCTTTGGAGGCGCATCAATACTAGCATCCTTAAAGGATGAGTTGAATTGAGTAGCATCAATGACACTGCTGCTTGCATTTAGTTGATCCATGTTCTCGGATATAGTTGATCGTGGAGAGTGACTGCGAGATGTGTTAGCTGATGGATTGTTTACATCGAAGTTCTTAACGTTAGAGACCTGAAATGATACCGAAACAGTATGCGAATAAATTTGATTGTTAAAAAATGCGTTTAAAAATAAATATTGATGAATCCTAGAGCTTATATGAATATTAATCGAGTTTTCCTTTCAACCAATATCAGATAGAACAGTTAAAATGGTTAAAATGTGGGTTAACAAAATTCAGATTAACTAGGTTGAACGACACTGCGAAAATGTAAGTGAAGACTTTCTATTTCAGGATGTGAAAAATTATATAACTAGTTATTGTGGATAAACGAATAACGGTAAACATCATGAAAGTGAATAGTGTAGAATGCATTTGGTTACTTTGAGCTAGAATCTCATTTTGATTGGAATGATGCATAATTGTAATAAAACTATAAATATCAAGCAGGCAAAACCTGATAGCAAAAGAGCAAACGAAGTAGAAAGTAGAGCAGATAATAAATCTAATAACACGGTCAATTATGCTAATGACGTGTAGTAACCAAATTGAATATTATCTGAATAATAATTCAAAGGAGAAACAAACTTTGGTCTGTCTGGACAAACAAAAGTGAACACAAGTATACGTTGATATCTAAAAAAGTAAATAAATAGACTTTAATTATTTACCAGATTGTCAATAAGTCCGGCACCAGTTTCAAAAAGATTGGAAGCAAGAATTTGCTCTTGCTTCTGTTGAAGTTCATCTTTCAACTTCTTGAACATAATGAAGACAGTGCAGATTCATCAAAGAGATAATGGCTCCATTTTGAAGTACTTGTAATCTTAATCAGTAAATTAAACTTAATAAAATGATGTAAGAAAGCGATTAATCATGATGATTCTTGATTAAATTATAATGAAAGATGACATAAAACTGAATCACCTGAAATAAGGTTACTATGGTAAAGAGGAAGAAATGTAAGCTTTCTTTAACCGGCTAGCCATTGGTTGAGTAACGAGGGACATTTAAATAGAATTACAATTTCTTCAAAAAAATTTGATAGATGGCGGTAAACGATACAAAATACAAAATAACATAACAAATTAAATTTAATTGTTTCAAATTATTTATGGATTGTCATCAACCCTTTCTGTTTATAAGTGATATATAAGCTCTCAGAGCACCTGAAAATAACAACTGTGATCAATTAAATTCACATTTAATTAAATTAAAAAGGTAAGTAAAAATGGTCATATTTCACGCCAAAGCGTGGAATTCACAGTACCATAAAGATTACCTTATTGGTAATCTTTACTTACTGTAGCCATTAAGGAAAAGAACTCTATGAAAAAGAAAAAAAAATTAAAATTACCTTTTAAACCCTTGCCCTTTAAATTATTGACTTAATTAAATTTAATTTTATTAACTTAAGCATTCAGCACTAAAAAACTTCGCAACTGACACACAGTCCATCGACAGCTTACTCTAATTCCTTCACAGAATGACAGCTTTCCCCTTAAATCTCAGAATTTGCTTTTCTTTTTTTTTGTGGGAGTGGGTCACATTGTAAATTAACGATATTGTTTCACCAGCCATTTTGTAAAAGAAAATTCAATGTAATTTAATCATATTTATGGTATCATGTTTATTGTACCAATGTATTGTATAATAACTTGTATTCTTGTAATTCCCCCTTCAACGGTAGCATACGCCGTTTTAGCGTTGTACACTAGAGTACATACGCTTGGTTACTATCCACTTATCGAGAGTAACCGTTTGGGAGAGCGGTATCCCTATTCCCGTAATTGGGTGAAACAATAAAGAAAATATTTCAAAACAATAATACACTCGATTGAAAATATTTGAAAGTTCAAGGATTAAAATGACTTTTCACGTATCACTGATCAAAAGTATTTCCTGCTCGCAAGGTGCTGTCAGAGCTGTCAGATTTAATGGTATGTTTATCAATTCTATTTATGATTTACGTTTTTGATAAAAGTCTTTCTTTTGAATAGTTGACGGTGATTATTGTATAACATGTGGTAGTGATAAATCTATCAAATTATGGAATCCTAAGAAATCGCTTTTATTAAAAACTTATTCCGGTCATGGCTATGAGGTTATGGATGCTAGAGGTTCTTGTGATAGCTCTCATATCACCTCTGGGGGAATGGATAAGTGCGTATTTCTCTGGGATGTCTCGACTGGACAAGTTGTCAAAAGATATCGTGCTCATCAAGCTTTCATTAACTGTGTTCAATTCAATGAAGAATCAACTGTGATATTATCCGGTTCGGTTGACTGTACTGTCAAAACCTGGGATTGCAAAAGTAAAAGCAGAGATCCAATCCAAATATTTAATGAAGCTAAAGACAGTATAACATCAATTGCTGTTTCTAATTATGAAATTATTACTGGATCATTGGACGGAAAAGTGAGACGTTATGACTTGAGAAAAGGACAACTTAATGTCGACGATCAGTCAAGTAAAGTATACGTTATGATCCTTATCAGTATTTATCATGAAGGAGTGAAGTTGTCTTCTCGTAACACTGTCTCTAGTAATTTTCCTTTTCTATGGGCTTCATTTAACAAAAAGTGCAATTTTGCTTATAAGTTTTAAGTTATTTAAATTCAATAAGCATATTCGATTACATTCGATTTTAGATAAATGGTCAGCTTTATTTTCAGTATATTCACAATTTAGTCAATTCATTTTGAAAAGACTTCAAACTTCAGAGAAAGGATTCAGAAAGGAAACAAAATTCCGAAATCATATTATTCAGTTGCTGAATCTTTAATTAAAGATTATTTAAGTCTTTTGAGAGTAGGTTTTGTCGACTTAAAAGAAAACTTCACTGTTGTTTCACTTGGTTTGTACTCAACTGGGTTTGAAGCTTCCTCTTTTGGTTTTTCAGCCGCTTTAGCTTTTTCGATTTGTTGTTGGATTATTTTTCGCATTTTATCTTCGGAATCTTTCTCCAACTTAGCTTTTTTTGCCGCTTGTTCTCTAGTAGCAATATCTTCCTTGTCAATATAGGTGATAAATAAACCTTTCTCCGTTTCATCAACCTCGCATATCTTTTTCTGGCCAAGATATTTACATAATCCAGTCAAAGAAAACCATCTTGTCGAGTTCATATGCTGATGGTGTCGATCCTTGATGTATTCTTGGTAAACCATATTAGCGGCAACTCTTCTGGTACCAAATCTAGTTTTTAAAAGCTGTAAAAAGTCATGAAGAAATTCCGAAGAATACTGGTCAAGGATTTTATTGGGGTTCTCAGCAAACAGAAGAAGCTGTCTCTGATGAGATTCACTTCCAATATGACATTTAAAACCATTATCATCTCGACATTGTTTTTGACACATTTGACAGTAAAACTTCAACTTTTGTAGGCCTTTGGCTTTTATCTTTTTACCGATAGCCTTTGGGGTCATAGGTTCGTGTTTACCCATCTTGATAAAGTAATTCAGAACTTAATCTGAAAAACACTAGGTTGACATAAAATGAACCATAAATTGCAGAAAAAGTGGAAAAGATCAGCTGTAATGCAAACAAAATTTTGCAACAAATCTTAACTGTAGCGCCATCTGTCAGATATGTTAGACTATCAAAATCAGTTACACAATGTAATCAGTAAAAGTTAATTTTACTTATTGGATTATTTGATGCAGGATTTAAAGTTTCCTAATACATATTCTCATTAATCTGATTAATATTAAGTATTATTATGCATTATTAATCAGTTCATTCAATGATTAGATTTTTAATATTTAGTAAATAATCCCTGTACTTCAAACTTTCATCATGCAAAGGTAAATTAATCGAAATGATCGACAAATATTCGTTAAGCTGTAGAATCATTTAAATATATAGCTCAGCATCAGACAAGTAGTTGTAACAAAATAATTAAGTTTCTAATTTCTACATCTCATCTGTATTGCAGGTCCAGTTAATTATGTAAGTTTAACTAATGATGGTCAATGTTTATTGATATCTTGCGGAAATGGAGTGATCAAGCTCTTGGAGAAAGAAACAGGAGAAATATTATCTGAGTAAGTAAAATTCATTTAAGAGCATTTTTTTCAAGGATCGATCCATTTGAAGTAATGTACATTATTTAATTGTTAATTGTTGACAGATGAGGAAGGGATGACAGGATGACTGTAAGGGGAAGTGATTATTAAGATTGTTTACATTTTAATTGTTGCAATTTTAGTAAGGGGGATTGTTGTTTATATTTATTTAATTTTTGATTCAACTTGACAACAATGTAAATGAAAGTTGAACTTTTAAAAACATAATTTCATTAGTTTCTCATCTGAAATCAGTATTTTATTAATTTATTTTACGAAATGGAGTGATGAACTATGCCCCAGCCTCCAATTCTGAGAGATAGAAATTTAATCAATGTTCCTCCAGATTTGATCGTCACAGGACAGAGTTCAGATATAAGTTATGCGGCTCATCGAATTATATTGATGTGTATCAGCCCTTATTTTCAAAAGGTGTTTCAATATTCACGAAATCAAACCAAGACAACAATCACCGATGAATTTGGAATTGACCGGTCAGTGGATTATATTCAATTAGACATCAGTGAAAAGGAAACTCTGTCCACCATTTTACAATATGCTTATTCAGGACGTGTTGATTTGGACGTAGATTTTATTCAGGACCTAATTATCGCTGCTGATAAGTATAATATTTATGGATTGATCAAAGAGAGCACCAAATTTCTTGAAACTCGCCTCAATCCCGACAATTGCATTGGTATTCATTTATTTGCAAGCTTCTATAACTGTTTTGAACTCGAGAAATTGACTCGAAATTATATCCTGGGAAATTTTGAAACCATTTATCAACAATCGCAAGAATTTCTTGATCTAACAACAACATCATCTTTAGTTGAAATCTTCAAAACACATTTTCTTTACGTGTCAAATGAATTAATTGTCTGGCATAGTTTAATCAAATGGATTGAATATGATGCATCCCAAAGAATTGACCATTTTGAAGAATTGGCTTGTTTTATTCGTTTTGGATTAATCGATGACATTGCTCTTGTTAATCATGTTCTCAGCCATCCTTATGTTATAAATAATAACCGAATTCAATCGATTATCCAAGAAGTGCTAGAAACACGTAAAATGCTAGAATCATGTGATAAACCTACAAGTGTGATTTATTTAAATGACACCGTCAAACACCAACTTGCCCCTCGATACCCAAAAGATATTATATTTGTTTTTGGTGGTCGATCTCTTGACGTTGAATTTGTTTCGCCTGAACCCATAGTTGAAGCCTACGATCATCGAGCGGAACGTTGGAGACAAGTTAACTTAGAAGACCCTTCTGGTCCTCGTGATCATCATCAAATCTGTGTCGTTGGTAAATACTTATTTATTCTTGGTGGTCATCATGGTCCTTTCAATGTATTCAATTCATGTCGCAAGTTAGACTTGACAACTTGGACATGGTCCGAAATAGCGCCAATGAAAGAGAAAAGAGCTTTTCATGCAAGTGCAATAATTGATAATCACATTTATGCTATTGGAGGTTATAATGGAGCTCGTCGAACTGATTCAGTTGAACGCTATGATATTGAACAAAATCAATGGACCAGTTGTTCACCGATGAATGAAAGACGTAGTGGTGCTGGTGCCGCTGTCCTTAATGGTAAAATATATGTAGTCGGTGGTTTTCGAGATTCAAACTACTTGAACACCGGTGAAGTTTATGATCCTATCTCTAACCAGTGGATGTCAATTAGCAGCATGTCAAAACCTCGAAGTAGTCCTGCTGTAGTGGCCTTCAATGGAAAGTTACATGTCATTGGTGGACTCACATCAAATGGTTTATTATCAAGCTGTGAAAAATATGATCCGAATCAAAATAAATGGGACAAGATGGAGAATGAAATGCTGGAAAAGAAATGTTCAGCAGCAGCTGTTGTGCTTGAAGATAAAATTTTAGTTATTGGAGGTTGGAATGGAGTTGGTGGCCTTAGAACTGTTGAACTATGGTGTGACAAAGCTAAAAGGTGGCTTCTTGGTACTAAATTGATCAAACGTAGAACTGGTTGTGCTGCATGCGTTGTAACTAATGTCCAAAACATCGAAAATTTTGCTTGGTTGGCAAGGGAAAACATCGCCCAGGAAAGAATCTTGAATGCCTTGAAATTGAATTCAGAAAATAATGTAGATGGAAGTTCATTTGATAATGATGAACTTTTTGATGAATTTGATAATCCTCAAGCTTATTCGAGAGCAGCTCCTAACAATTTTGATGATATCATGGATATTGATCCTAATTGAATTTTTAAACTTGACTAACTTTTTGTTGCATTCAAATTTTAATCTCATTCTCCGCCAATGTGATCCAATATATTTTTTATTTTTTTAACCAATTTATTTAAAATCATTTTTTAACAAGCTTTTCAATAATCGGTCATTTCAATCATCTTAATAGGTATCGTGGTCATGTGAATAATAAATATCGCTTAGAGAGTGGTCTAATCAAAAATGATTCGATAGTAGTTTCTGGGTCTGAAGATGCTAATCTGGTTTGCTGGGATCTCATTCAGGTAAGCTTTTCGTTTCTTAATCTTTAAAACATTTACTAATGACTTGAATAAATTTTTTTTGTAGAAAAAAGTTGTTCAAAAAGTGTATCATTCAAATCATAGAGTTGTCCATTCATTAAGTTGTAACCCATCGAAAAATGAGATTTTAACATCAGCTGAAGGATCTATTCATTTATGGGAATTCATTGAAGGAGATGCGTCTTGAAGTACTAAATGCGAATATAAGTGTTTTTATAAAAAAATGATACAGTATTAAATTAGTAAGAAAACGAGTTATTTACCCATCTTTTTGTGGGACAATGATGAAAAAATAATGAAAATTTTCCTTGATATTTGATTTAACTGTTTATCCATAAAGTTTGTCACTCTAATAAAATCAAGGTCTACGGATTCAATTATCTAAATATGTAAATATTATTTTTTATGCAGTGTAATTTAAACAAAATTATAATTAAAATAATATTCGCTATTTGTTTTGATATTTCCAACCATTGAAAAATGATGCAATTATTTTAAATTGTCATTTCGTGTCATTTTTGCAATTTCTTGATAATCGAAACTCGGATCTTTATTTCTTACGGTGACTCCAGCAGCTAAACCAAACAAAGCTTATGTTATGCTCTAAATCTTTTTAACCTACATCTATTTTTATGTTTGATGCTAAGAGATAAGATATCAGGGTCACATAGGTCTTCTTTGTGACCTTGTTCCATGTGCTCGATGTTCATAGAAGTTAAAGAAAAGATAAAGAAATTTTTTCTGAGGATACATCAATCGAATGAATAGAATGATGTACATCGAATTGTGTTCTGCACTTCTAGTTTTGTTTCTTGAACTAAACAATCGAAGAATAAATGACGAGGATACTACACCTCATTTGACTGAATGAAGGAATGCATGGCAAGTTTTTAGGTGATGAAATGACGGAATGATGTAATTCCTTCTTAATCAACAGTATTTGGTGGACACCAGAATGTTGTCAGACCCATTGGAAGTGACACTATTATCATTTCTGTATAAGTTTCGCCTCTTTGTATTCTATGCTTACCAAGCTTTGTATAGCAACCGGAGGGTGTCCTTAAGTCACTTTTATTCGACGCTTGCGTTTTAAGATATTAAATTTCTCTGAAGAGTCTACAATGTAGGTTCTTGCTCGATATTAATTATTTACTACCGGTTCTTTTGCTCGATCCCAATTGTCTTATCAAACTTCATCATCAACATTTTATGTGTTGAATCATTTACTTCATAATTGTCCTCATGACGGATCAATGTATAGAATTAAATTAGATTTCCATGGATTTACCAGGACTTTTTTCACTGTGTCTGGAGTAATGCATTGCTTTGGAGATATTGACATAATCTTTCCGCATAATGGTTGATCCAAATAGTGAAGGTAATTATCCGTTATTTCATGATTATTTTGCATTATAGTTTTATTGAGGATCAATGAATTGTGGGATTATAATTTGTTTATCTTTTTTCATTTACAGCTTATGAGTTAATACTACAAAATCTTCGGAGTCTTCTTCCGAATAAGACAAGTTCGGAGTTAATCTGTGATAATGATAAAATTGAGAGTATGGTCAATTTTTTGACAAGTCAAAAGATTAAATCTATTTTTGCTATTTGCTCGAATTTTTTCGATTGTAATTCTTCGGTAAGAAAACCTAAACCAATATTCGACAAGAGCTTCAACTTGGCTATTGATGTGAGGGATGCATTGGCGAAAGAATGGATTGATGAAGCCCAAAGATTGTGTTCAATTCTTAATAGTGATCATTTTCAAGCCCTCCTATGGACTCATGATATTGTTGCTAATAAACAATATGAACCTTGTCTTCCTGAAGATTATGAAAATTCTTCGATGGATTTTTCTTCGATTGATGATGAGTTAGCTTCTGTTAAAATTGTCCAGGTTATCAAAAATCAGGAGCCATTAGGTAAGCTACTCTTTGCTTAATATACCTAAGATTATTTCCTGGTACTAATGTCTATATTTAAATCAGGGGCAACGATTAAATTTGAGGACCAAACTGGCAAAATCGTGATTTCTCGAGTGATCCACGGAGGTGCTGCTCATCGCAGTGGTCTGATCAATGTCGGTGATAGTATTCATGAAGTCAATGGCTACAGTCTTAAGGGTCGGTCTTTCATGGAGATTCTTTCAATGTTGGAGCATGAATGTAGAAATAGTGTAATTTCATTCAAACTCCTTCCTGGTTATTATGGTTCCTCTAGTCACACTAAAGGAGAATTGAATGTTAGATTGAAAGCATTGTTTGATTATTATCCATCACAGGATCCTAGTCACCCTTGTCCAGAAGCTGGTTTGGCTTTCAAAAAAGGCGATATCCTTCATGTAGTAAATATGGATGAAGAAGATTGGTGGCAAGCTCGACGTGAATCTTCAATAAACGATGAACACCTTGACCCCTTTTATTATACAGTAATTCAAGCTGGACTTATTCCTTCCAAATCATTTCAAGAGAAAAGATTGGTCGCTTCAAGAGATATCCGTGATTTACGAGAATACAATCGATTGAAGCATCTGAAGAATAATCATCCTGTCAGATATAAAATTAAAAGAAGCCTAAATAAGTATCGTAAAGTTAAAAAGATAATGTACAGGGTCAAAGACGCAGATGAACTTGTGAGAGAAGATATTGCTACCTATCTCGAAGTTGATATTCTGAAATCTTCAGCCAATTCTACTTATCGGCCTCTAATTCTTATTGCACCTTACCCACTTGATACTAATCGCCTAATCGATTATTTAATCGAACATGATTCAAGACTTTTTAGTCGTCCTGTAGCGCATACTACACGGCAACCATATGATTGGGAACGTGATGGTTTTGATTATCATTTTGTTTCTGTTCAATGGTTTCTTAATGAAGTCAAAAGCTCACGCTTTCCTGAATATGGGAAATTCAGAGATAATTATTATGGTGTTCACCTTTCATCAATCATTTCTATCATTGAAAAGGGCAAATTATGCCTTCTCAATCCAAACCCTCGAGCTCTTAAATTACTTTATACTTCAAAAATCAAGCCATACATTGTTTTTTTACGACCATCTTATGACCTTTTGTTCCAAAAGTCATCCAAATTCATTCCTCTATGCATAAACAGTGACTATCTTCCCGTTAAAACAATTGATCTCAAACAAATGGCTTTAAACTCTATGAAATTGGAATATTTATACAGTCAATACTTTGATCGCATTTTAACTGTCGAAGAAGAGGAACAGATAATGAAATGTCTTTTTGATACAGTTAAACTGATTAATATTGAAGATCAATGGGTGCCCGCTACATGGATATCATAATAGCTATCTCAATTTGTATTTAATTTTCAATGATAAATCACCATTTCCCTAGTAATTTAAATTATTTCCAATAATCAAATGCAATCTAACTGTCCTTTTTTAATCCAACTGTAATTTTTACTCAATTCCTTACATTATGTAATTCTAGTCTGATAAAATTATATTAATACAACAGTATCGTTCAACTTTACCATGTAACAGATATTAAAATAAATTATTCTAATAATTTTGATCTAAATTATCTCAGTTAAATCATTTTTGCAGATTTTGATTGTTGAATCAGCGCAAAGAACCAAAAAAGAACTCAAAAACCAAGTATACAACCCGAAGCAACCGAAACGTCTAAAAGTCGAGATTAAAGTTACCGTTCAAGTTGACCATTGTGCTGCTAGTGTTTCCTGTGAATTCACTGGTGTCGCCATTGTGTGTTTTCAAATTGATTAACCAAAAGCCGTGAAAAAAGAGAAACAAAAAAGGTTTACCAAAGAAAACCTTGTAAAGTCGATAAATTACGAAGGTAAAAGATGTTGAAAAAGATGACATCGATTTCCATATTATATCATCACTGTATTAAACGATTAAAATGATGGATAAAATGTTTACCTCTTTCCTAGTGAATAAATGATTAAACATGAATACAGCATCGATTGGTTATTATAACTCAAGTGGAACTGCCTGGAGTCCTGGTTATCTGTTTACCAGTCCACCATCATCGATTCATCTTTCATCATCACCTTTGTTACTCTCACCTTACCCATCACCATCATCTTCACCGCCACTCATCTCATCGAGTGAAGTAAAAGCTAAAGCTAGTTTTGTAAGTATTGAGATTATAAAAAGAATGGTTCCAGCAGCGCACTGGTTTCGCTGGTAAGCTATAAGACTGAGTTTGCGTCGATAACTTTTTTTGGTTTTTATTCGGCCTTTTTATTTGTGGATACTTTGACCTTAATAAAAAAACCATATGCTAAAAAAATGTTGGCAAAAAAGGTAGAAGACAACTCTTTTATTTGAATAAGGCCTTGAGGAGGTTCGGGTTAGGTTAAGTTGACATTTTTTATTTCAACACAGTTAACGCTCTCTTTGTTAAGGTTAAAGGTAAAAAGGTTGTCATCGCAATTTTCAACTTTAAGGTACAACAAACTATTCCAATCATGTGAAATTTTACTAGAATTAAACGAAAGAATTCTTGAAGTGAATATTTGTTTAGGTTTTTAATCTTGACCGTCTTGAAATGTACATCAATCTGAGATCTTTGAATTGTCTCGAGAGTTCAACAGTCAGATATCAGTGTTCATCTGTAAATCAAAACATCGGTACCATAAAAAGTGATTGTTTCAGCTTATTCAAAGTGAATTCGGATCAACGGATTAGACTTTTCTTCCATGGTAAAGAGGTAAGAGATAATATTGAATTTTTAGATAACCAGAATTGCTAAACAATAAACATCAAATAGTTAAAAATCAAAATCGAGTAGAAGATCAAAGATCCGATAGTCGAATTAAATTGAGTTAATATTCAAATTGATTAAACAAAAGAAATAGATCAGAGTAACGATTAATAAAATTATGTTTTAGACCAAACCTTGTTATTTTCTTCTGTTAATTTATCTTCACATCATTTAACCGATTGAATCACCTCAACCAATTACAAATTCATAAAGGCTAACAAAATTTGTTATTCTTGTTCATGATAATTTTGGTTTTCACTATTTACTATTAGTTCTCAATTTGACCCAAACCCACCAAATGTTGCTTTCATTTCAACTAGTAATTATGAATAGAAATACACAGTTATATTGTTGATAGTATTAGCAGATTAGAAAGAGTTGAATGAAATTACAATATCTAAACTGATTAATTTATAATACTTTTCGTTTAAATGTTTCCTTGTTTCGTTCGTTTGCCTCAAAAGCTTCGAGATGAATTTTCTTTACTTGATTATGGAATCAAGATAAACGAAATAATCCATTTTTGCATTCAAAGGCTCGAAGTAGCAGTTGAGACAGAGCATTATCATGAAAAAAATGAACTACTAGATAAATCGTGTGGCCCTTTGAAAGATAGAGATGAATCAAAAAATACAAATAAGTCAATTGAAAGCAGCTTAATACCAGTTGATAAAGATGATTATTATTTGATTGGTGATCACGTTGACTGCCTTCATCCTGAAATTGGTGCTTGGTTTGAAGGTAAAGTTTGTGGCCTTTACCAGCTGAATGGATCCAATCAAACACTGTACGAAATAAAATTCTGGAAATCATCATTACCAGAGACTGTCAAGGTGACCATTAGTGGAATCAGACCCCAATCCTATCAACAAATACGTTTGTATGACCTAAATCCTGGAGATTTGATTTTAGCCAATTCAAATTTAACAAACCCTGGACAAGTTGGATATTGGTATGATTATCTGGTAACAAGTGTGAACATTAAGCGTAAAATTGTTCAAGGAACATTATTCATTGGTGATAAAGTGACATTGGATAAACACAATATAACAGGAAACTCAATTTTCTATACTGTTCAAGATAATCAACCAATTATTGGACGGAATAGTAAACAAGCCAAACTGATTGCCAATGGATCTGAAAGAAAAAGTAAGAAAAGTCAATCGACAATCAATATTATTGCATGGTCTTTATTAAAGTCAGATGAAATTTGCATGAGTAACAAATCAGTTGATACAATGATTATTAAGAGCAAGACACATAATTTCGATCTCCAATTCATCGTGAATTTTTTGCAAGATAAAAAAATTTCCGTTGAATAAAATAATAAAAGTAGATTGCATTGAAAAGATGTAATCACATACAAAAAGTGAATTCACCTTTGTACATCTGATCCTTTCATTTTGTATGTGGGGGTCCTTTCTAACCCTTTAGGCTTTCTTTTATATCTAAGGTCGTGTGGCACTAACTCACTTTTTATGCTCAAAATTTTATTCAACAAAAAACGTTTTTTATCCCATCGCTATTATTGATATAACCATCATCCTCTTTGAGTATTTTACCTTGAGCTTCCTCTTTGATTCTCCTTATCAGTTGAGCGATGATCAGTCAATAACTTTTGGTGAGGTTTTTTTCCCATTCACCTCGTCGTCTCTTCACTCCTTTTGTACAATTATTACTTCCGATTTGAACTCACCCAGGGACTCCATCACTAGAGGAATAAATGCTCTAAAAAAGATTGAAAAGTATTAATTGAAAGCAATTATAAAAAAGTGAAATTGATACTTGAATTTGTAGACTCTCAATAAGATGAATCATAAAATGATCGATATCCGCTTGTTAATGATTTATGATTATTATTGGAATTGAAATTGAATTTGTAAAGATCTTACCTTGGACAAAAAGGATATTCAATGCTTTTTAAAATTCACAAATGTTTATTTAAGTAAAATTAAACTCTTGAGAAAAACAGTTTTGTTATGAGTAGTAAAAATGAGTAAAACATACCGATATGATTATTGAAAGGGTTCATCAGGGGATATCAAAGAGTTTACTTTTGGCACTCTTTGGGTAATATTGATACAGCTTCCAACTCTTCATTTTTTTCTATTTTTTCTATTTTTCATTTTTTATCATCTTATTTAGGACCTACTGTTGCTGAATGTACGCAGTGTTCAGATGATCCGGAAACACCTTGCGTTGAATGCTCTTGTTGTAAATGTGGATCTAAAGCTGATCCCGAGAAGCAAATTGTGTGTGATGAATGTAACAATATCTTTCATCTTTGTTGTTTACCTCAACCCCTCGAAAGGCTTCCGCCGGAAGATGAAGACTGGTATTGTCATAACTGTAAAAATACAGATGCTATTGATATTGCGATTAAAGAAGAGGCTTCACGAATGGCTAAAGGATTAAAGAGGAAACGAAAGGCATCGACAAAGTTATCATCTAACAGCGTGATTGGTGTTAATAGTGAATTATTAACATCCACAGTTCCTGAAAAGTTGATAAATAATTGGGGTCGGGGTATTAGTTGTGTTGGCCGAACCAAGGTTTCTGAAGTTGTTCCTAAAAATCATTTCGGTCCCATACCTGGAATACCGGTTGGAACCATTTGGAGGTTTCGTTTTCAAGCCTCGGAAGCCGGAGTTCACACTCCTTTAGTTGCTGGTATTCATGGTAAACAATCTGTCGGAGCCTTTTCCATTGTCTTTTGCTGTGGTTATGATGATGATATTGACTTGGGTGATGAGATCTACTTTACTGGATCGGGAGGAAAAGATTCATCAACAACTAAATGTAGAGTTGGCGGTCCTCAAATCAAGGACCAAGAACTGACTCGATGTAACAAAGCATTGGCTATTAATTGTGCAGCACCATTCTCAAACGAAGGAGCCAATTCAGGGGCGAATTGGAGGTTAGGCAAACCAGTAAGAGTTTTACGAAGTGGGAATGCTCGTGGATCTACCAAAAAGTCACCTTATCTTCCTAAAATCGGTGTAAGATACGACGGGATCTACAAAGTAGTGAAATATTGGCCTGAAAGGAAAGATAATGGTTTGTTAATTTGGAGGTTTCTCCTTCGCCGTGACGATATTGCGCCCTCACCATGGACTAAAGAAGGTAAACGACAGGCTCGTAAGCTGGGTTTATCTTTGATTGAACCTCCAGGTTTCATTGAAACTTTTTCTAAAAAATCATCAAAGAAACGAAAAGTTGATCATACTGATCAGCATGATTTGAGTGCCAAACGATTAAACTTCACTCCTTATAAATTACAATCAAATGTTGTTGATTTGATACAACAAGATAGCCAAAATTCCCATGTTTGGAAAGAGATTATCAAATCAACTGCTGAAGGCGAAAAGGTAAATATTTATTGTTTAAGTTCAATTTGTCTTGGATTATTAATCTAAGTCCATATTGATATTTAATTAAACTTTGCAAATTGAATTTTTTTGAATCAGGTTTTCTTGTCTCGAGTTGAAGAATCGTTTAGATGTGCTTGTTGCTTGGAGATTGTTTTCAAACCCGTTACAACTTTCTGTTCTCATAATATGTGCAAGGTAACAATTTTTAATTTTTAGATAATATCAGAATAAGTCAATATCATTACAATACTAATGCATCATTTAATTTTTTGTACGTACAGGATTGTTTTATCCATACAATTGAATCTTCAGTAACAACATGTCCAATTTGTAGGGCAGGATTATTAAAGAAAAACTGTGGACCTGAAGTCAACAGCATTCTTGAACAAATATTATTTCAACTTTTTCCAGATTATTATGAAAAACATTCATCTGGAAATCCATGAAATGTTGTCAATAAAAATATGTATGGAATTTATAATTGCAAAAAAAACAAAATATAATGCTTGATAAATCAACATTTTTTTGGTTTCAATTAAAATTAGAGGGTAACCGTTAAGGAAGATAACTAAGATTATTCAAAATAAAAATGAAAGAGTTGAACACATCTTTTTTTGTGTTTTGGAAAAGCAGTAGTGAGATGAATTGTTTTCACATTATAATTTTAAATTTAAAACTAGATTGTATAAATGCTCTATCGTCTTCTTCCATGAAGGGGCGATGATTTATTTGAAGAATGTGCAGATGAAGAGGCCGTACGACCATGGAAATGATTCAAATTAGGAGGCCAGCTGATATCTGATTCGTTTGTTTTAAGCCATTCTTGCATTCTTGGGGATGTAGAATGTATTTTTGACAAGATAAGAGGGAAAAAATTATTTGGAAATAATTGCTGTAATAGTCCTTCAAACAAGACTAACATCAAACGACGATTTAGAGTTTCATTCTGAAACATTTGAAAAACGCAGAGTAAACCCTTTCTAGCAGTTTCGGTTCCGATGATATGCTTTAATTCATCGGAGAATGTCGATAATAGAAGCAACTTGGCTGCCACTTTTGTCCTCTTTTTAGTGTTGTGATTTCTTTCACCCTGAGTTAACAGAAGGCGTCCATTATTGGGCCAAAAATAGCTTTTTGAGTATTTTAGGTAATCACTGATGGCAGAGGAGGATGTAAGATCTTCCACAAAATCCAGTATTTTACGATTTATGGTGTCTCCAAATGTTGATTTAACTATTTGACGAATAACAGCAACAATACGACGTCTTAGCCAAAGATTTTTGCTTTTCAGATCAAAAACTTCATCCATTAATAGAAGCATGACTCTTAAAGGTATGTTGTCGATTTCGGTCTCAGATTCGAGTGCTGCTCCAACCTTGTCGCTATTTATTTCAGGATATGAAAGATTTGATTGCACTGAAGCTGAAGGACTTAAAGACGGTCGTTGACGACCGTTTGAGCGATTATAAGTTGTTGAACTAGCAGATGATACTCCACTACTGTTAGATGATATGGAGCCTAATCGAGCAAGTTTTTGAAAACCATCTCTAATGTTGTCAGAGCCTACTTTGACTACGGATCCGACAGATTTTACAGATGATTTAAAAGGATTGACCACTAGATTATTCACAGCTTTGGAAAATATTTGACTAGTTTTTCCTTTATCATAGTTTCCTGGCTCCAAGAATTTATTTACAGCATCTTTGAGTCCGGCAACATTACCCTGATCATAAAGTCGGATAATTTGTTGCAAATAATTATTAAGTAAATTTCTTCTCTGCTCCAAGAATTCAACATTTACATTGTTAAATGGTCTTTTTCCTGTAGATTAAATAAAAATTACATTAATGATATGTTTGAAATTCGCGATAAAAATTTAATGTCTTACCGGGTAAAAACAGTTTATTTCTTATTTCACTCTCAAACTTTTGGCAAAGAACTTGATGAAGAGAATCGAAATCAGAATATCGTCGAAGAATGCACCATTTTTCTTCCTCATTGGTAGATTCTCGACGACTGACAGAAATACAATAGACACCATAGGAGTTACCAAACTCACGAACGATTCCAGTATTACTTATTTCAGCTTTAAGGCCAAAATCTTCATTTGTCTTATTTGTAGCACAAAATGGATTGTCAATGTAAGAATCACTAACACAATCATTTTCAATGCTGGACCTGGAGTCTAACGAAACAGAATCTTCGTCGGAATTTTGACGATGACTTAGTGAATTAATGTGGCTGGGATTATTATTATTATTGTTATTGTGGTTAACAGCTGCCTCTTTTAATAAATCGAGCTCACTTAAAAGCTTTATATAGTGGATCGATACTTTAAATTTTGGGAAGAGATTTGGATTGTCTTTCATAGTTTGTAAAACTTGCTCCTGTGCTTCATCGAACCAAGTTTCTGACAGAGGTTCGTTTTTAATTCTGTGATATATACGACAAGCTATGTCTTCATCGATCTTGATTTTATGATTACTTCGACTTTCTGGATTCAAATAAGTATCGTAAATGTTAATTGCAGCCTCCTGTAAGCTTTGACTATCAGCACAAGCTTGTCCAGTAATAGCAGCTTCAGCTAATTGTTGCTCTGCAGAAATTCTGAAACCTTCAACATTTAGGTAAAAGTAAACATATCCTTGCTGACCAATGCTTGCCATGTATTCAATGAAATATGAAATAGCAATATTGTTTTTAAGAACAACATCAAATGGAATTTGAAATAGTTTAGAGCCAGGTCCCGTAAATTTCTGTAGATCCAAGTTCATAGATAATCCGTTTGTATCAACTTCATCGTAACTTCCTTCATTAAGGCACTTGAAGCGCTGTTTTATAACAGATTGAACCAAAAGTAAACTGCTCAACTGTTGTTTAATTTCAAAATCATCATCACCTCCAGTGTCGCGCGACCTTTGAATAGCTATTTCTTTGTTAACTATCTCAAGAACGGCATTCAACTCATCAGTATCATCACAATTTCGTATGATAGTGAGAAAATTATCAGGAGTGGAAGGCTGGTTGGCCTTATTTTTACATAAAGACACTAAAGTTTGGTTGATAAAGTCAGGATCCGAGATCATTTCAAAGAAAGGGTATAAAATTGAATGGACAATTAAATGCTGGAGAGAATAACGAATTAAACGACTGTCAAAAGTGTCTAAAGGGAGAAGCAAGTACATAATGGTATCACAGATTCTGGTTAAATAGTCTGAAATAAAAGAATAAAATAAATTATTAAATTTTGAAATAATAGTATTTAGAAATAAACAAATCATACTTAGGAAAGTTTCATTATGTTCACTGACAACATCTCTACAAAGTTTATTTTTTTCCATTTGAAATTCTAGGTCGAAGAAAATAGATAGAAGATTTGCATTGGCATCTAGAAATAAAAGTAAAAAGATTAAATTTTTTTAGAAATGTGACAATGAAGATTGGGAAAAATCACTGCACTTTTGCTTAAAACATTTAAAATGCAGATTCAGTTTTTTTACTCATTACAATTTAGTACAACACATTAAACTGCAAAAATGATTTATGCAAAAGTAAAGGCAGGTGAAAAAATAACTGTACACTTATGAACAGTTAGCTGTTTAGAAATGACGTTTACCTTGAAGTTTTTGTATCCTCAGTCGTTGTTCAGCTGAACGATAGAGGCGAAGGTGTGAAGCAAAATCATCGACTAGTTGAGTTGTTAAATAATGGACTTTGTCAATTTGGTTGACTCTAAGAGAATAAACAAAATCGGTTAATAATTATTTCAACAGTCATGTCTATAAAAAAGCAAAGTAATACCTGGAGTTTATGTTTCGTACAACAGTATAAACAATATTTTTCAAGTCATCAATAACATCATCTCTGTCAGAGATGGATGAGAACCATGGCACTACTATGTCTCTAAACAGTAACTCTATTATCTCTCTTAATTGCTCATCAATTATTGGATCACCACTCAGAGAGTCCCATCTAACTAAAGGTGGTTTCAGCGGATTATAATCAGGATATCGCTGGTTTCCTTGACTCGATAATTTGAGGAACTTCCTTGTAGGAAAAATATTTAGTTGACTTATCTTTGCATAATTTTCCGAACCATTCGCGCGACATTCTTGCATGTAAACATGCAAGGCTAAATAGAATCCTGCTATAGAAGCTATTAATGAGCTTAGGACAAGAAGAATAAAGGTGAAACCGAAAGTGGTCAGGGAGAGAAAAAATACCAATAAAAACCAAGCGCCAATCTGAAACAACTGTAACATCTTGAAATTGAGATGAGAGTGATAACATAGCTATTGAAACAATTTTGAACCACAGACAAATTTGAACATAGAATCACTGAAAAACAGCAGATTAATTCCAAAATCAGATCAAATAAAAGCCAACAATTAACTGATAACTGGATAATTGGAATAAGGAGCCATTTAAAAGACTATAATTAAAACGAATCGACAAACAAACAGAAAAGGCAAATGTTGGACTGCAAATGACAACCAAATTTGCAGGGCATGCGTACAACTAATATTCTTTTAAAAAGCTCGTTTCTATGGTCTCTTTACCATGCTTTACATCAAAGAGTAAAGAAGAAGAGATAGCTCTCCATAGGAAACAATAGGAAGCGAGGTTGGCGGTGCTCGGCTAGAGGCGCTCACATCAGTCACTTTTTCAATTTCTTTCAATTTAATTTTAATCTAATTTTTTAATCTAATCTATCAAAATACCTTTGAATTACCTTAAAGCGCCCTCATCAGAACCACTTTTTAAGCTTCACAAAATTGTATTGAGAGAAACCTCTTCTCCTCTACTCTTTGGCTTTACATTGTAAAGTTTACAGTAAATAATATGAACATTACTCTTAAAACTACTAACTTTGGTTCAAGTTCGGTTTATCGTTAAAGTTTACAATGAACGAAGATGAAATTGATATATCATCTTCATCTTCATCGTCTGCATCCTCATCAAGATCTACATCCCCAACCAGGAATAAACATCGCATGTCTACAGATAATGTTCGCATTGAATCCAGCTTAAATGATGATCAAGAAGTCTTTGATTTAGATGTCGATTCATTCGCTCATCAACAAATCATTAAAACAGCTGGAGAAATCGATTTGGATGAGCTACCTCCTGTTGAACCCTTAGACTTGAAGGCCAATCTAGAAGATTTGGATCAGATTGGTAGAGTTTCTAGTATAACAGGTAAATTGGTGATTGTTGTTTCTTTCAAAGGTAAGCCTCCATTAGACATTGATTCAGTCCTATTTCTTCGTGATTCTTTGCCTTTGGGAAGGATATTTGATACTTTTGGACCTGTTGTTGACCCATATTACGCTGTTAGATTTAACTCAATTGAAGATATTGCAAACCGAGGTGTTAAAGTTAATAGTCCAGTTTATTTCATCCCTCATTGGCCAGCTCCGTTAACTAATTATGTTTTTTATAAAGATTTATTGGCAAATAAGGGTTCTGATGCCTCATGGAAGCATGATAATGAACCTCCTGAAGAACATCTTGACTTTTCTGACGACGAAGAAGAAAGATTATTTAAATTGAAGAGGAAACTTAAGCCGGATACAAATGAAAGTGAATCCATCAAACGAATTCATCAATTAGATGAATCAGACATCAGCGAACCCATGTCATAATCACCTTGTAAAACCAACATTACATATTTAATATACATACTTTTTTATACTTTTTCATCGAATCTGATTAAATATCAACTTGGATTATATCTAATGTTCAATTTTTGCAACGATATGGCTTTTATATAATTTATATTTGAGGATTTTTGTTTAAAACATTTAAATATTAGTATTTTGTTCAAATAATTGGTTAATTGGTAAGGTTAGAGAGATCTTTTATTAGATTGTATCAAATGCAAACATGCCATGTCATAAAATCGTAAAAAAAAATTTCAGTTAAATAAACATCCAATTTGATGTTACCATGGCGAAATGAAAGCTCATAACTATCTTCAAATCTTCCAAAAACATGAAGTAAAGGTAGATTGTTCATATAAAAGTGCCAAACCATCTATGATTGTACTGAAAATCTCTACTTTATCATAAATTTCAGCATGATCTAAATTTACCAGGTCAGCTTATCGGGCTCCTTGTCGCAGCATCAATCGCTTCTCATAATCGGTAGGTGAAATAGCTGACGACCACCAATATTTATTAAGGCGTTCGTATAAAATGGCAACATGAGTGACCTGACTTTTCTTCTGTTTGGCACCTTCTTTGAATATAATTAAATGTAATGGAATCGCCATGAATCGTCATGAATTTATCATGAACTTCTTCCAGTCTTTCAATAGTACATCTGTGAATCAAAGTAGTTGTATAACTCTTAATGGACTAATCATCAACCAATAATCCGTCCTCATCATTGAAATTGTCACCAACATATCAAATTGCTATTAACAACTCAAGTTATCTAACTCCAATGATAGAACTGAAAGTATCTCTTAAAAGTTTTGAAGGCCTCTCTGATCTTTCAGTTTAAATTCAAATCAATCGACTCAATAAAAGACTGTAATGGTCATCTATAAAGCCATTGAGTGACATAAATAAATTTGATTATTACCTGGCTAATAATCAACCAGAGCTAAATTAATTAATTCGATACATATATGTATTTATATATTTATAGGATATGAAACAATTTTTCAATTAGAAAAATCATTTTACAATACAATACAAAGTTGAATTGATCATTGGTCGTAGAAAAAGCGAAACAAATTGGAAAAAAAGATTTAAGTACGATCTAAAACATGATTAGAGTATGAGATTTTCAGGAGCAGGAAGATGGTGAAAGAGCAAGAAAATAATGGAAGAGAGGATGAAAAGGCGAGAAATACTTTCAGGCTTTTACATGGAAAGGATTCTCGCAAGAATAAATTGGCAGGAGAAGGTCCCGATTCTCGGAATGAAGTTCGAGAATGAGAATGAGACAATACACCATTCTGAAAGTGCAACTTGTTCACGTTGTACCATAATCGTCATGATTTCTCAAAAACCATCGAACATTAAATGAAGATTCTTCCATGTACATTTTATCAAATATGCTTTAAGTATTTACAGTGTTGACGAGGGTAGTCTTCGTTATCTGCTTTGTTGAGCCATGATTTGTCCTTGTAAAGACCTAGCTAAAAACATTGCCAAAAGCTGTAAAAATAAAAAATAATTAATCAAAATCAAATAATTTTCGTTCAAATGCAAATAAAAATTTCTGATAAAAGCGGATGAAAGACGGATAATGAGCAAGAACGCAATGAAGATGCAGAGAGGAAAGAAAGAGACCCATTGAATCAAAGGATGAGATGGAGAGAAAAAGATTGACGGAATACTTCCGCACTAACCTTCAGTTAATCAGAAAACCACCCATTGACAATTGAAAATAAAATAACAGGATATTATAATTTTTTTGAGTTTGATCAATGTTAATGAACGCTTGGCTGGATTGATAGAGATTGTGTTTATAAAGCTAAGTCATTTTCTTTGATAATAACAATGAATTCATTTCTTTCATTGACTGCACTGACCATCATTACGCTGAGTAATTTTACTCATTTCGCAAAAAAAATTTAAATTTTATACGTACTTGGACAACTGCTGAAGCAAGACATACTCCAGCAACATAATTCATGTTCTTTTCAAAAAGCTCCGTCACTGCTTCTATACAACCTCGAGTATAAATAAATCTATTTACTTGAACCACCGAGGAGATATTCTGGAAAGAATAACCACACATACTGTTTATCAAACCACTCTGTAAAATAAACAAAAGATAGTTGTTTAGAAAAAAATTAATTGTTTTTGGCACGAGTTTTCAATGTTAATATAATAAAGCATAAAATTTATAAAAGATGATTTATAGGAAGGAATTGATTAACAGAGTTAATATAAGAGATTGTCATAAAACAAAAATTGTATTGCTTCATGGGCTGTACTCTTTTCAATGCAACGGTTAAGTAGAACTTGTTAAATTATGAATTTGTACTTACATCAAAGTTTTTATTATTTCGGCAACAACTGAAAGGCACAGCGCATCTCTCTGGACTTGGATTTGATTCATTACAATTGAAATATATATTGCGATTCCAATCTTTATAACCCTGATCTGATATACCACAACATTTAAAGTTGATTTGCATAACATCAATCAGGTTTTGCAGGTTGGTATCATCTCTATATTTCATGATGGGATCTTTTGAGAGTTTATCTTTCAGGAAATAGGAAACTGTGTTAGGGAAGATGAAAGCAACAGTTGATAGGACTATTTCACCAATGAATAGAAGGAGTAACATCAATGAATACTGCGAAAGAAAAATAAAATATTAGCAAAAAAGGAATCAACTTGACAAGTTTATGGCAGATAACGTTCTGATTGATATAATTTATAAAAAATTGCTAATAACAACTCTAATTGGAAATGATAGGAAGATAGGACCACTATCAATGTAATAATACAGGATGAAAGTAGACCAAAAATGAAAAATATATGGTGAATGAAGCAATGACCCTAGTAAAGAGCAATCACCTGATGGATTCAGTTTTTAAATTAACTTTTAGCAATACTTACTAATTTAAGAAAGCATAAATTTTCTCTTAAAGCCCCTAGACATCCAGCAAGGCTCATCCAGAATATGATCATTCCGAGAATAACGAGAGCCAGGGAGACATGAATGAAAATATCTAAAACGCTTTCAAATTTTGCCAAATCAGTTTCCGGATATTCTTCAAGGAAGGACCAAGCCCCCAAGGCCATAAAGGTTCCACCAATAAGCTAAAAAAATTCAAAATAATTCGAAATAAAAGGACAAAAATTGGTTAATAGTGGAAATTCAACAAAAAAATAACAGGAAGGGAAAAGATAGGAAAAGTTAACGCATATGTACATTGATGTTTATGAACAAAGACACAAGCAAACAAGGGTCAATTGAAAAAATACTAGTATTTTAATCAAAATCTTTCGGCCTATTATTGATCTTAGTTAAATTATTACTTACCCAAAATATGAGATTGAAGAAGAATAGGAAATATTTAACACAAGGACTAATATATGAATAGGTTTCATCTCGTCTATGAAGATAAAGATGATGGGAATGGTGAGGTATTCTGCCTCTACGGGCACACATTTAATTGGTGAATGTAGTTGGCTTAATGGAGGAATGAAATGGTCTAAATTAGGTGGAGAGATAGAAAAAGAAGGGAAGGAGATGATCAATTGAAATTCTAATTCATTGACACATAATTCAGCAAACTATCCATCGATGAAATAAATTTGATAGACAGAACCAAGGAAATCAACAAAGCTAGCTTCAGCTCTACCAAATCACCAAAGCAAAGTTGCTCACAGTTGTTGTAAAACTGTTGTACTAAATGGTAGCGCCAAATTTAAGATGTGGAGAGTGCAACATTTCATTTCAAATTGGAAGTTGCTTTTCAGTTATTTACAAGTTGAAAAGATCTGACCAAAAATAAGTCGAATCTCAGCCAATTTAATATAAATAAACCTTTAACCATAAATAAATTAAAATCCACAAGTTGTGAAATTCTAAAATTAGTAAAAACTTAATATTCATACTTAAGATCAATAAACACTTGATTCATTGAGAATAACAGAAATTTATACATTTTAGAGTTATTTAGGTTATTATCAAAGATGATTTATCCATTTGTTTCAACTGGTCAACAAAAAAAAATGAAAACAAAGTATCCATTGACTACCAAAATTATGTTTAGCATTTCGTTATCCCGATTTATTTTAATCAGTGATGATCTGATTGTGAATGGATAAATACAGCATTATTGGCAATATACAATATATGTAAGTGCTTGGGCACATGGAATTTTTCTTAAAGAAATTCGATCCCTATCTATGGGACGGGTTTGAAGTTAATCGAGGGCCGTGATGAGAAACTTTTTCTTTTTGTTCCTCATTTTGCATGGGGTTATAATATACTGAAATAGCAAATTATTTAAGTTTCTACAAAAATTGTTATAGCACTGAATTAACTTGTTATTTAAGTTACTTTTGCTGTCGGATTATATGCTCAATTCACAAAGTGAATGGTTACTCAAACACAAATCTTATGATGTGCTAGAAGAATAATCATTAATAAATGAATTAGATCAGATTCAGTCATATTATGTTATAGCCCATAATGGCATCTAATGATTATTGAAAAAAAAGATGATTGTAGGTGATATCGTTCTCGAAATATTGAGGTTCAAAGTTTTAGGGCAAATGGTCAAAATTTCGAGAACTGACTATAAATCAAAAAAAGTGTTGGGTGGTTGATGTGCAGCAACAACTTTTATCGACCAAAAATAAGTTTAAGCTCTCTAACTCACAAGATCACAGAAATTCGTAGCTTTAACCTAAAATCGAAATTCTCTGTTGTACAAAAAACGAAATTTCTAATTTATCAAAATAAGTGCATTTTCTGGTTTACCATCAAAATTTGCCCTAGAAAAATGAATTTGATGAAAACATCTGGTTAAATAAATGTACAAAAGGCGATCGAAGTTTAAACTTTGGACTCGATTTTCTCGAAAACTGTTGATCGGAGGATTATTTTATTAGCACTAGTGGACTCAGTTTTCATGCCCTTGCAAATCTTAACTCTTAACTCGAAAGTCACAGTTTTTGGCCCAATTCTTAAAAACATTATTTGAAATAGCATTGTAATTTTAATTGAGTGAATCAAAATAATTGTTTATATTCAATCTAACTCGTAGCCTCGTCTCAATAGATACGTGAAACTTGCTTTACGATGTGCATACTCTTTGGTGACTTGGCGTTTATATATTTGATTCTCACCTAGACCTTTAACAGCTTTAGACCATTAGATTTAAATAGCTCTCAGAATAATTGCAAAACTCTATTTCTTATTACATTATGATTTACTCCACAATGCATATCATTTGAACACAAAGCATTTATACTTCAACATTTACCATGAAAACTTAAGAGTATATTCCAGTCTTAATAGTTTTCGCTATGATAATGCATTCACATTTCTATTTGATTTACATTTTATGAATATTAAATTTTCATTAAGAGATTCTAAATCGATACAATTTCTTTATCCCATCATTATTCACGTTCAAAATATGCAAAAATAGTTACTCAAAGAATTAATCTTTTTTGTCTTCTGTTATGTTTGAACTTTACACATTGCAATGGAATACAACTCTTCAGGAATCACACACTCGTATTAATTTCTGTAAATATGTTCAGCACATCACCAAAATGATGGTAGCAAGAATTGGATAAAATGTAATATATCTAATAGTCAATATATAAATTATCTCCTATGTGAACTTGTGCTTATTCAATTAACACCAACTCATGCCATGAATAATTTCCAGTTCAAAATTGGTTACTTCAATAGGACTCCAACCGCAAGTTATGATCCAATTAGGAATAGATTCACTGGTCCTATTGCTAAGTACTATAATCAACAACTTCAATGCTACAATTCCATTAATTACACTGTCGTTGTGACTGATCTAAATAATTATGGAGAATGTGATTCCGTTAATTGTACTGGCATTATTGGAATGGTTGAACGAGGTGAAGTTGATTTTAGTGAGATATTATATTCATTCGCAACAATTCCTGAATCAATTACTGGACTTAAACCAGGACCAGTGATTGGTGATGTTTCTTGTAACATTGTATCAATTTTACCCAAGATTGGAATAATTCGTGAAGATGTCTTCAAATCTCTAACGATATTCACTCCAGACGCAATTATATTCTTAACTTTTACTTATCTATTCCTTTTTTCAATGCCTTTCTTTATATGGTACTTCAAGTCAAAAAGTAATCACACTAAAACCAACTCTCCGGCAATCATTTGGCCTTTAATTTGTGCAATTTTACGTCAAGGATCATGGCTTAAAGCTCTTTTTTACTCTCAATCTCTGTCATTCATTTGGATGCTAATCACATTAACGCTATTTTTCGTAACAGCACTTTATTCTAGTTCCTTCGCTACTGATCTTACATCTGAAGTGCCCGTTAAAACGATTGATTCACTGGAAGATGTTGCAGATAGCGATAAGACCCCAATATGGATGGAGGAGCCATTATGCAAAATCATGGTGAATAGTGGTTCTCCTCGAGTTCAACAAGAGATTGTTAAGCGAGGACAGTATAAAACGACTGGGAACCTCGCCTATGAAGCTAAAATAAATAAAGACATAAAAAAATATGTTTTCATCATTGAAACGCAACAATTTGATCTCGTTCGACTCATATATTGTGTATTTAGTTCTGATTCATCAATAACACAATGGTATCAACCAATTTCTTCTTTCCCCGCCGATCTGATGTTTTCTGTATTGCATTCAAAGCTACCTCCTCGTGCCACCAAAACCATCAATCAACTGCACGAGAAACAATTCGAAAGTGACATCGTGTTTCATAACCAAAATAAGTGGATATTATATGCTGACAAGGTACTTGATCCTGAGCAAAAGTCCGGCTGTTTACATAAAACTTCGATCGGTTTTAATCCTGCTTTGTATCGTTTTCATCAACTAGATATTCAAAATTACAAGCTATTTTTCAAGTACTTCTTATACATGATTCCGATTTGTATTCTCAGCTTTATTGGTGAATGTTTGCATGCCTGGATAAATTCAATGATACGTAAATAGATTTATTAAAGGAGTATAAAAGGAGTATAAGCGGTAGATATTCCTTTCGAGTTAAGTATTGTGACTTTCAGGGTTTGTAGGAGTATGGACATGGAAACTATTTATGAAATTAAAAATTCTTCTGATCAACAGTTTTCGAGAAAATCGAGTCCAAAGTTTAAACTTCGATCGCCTTTTGTACATTTATTTAACCAGATATTTTCATCAAATTCATTTTTCTAGGGCAAATTTTGATGGTAAACCAGAAAATGCACTTATTTTGATAAATTAGAAATTTCGTTTTTTGTACAACAGAGAATTTCGATTTTAGGTTAAAGCTACGAATTTCTGTGATCTTGTGAGTTAGAGAGCTTAAACTTATTTTTGGTCGATAAAAGTTGTTGCTGCACATCAACCACCCAACACTTTTTTTGATTTATAGTCAGTTCTCGAAATTTTGACCATTTGCCCTAAAACTTTGAGCCTCAATATTTCGACAACGATATCACTCACAATCATCATTCTTAGACCAATCATTAGATGATATCATGGGCTGTAGATTATTAAAATATGAAATTATCAAAGTTCCTCCAAATAAAGTTATAGCATTGTATAAAAATGATGCCAGCTTTGATAAAGGCGAATAGTTACTCAACTCAAATCTTATGATGTGCTTGAAGAATAATCATTAATAAATGAATTAGATCAGATTCAGTCACATTATGTTATAGCCCATAATGGCATCTAATGATTATTGAAAAAAAGATGATTGTGAGTGATATCGTTGTCGAAATATTGAGGCTCAAAGTTTTAGGGCAAATGGTCAAAATTTCGAGAACTGACTATAAATCAAAAAAAGTGTTGGGTGGTTGATGTGCAGCAACAACTTTTATCGACCAAAAATAAGTTTAAGCTCTCTAACTCACAAGATCACAGAAATTCGTAGCTTTAACCTAAAATCGAAATTCTCTGTTGTACAAAAAACGAAATTTCTAATTTATCAAAATAAGTGCATTTTCTGGTTTACCATCAAAATTTGCCCTAGAAAAATGAATTTGATGAAAATATCTGGTTAAATAAATGTACAAAAGGCGATCGAAGTTTAAACTTTGGACTCGATTTTCTCGAAAACTGTTGATCAGAAGAATTGTTAATTTCATAAATAGTTTCCATGTCCATACTCCTACAAACCCTGAAAGTCACAATACTTAACTCGAAAGGAATATCTCGCGCTTTAGATTGAAAAATAGATTTCAGTGCTGTAATAAAGTTTGCTTTGCGAACATTTCACTTGTTTATCTTCCTTTGTTTGAATTCAAATATTTTCTTGGGGAAATTAACTAAAAACAAGGTGACATATTAAGATCACAAGTTTCACCTTCGAAATCATGAAAAATGTTCTCTTGACTTATTTATCTCGAACTTAGCAATTTTTCTCTGGTAATGTTATAGCGAAAAGCAGTCAGCTCGTTGTTCGCTATCGAAGTCTCAGTTAGATTTATTGATAATAGAAATATGTTCGTAAACGTCTGAACTCCATTAGGACTATTTTCCAATGTTAATGTTGCAATTAACTTATTAATAAATAAATCTTATTATTGACTCATGGAATTGATCTGTTATAATGGTTTCCTTCAACACATTTCGTGCTTTAACATCACAAATTGAACGTAGTTCGCACAATAAGCTTACCGCGTTTGTTCGTGAGATGTTGAGCCAAACGTAAAGTATTACATGAGCTTGGCTTTCCCTTTGCAAATAAAGAGCGAATTGTAATTTTATTTTGTTATATGTTTGATGGTCATTGTAAACTTTTAACAGCTTTAGACCATTAGATTTAAATAGCTCTCAGAATAATTGCAAAACTCTATTTCTTATTACATTATGATTTACTCCACAATGCATATCATTTGAACACAAAGCATTTATACTTCAACATTTACCATGAAAACTTTAGAGTATATTCCAGTCTTAATAGTTTTCGCTATGATAATGCATTCACATTTCTATTTGATTTACATTTTATGAATATTAAATTTTCATTAAGAGATTCTATCAATACAATACTATCGATACAATTATCAATTTCTTTATCCCATCATTATTCAAAATATGCAAAAATAGTTACTCAAAGAATTAATCTTTTTTGTCTTCTGTTATGTTTGAACTTTACACAATGGAATCACCCAATCATTTCGATTTTGCAAATATGTCGAGCATCTTTTCAGACCAAAAGGTCTAAGTTTTTGTGTCTCTATTATTGCTGTTTATATTTTCATGTGCTTAGGGGAATACGGTATCCATTGTTATGCAGATGGATATTGAAAAGTAAAATGTAAAAAGAAACGTTGAAGATTTATGAGGTTGAACAAAAATCGAGCATTAATTGGTTTTTGAGACTTTATTTCTTTTGAAAAAAACAAACCTTTATATCTCGTACATTCATCTGGAATAGTTTATATTTTCACTTTAACGAAAATGAAATTTTTTCAAACAGAAATTGAATTTGAAGAAATGAAAGGCATAAGGTGAAAAACCATTATAATTTTAATTGAGTAAATCAAAAGTTACATAAAAAATGTGTTGATTAGTATCAGGTATGAAATTTGACTGAAAAGCCAAATGAAACTTTACAATGATGATAGTTTGCTACAGATTTTTGTCATGAAATTTTATTATTAACTGCATTAGTAATAAAGAAACGCAATGAATTTGAATAACCAATTGATATTGTATCAATCAGTAGCTTCAAAAATTCACTCATTCCTCTTACCTGTTGAATCTTGACCATTATTCTGTAATGATCATCCGAGGCTTCACAGGTTGATTGGCTTATTGATTTCAAGTAACGTTCAAGTAAATAGATGTAAACATATTGTTCATGTCTGTTGAAGAACCGAGCAAAGTAAATTATTGAATTGAAAAGTGAATGGCATTTCAATAGAAATAAAACAGCTAACCAACCTGATTGGTTCAACGTGTTTCAATCCTTTTAGCTCAGAATTGAAAGTGATGATTAAATTGATGAGAGCCAAAACCTTTTGATCATTTCTCCATTTATCAGGAAAAGTTTCAAGCATATGAACGAAATCGTTGTGTAATGATTGGCTAAACAGGAAAACATCGCGTCTGTCATATTTAAAGTTAGTCTTTGAGCTCTTGAGTAGAGAGAAAGATATTAATAAAAGCAGTTTAGCGATTTAAATTTAATGCTTACTTGCCATCCATCAGTTAATTGATTATAACCAGCAATACCATTCATTAAATTCATCTCATAAAATCCATTGATTAGCAAACCAATTTTATCACAGTTTACCAGTTTCCTGTAGCCTTTGATTTTGTTGCATATTGAAACAAGCTGAGCTGAAGTTGGATTAGCAATCTTATCGACCAACGATGAACCCAATTTAAAGTCTTTTGTCACTTTGAAAGCTTCAGTTGCTTCATCAAGAACCAAAGCTTCAAATTGGTCCAAAGAAAGCTGAGCCGACAAATATTCAGTCTGTAAGCTTAACGGTGTAAAATGAACAGACAATAATTTCTGAGCAACAGATGGATTCCATGGTTCAAGAATTTCAGAATTGTTTCTATTCAATCTAATCATCAACTTGTAGCCTCGTCTCAATAGATACGTGAAACTTGCTTTACGATGTGCATACTCTTCGGTCATTTGGCGTTTATATGTCTGCTGGTCACTGTTGTAATAAGAAAGAGCCGGTAAACTAAGGAAAGCATCATTGTTGGAATTGAAAGTTGGAGTTGAATCGAAGTTTGATTGTTGTACGCTTGATTCGTAAAGATCTTGGTCCGTTGATTCAGCGTAAAATCCATTGGAAATTGAATTGGGTAAAGTAGAGGAACCATCGTCAGACATGCACGATTGTTTATGCGAACTTGATGAAGAGTCATCTTCGTCAATTAGGTAACTTTTGATGGTATCTTTACTGGGCGAGAGAGCTTGATACACACTCAGTGTTTTAATGTTATCACTTGATGTTATTGAGGATTGGTGCCATTGAGTTGGCTCGTTCAGCTCATAGTTTGCTCCACAGTTTAGCGTTGAATATTGTTGATTGTAACCAAGAAGTTCACTCAAATCCATGATTTCTACTAACACTTTTAATATAACGTTTAAACATTCACGCTTTCATCTTAACCAAAAAGCTGTTGACCAAAAATTATGAACACAAATGTATAAATGTATAAAGTAAATTTTACTTTATAACTTGATCAGATGGTTTCATTGTTAATGACAAGAATCAATTGCACATGTTTCATGATTAGCTTATTGTTTTCAATACTATCATTTCAGATGACACAATTGTAATGCTATTCAGAAGCTAAAAGTCTAAAGTCAAGATCCATCCTTTAAATCCAAAGTAAACTCGATGTGAAACTTTGTCTTTTATTTTATTTTGATATTCAATTTAGACTTTATAATTTTCATATTAATTTTTGTTTGTATGACATTAAGCCATTAGCTTTGATAAAAAGCTCAACTTTACAATTCAGTGTGCTTCAATAATCGGCTTTGCCATGACAGTCTCATTTCTAAGTCATTTTCATAGTCATCGGCGAGGACTCCTCGCATATCCTACTCCTTCAGTCATATATGATGGATTGAGCTTTAATGCTTAACTTAAATCATTTTAAAACAAAAATAAGTTATTAACTTAATTTGACAGCCTTTTGAATAAAAAATTGTATTTAATAAGATTAAATATTTAATATAATATACATACAATAATGTAATACATATACATACTACAATGTATATTTAATATTCGTATACCGAAACAATCAAGTTAGCTACATCAAAGCAATATACTGGTCATTGTGAAGAAGCTCTCAATGAACATAGAGACTTGCCAATAGAATCGAGGAAACCACGCGATTTGAAATCAGGCCTTTGTTGGTAAATCAATTTGTTTATGAAACTAAACAATTTCAATATCTTCGCTCGTATGTTTTGTTCGTTTCAGCGGTTTACTTAGATACAGTAATTGTTTCGGTGAAATAGTCAACCAGGTTAGTCCTAATATTGATCCAACCTCAGTTTATCGATCAATTCCTGAAAATCGAAGACAAGAGATGAACTCTTGTCAATCTTTTGGCCATTTAACTCTAACTATTTAAATAATGGAGATTCGATAAATCTTTCCAGATCACTATCGAATCTTATCATACTTTTTACTCATTCTTTTTCATTATTTATTGAATATAAACACTTTTTTACTTGTTTTAAGTCACAAAAATAAATCAATTTCAATTATCCGTTTTTGATTTTATCCTTTGAATCGGACCCAATGAAGCATTACACATACACCACACAAACGAGCATTTTGGATTCAAAATGAGGTAAAGTTAAATTAATCGATTGATTTAAGATGTTTACTAAAAAGTTACCCAAATACTATTATAATTTAGCTAATTAGGAAATTTTAGGATTTTTATTTTAATTTGACTCACAAAGGAAACAATAAATTTTCCATTCAATAATGATTTAAAAAAATGATTATCTACGTATCATTCATTAATCTGTTCGATCAAATCATTCCTGATCTTAGCAACGATTGGGCAAAGGAAACAATTTATAATATTCATTCATTCATTCAAAAATAATAAAATTTCAATATTCTACACGAATATTTTAAATTTACTTATTGCTCAAGTCCGTAATAGGTTTTATTCATTTTTTGCATGGATCATGAAATAGACCAGTTTTCCGTTCTACATTGATCGTTAGAAATGTTTACTTTTGTTTAAAAAAATGATTAAAATTGTAAATTTCGCAAATGATACTGGAGTCAATTCACATCAAAAGACCCAAGTTCATAATGAAACCATTGCTTATTTTAAAGGTTAATAATAGTCGAAGATCATTTATTCCGTTTTATTCTTATAGATAATGAATGATTTTTTTCATTCTCGAGTGATTAATAAGTCACATTCTTCTTCATTACTCCCTCTCCTCGACCATATTCAGAGCTAATTGACCAATTGTCAAGTTTTTTTTGCAAAACATGCACATCTACGAGCTTTTGTGATCGCCCAAAATCATAATTAGGGCAACACACATATTCGTCCATTTATTGGAAAATATCAAATTAATAATATAATTCTGATTAAATCTCAAACTTTTAATGACCATTTTAAGAGATGGTTTTGTTTCATTTTGACACGGATTTTCAATTTGGCAAAAGCTAAGGATTTTATTTTTGGTCTTTTTGATTTTGACGATGATTTTTTCATAATGGATTTGAGACTTTTCAATGTGGATTGACTGTATTTAAAAATAGATACAATTTTTTTACAGACACACTTCTTTTTTATCATAACAAAATTGGCTTTGCATTTTTGGTCCGATTTTCAAATTGTCAGAAAGGATCTGAGTGTGCAAGAAGATCTGAGAAGACAATAAATTGAACTCGAATTTGCTGATAATCTGTTTGTCAAACTGCGTAATTACAAAACTGTTAACAGAAAATAGATCAGTTTAGTTTGAGATTTGCATACGGAACTGTCATTAAAATAGACGGACCATTGAATTAAAGTGACTTGGATGGATTGGACGGGAAAAAATTTACAAAACGGACAAAAGAGGAAGAATTAGATTAATTGCTAAACTGATAGTAGTTAGTTTTTTGAGCGATGGGAATTTATCTTCAGATAAAGTCTGTTTTTGTTAAATTTTGACTATTTTTTGATTTTTGAGTTTTGTCTTAAACTGTTACAAATAATTTTTGAGACAGCTTTCGGCAATAATTTTCATTATACATGGAAATAAAAAAAATATATTTATAAAGAGAGAGAAAGAGATAGGATTAGGATTAAGGGACAAAGGATGAAGCGGAGATAATGAGTTATAGAGATAAAGAGGGGGAATGGAATAAGGAAAAAAAATGACGGAGACATGGGAAGGTAACATAAGTAAATCGTAATTGTAGCTCTTTTCCAGATGTATTTATCTCCTTTGATTTAGTTTCCCCTTTAGCTCGATCTTGAAGTGAGCTGAAAATTCCCACTCGAAAATTGATTTTCTTTTTGAAGGATTGATGTTACTAACTGCTTACTTTTGCTGATATAAGGTTTGAGAGGGAAAATAGGAAGAGAAAGTGAAAGTGAACGTTTATGTTTTGTTGGTATAATGTATATGCATGTATGTTGTATGGTATGTAGATGAAAATGAATGATCAGGTTGAAGTTTATGCTTTTAAGTTGATTGAGATGATAAGTTGTTGCTTATTTCCTAGCATCCTTTTTGGTCTCCATAATTGTTTCTCATAAATATCCTCATTAAGGTTTTCCTCTTTCTTTGTTTCATAGAAAATGATCATCGAGTTTTAAGTCTTATTCGGTAATTAACGTTGGTGATGATATCAACTTTATTTTACTTTTATCATGAACCAAATTTATGTCAAGGCCGGAATTATTAGGTAGTCAGTCTGAATCGTAATCATTACCATAATTACCATGGGTGGGAGCACGGTTGCCTGAAGCATCATCCTCTTCTACCATAGGAGGTCTTAATTTTTTACAAATTTCCTCAATTACAGTTCGCCTTAGAGTGAAATGACAAAGAGAGAAAGAGTTTTTAAGTGTTCGTTCAAAATTGAGGTGCACTAAATCAAATCAGTGCGAATGAATTGTTCAAGTCGATACTTACTTGGCCTCTATGCCTCCGCCGGGAGGAAGATTACGAATTTCTTCACGATGCAAATGTGCCATGACGTTAAGAAGAGGTAAATCTGGTTTTAATGCTGCAAACTCTGAAAGGATAAAGAATAATCAGTGAAAATTGGACCAAAATGAGACAAATAGATAGTGACTTCAGATAGTCAGTTTAGTCACAGTTTATTATAATGAATTTATTCCTAAGAACAGTATGAATTACGTAATAGTTTAAAAGGCAAAATTATAAAGAAAATTATTGACATAGTACTATAAAGTCATTTAGATATTGCATGATCACTTAAATATAATTCAATTAAACACGCAAAAGCATAAGACAGATGCTAGCCATAAAAATCTGCATAAAATTGGTAAATTAAAATCGAAGATTGATTACAAGGTTTTCATCTTAACCCTTTCACAAGCATACTGCTTCTTAACTGACAAACTGCTTGTTTTGGTTCATTACGAAAACTTTTGTTTATAAATTAATAGTATTTAAGCATCGTAAGGAATCAAAACAGAATGAAGTGTTCAAGTGTTTTGGAAGCATAATTTCCAATGAGCTGGGTTATAATTTAATTGCAAGTGCGAAAAAACATAAACCACAGGTTTGATTCAATTGGTGATTCAGTTAAAGTGCAGTTCACTCGCTTTGATAGGTAAATCCTTTAAACACCATATAATATCGATAGAGATAAATCAATTACCCTTTATATGCTCTTCTAGCTCTCGGTTGCATTCTTGATCAGCTTTTTGGTTCTCCTCGCTAATTCCTGGTGCACCAGGAAAAACAACAAGTACCACACTCATATTGTCCTTACTTCCCTGTAATAAAAAAAGGAAAAGGAGGAGTTAAAAACAGGTTAATTAATTCATTATATTTGTAAGCAAAGAGGGAAAATAAAGTAAGAGAGCGGGAGAAAAAATACTGCGTAAGTGGCCAAAAGGAAGTTCGTTTTTTGAAACGGAAAAGTCTTCACTTTTCAAGTGATGACATGTGTTAGTCTTACATCTGTTGAAAATAATTTTGATTTGGAAAGATTCTATCGTCTAAATTATTCGATAAAGAAAGAGCGATAGAATATATATGAAAATGAGATATCGCAATACCCCAACGCAATTATTAATGCTTTTAACATCTAGCATTAAATAAATGCCGTAAAATACAATAATTTGTAAGTTAGTGAGGGAAACTACACAGTCAAGAAGACACCAATGAAAGAGTGGCGTGATACATGGAAATTTCATGTTTTTATGATGGGGTGATGTTTCTGCAAGGAAAGTTAGAGAAAGAACCAAAGATAAACAAACCTTAGCCAAACATGTATCGATGATGGAAGATGCTACTAATTCTAAATCAGGTTGAATTGTTAATTGGTAGAGAACAAATTCACACAAATTGTCGTTATTCATAACATCCCAAACTCCGTCACAAGCGAGAATAAGAAATTCATCTAATTTCGGGTCTCTTTCTTGAACAGTGATCTCAGGTTCAGGAGAAACCAATTGTTCACATGGACCTCTACCAGCAACTTGCTTGTATTCGTAATCACCTAGAGCTCGAGATACTGCTAATGACCCATTAATTCTTTGGATGGTTACACTTCCACCAGCTCTTTGTATCCTTTCTTTTTCTTTAGGATTGATAGGCTTATGGTCTTGTGTCGAGAAATGTGCTTTACCTGCCCTTGAGAGCATTGCTCTCGAGTCTCCACAGTTCGCAAAGAAAAAATGTGTCGGTGATATAATAACGCATACAGCTGTTGAGCCACTTTTATCCTCCCCAGATACAACTTCAGGTAATTTCTTCATCTTTTCATCTAACTTCAGAAAACCTTCCCGTATTCCATGGCTCACTTTTTCTGCTGATACTTTACCATTAGAAGTACTTGCTGAGTCCACTGCATGGTTCCGAAAATCATCCGATTGTATTATTGATTCAAGAAGATTAGCCGCACAGTGAGCACTAACTCGAGGACCAGCATGTCCATCAAAAACTGCGAAGAAGGACCAATCTGTTAAGCCGTTTATACCAACAACCGCACAATGAGCATCTTCCATCTCCAGTCTCCATCCTTGCATGCTGCTGACACCATATCGTAAACCATTTCCGAAGCCTTTCTCGGTTACTTTTTCTGTTTTAGGCTTATCTAGAAATGCTCCCATACTCTATTTGCACAAATAAAACATGGAAAAGGAAAACAAGAGAAAATATAAGTTGAGTTGTTTGAAAGATAAAAAGGAGAACAACCTTTTATATCATAATCACCAAATACTAAGATAGTAGTTTGATTCTATTCTAAAAACATTGTAATTGGATAGTTCAAATTGTCAGCTATAAATCCATATCAAATCACTTACCTTATTCAGCTGAAATATTTCTTTAAGCACTACAACTGTTAAGCAAAGCAAAGACACAAATACAATCAACAAAAAGAGAGAAAAAGAGACAGCTATGAAGAGAAACTGGAAGAGGTAGCAATAATAACGACAGAAAAATACAGACACCTACGACACCAAAAGCTAGATAAATAGCTGAATACGGATAGATGGTGTAGATGAGTAAGGATGATTAAAGTAATATCAATTATAATTGGATAGAGTCAAAAGGAAATTAATTAATAGCACTGTATAAAACAATTTAGGGTCAAAACTGGTCTTCTTTGAAAGAGACTTGGTTCTTAAATTCAGCTGTTACAAGTATTATGAAGGGTATCAATTGAGAAAAAAAGAGGGTAATTAGTATTTGATAAATGCTAAAAGAAAATAATCAAGAAAAACACTGAGGTTAATAAGTGATAATTAGTTAAACAGTTTGTAGTTGGGTCTCTCAGGTTGATTTGTTGTTGAAAAATCACGTGAGGGCTACCCTGATATGGTTGTCATGTTGTCATGTGCGTAAATAAGAAGCTGCATAACAGGCTGTTTCTCAAACTTTACTAAATCTGTCTTCCAAATTAAATTTAAAATGAATAAATTAATTAGCCCAACAGTCTTCCAAAAACATCAACGGTTTTAAAACACGCAATTTAAATGGTATTCTTCATATGCAACCAACAATAAGAAAGTGAATGATTTTCCTTTAAAATGTTTAGGTTTTTATAATGACAAGAATTATCCAGTTTAATTACTTCTCCTCCCCTTATTCAGATAATTTTTCAGTTTTTTCCCCTAGATTAATCAACAAAATTCCAACAATGATTCAGTCTACAGGATTATCAAGAAAATTAATGTAGCCGCTTTATCGTTATTGCAAATCAGACTAAAAGATGGCGTCTAGTACGCATTTGTTTGTTTTGTTATTATTTTGAGATAACCTGATTTGATTGAAATGGTTGATCCTAAAGAAAGTTGATGTTTGAAATGTTAATTTTCACAAAGTGACGTTATTCTAGGATTCTAAAACAAATTAAACGGTTGTTTGATCTCAGTGAAATCCTGTTTTGTAATTTATGAATCTGATATGACTTTCAATATTATTGGCTCCATCGGTATTTGTTTTATCCATGGATTTTTGTTTAGTTAATCTGTTGTAATGGAATTTCATTATTTGAATGATGGATGGCTTGAATTGGAATCCGATCCTGGACTATTTACTCTGCTCATTGAGGATTTCGGCTGCAAGCATGTACAAGTTGAAGAAATTTATGATCTACAAAAACCAAATTTAATAGACGGTCCTGTTTACGGATTCATTTTTTTATTCAAATGGATTGAAGAACGCCGTTCTCGCTCTCGCCACCATTCCTTCCATAATAGTTCTAACAATGCTTCAAGTGCAGGATCATCCACCGTCTCAGATAATCCGTCTTCATCGGATTCCAATGCTCATAAACCGTTATTTATTGAAGATGCAAACGTAGTCAGCTCAATGTTTTTTGCCCACCAAATCATTCCCAATTCCTGTGCAACTCATGCTATCCTCAGTGTGCTATTGAATTGTCCAGCTATTGACTTGGGACCGGTTTTAACCAGGTTAAAAGACCATACTAAAAACATGAGTCCAGAGAATAAAGGTTACTCGATCAGTAATACACCAGAATTGTGTAAAGCTCATAATTCGCATGCTTCTCATCAAGAAAGAATAGGTACATTTTATTTTTGTCATTTTTATGTCATTTGATTTACAATTATTAATTCATTAATACTATTATTTTTTCACAGAAAAAAAAGTTTCATATTCATCAAGAGTTAACAATTCTCTCCAAAGAGGTTCATCGTATGATTCATTTCATTTCGTCAGTTATGTGCCGATTAATGGTCATCTATATGAACTTGATGGACTAAAAAAATATCCAGTTGACCATGGACCTGTTGACAAGGATGAAGAATGGTCTGAGAAATTCAGAAGAGTGATAACATTGAGGTTAGCCGAGGAAACTCAATCCAACCGATTTTCAGATAGTCAATCCCCTCAGCATGATATTCGTTATAATTTAATGGCAGTAGTTCCCGATAAAAGAGCAACTTATTTTAACAAGCTGAATATTTTAAAATCAAATAGAAATATTGTTCTTGAAGCCTTAGAAAAAATAATGAGACCGACTCGGTTACCCGAACCTTTCGATTATCATAACTATTCAAAATATCCGTCTAGTATCGAATACAATTCATTGCACATTTCTCAAATGATTTCATCTGATAATTTAATCAATGGTCACTCTTCTTATGAAAGTCTCAATGATATTAAATTGCTGAATTCTGACGCGCCTTTACAAATTAGTGAACCTTCAGTAGAGCCTGAAAAAACTTTAAACTGTTCAAAAAACACAAACGACAAAGACGAGATCTATGATTTCGATACAAACAAATCAAATAATTTATTTTATTTCAAAATGATTGGAGATAATAAGGCCGATCCTCAAACAAGAAAAATATTTGAGAAAATGATCATAATCAAAGAAACTTCCACACCAAACGCAAAGCCCTATGGACCACGAGATTTGATCAATTTGTCAAAAATTCTTAATGCCGAAATTAGTGAATGCGAACAAAATTTGTGGGAGGAATTAGAAAAGCGAAAGAAATATCGTATCGATGACTCTCGTCGGATTCATAACTATGATGAGTTCATAAACACTTTTCTTCTCATGTTGGCTGAACAGAAAAAGTTGCCTGATCTTCTGGAGAAAGCGCTTTTTGGCGGTAGCTACACAATAAATGAAGTCAACGATATTTCTCAAGATGACTCTCACTCTCCGTCTGCGTTTCTCACAGAAGTTGCCACTTCATTTGACAAAATTAATAAAAATGATAAAGCTAGATTGCGGCAAGGCCAAAGTGGTGCAAGTAAAAAGAAAAAAAAGCCTACTGAATTTCCAACTAATAATCGTAATCGGCCTGAAAGATCACGATCTAAAAATTGACGAAATGTTCTTTATGTTGTGTTTAAAATGTATTATCCTAATTATTTATCTCAGCTTTTCTTTCTAATTTATCGTCAAATGTATCCATTTTTGAATTACTGTTTCAATCATTGTATCTAAAAATTGTAAGTATTTTCATAATTTTTATTAGACAGTTTTATTCTGTCACCAAAATGTCAATTAGAATAATTATTAATTAACTTTAATCAAATAAAATTGGCTCATAACTAAAGGGTGTCACAGGCAAAACCGTCTGAAGTCTAAATGTTGAATGAACACAATTGGTAAGCTGTTATCAATAAATTTGATAAGAAATTTAAAAATTAACACCATCTATGGTTAACTGATGTGTTTAAGCAAATTATTTGCACTCATATTTTAAGTAAATTTTTAGTGAAATTAGGTTTAGCTGGTAGATGGTGTTAATTTTCAATTTTATCATCAAATTTATTGATAACAGTCTACCAATTGTGTTCATTCAACATTTAGACTTCAGACGGTTTTGCCTGTGACACCCTTTATAATGTAACAATGTTCAATCAGCAAAATCTATTCAAAATTGTAACTCTTTAATTTTTCATTACTCAATCTTAATACATTTCATTTTGAAAGAAAGAAAGGAAGATTTTTTATTCAGAACTATCGTTATTATCCAATAAAATATTTAATCGCCCTATCAGTTTAAATTAAAGTGATGTTAGTTAAGTTAGATTCTATCAAATCGGATGTAACTTTCATGGGTTTTCCAAATCAACTGATGATTGAAGATTGATCAGTAAATAGAGAAAAAGTCAGCGTTAAATAATGATAATGATTGAGGAAGGGTAATGTAGTCAATGAGGGAGCTTAATTTGATAACAATTTATGGATATACAAGTGAAAACAATTAGGATAATCATTAATCAACAGGGGAAAGAGGAATTAGAGAGTAAAACTCATTCACTTCAACAAACTCTCACAAATCTCTCATCTTCCCGTCTTCATCATTGTTTTGTTTTCAGCTACTGTGAGTTTTAACAGCTACAAAAAAATCATTGTGTTAAACATGGAAATTGTAATTCTTTCATTTTCATAACGTTTGTTTAATGAGATTCAAATAAAAATTATTTACTGTTGTGAAATAAACTAATGAAATCAATGTAATGCCAATTGAGAAGATCAAAGTGAAATCATTATCATTATCTTAAATTTATTTGGTCAAATCCAGTTTACTTAAGATTATTGGTTAATCTATTAGTAGCGTTTCACTGTAACTCAAAGTTTGAAAAGGTATTCTGTTACATTGTTTACCCATTTCAACTTTCCCAGTCCTTTTATAACCTTCTAATTCATCTGATTTGTTAATTAATCCTGTGTTTTCTGCTTAACTCATATATTGATCGACGATAACAAGATGAATACAAATTACGACGCTGATACCCAAGTATGGCGGAGATTACAATTGAAACGTTCAAAGTTAAAAACTTCAGCCAAGACATCAGCCTTACTATCAGGATTTGCTATGGTTGCTATGGTGGAAGTTCAGTTTGCCAATGAACCAGAAAACCCAATTCCAGCTAACTTATTAATTGTTTTTGGTTTGTGTACAGTTCTTTTGGTATCGGTCCATATGTTGGCTTTAATGATATCCATTTGTATTCTGCCATCAATCGAAGCTATTTGTTTGACTTCAGAAATGGGACGAGTTGATCCAAGAGATTCACCTCATGAAAAAATGGGCACTTTTATTGAAATCGCTTGGACTTTTTCAAATGTTTTTGGACTTTTTTTGTTTTTAATTGAGGTTGCAATCCTATGTTGGGTTAAGTTTTGGGAAATGGGCCAACCAAGAGGCGAACCAGGTAAAAGAGCAGCTTTAGCTTCAACAATCATATTGATTCCTGTTTTAATAATTTTTGTTGCTTTCGCGGCCCACTTTTATCGAATACTTACTCGTTATAATTATGAAAGATCAGCAATTCAAGTACGGGAGTTAGAAAACATGGCTTTAGAGCTTGATAAAGGATCAGTTCAAGATTTACCAACCATCAATCGAACTCCTTACACAATCCAACATATTTAATTGAAAATCTTTTGTTTTTATCTTTCCTACTCAAATTAAACGACAAGATTTAATTAGTAGATTTTTCTATCAAATCAATTAATTTAAGAACATTTTGCAGCTATTTAAGCTTGTTAATCAGCTGTAATAGTATCTTAATCATTCCGAACAGTTAATATTTAATATGAGAAACATGCATTTCAAAAATCCTTCTCTAAGTTTAAAAAAACAGCTACAATTTCACATAATTCAACGATGAATCAGGTAATTCGTAAATCAAGAGAAAATAATGAAAATAGATCAAAATGTCTTTCATATTATTTCAAAAGAAAGATCGACAACTAAAAATTATTGTACTGACATTTTCATTTTATGTAAATCTTAAATCTTTAATTTCAAAGTTTCTGCCTCTAATTATTTCATTAATCTTTTTATGAAACAACCAGAACTTTTTTTTCATCAACAGTAACATGAGCATTACAAGACTTTGAATGATTGAATTCAAGGAGAAATCTCGAATCTTAAAGCGACAAAGCTGTACACTTAAAATTATGATTGAATGTAAATTTTGAAAATGAAAATTCAATTCATACTCATCATAAGTCTATCTCAAAGTGTAGTAATGATAAACTAAAAGTGAAGAGTCTTTGTTTAGATTGAGTGCTTTTTTGATGATTTGAATGAAAATAAAATTTCGTTTGAAGGTTATGCCTAAAAAGGGTAAGATTTAATTCGTAGATTTACCGTATTATTGAAATATCCATTGTAAATTAAGGTTCTACTTTTTGAAAATTTGTTAAAGTCCTTGGTTAAAATGGAACATGAAATAATTTACAAGGCAATATGAAATTCAACAAATAATTAAATTTAATATAATAAAATAATCAACTTTTAAATTTAGTATTTTTGCGTCTCATGAATTTTTCGTTAAAATTGCTTGAGTGATGATTAAATTTTCTATTTACATGATTTTTTCTTCAAAAAGTCGAATTTTAGGCAACAATTATCATTTTTAGATCAAGGCTTTACCTAATAAAGATTTTGCGATGACGGTAATCAAATTTCATGCATCAGTTTTATTTACATGGATCCGTAAATTTACATCTACTCGACCTAAATCAATTGTCAATTATTTAAATCTGTATTGATACATATTGAAAGATACTTTTTGGCCATTGACGTTATTTATGTAGCTCCGCTTAGAGGGCTCCTGTTTAATCAATTTCAAGTACTGACTGAGTGTCTTAGATGGCAATTTAAGCGAGATCGCTACAGACCAACAAGATAATACAAATATAAAACTAATATGTTCACAAACAAAAGACGGATTATCAACTTGTTTACATGAGAAGTAATTTAACTTATTTCATTTCGCGTCAAAGATGTGACATTTCCACCACGATCATCTGATCCTTTTAATGATCGTGAAGATCTTCGATTTGGTTTTGAACTTAAATCATCTAAAGGGATCATTTCTTCACTTGATTCAAGACTGGAATTAGGCTTTGGAGATGATTCTCTACTGGTTACTTCTTGAGCCGAATTAACAGCTGTAGAAGAAGCATGTGGACTGTTATGTGATCCTGAGCGACGCCTGGAAACTGGTGGCTTAATATGATGATGATGAAAAGGACCGATAACTCTGCTATTATCCAGCTTACTTTTATCAGATACAGCGAAACCTGGGACAGCAGAACCACGACTAGAATTTCGATGATTACGACCAGATCCAGAGGATAAATGCTTTTTCGTTGAAATACCTTCACTTTGAGATTGGCTTCTTGGAAAATCTTTTCGAGTAAGAGATGATTTCTTTTTAACAGATAAATCAGTAATTGGCTGAAGATCAATTAATTTGGCAATCTGAATCAGTGCTCGCTGCTGCGCCTTCATTTTGCCTCTTGAGAGCCTCTGTTTGGCAGCCATACAGCGTATATGATCATCAAACACGAACTGAGCAGTTAAGACAACTCTTTTATTTTGTCCATTTGGTTGGCGTATATTGATCAATAAGGAACGTGAATCATCTTTATCAGGATTAATATCTACATATTGTAGGAAGGCAACAGACTTAGCGATTCCCCAGCCAATTAATTTTACATCAGGCTCAGCTAATATCAATTGATGAGAATCAATAACCATGAACCGTCTTACTTTTGGCTGATCTTTAGTTATAACTGTACAGGCAATTAGGTCTCCATGATCTAGAAAGATAAAATTAATTATAATTTATAAAGTATATGGAAAACCCTTTAAATGAAGAGTTTTTGGTAAACTTACTTAAATCCAGAGATTGATCAACAACCACTAAGTTATCAGGAGTAGAAAATATTGGGGGGGTTTCAACTTTCCTCAAGAAATTAGAAAATTGGCGGAGTAGAAGAAAAACTCTTATTGCCTATTATAATAGAAAATAATATTAGTATCTATATCTATATATTAGTTTCTTGGGTGAAAATCAAAATGAATCATGTAAGCATACATAACGTGTCCTTTCAACATCGGCGCATGGTAGCCTACGGGTGAGCTCAAGTCCATCCATCAAAAGTGGAGTTAACTGACTAGGAGGGAGTAAAAGGTTGGCATCCATCATGAGATATTCAACATTCAAGTGACGTTTCAACATTTCTTGGTTTTCGTCTTCAAACATTTCCAAGAAAAGGTTTTCTTCTTCACTTTTGAAAAAATTTCTTAATACCAAGGCAGCTTCTTCTTTGGATTGTTCTATCGAGGCTAATTGTTGATCAGGTAAAATGCTTTCACCGTCAATAACAACAAGTCTCTTGAGCAAAATTATGCACATTTCCAATGTAATCAATCTTATTCGACTATCTATATGAAGAGAAAGAGAGATGAAAACCATGACCTTTAATAAGCTTCAAAAAACCTCGAAATAATTCATGAGATAAATTAGATAGATAAAACTTACTGTATTGGCAACAAATATGAATGATATCAATAAGAGAATTAACAAGGGTAGTACTTCCTAGGTCTACATCAAATACTTGAGAAGATTTTGGATTAGGGATTATTAAATCATAGAGTTGAGTCTTATCGACACCTGAAAAAAGATGAAAAATAGGATATGATTAGATAAGAGGTTATTTGTAATTGAAATGCTTCAAACTAACCTGCGTTGTGAACCATTGCATAGATTAAACATAAAGAAAAAATTGCAGAATGATCATCAGAAAGATTTCTACAGTCCAAAGAATTCAGAAGAGCTAACAAAAAAGGCCTATCAATTTTAGAATCAGATATTTTTCTGGTCAATCCAGTTGCTTTTTCTTCATCAGTCACTGAAGTTTCATTCAGGATAAAATCCGAAGTTGAGTTTATTGTAGATTCATTTTCCTGTTCATTTTCCTGTTCATTTTTCTGGATAGAATCACGCACAACCATATCAAGATCGGAATTAACTGACCTTTTTGTTGTGTATGCATCGGACTCCGAACTATTAGTTTCATCTGATTCGTGTAAGTTATTGGAATTATCATAAGAAAGTCGTATTGCTTGAACAAGAGACTCTTCAAGTGTCTCTGGAGGTGCAGCGAATTCTGGCTTTTCAAATATTGACATTTTCCCATTTAAAAAGATATCTACTAGTTTTTGAACTAGCGAATCGTAAGAGATTATTAAGAAAACTTGAGATACAAGGAAGAGAGAAACTATTTGAGATATTCTTGGGCGGCTAGATGACTCGTCCGGAATTGTCGGTGTAATAAGAGAGTAGATGTACAGAGGAATTAGCAAACGATTTAACAGATGGTCAGTTAATATTTCATTCAAATCATCAATACGAAGAAGTAAAATATCATTCAGATAGTGTAAATGGTCCAAATGTTCAGCAACAAGATCGTCCAGTCGTATGAGCATCTGTTGACTACAGAGAAAATATAAAATGAGTTTCAAGCAATACACAATATACAGTAAAATTACACTTATTCGATATTTTTGAAGATACGCCATCTAACGTTACAACTCATTCAAACTCAACTTTTTAGCAACATTTTACAATAGTCTCCTTGGAAACAATATCAATCATCTCAATTAAATAAAATAAGTTAATTTTTTAAGAGTATGAGTGGCATTATTATCTTCTCAATGTTAAATATCGATGTAAGCTATCAATTTAATGTTGAGAAACTCAGAGAAATGATCTTGCTAAACGTTTCAACTTCATGCTGATGAACAAAACCAGAGCATTCTATTACTTACAACAGTAGATGGCGTATCTCCAAAAATATCGAATAAGTGTAATTTTACTGTAATATGAAAATAATTAAAATGGGCGTGAAATGTAGATCAAGGTCCCTAATATCACTTCCAGAAATCGTTAGTGATTACATGAATTGTTATAAAGTCAAACAAGTGATAATTCATACAATATTGAATAAAAAGTTGATTTAATTCTCCCAATTCTCGCCAGTTCTTATAAATTTAGAATGATACAACCATCAAAAAATCAGATTATTCTATTATGGTAATAAAAGAATGATGAATAAAGACATAAAATACTCAAGTTTATCATCTAAAATGCTATAAGAAAGATTTTTAATATTCATTAACAATTCTCTACTGTTCCGATTTTGCTCAGGTCGATCGAAATATAATAATTACGAGTTGTGAAAATTTGTTGATTACTAAAAAAGTGAAGAAAATTCTCAAGTGCATTACAGTCACATGTTTGTGTTTATTTATAAGATTGAACTCTTACTCTTTTATCTGTTTGCGAAGGCAGGCATCTATTTCTAGCACATGATTTCCGATGAACCATACCAAATTGGAAAAATATGGTGCTGCTGTCCGATCAGTGACAAACTTTAACATTGATTTCTCTTTTACTACAACAAAAACCAAATAGAGTGTAAATAAAAACGAATTAGTTACCAAAATTATATTATTAAATTATATTAAAATGTTGAATCATACCTTTGAAAACATTGAGAGTTAAAGTACGAACAGCAATGCGAACCATTTTCTCAGGGTGATGGAAAAACTTGATTGCCTCGGTATAAAGAGGAAAGTCGTTTGTATTTTCATTAAAAAAGAAATGAATCGTATGCGTATTCAATTTTAATGAAAGTGTTTTCAAAAATGAGATATAATAGGCCATCACTTCTTCATCAGAAAAATCAAATTTGTGGACAATTATAGAATTTACATGGTTATTTGATAAAAGATAATCTGTGAAGTATAAAAATTCACCATTAATTGACGGAATCTAGAAAGCTTTGAGGTAAATTAAAAGTATCACTTACATATAGAAGTTTCATTTCTTATATTCTCAAAAAGTATATTGAGAGTTTGTAACAATTGGACACATACATAACTCCCACATTTTTGAGCCATTATCTCAAGAAAGAAGGATAACATGTTTTTTTCCAGAAAAAAATCAAAAACAGTAGAATCATTTTGATCACCCCAGATTAGTATTTCAGAGATACTCCTCAAAGTTTCAACCAGCAGAGTTTTGTTGGCTTCAGTAACAGTCTGGTTTTTAGCCATAACATTGTAGAGATATCTGAAAAATAACAACAAAATAAAAGATTCATAAGAGGATAATTTTGTGATTGCAAACCTTGATAAAAATTTATAAACAAGATATGTAAAAAGACACAAAGTGATTGTAAATGCACTTACTTGAGATGATCAATTGAATGAGGGTTTTTAGGCTTGTTGTTGGTCCAAGATGTGAACCAATTTTTCCCCTTGAACATGATTTAACTATTACTTGATTCGAATCAATGGAAGTATAGTTACTGATGATCACAAAAAAATGATCAAAGTGGCGTATAATCAATGAGACTAACCATTCTTTGATTCAATGGTTAATCTGAGTTGCTTCATAATCAAAACACTGTTTAAAAATACAGTTTGTTTGTTATGCTAAAGTAATGCTTTTGCTTTAGCATAGAGGCATAAAAAGGCATAAAAAAGGCGGAGTCATACAATAAAAGAGGGAAAATCAAATACGAATAAATAAAAAAATTGTATTTCCGAATAATCCTTTGATTGTTATTAATAATATCCTTTTAGTTTGTTAGACTTGATTAGTTTGCTTGGAATTTAAATCGGTTAGTGAGCATTTATAATAATTTAGAATGCAAAAAGCATCCCAAAAACTAGGAAGATTTTGAAGTTACAGAATTAATTTAATTTGCGATTTGTTTGCTTGTAATGATCTGTTAATGATTTATGATTTATGTATCCAAGATTTAGAGTATTCAATTTTTTTTGTAGTTAGCTGGAATTTTTTTATGCAAGAAATTATTAAAATTGCTTTATAAAGTATCAATTATTCAATTATTGATACATAATTTATTTTGATATGTTTAATCAATCTGTAATTGGCGCTGAAACCTATCTTTTCCAGTCAAGCTTTCAGCTGTTACTAGCAATAAACATGTTTGCAAATGCTTACTATTGAATTAAACATTTTTATGGTTCAGACTTTATTTATCGAACAGTATATCTTCTAATATTAAAATTTATTCTTATTTTAATTTTTTACATCATGTCTGATGCATCAGCTTTAGTATTACTTGGTTTTGTCGATCAAACAATTCCAGATGAAAGTAAAGTTGAATGGTATACAAACAAAATTGGTGGCAGGCCTACTTTTCCAGAATCAATTGATGACGGAATGTTGATGAATTTAATCAATGACCAACTAATTTGTCGTGACTGTTCAAGCTTGTGTTCCCTAATTTGTCAAATTCAATGTTCGATTGATGAAAGCTCTGCTTTTCGAGTAATTTACGTTTTTGCTTGTCTTCAAGAAAAGTGTAATTATTTTGCTGTTACCCGATTAATTTATGAATCACAATCATCAATAGACAACCAGATCCCCACACATTCGAAACATTATCAAATCTGGGATACTAGTGGTTGGAGTGATGATGAGGATGATGAGAAGGATGAGGATAGCAATAATTTATTCAGTTGCAGTGAAATTAATCGACTCGAAAACTCAAAAGACACAAATTGGAAATGCAAATTTTTGCCTAAAAGTTTTGATAATAGCTTAAACTTCAAGCCTTATTATATCTATGTTGAAAATATAGATGACTTGAAAAGTTCTAAATTGCATTTAACCAAAAAAGAATTGAAATATTGCCAGGATGAACCTCTAACTAATGAAGATGGAGAAAAATATGAAAACCCCGAACTTTCTACTATTTTTGGTAATGATAAGATTTCGTATAAATTTTACAAAAATCTGAGAGATTTTCCTAAACAGGTTATCAGATATTCATGGCAAGGTCAAGCATTGCTAAATAAATCGAATTTGAATTACAAGATTGAAGACTGTGAGAATTGTGGATCTTCACGAAAATTTGAGTTCCAACTCATGCCAGCTCTGATTTCACGATTGGATTTACCCCCATCTCCATCATCTCAATCTTCAACAGACCTTAACTACGGAACAGTTTTAATCTATACTTGTGCAAACAACTGTGACAGTAAAATACTTAATGAAGAAAAATGCATATTTCTAGAAGAAATTGACGAAAATATCATTAATAAAAAGTGACCTTTCAATAAGTTCAATTGGTAAGCAGGATTATTCTTTGTTTCTATTTGTCAACTTGATTTGATTTACAAATTCGAACAATAGCTTCGCTGAACCTAAATTATTCTTTCTGTCATCTGTGAATCAAAACTGTGGCGAGTGACGTAAATACGTTAGAATGAAAAATGATTTTGTCATGCATTGAACATTCTCAATGGTGTTACTTAGAAACGAGTTCAAATATTTGCTCGCAACTTGTAAATCTGAATTTTTGTTTACCCTGACTTCTAGCTGTGAATTGGAATTGGCATTGTGATACTTGAATTTCTGTAAATCCATTCAGATTTATCTACATCAATGTCGAACAAGCTCAAAGTATCATTCAGAGAATCAACCAAATGAATTCTAAAGAATCTAGATTTGATAAATACAACTAATTCTGTATGTTCTATTATTCTGCATCATTAATAACCGTAAACAAAAAAAGTAATAATTTCTTCTATCAAGCTATCTAACAATTATAAGATTACATGAATTGATTACATCAGCTGAGTTTACCTACAATGCAAGTCAAGAATGATGAGACCTGATCAGTAAGCAGTTTCTTTTAAAAAAGGCTCACAATAATAACTCAGTAATAATTAAATTTTATTTCAATTTAATTAATTACGTAATAACATAATTAATTTACGTTTTAAAATGTTAACACTTTAAATTGGTTTGTTATGATAATGTGTTGAGTAAATCTTTGATCATTGGGCAAGAATGAAAATGAAGTTTAATTGCCTGATGAATAGTGCGAATGAGCTATTTGAAGAGAGAGCCATTATCTCAGCTTCCATTGCAGTTTCTGGTTGAAGCAGGGTGATACAAATGCTCTGTTTGTAGGATCAAGATAAAGCTTGAAGCCAACAATTGACTACTGCGCATCTAAACTGAGAACTTATCTGGATTTAGCTTTTACACCCTGTAGACTTTTATAACCAGTAATCATGTCACCATTTTTTCTTTCCTTCATTATTACTTCTGTTGTGCAAGTGAACTTCTTCTTCTTCCCTTTAAATAATCTTTCTGTATCTCTATATCTCTTTCTTTGTTCTTTTCAAAACATTAATTAAATCTTGTCTAGAGCGTTCATAACTATTTTGTGAAATCAATTTATTATATTGTATCTCACCATTGCTAATATAATACATACTTCTTGTTGTTATTATTATTATCAACGTCTTCTCTTTATTATCACTGCATAGTATTTTACTTGTAGCACCAACATTATCAACTATCACCATTTCTCCTCACATATACTATCATCCACCATTCATCATTACACTATCAAGTATGGCTAACCCTAAAACTGAAGAGGAAGATAAAGGTAAAAGTAATGTTACCAATTCTGTTGAAAGAACGGTTAAAAGTGATTTAAGGACTCGTCGTCACAGGCGCAGTGAATGGAGACGTCGTTGGAAACCCTGTGGGAGAAGATTTAGTAAATCATTTGGTAAAAATAGTCGACTCGATGATCTGGAAAGCAGAAAAGCTAAGTGGTTAAATCTTCGTATGCATGTTTTGGGACAAACTTTAGCACCTTACAATACAACACAGTTCCTTATGGATGACCATAATGTGAGAGAACCTGAGTTTGAACAAATTGATCGATTCTTACAAGCCAATGTTGCGGCCGTAGCTGCAGCCTCTGTTGATACATCAGGTTTGTCTAACAACAATTTTAAAGACAGCTCTGATGGAAGCCATTCTATCACTGGAACCAATACTCCCAACGCAACAGGAGGATATCGACGAAGATGTATGAGTGATAGTACCCCATCTCGAAAGAATTCGGATGATGCATCCTCCGATGATTTTTATAGTTCACCTGATGATGAGTTAGATTTCAACCAGAGACAATTTTTTGAAACCTATGAAAATATTCATGCGGAAAGGATAAGCACTATGTCCAAAGCAGAATTGGTGAAAGAATATCTTTTGTTAGAACAGCGGTGTGAAGAATTGGAAACCAAGCTTAAAGAAATGGAACATCGTGATAAACTGATCCCGATCAAGTAAATCTCTTTTTCCCTCTTTCCCAAATGTATTTAACTTAATAGCTGGTATTTACAATTTTTAGAAAGATCTTGACCAACTTGCTAGATCTTTTAAATTTTTAAGCAAATCTCTTTGAGATATTGTTTTACAATATCTAAAACTGTTGTACCAGCAAAATTATACAAAAAACAAATGCTGTTTATGCTGCTTTTTTTCCGTTTATTGGTTCTGGTAACACTTTTACTTTGAATTTGTGATTGGAGGAGAGCAGTGTAAATAGCAGTGATCTGTATTGTTTAAAGAAGAACATCATTCAAAGGTTGGCCAGTTAAAGAATTTATCAGATTAATTATTTTATCGTTTAAACCTTTTTTGATGCTCTTCATCAACTACCTCTTTTCCTTCGAGTCCTATTCATCTCACCACTTTCATCTTCATTGTCTTCAATCTTTGGATTCGAAAAGAGATTGTTTTTGTTTGATAATCAACTTTTTTTTGAAATTTACTTTTCCATTAATTGGGACAAATTATCTTTTTCCGGTTTATTTTGATGATTTTGTTGACCTGAACTTAAATTGTTATTCTTTGAGACCATCAATTGTCTCCTTCCCTATCATTCATTACCATTAATCACATTAGGTTGTCAATTTAGTTATTATTTTGGGGAAGATTGTTATAATTTTAATTATAATCTTTCTGTAAATTATCAGAATTTTCATAGAAATTGACTTCCTAAGTTGGTGATTGATAAAACAAAATTAAAATAAAAAATTGAAACCTTTGAGCCAAATCAATATTCCGTGTCGGTTTTTTTTCTGGTTCCATCATAGATTCTGAAAAGAACGTTGAATCTTGAATATTTCATTTCTTTCCCTTAAAAATAAACCCAATCGTTTACCTATCAAATCAAGTCTTGCTTATTTTGGTTTTTGAGTTATTCTTGATATTTGTTGAAAAAGGTTGTAAATAAATTCCAAAAGATCTTAAAATAGGATCTATCAATTAGCTTTTTTTCGTCGCTGTTCATAAAAAGTAAAGCTGACTCAGATTGTATTATTGTAACCAGAATTTCTATCAGAAAATTCTGTTTACCGAAAGTGATTCTGTTGACCTTTAATTGACCTATCCTTCACCAAGTAAACAAAACATAGATTGAAAAATATGGCTTGTTGCTGAATTAGTGATGAACTTTAACATTGATTTCTCTTTTTAGTGAATCAAGAAAAGAGATGTAAATCAAAAAATTAGTTAACAGGTATATTAATGCTAAAAATGTTGAATCATACCTTTGAAGACATTGAAAGTTAATGTTATGAACGCCATTTTTCAGGATGGTGGAAAAACTTGATTACCTCGATATAGAGGAAAGTCATTTGAATTTTCATTGAAAATGAAATGAATGCGTACTCAGTTTTGATAAAAGTGTATTTTATTGAGTGAAACATTGCAAGCTAATATTTTTCATCTGAAAAATTGGATTTAAACCATGGAGTTCACTGGGTTATTTGACAGCCTATAAAATATTAATATACAATTAAAAAGCTATTCTCAATGATTTAGAGTTGTAAAGAATAAGCATATTTTCTCTAATGATCTTTAATCATCGATCAATATGGCGTATCATTAAAGAAACCATTCTTTAATGGGTTATCTGATTTTCTTTATAATATAATTTGTTATTATAAAGAAGTTTAATCAAAGTTTGATCATTTTATATTGTCTGATATTGAACAATATCTGAATAATTCTATCTGATACTTATAGTTTTAGTATGGATTAAAAGATGGCAGTACAAGCTGATTTTTGTTCACTTCTTTCATGAATAGCATAGATAGTAATAAAAGCTTGATGAATTATCACTTGCTTGACTTCATAACAATTCATTTTATCACTAACGATTTCTGGAAGTGATATTAGGGACCCTAATCTAAATTTCACGCCCACTTGAATTATTTTCATATTATAATGTGGATTGCTTGAAACTCATTTTATATTTTCTCTGTAGTCAACAGATACTCATACAACTGGACGATCTTGCTGAACATTTGGACGATTTACACTATCTGAGTGATATTGATTTCTTCAAAACTTGAATACTAGTTCAAAAACTAGCAGATATCTTTTTAAATGGAATAAAGTCAATATTTATATTTAAAGTCAATGTTATGTATGTTTACATGATTCATTTTGATTTTCATCCAAGAAACTAATTAATTTATTTTCTATCATAATAGGCAATAAGAGTTTTTTTCTACTTCTCCAATTTTCTAATTTATTGCGGGAAATTGAAACGCCCCCAATATTTTCTACTCCTTAATCAGGAGTCCTGATAACTTAGTGGTTGTTAATCAATCTCTGGATTTAAGTAAGTTGACCAAAAACTCTTCATTTGAAGGGTTTTCAATATACAGTCACTGTATATGGAAAACTCAAGGGATGACTGTAATACAGTCATCCCTCGAGTTTTCTGTTTTTTTTGAGTGCTGACATCTATATGAACCACAGGGGGAAACAATCATATTTTACTATTGAAACAATTAGTCCTACCCAGTGCTTTTCCTTTAACTCTTCAAGCCTTTCCCCTAATAGGAAATTACTAGAATGGACTAATTGTTTTAAGTGAAAATTTAATTGTTTCCCCTTGTAGTTTATGTAGATGTCAGCACTCCAAAAAAAAAACAAAAAACTCGAGGGATGACTGTACTTTATAAATTATAATTAATTTCATTTTTTCTAGATCATGGAGACCTAATTGCCTGTACAATTATAACTAAAGATCAGTCAAAAGTAAGACGGTTCATGGTTATTGATAGCTGAGGAATCGCTAAGTCTTGCCTTTCTACAATATGTAGATATTAATCCTGATAAAGATGATTCACGTTCCCTATTGATCAATATACGACAAGCAAATGGACAAAATAAAAGAGCTGTCTTAACCGCTCAGTTCGTGTTTGATGATCAAATACGCTGTTTGGCTGTCAAACGGAGGTTCTCAAGAGGCTAAATGAAGGCGCAGCAAGAAATGCAATTTTGAAATTTTCAAGTCATACAATATGAATATAATAATAAGGCTTGAAGTTTAAGCTATTATCAAAATCTTAGGCAAAAATTTGCATTTAAAATTTGTGTCTTTTGAATTTGACAAATTAGGGAACACAAGCTTGAACAGTCACGACAAATTAGTTGGTAATTAATCAAATTCATCAACATTCCGTCATCAATTGACAAAACCAAGTAATAGTAATGCTGATGCATCAGACATGATGGAAAAAATTAAATTAAGAATAGATTTTAATATTAGAAGATATACTGTTCGATAAATTAAGTCTGAACCATAAAAATGTTTAATTCAATTGTTCAGAGTTTGATATTTTTGGTAATTTTTAACGTGAGTTCATTTGTTATTCAATTAAAACTTGAAAAGAAAAACATACGAACAGTTACCAACTAAAAAAGTGAACAAAAAGTTTTCGACACGAACACAGAAATACTAAATGTACATAGAGCACTAGTAATTGTAAACATTAGCAGCACAAATTAAAAGGGTTGCTGCAAATTACAGAAGAAAAAATTACTCATGAAAAACGGAAAATAAGAGTAAATGAAATCTGCACAAAATTTAAAAAGGGCACGAAGCTTGAAGCTTTGATCATTGTTAAAATAACCACACTTTAAACTCCTGCTAAAAATGTATGTGATGATCTGCTTTTTGGTTTCAGAATCAAATAGCAGCTTTCTTTGGCGATGACTCAAAATCAGCACCATTGGTCATTATAGCTCGCTATTGAATAACTTGAATTGTACTTTAGAGTCGAAAGTTGATAGCTGCTTCTTGATGCTTAAATGATTGAATATTGTTTCTTAATTTCCATTTTTTAAAAGAATCTCGGCTTTATATACTGGCGACGTCAGGAAAATGGTCAGTGTTAAGGTGATGAGGTGAGAAGCGATGAAATGCGAAGTAAATAAAATGCTTATTTGCTAAAATAATAATTTTGAGATACACAATGAACTCTTAAATGTTCACAATTGTGAAAATTTGAATTAAAATTTCCTAAATGTCTTCATCTGATGGCACCCAGATTTCTGGTCCACGATATTCATCAATTATCAACAAAATTTTAGTTAAAAATTCTTCCAAAGTAAATCCTGTTATGATTGCAGTAAAATGATCGGCAAATTCTTGCTCAATTTTTACATTCTTATCAAACATGGCTTTAGCTTGTTCCCAAGAAAGGTGTTTGTTAATTTCCATCAGACTTTCCACCGATTTAGGCTTGATTAAAATGCAAATTGGTACCAAATTAGCATCTTGAAGACGCTGAATGGCACTGATACTAACATCAAGAACACAATGACGCCCAGTTTTAAAAGTTCCAGCAACAGCCTTGACAGCAGCAACTGAAGTACCATAAAGATTATCTTTATACTGTCCAGATTCAATGAACAAATTGGCAGCAATATCTTTTTCCATTGCTTCTCTTGACACAAAATAATAATCACGTCCATCAACCTCATCATCTCGAGGCGACCTAGTTGTATGAGGTACACAGGCACAAAATTTTTCAGGCAATGCAATTAGATCATCATAAAATTTGTCTTTAAAAGGACCCAAAATGATTACCGGTCTAACATAATCAATTTTCTTTTTAACAACAGGTTCATAAGAAAATATTGAATGCACAGGTTCTTCTCTACTTTTATCAGCATCGGCACTAGTTCCAGCACCAATATTGGATTCGGATGATGAGAAATGGTGTTTATCTCTAGTTAATGAATATTCTCTACTGTCATTTTGATCTTTTTCACCATCCTTGGATCGAATGAAGGCTAATATTTTTGAGAAAGAGAAATTTTTCCTTTTCTTTTCAACCAATAGGCCAGAGCTAGATTTTTTGCCATTTGAACTGTAGTCACCATTGTCTGAAAATTTAACATATCTTAATCTAGCTTTTTCCTTCTTTTCTACTCTTGCCTTTGATGGAATAATACCAAAAGTAGTTTCTTGTCCACCTCCAGGATTAATCCTTTTAGCTTGCCACCATTCATCATCTGAAGCATTGATTACATTTAGGATATCACCAAATGAGAAAGCTAAGCCTCGACTCGGTAAACCAGAATCACGTGTAGGGTCATAGTTAAATAAAGACCGGACAAATAGACTTCGCTTTGATCGGGTGATTAAACTTCCAGAAGAATTCATCATCAAACCTTCTCTCATTTCTACCATTTTCTTCTCAAATCTGGCATAATCATCTGGATGGTATTCTACTAGAAGGGTTATTTCGCCTGTTGATGCTTTGAGAATAGCCGCTGCTTCTTCATGAGAACAACCACCAAGGTCAATTCCATTAACTGAGATTATTTGGTCACCTTTGAATAATTTACCGGACATATCAGCAGGTCCACCGGCTAATAAAAAGGATATAAATATACCTTCACCATCTTCTCCACCGACAATATTAAAACCTAATCCAGATGCACCTTTCGTTAATTTAACAGATCTAAGTCCTTTAGGTACATCATCTTTTTTTACTTTAGATGTAGAGGAAGGTGGAGGTGGAGGTGATGATGACGAATGTGAACTAGAATATGATTGCAATTTAGAGGTTGAAGGTGAGGCAACTTTAGATGGCTTTGGGCTGGACATTTTTGTTTACTTGTTTTTCTCACAGATCCTTGTATTAATGCTGGCAATAATTGTAATAACAATAGTGATGATAACAATTCAGGTAATAATAAAGATGAAGATATATTGTAACTAGTTAATATAATGGGATTCAATAAAAACGTTGTATGTTTCCAACTGTTGATTATCAGAGCAATAGAGTTGACCATAGAATCATAAAGGCAGAAGAGATTGCAACATGAATCAATATAACCATGGCTGTTGGACCAGGAATTATTACAATTAACTTGATTCTTGATATAGACACATTTAAATAAAATGTTGGTATCACTAGAAATTTTGTTGATTTTAGTGTAGGAGTAGGTTGATTTGAATAAAAGTGGATGAGTAATTAACAGATTTATTTTTTGTAAACTGGTTTCATCCCTGATCATAGTTATTGTAGACTCTTCTTAACAGCAAAAGAGAAACAATTGTGAAAAATGATGTTAAAGGTTAATTTACAAATGATTAAAATGAGGATGGCTTTCAAACCTAGTTTAATTTGACATCCACTGACGATGGAATGTAGATACAGAAAAGCAAGAAAACAGTAGTATATACACCTAGAGTAGATAGAGATAGAGAAAGAGAAGAAGAGGGAATGAGAGAGAGGAGATGAGAAGAGGAAAGGGAGAAATGAGGAAAAGATAGGGCGAGGTAAAGTGAGTTGAATGAGTAATCAACGAATGTTTGTTCATTTCAATGATAATAATCCAAGCATCCTTATTTAACTATGCTGATAGCATTTCATTTATGCTGGTTCCCTAAAATTACGGATTAGGCAGACTAGATTGAGAAGAAAATTATTCCGTTGAAATAAGAGCTTAAAGATTGGTGAAGTTGGACCAAACCGCCACTGAAGTTAATACAATCTTTTTGCCATTTTCCATTAAAAAGAATCCAGTTCGACCAGATTTAAGATCATAGATTATAGTTGAGTTTAGTTTATACTTTAAAAAATTCAAATTTTCCACCATTCGTTGTTAAATCATTCAGGTGAGATTTACTTTTTAATCTAAACAGATTTATCATTCTAGTCGGTTCTCCTGATAAACCCAATTACTTCAAGTAAGCATCGTTGTAATGTATTATCAATTTGATAACACTCGCGATAAACTTTCAAGTCTTTTTCATTCCAAGTTAATTTAATCGTTTGCTGTTTCAATAATGAACATGAAGTCTTGCCGAATAGCGAATGTCATTGATATGCTAGGCTAAATTTCTCTTGACCTTAACTATCATTTAATTTTTATAATACTATTTATAAATTACCGAATCTAATCGATTTGGTCGTAAGTAATGGTTAATTGATTTGTACCTATCTCGTGATGACATTTCATTAAGACTGTGTATATAACAAGCCATTGGGCGTTATCGAAACTAATGATTAATTATTACTGTCTTTATAAATATGATTTATTGGTTAATGCCTGTTCCTCGGTCAATTCATCAGATCATCATTTCATAGAGTCTATACAAGTATATAAAGTCAAAACATCAAATTTTTGCGCTCAAATTATGTCGAAACTAAGTGGGTTCTAAGGTTAATTTTTCTGGTTACCAATCAAAAGCAACACCAGAAGAATGAGTTGATGATGATGACAAAATGATGTTTTAAATTTTATCGTTGTATTAATTTAATAATAATATTTAAGAAAAGTACGCTTTTAAGCTTTATTACCGACCAGCAAATAAATTTTTATGCAGTATTTAATATTACATGTAAAAAATTAAAGGTCAATTTTATTTAATAGGTTCTTCACTTGCTTAATATTAACTTTCACTTTTAAATAATGGATCAAAGTTGTTAAACATTTAACCTGGCCTTAAAATCCGTGTTGACCACCAATTGTTTAACTGCTGATCTCAAATCAAATCCACAATTCACTCTGCATTGTTTTTTAACATATAATACATCCAATCGTTTCTATCATGCAATGAGTTATGCGACGATTTTTGAAAAACAGTGTTTGATCCGTCTCATATCAACTATCAGAGGTAACCATCAATGGATCCCTCTAATATCTATTGAGCGTCTGTCTCTCGTCATTATTGACCATAATTATAAAGAGTGCACATGCATAATAACTATCACAGCAACATCAATATTTGGGTATCATCAAGTTGATTAATCGAGAAATTGCCATTGTTAAATTGAAATCAATTAAAAGCAAAATTTTCACAAATTATAAAATTGTTTAACTCAATACTTGCTGCTTAAAATTATTTTTGGATGAAATTTTGAATACACTAGTAGTCAGACTTAAGTTAACTAAAAAGGGTCAGAGTTAAGTTAATTTTTAAGTGTCGCCATCTCGGCATATTTTGTTTTCAGAAACAAAAACAATAGGAAACTGGGTAAAATTAAATTCGATTGTAAAGGTACTTTTATTTATTGTTAGATGGCGACTACGAAAAAAATCTCAGTTTTGTTAACTTAACTCTGACTACTAGTGTATTGACATCAAAATATGATCATTATCCGCTGAGCACAGGAATTAGTTTGACGATAGTTATTTCAATAAGTTGAATAAATGTGACAAAGATTAGAGATCCAATGTATATGTAGTATATTTGATTGAATCCATTCCAATTCAATGATTTCCAATTCAGATCATTTGATTTGCGATTCTTGTAAAAATCAAACTTGGTCAGGGAGTAGAAGTTTAGCAAGAAATCAATGTAAGCTTCGTTTATGTTTCTTTCGCTGATTCCAGTTTCCGTGGACTTTGAGATTCTGTAGAGTTTAAATGTAAAGTCAGATACATGGCATAAACAAATATTGAACATATAATAGAATAAACTTACACTTTATTAAGCCTAGCGAAGTTGGCATTTTCAGAAAAGTTGAAGCTGACAAGCATAGCTTGTAAAGATTTATGAAAAGGCCTTTCTGAAAAATATAACTCCTGATTAGCTGCCAGAAATCCAGCTGAAGAGATGGCTATCCGAGCAAGTTTTCCACCTTTACCAGAAAGGAAAGTACACATTTTATCCTTCTCTTCCTCCATGAAGGGTATTGGTCCTAATTCAAAAGGCTGGTCGAGTCCTTCAGATTTAGCCTTTTCAAAAACATCTCCATAGTCTCTGGTCACTTTGGCTGCAAATAAGTCGTACATTGACAATCCCTCAATGAAGAATGGTGATTTATCATAATCAACAATATCTCTCAGAAAGTCAATTTTAACATCGTTATTTCCAACGATTGTCTGGGTATTGAATGCAGCACCGAAAATGTATACAGGGATTGTCATGATAATCATTTGGGTAAAACATAGCAATGATGAACGATTAGTTAAATGATGATTAAATGAGATGCCAAACGTTTTATAAATAACTGTGAATAAATACTTTATATTAAAATGTTTAACAGCCAGTTCCAACATAAATATGGCCAATATAGCAACGAGAACAGGAATTGAATAGATTGAGATTAAACTTGAAACAACAGCTGAATCATCGTCAAGTGTGTTCCGTATACTACTGATATAGTACTCCTCTTCGGATATAACCTGCGAGAATCGACCTGGAGGTCTCTGTATGCTCATTGATAACGGTATGTAGCACACATCAATTTTCTGGTTAAGTAAAAGTCAAGAACAACCAAAGTTATTGGTTAAAATTTCCTTGATTTACAAAACTAATTCATCGCTGAAATAACGATCACAATTGAAAATAATATATAAACTTACCCCTTCTTGCATCAAACCCAAAACACCATCATGATAACCAGTCTCTGTAAGCACACCTAATTGACCGGCTTCTGGTAAATGAAATTTCAAACTAAAAAATGGTTAAAAATGAAAAGATGTTAAACTTGACTTAAAGTTACTTGAAATGGCCATAATTTGCCGTCAAAGATGCAATATTTTTCAGAGACTTAAGACCAGGAACAATTTGACCATCTTCCTCGATAAATCCGTCAGAAAAGGGCAACTAAAGCAAATAAATCAGTGTTTTATTGAATGTATTTAGAGAAAATCAGTCTTTACTTACTGTAAAGACACCGACTGAAAGATTCATTGGCTCCATTGTTTTACAGTGCAACTTGCAAATCTTTATGCAGTTATTAATTTTTTAAACTGTGAAATCTTAATGAAAATTGACTTGATATTCTTCACGATTGTCATCAAATTTTAAAACAATTAAAATTATATTAAATTTTATTTCATTTGTCTGGTCCACTTGTCATGTACAAATGTTTCCTTAATTGTTATAATAATATAATAGCTTGAATGTGTTTTAGATATTTACTTTGACTATAATTACAAATCGTTAGAAACATTTTGAAAGTCGAATAAGTTAATAAGTGAAAAACAAACAATTAGAAAACACGAAATACTCAAAATCACATTCAAAGACAAACTTTTTCATCTGCCATTCAATAAATTCAAACATCAATAGACCATACACAAGGAAATTAACGGGTTAGATTGGTTTAGTTAAATTGCATTGGACTCTTATAAGCTCGCGGTAACTGGCAATTGATTAGCAAAAAACGCAAGCCAAAGTATGCAATATCGTAATTTAAATAAACGCATAATCAAATAACTCAATGCAATTTTCTAATTTTAAAAATCCAATTTATGATTGAGTTAAATAGCCTTCCTTTTTAAAATGCGATGCTTATGAGATGAAATGAGATTCAGGAACACAATTTAATAGCTTTAAAACAGTAAAAGCCAAGGGCTAAATTGGTTCATATTCAAAATAGATTCCACTAGAAGTCGGTAACCTAACAAATTACGCTTAATTCAAGTGTTTGATTGTTTATTAAGTGCTTAATAGATGCTAATATTGATTCGGTAAATTTAAATATTTACTCAACAGCTAATTAATAAGTTAGTCAATCAATTGAATGATGGACAGTTATTAGATTACCTTTGGCCCTTCGTAATTATATTAATTGCCAATCCTAACAACGGTTTCTATGTAGCAATAATAAAATAATTGTTATTTATTTGTAAACATTAAACTGGTGAATTGTGAGGCTGAACAAATCTCAAATAATTGAAACTGGTCTCATGTTTTCTTGTGAGTTAATAAAATAATTTTGACTAAAGGTACATCTACAGATGTGTAGATTGATTATGCAGATTGCAGCAAAAATAAATAAATACAATAGCATAAATGCTTGCTTTAAATGCTTCAAATCATTAGTTGCATTTGGAAGTCGACTTACAACAATCAACAAACTTTGAATGCTCAGATAAATGGAAGGTGATTGATACACAAACATTTTTGAACATGCAATTCAAACTTTTTTCGTAAACATTGAAGTTGAAAGATGATCATTTTCAGTAGTGCCATTGATTTTATGCAAAATTATTAGCCACATCAAGGCGCTAGAACACTCATCTTAATGATGAGACCCGGAAGTACCCAGGATAGAACTTCATTTAAGTCAAGCGCTGCAAGAAACATGAGTGAAGAAGTTAACAGAAGTAGAAATCACTTCGAAAGTAGCAAAAATTTGATTTCAATCAACGTTTATGAAGAAAGCCGTGTTTTATTGTAAGATTTATTAATTTATTAATTTTTATTATACATTTTTTCATAAACTTCTGATTAATGAAAATTTTTAATCACACTAATCGAGTCTATTTTTATGTCTCAATCAATAGCCCGAAAACCCTGATCATAATAAAAGACCCTTACCTCGTTAGCAAGGGCAATAATGAACACAAAGAAAAGAATAGAATTATCTGTATCTAACTACAGATGCCCAATCTTAAAATTCTGGGTAAAGAACAACAAATACTCGAAATGGGAAAACCTAATTATGCACATAAAAAAGATAAACTTCAAAAAATTAACAGACAAAGAATTTACATTCTGGAGAACCTTTGGACCAAAAGAAGCAAAGCAGCATTAGTGGCCGCAAGAGTTGATCTGCAAATAAGGGATCATCTAGTTAATATAACATTAAAACCAGGTAATTTATTTATAGTTTACTTCAAGTTAACCAAATAATATAAGAGGATATGATAGTGATCTCTAAATCTGTATTAATCCAAATCGATCGATAGCTATCCAAATCACTAGATTAAATCAACATCTGTTTACGAAATCGATTTCGCTGAGAACAATGTTAGATTTCGTATTTTAATGGTTTTTATGCTAATATCGCTTTATCAATTTCGTAAATCAACTGATATCAGAAACAGCAGATCTCTTTGGAGCTGAAACAAATACTAAAATATTGGCAAGAAAATAGATTCATTCAGTAAGGTTGACTAATTTACTAGTTTCTTTAAAGTTCACTCTGATTTGGTTTTCAGGGGAAGCAAAGTTTAATGAGATAAACATTTGATTCGAGTCCAGTTCCTTCGCTATCTTCGTCGATAAATTGGTTCGTCCGTTTCACTAGCATCTTTCAAAATTTTCATCAATTGAGAATTTTTGTCAACTTTCCTTGGATCAACATGTTCATATTTCTGATATTCAAAAAAATGAAATATATATTATTGATTAATTAGATTTAATGATACTTGGATTATAGTGTGTAGCTTAAGATATAACTCACCAAGACATCTTCGCGAATAGTTGATGAATTGAACATCAAGGAAAAGAAACCATAAACAGCAAAGAATCCAATAAAAGTTGTAATTACTTCAGTCCGACCCATTTAACTGGAATAAGATCTAAAAATCATATTAATTGCAAAATTAAAGAGCCACAGTTCCGTCAAAAATGCTAATAGAAACCTCTCCTAAATCTATCTTCAATACAATTGATGAAAAGTTGTTGGACTGGATTTTATTATAAAAGTTTTGAGTAAAACATCTTAAAATGTTACGTTATCATAGGTGATGAGCACTACAACTAACTTTGTTCAATTTATAAGTATTATAGTTTTGAAATTTCGATGTTTGTTCAATGTTGACTGACAACCCAATGAAAATGAATTTAAAGGAGATATTTTTTTCAGTCTCCAATTAAGCTATTAAAACTAAAATTATGTTAAAATAGCACAAAGAGCTAATTTAACGAAGTGAATTTTACTAAATCGAATTAGTCTCTAAATTAATAAGTTCTCAAAGCCATCAAGCATAAACATCCTGAAACTATTTGCTAAAATATGTTTCACAGCACAAAGAACATGAAAGATTGTTGGAAAAGTGAAACAATCATAATTGATTTGAAATGCGTCATTTCATCATAATAATCATTGTCTTCAATAAGATCAACACAGGAGTTAGGAAGATGGACGTTCTAGCATGTAACATCATGACTGAAGTTGATTTGGAATAGACTAATTGAAAATAAGATACTTACGGTAAAACAATCGATGATTTGCAAAATTTAGAGAATAACAACGTAAAAATTCAAGTCACATCTATTGACAAAAAAGGTTTTTGCAATTAACAGCTGATGTCTGAAGTCATCTGAAGATTACAAATAAAATAACAAGATAATAGTAATACTACGATGGTATTATTGATGCCTATCTAACTAGTAAGTAAATATAGTTGTGTTGATTTTGAGTCGTTGTTAATTTTAGATAGTAAAAACAGTCATGAATTATCGAATTGGCGAGTTGAAACAATGAATTTAAAACTATGAAAATTTAAGTGGTTTAGCTAATTTTGATTGATCTACTTTGAAAACGTTAAAATCAGAAAGAAATAGGTAAATTAGAGCATAAATTGAAATTTAATTGTTGATAGTGAGATAAATTATAAAAGTTCACAATTTAAGCTGCCAACTCGATCAGTTCAATCGAGAGTCTCGATTCGAGACAGTTCAGATATTTTTTAATAAATATTGAACAGTAGATGGCAGTAAAAATGAGAGAATGTTCAATGTTCTTATAAAAAATACTAGATGGAGTTGAATGTAAAAGACGAAAGTTTAATATTTTTAATTGAATTAAATTTATTTTAGTTTTTGTTTAATTACTATGTTCTAATTTGTTTTTGAATACCGTGCACCCAATGATTTCATCAAACAGTTTAATTTTTATCTGCTGGAGTCAAGAACAACTAAGGTACAGTAAGTATGTGTCTTTCAGTGTTGAATTGAATTGAATTTGATTGTATTAATCTAAACAAAATCTAGCCAAAACTAATCTTTGAATTTCTCTCCCGATAAACTTGAGCGCTTAGACACAACCTGACCAAGATCTGGACATCAGCTAGAAAATCTCACAAACAGGAAAGTTTCCTGAGGAAACTCAACCACTAAAGAATCGCTCAAACTACGAGTGTAGCTGTCCGGATTCACTCTTCATAGTATCGAGTGGATCCGTTTAGCATTATCGGTATCATATTCCTGTAACAAGGGAAAATGAAATGTGTTTGCGTCACTGAAATAAACATATGATTAGCAAAACGAAAAATTAATGTATCGAAATTGTTTACATAATAATTGATTATTTTTTAGTTGAATTGTTTATTTCTTTTATTTATTAATCTTGTGCTAAATACCAACTCCGTCTCAGTCCATGCTAACTCTACCATGGACGTTAGTGCTCTGCCTCAAGTCAATGAGGGATTTTGCTTCACCGGTGAAGAGTTCCTTCAAGATAACTTTACGGTAGATGATTTCATTAAAAACCACCGGAATGATATTTCATTGGAACAATTGAGACAAGATCTCAGTAGCTATCTGAGAACTTGTCGACTTGCCTTGATCGATACTATCAATGAAGATTATAGTGATTTTATAAATTTGATGGATGATTTGGTTGGGCTTGATACAAATATAAATAACCTGATAGAGCCTTTGGAAAGTATTCGAAATGATATAAAACTGGTTGAAGATGATTTCGCAGCTTCTCTTGATGAAATTTCTGGGAGGATGCAACAATTACAGATTGCCCACAAAAAAAGAAAACAAATTGAATTAATACTGAATGTCCATAGGAATCTTCAAAAAGTGGAAAGTTTATGTACCGCAATTGAAAACTCTGACACTGAAACAGCTGATCAGAAACCAGATATCACATTAATTGAAAGAATAGCAATTCAGATGGAAGAGATAGTTGTAAATCTAGAGTATAATAATTCTGGTCCATTAAAAATATTCACATCAGCTGATTTGGAATCGAAATCAAGGAATTTAACTGAACGAGTACGTCGTATAATGGAGAAGTCATTCGTCCAAATTATTTCGAGATCTGATGGGTCTAAAATTCAACGGTTTTATACAATATTTTTGCTCAACGGACAATTGAATGTTCTCGAGAAAATGTTAATTGGTAGAATACGACCGTATCTTATTTCTGTAATTTCTGAATCAAGATTGGAAGCTTTAGGAACTGAGAAGTTTTTCGACGATGTCAAAAATCTTATAATAAGTCAATTTAATGTTTTTTTCCATTTGGAAGATGATTGCTCTATCTGGTTCATTAGTCGTATTTGGAATGAGCTAGTTTCATCATTAACTCTTTTGAGTCCATCTTTATTTGCATCTGGTAACCCCGATCAGTTTCATTCCAATTATACTGCTACAATTAAATTTTTAGACTCCCTTAAAGTGGAAATACAAAAGGACGGAAAATTGCCGATAAACTTGCAACTACACCTTTTAATCCTAAAATTCAACACTCAAGTTTATTTTCGAATAAGATTTCAAGAAATCGCTTCTCGATTTGAATATGCTCTTAAACAGCCTTACACTTATCAACCTCAAGAGGAGAAAAAATTTACTATTTCTCCATTAATCGCATTACTCGATTCAATCAATGATTGCTGGTCAACCGAAAGAATCTATTTAACACCTTTATTCATTAATTTTTGGAAACTGACTCTTCAATTAATTGCCCGATGCACTGTTTGGTTAAGCACAATCCAACTTTCTGATCTTTTCATTGAAAATGTTACCTCAATTACGGAGTCATCTCGCTTAAAGTGCTCTTTATTGTCCTTAATCTTTTCTCAGACAGAAAAGACATTGAATCAGATCAGAAATATTTACAAGGAAACTATATTACCCTTGAAACCTGATAATTTTGATGAAAAACTGTTGCAAGAATCATTAGAGGACGGGCTATTAATGATAGCAGAAACTGGTCTACCAAATATAGTTAAATTAACAAAAGAATGTCTAGTGAATAAAAATTTAACCTAATTTATTGTTTAATATTAATAATACTTTTAACTCAATTTTGTCCAAAGTGAAATTCTTATTTATAATACTTCATTGTTACACTGTTCATTGTTCATTGTTCATTGGTAAGTTTGAGCACTTAATTGAGCTCAGTCTAAGATCATCAATTTATTTGATTATAGCAATCTTGAACTGCTGAGGCTTATGAGTATTACTTGATAAGAAACTATTTAAGATAATTTTCTTTAATCATTTATTGAGAATAAAAGACCACCAGAAAAGGTCTATAAATCACAATTATCTTCTATCTAGGGATGAAACATCCAAACCTGAATTAGAATAAGATTTGATTCTGAAACAATATATTTTATTAAAGCTAAAGAAATTTGTAAGGTGATTTACATTTATTTTAGATAGACGTTATTTAACTAACTAATTAATTGAAAAAAAAATCGACCAGGAAATCGAATAGAAAAGGAAAGTGAAGAGTGTGATCAACCATAAACTGGATATTACCAATGGAAACATCACCTCAGTGGAATGTCCCGGGTACCAGAAGATTTCTGTTTAAGAGGAGGAAGCATAGAGATTAGAATTCAGTTGATTCAGTTTGAGCTAAAGCCAAGCTTAAGGTTAATTTAGTAAGATTTAATTACCTGGTCATTCCCGGGACCGAAGAGTAACTCATATAAACTTCTTGGTTCTTTTGGAAAGCTTCAGGCGCATATTGGTTGTACAAACCCCAAATACTGTTCATTAATTTGTGGTTATAGTGATATTGCGGTTCATCCTGAGTGTCTGCAAATAAAGTAACTGTGAAAAATTATAAAAATAATAGACAGTTAGTGTTTGAAATTAAATCTTACATTTCTAAACAAATCTTAGATTGCAAAGATCATGTCTTTGGTTTATAAAATCTGAAGTATCAAGTATTAATTAAAGTGAGCGAAAATATATTACCTAAAAGTGAAAATGGTGAAAACTGACGATAAAAGGCTGATCTTGTAATGACGATCTAAATCTATGCTAACAATTGCCAACAATAAAGATACTTACTAGATTCTTCTTTCACCCTAACTCAATATCAAAACCGGTATCTTTAAATGATTAAACTTATCAATGTTGAAAATAAAATCACTCTGTACATAAGTGAAATTAAATTAGTGGATGATTCGTAAAATAGTCAACTGTTGAGCTGATTTTACAATGGAATTGTTATGATCTGCAATTAATGGCAAATGCATCTTCTAGATTACTTACAAGAACCAGAGTTGTTTATATCTTTCATGGTGTGTTTCTTTCCTCCTTTTTGGTCTTTCCTAACATACTCATGAACCTTTGAGGCACTGTAAGTAGCACATGGAATTGATGACATGATCGAGGATTGGATTTGGTCAAAGTTTCAATGATAGTTAATTTAATAATGGACAGAAAATGTGAGTTTTTTTGGGAAATGGTGTTAGCAAAATGCAAGAAAATAAATCAATATGAGGACAACGATGAAGACAACCAACTGGCGATGGTGAGGTTGATGGTGATGAACCAACAAGATGAAACTGGTTGACTTTAATCACAGATAATCGCTCTCACAGTTGAGAGTTTTGATTGGCTGTCGTTTCGAGAGGAAGACAGAAATGGCTGAAAATAATGGCAACAAGGAAACGAGAAACTCAAAAATAAAACAGCAATAATGAGAAGGTAAATAAAGACAAACTAAGGTCTAAAAATTAATGTGGCTTTTTGTATTACTTTGGGAGTTTAACAAAACTGGATGGATTCTGTTTCGATACTGGAAACCTTTTAATCATTCTGCTCACTTATATTTATATGGAAATGATTAGAATGATTAGCTGATTATTTTATAAAAGACTGTCTTCAGTTTTGTATGCCTCTTCAATTTTCAACAGGATTAAGATTGCGTAGTTTACTGTCATTGTAGTTGTCGAGACAATTAACTGATTTACTGGAGTTGTACACGTTAATCATTTTGCAACTTAATTTTGATATCAACTTTATCAGGATTAAAGTTTACTTTCAATGGTAACACTCAATATATTACTTTATTAATATACTATTCAATATTGCAAATATTTTTCTCATTAGCTGTACAATATGCCTGTTTATTGGTAACAATTATCTGACAAGGTCTCAACCGTTCAATTCAATTGATCAGTTAATACTTCACTCTCGTTAGCTGATTGAAATAGTTGATAATCTATATTTTGCAACAATCCATAATCCAATATTAATCGATTGCTGACCCAACTTCAATTGCTATTGTGCTAACTAAATGTGCAAACAAAATGTTGCGGAGTTTTGCGGTTTAAAGCCAATTTAACCATATTCAAGGCTTATTTCAAAGCTGTCTACGATCTGAATCTATCTTGAGTTGAGTTAAGTTAAACCTAAATTGACGATTGATCTTGGTTGTAATTAAGTCGATTCATATTCTGTAATTTTCTGATCAATTTGTGCCCAGAATTGGTATTGTAACCAATTTAATATGAAATTATCAGATTTCTGATAGTAAATATTGTATTCGCATTCTTGATTATCATTTACATTGAGAACGATTTGGATAATTGCTGTGAAGATTAAGCTAACACTTTCATTAGAGATCTTGTATGAGTTGATATTGAGATGACAATTATTAGTAAACTGATTCCGCGATTAACTCTCATTTTCAGTTATTGGATTATTGTTGAATAAATATTATATTTAAGACTCTTGCAAGTAGCAACTTAACTTCAATCTAACAATTTAACTTGATCAGGCCGGTTTTGTAATAATGCTTTAATACTTTAGACTTTAGATTGTTTGATAAACTGTGGATTGATGAACCCTTTTGTTATTTCAACTATTATAAGATGTTTGATCACATTTTGCGTTGCTTCATTGTGAACATGAATATTTACTATTTCCCTGTTAATTTGATTTTAAGTTTCACAGGTAACAGAGAAAAAATGAGTAAATTAATTGTAAATTGTCGAGTGTAACCCTTGTAAGATATCGATTAGTCGAGCAAAAATAATTGATCTTAATCGTTGCCTTGACAAATCTTTAACAATATACAAAGTTTAATGATTAATATTTCAACTACTTTCGAGTGACTGATACTTGTTTGATACTAGAATTGATCACACAATAGATGCTAATCTAGCTTAAGTCATCATTATTCAAACCGAACGCTAATTTAACTAGCTTCAACTAGTGAAACTAAAAGCATTTGAATATTTTTTATACATGAATTTGTGCTAAATTTGATCTAAGCATTAGTATGCTTGTTGACAGAAAGATTAATTAAAACTCAATTAGAAAATTAATCTGAATTCATAGATATATTTATACTGATCACGTTCATGAGGCGATGGATCAGCATGAAGTTCAAAAATCAAGTTGAGTCTTATTTTAAATAATCATCATTTTACCCGCTAATATGAAGCATCCATTATTCACCCACCAAGACTGAATTGAATGATCTCCAAAATTGATATTGAAGCTTTGGTCGTAAATTGATTGATCATTTTCTCAACCTTTCTAAATCTAATTAATTTTATTAATGATTAAATGAAAAATCAACCTAATAAGCTAATGTTACCATAACAACTGGGATCTCACCAGCTGATTTCGTTGAGCAACTGATAAAGTAAATCTCAAGTGGTTAATTACTTTTTTGTGCTGTTTTTTCTAGAATTAAGGTTAAAAATCGATGTAAAATGGCTCCTGACACTGGACCCAATGAAAGTTCTAATCAAAATGATGAGTATTTAAGTGGTGCTCCTCCTTACAACTTTCCGGATCCTTCTTCTGATGAAGACGATGATGAAGCAGACTATGTTGGAAATGATGATGATTCTGATGTTGATGAAAACATGGGTTATCAATTGCTTAATCAAGAAATCGAAGATAGGGATTGTAACTGTCCACCAGTTAACCAGCAGGACAATGCAAACTCCGAATGTCAACAATTTCAGTCCACCCATGATTCAACTAATTCCTCAATGTTTCCAGTAGATTCACTTCTATTACCAGCTCCAAAGGACGAGATGCTTCAAGAATTGGAATCAACCGCTAGACCAGATATTGAATTAGATCAAGACAAGATCGAACAGATAAAGAAAGCCATGTCTGGATTCAATTTACCTACCTCATCTTTCCCTGGTTGGGCCTCAGTGGTTTCAGAAGACCAATTATCTGATTTTATCCATTGTAAAACCAAATCCAGTTAAAACAGATGAATTCAGATTATCTAAATTAAATTATTATGTACTATACAGTTTATAGTATCGATATAATACGTCTAACAGTCTAACAAGAATCCTAGTTGAAAAACACGAACCTAGAATCATTTTTCGATACATTGTGACGTTATGACTCATTACACCGTAATAGATCTGCAATTTAATTTGTTTGGTCTCTTCGTCTTTATTTTGCTACATATCTTATCATTTGTTTATCTTCTTTCTGCAGGGAGATCATCTGGAGATTTTAAACTTTATAAAAGTATTATTTTTTCACCCATTCTATCATTGATATAGGAATAAGCCTCGTTTTATGAAAATAAGGAGCGACATTGTATACCATTTTCTAGTCCAGCATTAAATTTTGGTTTCATCCAGTATTGTGTCTGTATTTATTTATTTTATTGAGGCTATTCTGATTTTGCTCATTTGGGTTGAATCATTGAAAAAGATATTTACAAATTGTCAATATGTTGTTGTCTTTTTTTAGTTTTATCTACAGACAGCTTTATGATTAATCCACCGGTTTTTATTATTATCTTCTTATATTTATGTTCAGTCTCTTTTTGATTCAATATTAACAATCTGATTGTTTTCAAGGTATTAAAAGATGAAGGTTGATTCTGCTTGAATCACTCCTCTTCCTGATGAATTGAGGAAGATGTAAACAAATAACAGGACTTTATACCATTTTTATCTCAAAAGAGGTTTACTCTATAAACAAACGACTGAAATGCGTTTTGCCATCATTCATAAAATAAATCTATTCAGCTTTTATTTAAATACTCGAATAGGATTCAACAATTTGAAATTGATATAATGCAAAACCAAATGAATTCATAATCATACAAAGCAATCGTGGTAAGCAATTTTACAGCTAAGCATTCATCTAATCTAGTTAAATCCACTTGATCTTGTTTACTTCAATGACAGGATATTTTTATTGCGATCAATTCATTGTAATATTGTTTTGATCAATGTAAGTTAAAAATGAAAATCACAATTTATAGCAATAATCTAATCATCATCATCAAAACAACAACCTTTGTCTTGTTATTACCAGTTTGGTTCTGACTGTTGGTTTCATTTATCTTCTCATTCAGTTTACAAGTATTAATAATAATTAATAAATGTTTATTTATTCAATTGATAACATAAAATCAATGCATTTCAAATGTATTATATTTAATATGTCACCAATATTAACATTAACAATTAAATTATTTTTAAACTCAATTTTAAACTGAAAAATCGTATTAACATGTTATTATAAACGTAATCAGTGATCAATGATCACCTAAATGCTGGTATCTTGTTATAATATTGTTATAATGATTGATTGAGAGATGCTTTTTGAATTTGCTTTTCAAAATCAAATTTTCATACAAAAAAGATAGTGAAGTAATCGTTTGATAGAGCTTCATCGACTTGTATAAATTATATTTTAATAAAAACCTTTCTCAAGCTATTAATCTAATCTTTGATATTCAGCTCTATTAGGATAACTTTTCTTGTAAAATTTAATCATGAGAATTACAAGAAATATGCATAAAAATGAATTTATAAATGCTATTGTTGCAAAGTAAATAGTATAAAAAGATGAAGATGATTCCATAAATCTAGACACGACCCATGGATGAATTGATTCACCCAAAGTCCCGAAGAAGAAGATCAACGATGTTACTCTACTTGATACCGTGAAATATCGCTGAATAAGGCCAAAAGAGAAAGCAAAGCAAGGCGAAAAGCCCATGCTAAGAAGGCCAAATGAGATCCAAGTCAATGTTAAATTGCTATCGGCTCCAGCAGCCATAACTGAAGCTCCACATATTACTATTATTACATTGAATATGATCAAAGTTGCTTCTGTAAAGTACATCGTCAACGGAATTAACACGATCCTGTATATACTGGCAATAGACCAGTAAATAGTCACCAAAAGGGCAGCATCTTGTTTGTCCAATCTTAAATTAGATTTAACTCCAAAAGCTGGACCAAGGGCACCTTAAAAGATTGAAATAATTTTAGAAAAGAATGAAAATTCCTGGAAATTTGCTATTAAGCATCATAGATTACGTGAATGGTTACTAGTTTTGTTTCATCAGATAATATTAGATTCAGTTGAAGCTACTTAAACCGGTAATCACTTTACTATATCCAACTTGGTTGTTGCAAGGTGAACTACTTTGTTCAGTAAGTCAGATTGTTAGAGACAAGTTAGTATCAGATTTTTGAAGACAAGCAATATTGAACAATTTTTACTTACTAACGAGATTTTGTCCACCAAATTCAAAATTAACAATTAAAGCAGTCAAAACTATGGCCAGTATTTGTTTGCTGCGCTCACCGTCATTTGGTACCATCGGTCTCGTTGATTTTTTATCTTCTTCATTATCATCATCTCTTTCAACTTGGTCATTACCATAGATGAAAATAATAAAAAATAGAGCGGCAACAACAGCAAGAAATATACCCATAATAAGATGAGGATATTGAATGAGTACATCATCTTCAGTGAAAGATTTACTATCAGTTGAATTGATTCCTTGTTTATTATTGTAATCATCAATATCAACGGGAAGTAAAAAAGGTCGTGTAATCAACGGAGCAACCAAAGCACCGACATCAAAAAACAGGTGAAGAGCTTGAAGGTAGTTTGTACTTTGCGCTTTCCACAGTAGTGCAGTGTAGACATTGCAAACTTATAGTTTTTAGATGCGAGAAATATAATAAGATAGTTAGATGATAATTATTTCAGAGGATAATTTGGCTAAGTTTGTAATACTAACATATTTCAAGAAAACCAAGAGATATTCCACCAAATATTGTAGCCACCGATAATGGCCAGAAATTGTTAAACCATGGAGATACAATTATGGAAATACCAAGGATCAGATTTGATAAACTAAGAAACAAAACTTTGCTGACATATTTTTCAATAAATCCAGCTAAATGATGAAGATTTCATTTAATATTAATTGTTTTCATAATATATTATTAAGCTTTTATAAAACTATTAAACTCACCCAAAAGCGCTCCAACAATGTATCCAACTGCTCTTTGTTGGACAAGAGTAGCCACTGTTTGAAAATTTTCATTTATTAAAATTTGATAATCAAGTAAAGATGATCCAAGTAGGGTAAAAACACTTCCCATTCCAGCATAACTGGCACAACACAAGAAAGTGTTAAGTAATTTATAATTATTGGTCTTGACATATTCAATCATAGATAACTTAAAATTCATTTTGTTACTTAAAATAGTTGTTTGTAAAATGCTGCTTAACAGCTTAACATCCCTAGCAAGATTAAAGTTATGGATGAATTTTACTGATAACCAAAGAGTAGAGGAGAAGGCAATGTACTATCTATAAAACTAATCAATTACAAATCGCATAATTTTTGTAAAATGATAATATTAATAATTCAAAGAGATAAGGTCAATCTCCTTTGTGTGTGAATACCAAAGTAACGAGCTGAGATTCGCCAATAGTTGTACGCGGTCCTTCATTTTTGTTTTTTTGCAAAGGTCATGAGGTCAAATTTTTACGGACTATGAAAATTTCAAGATAACTGGAGACAATGAAGACGAATGTTCAGCACATTAATGAAATAATTTAGTTTTCAATTATAATCAATTCACGTAGAATAAGGAAACAAATTAGCGAGTGAAATAGTCAATTTAGCATATTTTCATGCTAGGCTATTCATAGAGCTACATAGCAGTTTCTTAGATTCTGTTTTATTATGAGGCCACTTCATTATAATGAGGAGATCAAGTGTATCATTGTGATGTCAAAAAGCTGAGATAGAATCAGGTCACAACCTTTATCTTTCAGTCTTTATTGGATTCATCATTAATAATCAGTTAACAATTATTGTTTTCATCTGATTTCGTTTCAAAAGATGAAAGTCGATTCTACTTGAATCACACCTTCCTGGTGGAATGAGGAAGATGTAAAAAATAATGCGACTAAATGCGATAAAATGGTATTACCATTTTATCTCAAAAGATGTTTGCTTATAAAAACCACGACTATGATGCATTTTGCCATAGTGAATGAAATCAGATAAGCATCTTTGATTGTATACTCGAATAGGGTTCAACATTTATTTACATACAAGCCCAGGCAAAAAAAGCGATTTCAGTTTGATAGTTCTTGATATTCATTTCTAATTGGATGAGTTTTCTTGTAAAATTTAACCATGAGAATTACAAGAAATATGCCTAAAAATGAATTTGTAAATGCTATTGTTGCAAAGTAAATAGCATAAAAAGATGAAGATGATTCCATAAATCTAGACACAACCCATGGATGAATTGATTCACCCAAAGTCCCGAGGAAGAAGATCAACGACGTAACTCTACTTGATACCGTGAAATATCGCTGAATAAGGCCAAAAGAGAAAGCAAAACAAGACGAAAAGCCAATAGCAAGAAGGCCAAATGAGATCAAAGTCAATGTTAAATTGCTATCGGCTCCAGCAGCCATAACTGAAGCTCCACAAATTGCTATCATTGCATCGGATATGATCAAAGTTGCTTCTGTAAAGTACATTGTCAACGGAATTAACACGAGCTTGTATAATGTTAAAATTGACCAGTAAACAGTAACCAAAAGGGTAGCCTGCTGTTTGTCCAATCTTAAATTAGATTTAACTCCAAAGGCTGGACCAAGAGCACCTTGATAGATTGAAATACATTGTAATAGAATAATGAGAAAAATATTCGCAAGAGATTTTAGAAAGTATTCCCTCTCAGATTGTAAATGATATGCAATATTAAACAATTTTTACTTACTGACGAGATTTTGTCCACCAAATTCGAAATTAACAATTAAAGCAGTCAAAACTATGGCCAGTATTTGTTTGCTTCGCTCACCGTCATTTGGTTTCTTTAATGCTTTAACTTCATCATCATCATCATTACTTTTTACTTGGTCACTACCATAGATAAAAAATATAATGGCCACAAGAGCAAGGATTACACCCATAATAAGATGAGGATATTGAATTAGTACATCATCTTCAGTGAAAGATTTACTATCAGTTGAATTGATTCCTTGTTTATTATTGTAATCATCAATATCAACGGGAAGTAAAAAAGGTCGTGTAATCAACGGAGCAACCAAAGCACCGACATCAAAAGACAAGTGAAGAGCTTGAAGGTAGTTAGCACACTGTGCTCTCCATAATAGCACGATGTAAACATTGCAAACTTATAGTTTTAAGATTTGAGAAATAATAAGATAGTTCAATGATAATTATTTCAGAGAATAACTTGTCTAACGAGTGAAGTGTCCCAAAGGCTTGACAAAAGTTAATACCTTCCCCATAAGAACATTTTAAGGCCCAAAAAAGTTCGAAATTTTCGTAGCGTTTGGGACACTTCCCTCGTGAGTTTTTAATACTAACATATTTCAAGAAAACCAAGAGATATTCCACCAAATATTGTAGCCACCGATAATGGCCAGAAATTGTTAAACCATGGAGATACAATTATGGAAATACCAAGGATCAGATTTGATAAACTAAGAAACAAAACTTTGCTGACATATTTTTCAATAAATCCAGCTAAATGATGAAGATTTCATTTAATATTAATTGTTTTCATAATATATTATTAAGCTTTTATAAAACTATTAAACTCACCCAAAAGCGCTCCAACAATGTATCCAACTGCTCTTTGTTGGACAAGAGTAGCCACTGTTTGAAAATTTTCATTTATTAAAATTTGATAATCAAGTAAAGATGATCCAAGTAGGGTAAAAACACTTCCCATTCCAGCATAACTGGCACAACACAAGAAAGTGTTAAGTAATTTATAATTATTGGTCTTGACATATTCAATCATAGATAACTTAAAATTCATTTCGTGATGGCAAATTAACCGCACAATTGTAAAATATTACTCGGCAGCGGGTGATCACTTATTAACGAGATTCAAGTTATGGGTGAATTTCATTAATAACCAAAGCAATTCACTATCGATAGACCTAAGTAATGTTATAATTTTCGTGAAATTATACTGATTCAAGTAGATAAACTCTGCTTGCATTCATTTACTAAGCTGCCTTCTCCATTGTCCTAGTAATCTAACTGCATAAATTACTGTTCTTCTTGATTAAACAAAAATGAAGTGTGACGTTCAAGCATTCATTTTGTCTTGCCGAGCGTTTAACTTTCTGGATGATTGTAACAAAATACTTTTTTTGAAAGTTTTTGCATTAAACTTAGCAGCAACCATAAGATTAAACTGCCATCTGATTGCACCAAACTAGCAAAATATTTTGTGGATCCATTTTCTCACTTTGTAAGTCCAATTCAATGCATTGATTTGCATATTAGGATCGTATTTATGAATAAGTTAGATAATTTAGTTTAATCAGAAAGTCATGATCAGGTGTTGGTAGAAATAAAATGCGAAATTCAACTTTTGACCAGACTCTAATAGTAAACAATCTCGAGAAAAATATAACAACCAAGGGAATTATTTTCCTTAATTTTCCTTATTGTGAGCCTTGTCTTAGTTTACCATAAACCCAGCAGTGATTCAAGTTAAAATTCAAGTTATCAGACCAATCTCAGATTTAAATTCTCACTTGAGATGATGGAAATTAAGTAGTTATTAGTAAATATTAGTCAGTAAATATTAGTAAATATTGCGATTATTTGAATAAATAGTTGAGTACATCATTCAAATATTATATAGAAACAAAAAGGTCCACATGGGTTTATTTATCTAAATTGAAGGAATTGAGCCTGATTGACAAACTTCGACTTGATTACCAATCTTTGGAAGATAAATTCAAATTAATCAGAGAAAGAATAATCAAACTGATCAAACTTTTTAAGTCAATTGAATTTTTGAAGATATTAATAGTTTACATATCATGATATTCTTGAAAGGTAGAGCCAATAAACTTGTTTGATTCCATCAGGATTTGCAAATGTAAATTTAGCAATGTAATAAAAAAAGGTTCTAGGTCATAGGAATAGTAAGAGTCAATGTAGTGACAAAAAGTGGATAATCGAAGACATCAAGCAAATGAAAAGCTAGTAACAATAAGAGAAAACAAAAAGACATTTTGGTAGAGGAAAGAGAAAAGTGAATGTGGAAAATTGATCTATTAAATCTCTTCAAATCAAAAAGCTAAGGATAAATTAATAAACAATTAATACCATAAATACATAATCATATCTGCACGATTTTTCAAACATTTGGAATTTAGATTTTACAAATTTTATAACTTTTGCTGATGTTAAGATGTTGGATTGTAATCCAGAATATTTCCTTTTGTCAAATCTTCTTCTAAACTGATGAGTGAGAATAATTCTTGAGGTGATATCATACGACCATTCTTTAGTTTAGACCATATTAAAACACCTGAAAAGGAAAACAATCAAAATAGTTATTAAATTGAATTGCGTAAAAATTAAAAGGAAATAACTGAAACATACCATTATACGTAATTTCAAAGGCACCAGTACTCATCAGATAACTCTCTAAGGTGTTACAGATGAAGAAAATCATCATGGAGCCATAGAGCCGGTGCTGAGCCAACATGTTCCAGTAAGTTGGCGTAATCATACCGAAGTATGAAAAGGGATTTATGTTAGAAACAATTAAACCAATGACCACAAATTTTCCGAATGATAAAGTTTGAGCGACAGCAAGACGGATAAAATTTGGTGTATGGTTTTCTCCGACAACTGTGATCTGAGGATATCTCTCTTTTATTACACGAGAATATTCTTCAAAAGCTCTTCTGTATCCACATGAATAGCTGCAAATAGTGAAAAGAAAAAATAATGAAATAAAAGGTTAAAGATATCATAAATGAAGAAATTTAATGAAAAAAATTGTCAAAATATAGAAAATAAAGTTAGCGTTGACCTGAACTAAATTTCCTTGTCAATTAAAGATCAATCAAAGATAGAAGAATTTAAATCTATGATTATTCAATGAGAATATAAACTCAAAAATAAATTTTGGATTAACTAACAAATTAGAAAATCAATTTAGATCATCGAGGACGCAATAGTTCATTATAACGTGAACGCAAGCGATAAAATAAAAAACAAGCTCATTGCAAAACTATGTTACGCGAGTCATGATGATCAAGGAAGAAATACGAAATCAGAAGCAAATAGAAATGAGTTAATCACATAGCACATAATACATGTGTAAACTGGTAACATAGATCCAAATGGGCCAAATAATCTTACCAATATGATATACGAATAGCAGGTCCAATAATAATATTTGAAAATTGGGTTTCGGGTATTTGCTTTTTGAAATTATAAACATCATCTGGTTTAGGTGACTCTCTAATGAATAAGTCTCGAATTGTTAGCAGCAAAAACACTGATAAAAGACCAGAGAAAACATATCTTTCCATAGGAATCATTGCAAATTGTATATTGAGCCTTCAATAAATAATCAAATTGATTGGGAGAAGTTGAATCCACAGATTTATAAATTTTACAAAATTGAGGAGCATAAATCACTGCTTTGCCAGGAAAGATATAGAAATGAATTTGGATAAACACAATAGTTACATCGACGTAGTTGACTAAGTTTACAACTTGAAAATCAATAATCAGGAAACCAAAAAATTTATTGAATTAAGGCACTGTCTTAAAGACAGGTTATTTAACAGTTTAATTTCATATAAATATCAAAACAATCAAATCATTGCAAGGATCGATATCCGATACTCTTTCTCTACTCGATACTTGAGTTGATCTGTAATCAAAATGCGAAAATTTCAAGTTAAAATCAAAGTAAAAATTAGATCAATGAATGCACTGAATAACTGTGATTTATTAAGCATCATTCCAATCAATAATTGGAATTGATAAGCTATACTATAAGTATATACACACCGAAAAGGATTAGGATAAAGCTCGGTGCAAAAGTATTGGGAAAATTCATTTTAATTATGAATTACGACGATTTTACTGTATTTGTCAGGGCTTTGAGTACAAACACAAAGTTCAAATTTACTTTGAAGTTAATTTGAATAGAAATTTCTAAATTGAGATTTCTTGATAATCAGTTGAATTTTCATATTTTAGACCATTAACATTGAAAAAATAGAGTTAAAAATGAAGTTTGCTTTTTCATTAACTAAATCATGAATATCTCATAGTGGAAGCAAGAAAACTTTGAAATTGAGCCTGATCCATCTTCAATAAATAAACTATTAAACAAATTATGATCGTCGAACAATCTATTTATTTCGAGGTTAAAATTTGAATTTTCAATCCTTTTTTACTAAGCTTTAACTGCAGTTCAATGTAAAAGTTAAAGAAATGATATTATTTTATTTTGGTAATTATGAAACTACTATACTCTCAAGAAAGACAGCAATCATCGAACCAGAATCAATTAACTTGAATATTTCAAAGAATTAAATATTATTGATTTCAATAATAAATTTTGTTGCTTAAAAAAAATTAAATTTTCAAATTGAACAATCAAGACACCGAAAACGACAGTACTAGATTTATATACAGCCCCTACTGTAAGAAAGTTTGCTTCCGTTTCCGTTTCATTTCTCGAGGAAGATTTTTATTATATTAATTTTTATAATTATTGAATAAATTAATCCTTTTTTTGGTGAAATCCAAGTGTTCTTTTGATAAACATCACTTCGCGCTTTCGATAGAGACTAAGTTTTGATAAATTGACAAATCTAAAGTCAATATTTATAACATATATCTTAAACCAACTCACACGTGGGACACAACAATGGTAAGATACCCTATCTTTTAATATTTATCATTAAAGATTAGAGAAACCTAATCTCTTGGTGTCTAACACCAGTATAAAAATAAACAAATAAAGAAGATCTTTTTACAAAAGAAGATAAATCAAATAAGAATATTCTCCAACAGAAAATCACATAAATCTTACAAGACACAACTAATGAAATTTTCTTTTTCATTCCTTTCTTTGACTCCTTCTGCTACCCTCGCTCATAATCATAAAACAAACACAGGCCAACAAAACGAAACTTGCCGAAGCATGGAACAAAAGTCAGGTCGAGACAATAAGCTACATATACGAGGCGATTAGTGTACCGTCGAAGTATGTCGAATTAAAAGTTAACCACACTGATGGTGAAATTAGGAAAGTAGTGGGTGCGATACTCGAAGTCCTTAAAAAAGACAAAGGCAAAGACGTAAAGACATACAACAATAACACATATAATCAAGCCATCAAGATCACCAAATACTTCGCGGACCTTATCAAAAAAGAGAGCCAAAGTATGCTGGTTAACAACAAAGGGCAAACAAACCTCAACGCGGTAAACAGCTCTAATATTAACAATCACAATAACGTTATTTTGGAACAACGTGAGAATGATAATAGTAATATGAACATAAATCAAAAGAACAATAACATCGAGACAACAGCGACTCCCAACACAAATGAAAGATCCGATTCCAACAACAATAAGAGAAAGAATGATGACGATGTTAATGACATTCAGATTGATAATGAAATACTTTCGGAAATCATTGATGTGGACAACATTAATCCGACTAAAAGAAAAAGAATCATCAGTAAGACATATATCAAGGATGACAATGAACTTCCTCCTGGATGGCACATAATTCAAAACAACAATGCTAGACCAGTGGTGAATATAAGGCCCAAAGACAATAGTGATATAAACAAATTTAAGAACATAGTAGAAGAGACGTTGGATAATGAAGAAGATGATTATGGCAATATTGATCATATCACTAAGGGCAGCAAGGTAATCACTGTTCACTTTGATGACATTAAGAATAGAGACTTGTTCATCAAATATTTAAAAAACAAACAAAAGAGCTGGGAATATGACATTCCAAAATTGAGAAATCCATGTGTAAGAATTAATGGAGTGATCATAAGGGGAACAAATGAAACTGACAAGGTTGATTGGGAAAAATGGACCAAAAAGATTCTTAATAAGAATAAATGGATTCCACAGACTCATGATTCGATTTTTAAAGTTGTGTTTTCAGTAGCTAAAAAAGGCAAATGGAATGTAGTAATTGAGGTTACACCAAATATACGACAAGCAATAGTCAGGAAACAGGGAAAAATTTTTTCAGGACTTAATAAATATGAGGTCTATGACAACTTTAATATAACTACATGTTACAATTGTTCCACTTATGGTCATACAACAAATCAATGTGGGCAGCAACCCGTTTGTAACTATTGCAGCAAACAACATCACAACACTTGCCCAATTATCAATCAAAAAGATAAATACAAATGTCCAGCATGCCACAAGAATGGACATTCTTTTAATGATCCGACGTGTAATGAATTCATGTGGCGACTTCAACATGAGCTACAGTTCATTAACATGAATTATGATGTTATCATGACCCCTAAAAAATAGGAATGCTCAACAACTCTCTCACAAAATAACAAGAAATCACTTCTTGGGTCATTATGGATCTCAATTTGTCATCACGCAATTCTTTCTTCCTTACTCCATTTAATTAAAATAATGATAATAGTTCTCCTCTTCATCTTACAATACGAACGCATAATACTGTAACATCGAAATGATCTAAATTATCTGTACCTTTTACTCTCTTGACTCTCATACACTTATACCACAATTCGATCTGAACTCCTCTCCTTTTCTTCATTTAACTTTTACACAATTTTTCTTTTTTTCTTCTTTGCTGAACCATCTGGTTATACCCTTGAATGAATTAAAATTTAATATTAATAAACATGACGCTTGATAATTCGGGCATTTAAGAATCTTTTTAACGTATTGCCTCTTTTCTTCCATAAAAAACAACAGGACAGTGCTGGCAAGAGAATCATGAACACGCACCTTATTGATCATAATTATGCGCTTGAAGTAAGTGCACAGGAGCTGGAAATAATCTGTCATAACTGCTATAACAATGCGGAATTAACTAAAGGGTATATAACAATGGAACTTAAAGATACTATACTCTGTTTGCAAGAAGTGAATGAAAACACATATATTCAAACAGCAATGAGAAACAAGGTGACTTTGAATGGTAAAACAGCAATTATTATCCCGCGAAACTACAGTATAATGCAAACCTTCAATATCAATAAGAACAATGTTGGTATCAAAGTCAGAATTAGAGCTACTGTTGTACTAGTAATTAATATACATATTCAACCAGCGAGAAAACACGACATGACACGAACTTTAGATGGAATTAAAAGCATCATAAACAACAACATGAACACCCCTGTAATTGTCGCGGGTGACTTTAACATGGAATCGAACCTTTGGGCACCAGACTCTAGAGACAGGAAAAATCGTATGAGGAGTTGCTATGGGAGACACTTTGATAAAACACATGAAGAACTCAATACCAAGCTTGTGTCGGCGATTAAACCGGCGCTTGACAACTACACCAGAAAGAACATACTCTATAACTCATACTTAGATGCGATCCTTCATAACCACCTCATAAACACCTCTAAAGCGTACTTAGAAGACAGCAATCTCTCTGATCATAGACGGCTGAATGCACGAATGACAATTCATTGCAAGAAGAAAGAAATATACGAGAACAGGGTCATCAGAATCAAAGATTTCAGAGTAAAGAAATACACCCTGAACACAAATCTAACGAACGAAAAGATAAGCAATGCAGCTAAAAATATAGTCAAACACCCAAATAAAGTGGGATGCTGGAAAAACAACAGCAGTAAGTCCAAGAGGATTAGAAAACTTAGGAAGAGAGACAAAAAAGGAGATGACAGAGCGAGAAAGATAATCAAGTATAAGACTGAAAACTTCGATCTCAAAACGCTTCTTAAAAACACCAAAGAATCAGACAAAAAGTGGAAAATTGTCAACAAACATATATTACACAAAACAAATAACCAAAGCATTGAAAATATAGCCAACAACAACATGGAAATTAAGAAAAACATTGAAGAAATACTCTGGACGTTCAAATTTCGCAAAGCTAAATTTGAGAAAGATGATGAGACAACTGAAATGGAAAGTGGTCTCACTATGGAGGAGATCAAAATGATAGAGAAATGGAAAGCTAATACATCATCAGGAAATGCTGACGATTATACCAAAGGATCTTGGAACGAAATGCTACGAAAAAATAAATTTTATATCATTCAGCTCATAGACGCCATTTTTAAAAAGCGGCACATACCCAATAACATCAAAATTTCAGGAATTACTTTTCTAATCAAACCTGATGGTGTATCTATCAGACAGATCAGACTGCAATCTCATTTAATGAAGATCATTGACAAAATATTAACTACAAGGATACAGAACAAAATAGAGGACATAATCACTAACAATCAGTATGCGTATCAAAAAGATAAAAGCACCATTGATGCGGTCATTAAATTAAAAACAATCATGAAAAGTACTGATGTTATCATCAAGATGGATATCACAAAAGCATTTGACAATATCGAAAGGACTGGAATATATGAAACGCTGAAGGAACATCTAGATGATCAAACCCTCAATATGATAATCTCCTTCTGTGAAAATAGATGGATAAGAACTCGATATGAAAACCAAAACTTCTACAAAAAGGATGAACATGGAGTACCGCAAGGCTCCAGTTTGGGACCAATACTGTACATCATTGGGATGGAAAAAGCATTGAACCAACTCAATGATAAAGGCTACAAACTTGTCGCATATGCGGATGATCTGGCCATAATACATGACTACAGACAGACGTATGAAAACCTCGAAATCATTCTAAAAGAAGTTGGAGACGCCTTTAATCAAATAAATCTAGATATAAACATGAAGAAAACGGTGATTCAGACACAGACTGTGGAACAACGAGACACATTGCAGCTCAAATATAAGAGGACAAAGATTAACAACGACATCGACTTTGTGGGATATGGAATTAATGTCACAATTAACGACAGTAAAATCAGAGGACTAATGGACAGAGCAACCAGTAAAATAAAACATGCGACCAACATCATCAACAAACTTGATAATAACACTCAACGTATGATTTATAACTCAGTTGTAACCTCAGCAATTGATCAAATTGCCTTTCAGTCTATCATTGAATACAATCAGACTGGTTTAGATGGGATGTATGATAAAATCATTGAAACAAACAAACTCATATCGGAAATAACAGGCTGCAGATATGCAGGCAAATGGGCATCCTTTTTAATCAAAGGCATCAATAATCCTTGGTTAATAAAAATACCAATGATCCTCTTTAAAATCATCAAACACAAACAACAAGATCAATACACAATCTTCAAGGACATAAACATCACTCATCGACACAAGTTCACTGAGAAAATAACGGAAGATGAGCTCATGAGAAAGAAGATGACAGGGAAAACAATAACACACAAAATTCTCAATAGTAGGAAGGATAGTTTAATTATATCATGCGGTCGGAGCATCAAATCGTATCAAATCACTGGACATCGATCATTAACACATAAAGTGTTGACAGGAATGGAGATTATGATCAACAACATAAACTATCGATATGAAAAACAAACAGTACATCTTGGAATCCCTGAAATCATGATGAAGGGAGAATCAAAAGAAATTAGCAAATGCATTCTCAAAAGACTAGATAGACATCAATGGTCCTGGGAGGTAAAGGAGCTCGAATGGGGAGAGAGCAGCACTGATGATATTCATGAGGAGTATATGGCAGTTAAAAGGGATTCGGAATTCAGGAGAGAACTCAAAGAGGCATACAAATTTTTGATACGCTTCAAAATCAACATGGAACAGTCAACGGCACTACTCTTCAACCCCAACATGGTTACAAAAACAATAACTCGAATTGGAAATAAAACGCACAGATATCTGATTGAGGCAATCAAAACGTTAAACATGAATTCGGAGAAAATTCAATGCTGTGAGAACAGGACGAAAAAGATCAGACACCTACTCATGGAATGCCCGAACACAGAACATCTCATTGAAACTGACATCTTTGATATACATAAAAGCTTCAGTAACAATGATAAAATCATCTCGACAATTAATAACCTAATTAGACATCTCCCTTCCCTCATCCCGAGCAATAAAAAACCTACCTATACCAGCTATATAGCCTTCATATTTGATATAACTGAAAAATAATCAGAACTTTTCTTTCTTCTCTGTATAAACAAACTCCTTTATTCTTTTGTAAATGGCGGCGATGCCATATCAGGAAGGAGCTTAAGTGTCTCCTTGACTACCTTTCGGAAACGGAAGGCAAGTCACTCTGTATAGAACAGTCGCTTCTGACATCAATAAATTTCTCACTTTTGTTTTATCAGGGAACAAATTTAGTTAAACGTTCATCTTGTGTTGATTTAATTTAAGTAACCATCTAATCAAAATGGGTAAGTTAATATTGTAATAACTTTAATTGTATTATCAAGTTTATTTGTCTATTCTTAAATTTGATATCAAGTATATTTCTACTTGTGTCTGTTTTATCAGCATAATCAGTTGACCGGCTTGTAACATGTGTTTGTTTATTCGTTGTTTATTTAATTAGGTAAGCCTAAAGGTATTCGAACTGCACGTAAACACAAGGATCACCGACGAGAACAGCGATGGCATGACAAGGATTACAAGAAAGCTCATCTTGGTACCCGATGGAAGGCTAATCCTTTTGGAGGTGCTTCTCACGCAAAGGGAATTGTATTGGAAAAAGTTGGAGTAGAAGCCAAACAGCCTAACTCTGCTATTAGAAAGTGTGTTAGGGTACAACTCATCAAGAATGGTAAAAAGATTACAGCTTTCGTACCCAGAGATGGTTGCTTAAACTACATTGAAGAAAACGATGAAGTTTTAGTCGCTGGTTTCGGTCGTAAAGGTCATGCCGTCGGAGATATTCCTGGTGTTAGGTTTAAGGTTGTTAAAGTAGCTAATGTATCTTTATTAGCTTTATACAAAGAGAAGAAAGAAAGACCTCGATCTTAAAATGGTACGATTATTGACTATGTATTTCTTTTTTCATTTAAAATAAAAGTCTAACTTAAATAATGAATTTTCTGCCATCCACGTGTACGAAATTTTTGGCAAGCAAACTGGCTAAGGCGTGTTGATTCAGGCGTTTTGTTTGTCGTTAAAAACTTTATTTCTTGAATTTTGAAAACTAGCTAATGGTTACAAATGCTTATATTTTTTCACTTCTTTCAATTGCAAATATTCCTTCAGTGCGCAATCTTTTTAACATAGGGTTGTAAATTTCCGGAACCAAAGGTAGAACGATTCCCTTCTTTTGAATTTCACCTTCTAAAATCATCTTTGATGCGATTGCTGCTGGATAACCCACACATCTGGCCATAGCTGAAGGTCCATTCGGTTCTCCATAGACAACCAAGTTGATATAACGATTTTCCAATTCTCCATTCGGCCATTCAACGCCGATGTTGTGTCTCATTATTATCACATCTCTTTCATCAGGACCAAAGGCTAACTTGGTCGCTAAAAGATGTGTTACTGTGTCTAATGGTGAACCTCTTTTGTCTATTGGTTCATCCTCTAGGAATCCAAGTCTCTCGATGGAATCGAGCCGAGTTTGCGATCCTAATCTCTCAAGAATCAAATTTTTCAAATTTGTTATCAAAATATCTTCTTTTTGAGCAAATAAATGGCACATAAATTGACGCCAAGTTATGTCAGGACCTCGTGGATGCAAGGATGGATGTGCGCGAGTATCGAACAGACCAAGTTTTTGCAATCCTATCATTGTGTCACAATAACCTTGGTACCTTCATAGATATTGAGAAGATAAAGTTAATTTTGGTTTAATAAAATTGTTGTTGATTTACCTTAAACTTCCTCTTAAAATAGTGTCAGCTGAATTTATTCCGTAAAGTTTTTTATAAATCGTTGAGTCTCGATTTGGGTAACCTTCAAGATTGAATCCACTTAGGAAGTCTAATTTAATTGCCGCACTCATTAAATCGCCACCAGGTTTGATTTCTTTGATTTGTCCATACTCTTCCCAAAGGGCGCCTGATAAACTATTGAGCAGAACCCCTCTTGGATTCCAGCTGAATTTATATTTCAATGGATTCTCTGCTGCCTCTGGAGCTGGCAAACCGCCGCAATAAGAGACAAAAGATTTGATTCTACCTCCATTTGATGTTACCTGATTAAAACACTCCATTGCTAAAAGATGATCAATTCCTGGATCTAGACCAACTTCATTCATTATTGTTATTCCTGCCCTTTTTGCTAGTTCATGAAGTGATTCCATTTCTGGTGAAACATAACTTGCAGTTACCATGTTCTTACCACTTTCAATACATTGTTTTGCAACTAATGGATGAAGAGAGTACGGAAGAAGACTTACAACCAATTCAGACTGGTTGATCAACTCAGCCAAAGTATCAGATCGTTTAACAATATCCAAAACGACGGATGAAACATTTTTAGACTTCGAGGCCAAATCTTCACCTGGACCATGAAGTTCAGAAGCAATAGTTACATGAATATTTTCATCACGAGTTAAATACTCGACCAAAGGTCTAGACACATAACCAGCACCAAGGACAAGCACAGACTTTGTTGCATCCATTTTCTTTTGCACTCCACGCGCCATCCTTAAATCCATTATATACTCGTAACTAGGAGCAAGTTTACCATTGGAAGCGATAACAGCAGTCTTGACAACAGGATTGAAATTTTCTTGTTCAAGAGATTTATTTGCATCAGATCGAATAATATCAAAAATATATGGGAAAAGTACGTCTCCGAAAGCTTCAGTTGATTCTAACGGAATTTGTGTTGGCATATTATCAATTGAACAGACCAAAACTCCTGGACCAGAAAAAGATTCACTGTGCTTATTGTAATCAGCATCATATAAACAGAAAGGAGTATCTATTGTTGTACATTCAGTCATAAACTCAATTGAACCTCCAGGATCGGCGGAGATATCACAAATAGCAATCAATCGATGAGGCAAAGCTGGACTTCCCTGTGAACAGGGCAACCAAGGTGAACTAACTGGATGAAGCAGTCTTTTAGCGTCTGGAATAGTTAATAATTTTGGTGAGTTTGGAGCATAATAAATCCCATTAACAATTACTGAAGCATATGGAGCAATCTTGGTCGCAAAATTGGAATAATATCTTTCAGGATATTCGTCGTACTCCTTTGAATCAAACGGCCCACCATCTTTTCGACATAAATGATTATCTCGGGAAACAACTGAGGCATACACTTTGTTTGTTGTTCCCATTTGAGAAACTTGAGCCAAATCCTTAGGATCAACATATTCATAAGGAAGCTCTCTGAAAATTTCTTGAGCACCTTGAGATACATTTCCCGATCCTGTGAAGACGAATGTTAATGGACCAATCGAACGAGGCATCATTCCCAAGGCAATTTCATAGCCACAGTCACGTACTGCTTGACGAGCCATTCCTGAGTTACGATAATTATGAGCAGGGCCAACATGCATAAAAGGTGTATGATGACCTAATGCCAATAACCGAAGTCCAAGTCCATGGAAGGTATTGATCATTCCAGCGATTCCAGCATAGCGACCAAAAGCAACAACACGATTTCCTTTTGAATCAACCATCCGTTCATAATCAATTAAACGTACATTCCTTTCGAGGACGATGTCCAACAAAGGCATGTTATCTTCTTGAGCTTTATGTGTATGCGAGAAGAAACAATACGTTTTATTTGGTAAAATGTTATCAATTTGTGGTTGTTTAACACCAATAACGACTGGAGCATCGGAAATATCCTCAAGAACTTGAGCACCAGCATTGACATAAGCTTGTAATGGATAAGCACGACGATTAGATGGTTGAACGACTACTTTAACACCTTTACGGACCAATTTACGAACATGGAATGGTGCTAATGGAGCTCTTCTCTCCCAAATTGATGCATCTTCACGACGAATGGCCAACATCCTCGCATTATTTGATTCTTCTAGTCCATTTGAATAAAATCGTTTAAATGAATTTAGATGGCTTAATCTTTTCAATCCATTCAAATTTGAACTAAAATTACTTTTGACCATTTTCAATACTGATTTAGGTCCTATCGGACTTGAAAACAGTTTTTTGTCCGCTTTAATCAATGAAAATAACATTTTATTACACTTTTTTCAAAAACACTATCAAATTTTCTCGGAATGTTGGTAAAGATTTAGACACGAGCACGAGAATGATATTGGTAATCCTGAAGGGCAATGAGAAATGATGAGTTGATTATGATAAATATTGGTAAGGAAAATAAATTATTAATCAATCTGTTTCAAGGTTTCAATCAGGTAAATATCCACTTTGACTTCACACAATCATCTTAAGATACAGATAAGACTTTAATGGTTCCCGAAAATAGCACCAAATGGTTTGTATTTGAATACTTTTTGACCAAATGTTGATTGAAAATCACATTTCAGTTTCTTTGGAGTGAAACAAATCAAACGCCTGATTAAAGCAAAAGTGGTTTTTATCACAGATCACAAGTAAAAGATTATCTATTAGATTTAATCGTTGGGAAAGAGTTTGAAATAATTACAATTAACTTGATCATTAACATTTGACGATGTAATCAGAAACAAGGCATCATCATTATCATCAACCGGTGAAAGTTAAAATAGTAGCTTAAGACAACTTGTTAACTGAAAAATGAAAAATAAACAGTAAAAACAAAGATTTGTTTTTAGATGAAAATCTTGATCTTAAGGATTGATTTGCGATATTGTTATGTTTGAGGTAAACATGATGCGATTAGAGGGAGTTTAATCAAGTTATCGAGTTGATCAATAAACAAAATGCTCTTGAATCTTTATCGTTTGACAATTTAATCAAGCAACCAATCAATGAATAAAAATCACTGAATCGATCGATATCCAAAAGCAGACATAAGAGATGATCTAGGATGAATATTGTTTATTGTTACACCGTGATCCATTTGATTGGAATAAACAAAGATGACTCTTAGCTTTTTTATGAACTGAAGGTGTTGTCTACTGAATACGTTCAATTGTTTCTTTATTTTTAAATTTTTCATACGCGTCTACGTTAATTACAGTCATCTTTGTTTGTTCCAACCAAATGGATCACGGTGTGTAAATAAATAGTGGCAAAAATCATTATTCCGTGGCAACAAATCCAGTAGTCGATTTATCATTTAAATATATTAATCTAATGATGATCAGTGATCAGTGATCTCCATTTTATCATCATTACCAAATAGTCATCCAAATGATCAACAGGATAATCAGTATTACCAGCAAGATTAGCTTAAAGACAGCATTTTCATCCTCTTCAATCCCACCTACTTTTGTCTCTTTCTATAGATAAATTCTCATCTTCTTTCTCTCTCTTTACATCACCCAAAGTCTTCATATTATTTAATTAGTATTAACCGTGAAAACCTAAAACTTGATTGTAGCATCATTGATGGTGAGAGATTCACACCTTGATTTGCAACAATCATGTTAACTGTGGCAATTTATTTAAAATATGCTTTCTTCCTTTCACTAATATTATTAACCCAATCTCGTCCTCCTTGGTCAAAATTAAATCCAAAATGTGGCTACGAATTTTGCCCTCACCTCGAACCTGACATGATAAATGTTCATCTGGTTTCCCATACTCACAATGATGTCGGCTGGTAAGTCTATTTCCCATTCGATTTCCAAATCAAACCAATTTAAAACCATTTTTTCATAACAATTTAACAATTCACATAGAGCTTCTCATTGAAACTATTTTGCAAAATGTTCTTAAATATGATTGAAATTGATTTTAATACTGAATCTGTGTTTAGGCTGAAAACTTATGAGCAATATTACTGGGGAATGAAAACCGGTACTCAAAGAGCCGGAGTTCAATATATCCTGAACTCTGTGATTCCTGAACTTGCCAAAGATCCCAAAAAACGATTTATTTACGTTGAATCAGCATTCTTTTGGCGCTGGTGGACTCATCAGGACAATGAAATGCAAAATCTGGTCAAACAGTTGGTTAACCAAGGTGAACATACTTTATATTTTAACCTTTTTCATCTTTTTCCCCACTTCATTTCTCATCTCATTTTGGAGCTTAACTATCGTATTAAAATTGCAATCTAATTATCAACTGTGATGATTATGATGATTAATATAAAGGCAAGTTTCATTTGCTCATCAGACAGAAGCAATTGTAAATAAGAGCCACTTAAGATAAATTGTCGGTAACAATTTTTCAATTACAAAAATCTGAGCATAATCTTCCGAAGCTAAACTTAGCCTGTCAATATTTACAAATTGCAAAAACCAGAATCAATAAGTGAATACCTTTTATTTTTGGGTAATTCAATCCGGATCCTATCACTCGAAGCAAAATAGGTTCATTGAATTAGTCTAATTTGATTGTAAACCAATTGACCATTCAGTCTAAATTTGATGTCCATTCAAAAACTGTAAATACATTTGAACGTAAATTACTAGAGCTCAGCTTTGATCATTAACTTTTAACTTTTTTATCAAGTTATCGTCTAAAAACACTTGAGCGGTCTTGTGATAAAATGCAATTAATTGAGTTATTAATTTATTGATGAAAGCGATGAAATTCTCTTGGATCATCATCAATTCATCAATCATTCAATCAATTATTTAGTTGATTAACCTTAACTTGCAATGAACTAGGCAAAACCCTTTGAAAACTTATCATTTGCAAAACTAGGGAAATTCATCTTTTTGTCAAGTCTTTTTAATTTTTTTGTTTGGGGAAGTTAATTGTTGGCAAATCAGTTTCGATAATCAATAATGATTGTAAAAAATTCTCTAGTTCCATTAAGCTTAAAACTTTCCAATGTTATTGTTTTTTTTGAATAGTATTATCAACTTGAGCAGTATTGAACTTCCATCGAGAAAAAAAACAAACAAAGATTCAAGATTGTCAAACTATGAGTATTGTTTAATTTTATTGTATTTATCATTGTTATTGGCTATAATATACTAGGCTAGTATCAAAAGCATAACAATTATCATCGGACTCCTAGCAGTCAATTGTGATGAAGTTTTGGGAGACAATTCAATCCATTAATCAATCCAGCATTTAGATATAAGATAGCAAAGAATCTAATGAGATAATTCGTAATTTTCAAAACAATTTGTATAGAATGAGCAAGTTGAATCAGTAAGATTAAAAATCGGAGATTGACTGCATTAAAGCCAGAGTACTGTTTTGATCTTTGACATTTTGACTTAAAATAACAGTCATCGGCAAATAGATTGAATATAATATAATGCTGATTCACATCATTTATAATAGCTAGAGACAATTCGCAGTTTATCAAAATTTCTGTTGAAAATTTTAAATTTTGCTCGTTAAACAATGCGTTTTTGTGTATTTAGACTCGCAGTTTGAATTTTATGCTGTTATCTTTTCATTCAATTGTTGATTATTCTTGAATAATAAAACGCAACTTGACAAATCTTCACTTTTGTAAGCCTTGTGATAGCATAAGATTAGAGTTGAATGTCTATTCCTTTATAAAATGGTATAATGAAAGATGTCTCAATTATCAGGTCGATTGGAGTTCATTGGTGGTGGTTGGAGTATGAATGATGAGGCAGCTACTCATTACAGTCCAATTATCGATCAAATGAGTTATGGGCATCGATTTTTGGCCTCAACTTTCGGTAAATGTGGTATTCCTCGAGTGGCATGGCAAATTGACCCGTTTGGACATTCAAGAGAACAAGCCTCTTTATTTGCTCAGATGTACTTTGATGGTCTATTTTTTGGTCGTCTGGATATGTATGATAAACAACAAAGAGAATTGGATAAAACTATGGAAATGGTTTGGTCAGGATCCGATGATCTCGGTGAAAAGTCTTACCTTTTCACCGGAGTCCTTCCAAATGGCTACAATCCTCCTGACGGATTTTGTTTTGATGATACTTGTACTGATGAGCCAATTGTCGATGATCCAACTTCAAGAGAGTACAATGTTCCTCTAAAAGTTGCTGATTTCATTGAAGTAATTCGGAATCAAACGAATCATTATGCTACCAACAACATCATCTTAACCATGGGAAGTGACTTTCAGTATCAAAACGCTCCTGTCTGGTTCAGGAATTTGGATAAATTAATTGCTGCCATGGAAGCTGAGAAAAAGAATGGATTGAAGATAAATGTCTTCTATTCAACTCCATCATGTTATCTCTACAGTTTATACCAAGCTAATAGAACCTGGACAATGAAGACTGATGACTTTTTCCCTTACGGCTCTACTAATCATTCATTTTGGGGTGGCTTTTATACCAGTCGACCAGCTATTAAACGCTATGAAAGAGTTTCAAATAATATATTTCAAGCAGTAAAGCAGCTTCATGTTGCATCTAATTTAACTGATGAAAAGACATTTGAAGCTGTCCATAATTTTCATAGAGCAATGGGAATCCTTCAACATCATGATGCCGTTACAGGAACTGAGAAACAATTGGTTGCATTTGATTATGCTTACATCCTTAATGATGCTATTGAAAAATCTATGGATTTATTGAATGGAGCATTGCACTCTATCTCGTCTAAAGACAAGACCAGCCAATCTAATGACGAACCACACTACACACTATGTCTTGGACTGAACGTTAGCCAGTGCGAAGTTGTTGAGTCAAATGATCAAGTATTGGTCACAATTTATAACCCTTATGCACATGCATATGATTTTAAAGTTAGACTTCCATGGCAACAATCAGATTACAAAATTACTGGACCAAACGGGGAATCTGTAAATGCGACAATTATTCCAATTCCTGCATTTATGCAAGATTTTCCTGAAAGAAAAAGTTCGGCAACTCATGAATTACTTTTTACAGTAACGTTGCCTGCACTTGGATTTGCTTCATATTTTGTTGAAAAATTGTCATTAAAAAAGCCAAATCCTCAACTGGGGACAATCATGCCTTTATCAACATCGGAAGCACCAATAACCGCCCAAGGTAAAGGTTTCTCAGCCTCATTTGATCCCTTGACTGGATCAATTCAATCTGTTTCACTAGCAAATGGAAAAGTAATCAAGTTGCGCCAAAAATACCAATGGTATGCTGGATATGATACACCTAAAGAACCTCCTTCAGGAGCTTATCTTTTCCGTCCAAAAGGACCAGCTTCAGGATTTCCTGGTCAGCCAACATATTCAATCTTCAATTCACCTGATTGCTTTGAGGTTCATCAAAATGTTTCTGATTATGTTTCTCAAACAATGCGAATCTATCCTGATGATCCATTTATTGAATTTGATTTCAAAATCGGACCAATACCTGTTGGTGATAAAGTGGGTAAAGAAATAATCAGTCTGTTTCAAACTGATTTAAAATCAAACAAAGTGTTTTACACTGACTCTAATGGACGTCAAATGATGAAACGAGTCAAGGACTTCAGGCCTACATGGAAGTATCAAGTTATTGAACCTATTGCTGGTAATTACTATCCAATCAATAGTCGAATCAGTTTACAAGATAAAGACGAAGATCTGCAACTTGTTGTAATGACTGATCGTAGTCAAGGTGGTGCCAGTTTGAATGATGGTGAACTTGAAATAATGCTTCATCGTCGACTACTTCATGATGATAGTTTAGGTGTTGATGAAGCTCTCAATGAACCAGGAGTTGATGGTAGAGGCTTAATCATTAGGGGTAAACATTATGTTTTAGTATCGGATATTAAATCATCAAATGTACTTCATCGAGAGAAAGGCATGCAACTTTACATGGCTCCAGTGATAGCTTTTGCTCCTATCAGTTCTTTTGATGACTATCGAGCCAATCATAAAACAATTTATTCATTTTTGCAACGAGCTCTACCACCTAATGTACATATACTAACATTAGAGCATCTCAATCTAAATAATTGGCTTGTTCGTTTAGAGCATTTCTATCAATCAAATGAAGACCCAGATGGACTTTCAAAATCAGTTAGAATTGATTTCCGTGGTTTATTTGATGCTAAATCAGTTCATGGTGTTAAAGAGACTATTATAACTGCGACACAATATCATTCTGAGGCAAGAAGATTAACCTGGAAAACAAAGGATAGCCAATCAAATCGTGAAATTGAGACTGAGATTGGCAATGAAGTTCATGATTTTGTTGTGACACTCAAGCCTATGCAAATCCGAACTTTCTTATTGAGATTAGATGATTGATTCAACTCAATAAATTTTGATAATTACAATTTTGTCAATCAACATTAAAATAAAAATTTACTCTTTCTAAGCTCTATTCTGTTTAATTTCAATTGACTCATTGTGTTTTATCAATAAATAAAATTTGGTGTTTGACGAGCATAAAAAAGAAAATTTTAATTTAAAAATCAGAAATAAACTTAGTGAGTTCATTGTTCTCATCGCCATTATCTGACAATCCATATTATATTCATAATTAAGTGACAATATAAAAAGAGTTGTCGAATCAGTAATCAAAAGTGAGGTAGCTTTCGATATTAAAATTTCAATATTTCATTGATGTTGGATTAGAACGAGGGTCATTAGAAGCACCAAATGTTGATGGTTTACATCGTAAAATGATAAATAAAATGTGTTCCTTCATCGGAATAAAAAAAGCTGCATTGTAGTTACGAATCCGTTCATGGACTCTGAAGTTTCTCCACTTCGGGCTCTGCCATTCTCGCATCGTAATTAATGTGTCCAGCACTACCACGATTTTTACGACTTTCACTTACAAAAGCAAATGTAAATAAACCACAACTACCAAGAACAAGTAACCCTCCAAATCCAAACGAAAAGGGTCCTGTAATATAAGTAAAGCAAAATTAGACAGTCAGTTAGATTATATGCCCATCTCAATAGAACATTGAAAGATTAATATTAAGAATAAATATTCTGGGCTCGTTTGTGAATAATTGCATGATGATTTGTGTCTCACAGTAAAAATCATATGAAACTGATTTAAAGATTTACAGTGTAATGTGAAGTTTTAAGATTGATCAAATATGATCAGTAAAGGGTTTAATTATTAAAATATCAGTTCATAGTTAATTAGATATTCTTACATGATGTCTGATGATGATGTGAAGTACAGCTATTGTTTGTTTATGGTGTAAGCTGAACAACATTGTACACGAGGAAATGAAATGCATTACTAATAACTTATCGACATTTTTAAAGCTGAAATTGTCTTTAACTGTATTTAAAATAGAGTTTAAATTGAACTTACCCACAACTCTTAATACATTTGATCCAATATACCTCTTGTAATTATCATCGTAATCGGGTGGAGTAATTTCTGTGTAAGCAATACCAGTGAGGATTCCACCAATCAACATCAGGAACAAGCCGAGTAGAGCAGAACCGAATGAACACCAAGTAACAGCGGCGAAGTTTCCTATTTTTGTATAAAAAGGCATGATTGTGATTTTGAAACTGAGAAACAGAATAAATCGAAACTTAAAAAAAGTAAACTTATTAATCTACATTCAAGATTATTTCACTCAAATGTAATTTGAATACTTTAACCAAACTTTGTCGGACAAATTATTTTCTCGAGCAGCTGTGAATAGCGTAAAAGTTTTTTAAAGTTGACTTGGTTCTCGATTTAAATTAACCTTTGAAGACGAGAAAGACAGCCAAATTAACACAGATATTACACTTTAGTTATCCAACAAACAATATAAGAAACGTTAACTTTTAAGATGTCAACCAGCAACACCTAATTTTAGGAGATAAGGTTACCATAGAGAGATAAGAGAGCGTTAAATGTTTATTGCTATCTTTATTGTTAATAACCTGGTTTTTGTAGGTAAATATGAAACAAGAAGAAGCAAGGTAAACTTTCTAGTTTTACCGTTTGTGATTATGCATTTATGACGATGTCGATATTTATCATCTCGCTCTCATCTACTTATTATTACTTATTGTAAATATCCAACATATTTCAATAATAACTACTAACAGTCAATTCAGATTGGAAAGATAACTATCAATTTTAACTATCAAATTTAACAACAGGTTCATAAGAAAATATTGAAAATCTTGTCCACCTCCAGGATTAATCCTTTTAGCTTGCCACCATTCATCATCTGAAGCATTGATTACATTTAGGATATCACCAAATGAGAAAGCTAAGCCTCGACTCGGTAAACCAGAATCACGTGTAGGGTCATAGTTAAATAAAGACCGGACAAATAGACTTCGCTTTGATCGGGTGATTAAACTTCCAGAAGAATTCATCATCAAACCTTCTCTCATTTCTACCATTTTCTTCTCAAATCTGGCATAATCATCTGGATGGTATTCTACTAGAAGGGTTATTTCGCTTATTTGCGATTCGCAGATTCGCGAAGTTCGCTATTAAGCTTGTTCCCAAGAAAGGTGTTTGTTAATTTCCATCAGACTTTCCACCGATTTAGGCTTGATTAAAATGCAAATTGGTACCAAATTAGCATCTTGAAGACGCTGAATGGCACTGATACTAACATCAAGAACACAATGACGCCCAGTTTTAAAAGTTCCAGCAACAGCCTTGACAGCAGCAACTGAAGTACCATAAAGATTATCTTTATACTGTCCAGATTCAATGAACAAATTGGCAGCAATATCTTTTTCCATTGCTTCTCTTGACACAAAATAATAATCACGTCCATCAACCTCATCATCTCGAGGCGACCTAGTTGTATGAGGTACACAGGCACAAAATTTTTCAGGCAATGCAATTAGATCATCATAAAATTTGTCTTTAAAAGGACCCAAAATGATTACCGGTCTAACATAATCAATTTTCTTTTTAACAACAGGTTCATAAGAAAATATTGAATGCACAGGTTCTTCTCTACTTTTATCAGCATCGGCACTAGTTCCAGCACCAATATTGGATTCGGATGATGAGAAATGGTGTTTATCTCTAGTTAATGAATATTCTCTACTGTCATTTTGATCTTTTTCACCATCCTTGGATCGAATGAAGGCTAATATTTTTGAGAAAGAGAAATTTTTCCTTTTCTTTTCAACCAATAGGCCAGAGCTAGATTTTTTGCCATTTGAACTGTAGTCACCATTGTCTGAAAATTTAACATATCTTAATCTAGCTTTTTCCTTCTTTTCTACTCTTGCCTTTGATGGAATAATACCAAAAGTAGTTTCTTGTCCACCTCCAGGATTAATCCTTTTAGCTTGCCACCATTCATCATCTGAAGCATTGATTACATTTAGGATATCACCAAATGAGAAAGCTAAGCCTCGACTCGGTAAACCAGAATCACGTGTAGGGTCATAGTTAAATAAAGACCGGACAAATAGACTTCGCTTTGATCGGGTGATTAAACTTCCAGAAGAATTCATCATCAAACCTTCTCTCATTTCTACCATTTTCTTCTCAAATCTGGCATAATCATCTGGTAGAGGAAGGTGGAGGTGGAGGTGATGATGACGAATGTGAACTAGAGTATGATTGCAATTTAGAGGTTGAAGGTGAGGCAACTTTAGATGGCTTTGGGCTGGACATTTTTGTTTACTTGTTTTTCTCACAGATCCTTGTATTAATGCTGGCAATAATTGTAATAACAATAGTGATGATAACAATTCAGGTAATAATAAAGATGAAGATATATTGTAACTAGTTAATATAATGGGATTCAATAAAAACGTTGTATGTTTCCAACTGTTGATTATCAGAGCAATAGAGTTGACCATAGAATCATAAAGGCAGAAGAGATTGCAACATGAATCAATATAACCATGGCTGTTGGACCAGGAATTATTACAATTAACTTGATTCTTGATATAGACACATTTAAATAAAATGTTGGTATCACTAGAAATTTTGTTGATTTTAGTGTAGGAGTAGGTTGATTTGAATAAAAGTGGATGAGTAATTAACAGATTTATTTTTTGTAAACTGGTTTCATCTCTGATCATAGTTATTGTATTTAATAAACTCTTCTCAACAGCAAAAGAAAAACAAAAGTGAGTTGAATGAGTAATCAACGAATGTTTGTTCATTTAAACAATGATAATAATTCAAGCATCCTTATTTAACTATGCTGATAGCATTTCATTTATGCTGGTTCCCTAAAATTACGGATTAGGCAGACTAGATTGAGAAGAGAATTATTCCGTTGAAATAGGAATTATATAGCCAATTACCTCAAGTAAGAATCGTTGTAATGATCAATTTGATAACACTCGCGATAAACTTTCAAGTCTTTTTCATTCCAAGTTAATTCAATCGTAAAACGGAAATGAGTGAGCAGAAAGCATATTCTTCTGAAGCACCAAAAACAAGTGAAATAGTTAAATTTAGATTTTTTCGGATCATTTTAGTCAAGATATAACTTTATTGGATTATTGATATAATGCGATCCAACATTGCTTTCTCGAAAGATTGTTAGTTCTTGGCTGTGTTCTAAAGAACGAATTGAGAAGCTCGTTTCAAGGTACTCAGCACCTTTCTCACAGTAAAAGTTGTCAATTTTAATACTTTGCAATTTTCTCGAAGGTAAGAAGAGGAAAGTATTTTGGTCGTCTTGCAACTCCAAATACTGATTCAAAAGACAACTTTGTATCTTGGTCACATCGAACTCGGTATTTTTGTAAAATATTCACAAGGTACAAGAATAATTCGATATTGGCAAGGCCTTCACCGAGACAGATCCTTTTGCCTCCACTGAAGGGTACCAAATAAGGCGGTTTAATAGCTTTACTTCCATCTTCAGACAGAAATCGATTGGGATCAAATTTTTCTGGTTCGGGCCACAATTTTGGATCTCGGTGAATGCTCCATAGATTGAAGATTACAATAATATCTTTGGGAATATTGTATTTACCAATTTTTGTGTCCTTTGAGGCTCTACGAAGTAAATTAACAGCAATAACGGACCCAATTCGTTGAGCTTCATAGAGAAAAGCCATTGTGAAAGGCATTCGATTCCTATCAACATACAGAGGTTCTCGGTCAAATCCGATAACCTCGGATATTTCAGCTCGTATCTTGTCTTGGTACTCAGGGTTATAAATCAAATACATCATGGCCCATGATAGTGTACTTGTAACAGTCTCAGACCCAGCAGCGAAAAATTCAGTCACATTTCGCCGTAAAACTTTCATATTGAATACTTCATCATCTTCCTCTTTATTCTGACGGTTTTTTTGTTCCACCAAATAGCCATCGATGTAATCCTCAATTTCATTCATATCCGATTTAACTTGATGTCTATCAATCTCTTTTTGTATCAAATCCTCTGCAGCATTCATACATTTATCAATTATGTCCATTCCAGACAGTTTAAAGATGGCAAATATCCTGGCTAACCAGGGGAAAAACGCAGTCAAACCGGCAAACTGGATAGTTTGATTAACTCTTTCCATATTATCGTCCAGCTCAACTTTAAATGCATCCGAATAATCAAAACGATGACCAAAAAGTAAAAAAGATATGTTGTTTGATACGCTGGGTAATAGCTTTTCGATGAAATCCACTTTACTTTGGTCAATTGTTGGTAAAAAATGTTGAATCTCTGTACTTATAGCATCTTCCATTTTACTTGTACCAAAGCCCACATTACGAAGTACTTGTAAGGATAAGCGTCTATGAACACGCCAAGGTTCACCAGACATTTCAATGAAAGACGGTTCGTTAATCAGTCCTTCGAAGAAAGTCTCATAAGGTCGAGCAAGCAGAGACTCATCAGCAAACGCTAACTTAAGATGATCCCAATCACAAATGACAACAACATCATGCAGTCCCAGCTTTAAACTATAAACTGGTCCATACTTTTTGGATAAAGAATCAAACGCAAGATAACTTGGATCACTCAGGAATGGATAATAGCCAACAATTGGAAGTCCCCATGGTCCAGATGGTAATAGGAATAATCTTTTGATTGTTGATACAAGAAAATTGAACACATATAGAAATATCAAGCCAGTTGCCAAGCTGTATAAGGGTTGAGAAAAGACAAAATAATCTGTTAAAAACATTTCGGTTGAGACACATAAGATCATAAACTAATGATTATTAAGAACAACCTACCTATTTAATATTGTAAAGTTTATCCCGTGATTGATAATAATCCATTGAGAGAACACATAGATCCCACAATGCAATTAATTTAGCACTGATTATAAGTTGATTTAATACAGATTGAAGATATTATAAATATTATATAAATATTAAAGATAAGAAAGACTGAAGGAGAAACTGCTTGAGACACTAAATAAGGAGCAAAGAATAAACTTTAGTCTTTGATAAGGAGAGACTTACAAGGTACCTTTCCGCAACGTAACTCGGACGGTGAAAATTTGAAATAGATCCTATTGATGTCAATGCACTTATAACATTCTCAATAAAATAAAGGCTGAAGGCGCAATTTCCACTGGTTATGGTTTCGGATTTTATACTTTGAATGCTTATTTCTGCATTAACCATTTGTTTGTCTTATACAGGGTGTTATCTTGTAATTATCTGTATGAACACTCTTACAATTGCTTATACAACTTTTTTTATTAGGGAACTCTTTGTTTAAACATATATAAATTTGAAACTTTGAATAAGTATTAAACACTAATTCCAGTGCAGCATATTAATTCAATTAATACGTCTAGCAATTAAGGTTAGAAGTTATCACAAATGCTCGATATCAACCCTGAGAGCTGGTAAAATGAAATTCTGTATCATTTTTTATGTTAAACATTTGACATGGGTCTTTGCAATTGGATGCTTACTTTCCTAGGTTTTTTTATCTGAATTGACTTGCTTGCACTGAAATTATTTTCTTATGGCAATCAAATTTCGTTTAGATTTGGTCTAAACTTATTCTTCATTAAATAACAATTTCCCGATCAACCAACACACCACACCTTAATTTCACTTGATTGCTTTGAGGTTCATCAAAATGTTTCTGATTATGTTTCTCAAACAATGCGAATCTATCCTGATGATCCATTTATTAAATTTGATTTCAAAATCGGACCAATACCTGTTGGTGATAAAGTGGGTAAAGAAATAATCAGTCTGTTTCAAACTGATTTAAAATCAAACAAAGTGTTTTACACTGACTCTAATGGACGTCAAATGATGAAACGAGTCAGGGATTCCAAGTTGTTTGACAGAAATTTTATTATTTAATAATTAAAACTTACACCATAAACAAACAATAGCTGTAATTGTGTTGAAAGGACATCATGTAAGAATATCTAATTAATTATGAACTGATATTTTATAATTAAACCCTTTATTAATCATATGCGATTAATCTTAAGACTTCAAATATGCTCGATCAAACATTATACTGTAAATCTTTAAATCAGTTTCATAAGATTTATTATTGTAATGGCTTTGATAAGATATCAATCATCAACCGTTCACAACCGAACCCAGGATGTTTATTCACAATATTTATCCTCCAATCGGAATAGTTGATACTGTTTGGTCGGATTTAATTTCAACATCGATACAATCATTCCAACATCTGACTACAACCAGCTAAAAATCAAAACAATCATGAAGGTAAGGTTGACAAAACTGCCGCTAGTCATTCAATCGATATAAAAAGGAGCATGAACATTCCAATAACATTATGAACATCGTAATATTCTGTTCAAAATTTATTCTTGAAATTTGCGCATCAAATTGATTCAATAGTTTGTTTGTTTCCCTGTTCATAATTCGCAAAATTTTTGTTGGCCATATTCGTGCAATTCATTTCAATCATGTACAAGGATTGCTACAAAATTCTAGGAGTACACCAGGATGCCAGCGTTAGTGAAATCACAAAGGCTTACAGAGAACTGGCTCTCAAATATCATCCTGATAAGAACAACGAACCTGGTGCTGAGGCCAAATTCAAAGAAATATCGATTGCTTACAAAGCTTTGATGGACGAAAAGTCACGTGAAATGCCACACGCCATGGAATCTGAACATGCTTTCGATCCAGATATTACTGCATTGCTAATAGCTGCAGGAATCACAATTGCAGCTGGATCTGCATTTTTTGTAGCCAATAAATATTTCCATCGTAATTATGATAAAACCGAAAAGGAAAAGGGCCATCAAAGGGGAAAAAATAAATCCAATGTTCTGTAATATAATGTTTTGTTGCTTATCATTCATCATGAACCTGGAACATTTGTTTCTCGAATAAAATATTGATTCAGAAATTTTCTGTTTCCTATTATTATAACTGTCATTAATACTTTATCTCAACTCAGTTTCTAGTTTATTTTTCGGACAAAGTCTTTTTAGGTGCAATTTCATAGTTTGTGTTAATCTTTATTTTAATCATAAATTTTTTGGTCGATAAATCTGTATCAATTCGATGTTAAGTAATTTAAAATATAATTACCGTTTATTAAAATCTTGCTTTTTTAAACCATTTGTTTCATACATTGAATTATACTGAAGTAACAAAAATCGTCAGTAAATTATTCAGCACTTCTTCAAACCCTTTGTTTACATGTTTTATGGTTAAGGTTTAAATACATTAAAATTATAAATATTATTAAATATAATATATCATCAAGAAAATTGAATATTTGTGAAAAATTAGACTCACTTAACAACCTTAAGCATAATTATGTCGATTTGTAAGCTGTTTCCGTCAATTAATTCAGATTGGTTAATCATTTCGATTAACTTTACATTTTTGCCCAATGAATAGCACTTGCTCGGTAAATAAGCTATTTCGAGTTACGTTAATGTAAAAAAAGGTTCGTTGTTAGGTATTACCGGCAGTTAGCTTGCAATATTACAGTCAGAACTCATGAAAGTTAAAGTGATGAGCCCTTTGTTCGTGTAAAACATTTGTTCGATGAAACAATCTGAGACAAATCAAAAACAAATAAATAACAATAATTGTCACAATATTTTAAATTAAATGGCATGATTATGATAGAGAAGGAAACGGAATAAGGTGAAATTGGCATGCAAATTGACATTTTAATTTAAATTCAGTTATATGGATATTTTGAAGCAACTTTCTTAATTGTATCACCTCGAGTAACAGGCAAACATGGAAAACTCGATATATTATATTATAAAGGGTGTTGCATTTAATAAGGTTCATAAACACCCAAATGTAGATAAAGAAATAAAGATGGAATCATCTATACATCTTTATCTTTTCATTCAATAATTTTGTTTGAATGTGATGTTGGCAAGAATATGTTTTTATCAAGAATACCCTTTACCATCCTTTGTTCATTAAACGCAACACCCTTTACATTTTATGCCCAGAACACCTAATTTTAAAAGATAAGGATGCCATGCCAAGATAAGAAATAATCTGTGATCATGTTAATCTCTTTCTCATCTGACCCCTTACTTGAAATCTCATCATATACCCACAACTTGAGGTAATGATCTTAATGAACCACAAGCCTTTAACTGTTTCTCGACGAGGGCCTCATCTTGAAATAGTTTTTAGTTAAAATTCAGTCAAAAGTCTATCATGTGTTGATAGTTATAAACCAATAAATTGCGGTAAAATTTGTGAATTTAAAAATCAAACTTTCAATACAATATTGAAAATGCACACAATTTCACTGTCGCTCAGGAACGGAAAATTTTACTTAGTAAATGGTTCAGTGGCAACTTCGAGCCAGTTAAATCATCATTACACACTAGATGCGTAATCATGATTCTCTATCTTTATTACTCTCTTCCTCTAATCTATCTGATTGTTCAATATTTTCCATTCTTTTGTTGCTCAGTGTGGAAACAAATACCATGCCATGGAATTGTCTGGTTTAGTTCAAATCAGAACCCATCTCGTCTCATTAATATAAGCAAGAAGCGAAACTGACTAGAATGACTAAAATGCAACGTTTTTCTGCTAAATGAATTTGCTTAGAATTGTATTATCACAATAACCATTAATATTGAAATAATAAATGCTTGTAATTGATTTAATTAGATCAATTCAATTGCACAAAATCTATCCGACAAAACATGGCGAGTCAGTTGCTTAGTAGAAAGATTTCATTGCTTGATTTTGTTTCAAAAAATGGTGTTTCAACAATGAGTTGTGATCATTTCAACATTTTAATAAAACCAAATCGGAATCAAATTTGAAAAGTTATTGATTGAAATAAAAATCTTATTAGTGTTAGAGAATGATTCGTCTTGATTTCCAAACAAAGTGTATTCAATTTAGTGATCAAAAACGTTACTTAAGGCCATTCAAACAATTTAAATGTGTCAAATTATCAATCAAAATCGCTAATTTCTGTTAATTTTGAAATTAACGGAATAAAACTCGAAAAGGTGAGTTTTAAAATCCATTTTTCCACTCTTAAATGAACACTTTAAGCTTGGTAACAAACAAAGCCCAATTCAAATCAAATTTCATCGGTAAGAGTTAATCGGTGTAAAATCAATAAACATTATGAGATTGGATTGCCATCTAATGAGGTTTACCATTTTGTTTCAGTGAAATCAAAGATTGAAAACAATTGATTCTAAACTCTAGAAATTTGATTCTAGAACTTGATGCAACAAGTAAAATTAACTATTAACCGTTTGATGAAATATTGCAAACAATCCTGAAGATGATAAGGTTAATGAAGAGAGGAAAGTTGTAAAAAGCAAAAGATTCATCCCTTTCTTGACTTTCTCCTCCCTTTCACTTTCTCAGCATTATCATCATTTCCATCTGTTGAATTTGAGTTTACTTTGAATCAGTTTCAGTTTTATTCTTGAAATTATTGGGACAACAACAAGTTCATCTTTTATCACTTAATTGTTACAATTGCAAACTATCCAAAGAAATGGGTGAAAGCAATAAAGAGTCAAATTCACTGATTAATAGTAAATGTGAAAGTAAATCCGGTCAACTGACCTTAGAGGAAGTTTTGACCAAATATGTTGGTTCTTTTGGTCCATTTCAGAAACTGTTGACCCTTTACATTGCCCTATTCATTGGACCCATAACTTCAATGAATATGATCTCACAATTTTTGATCCTGTTAATTCCTCCTCACCAATGTGATCTATCAACAATCAATCAAACAACACCACTGCAAATCAACTCAATAGACAATCCATCATCAATCGAACCAATCCAATTAGTCCATCAATATGAAGGTTCCTGTTCAATTAAACGCTACATTGACTCTGCACCAAACTTGACCGATTCATTGCCCTGTCCAAAAGGCTGGGAATATGATCATAACCTGATTTACCCAACTCTCGTTTCAGAGGTAAGCATCAACACTTTAACCTTTAACTTCTCGGTTTAACCCAGTAGCTTCATCAATTTAAGATGATTATTCAATTTTAATTATCAGTCAAAAATGTAAAGACAATTCATTGTGTACTTGTATGGCCTTGGTTGAAATAATCACGCCGAGAAAAGCATGAGGACATGAAAAAAGAAGTCAGACGAGCTTCAAATTGCTCTCATTCAGATCCTATGATTTTCTTTTATTCTTGTTGGTTAATCATGTAAATCATGCAATCAGTGAGTGGTACAGTCCAAGTAATCAATGTACTGGGGACAAATTACCTTTGCCAGACTATCAAGACTTCATTACGTTCTTAAATATTTCGTTAGTTTATACAATATAAGCGATGCGAGCGATGCAAATAAAAACATTTTGTTCAACTATTTGTTTAACTTGATTATTATTGATCATAATAGGATGATCTGATGCAAGTTTACTGAGTGATATTCAAATTGTTTACTTGAACATGACTTTTACCGATAGTGGATTAGAGTTATCAATTGTTATGATATAATTTAACATCAAATAGTTAGCATTTACTGATCTAGTTCACATAATTGTCCTATTTACAAACAGTTAGCTCTTGAAGATTGAGCACAACCTTTTGAGAAGATCAGTTAATTATGAGATAATTCACAGTGGATATCATTCTGAACTTCAAGACTTCAATTTAGACAAAGTTTATCTGTTCAGTTGATCACAAGTTACTTGATTAAATAGGTCAATTACATATTCCTTGTCTATTACAATCAAATCTCATCATTCAACAGGTTATTAATATTAGCTAATGTCCAAATTAGGATGGATTAAGTTACTTCAATTTTTGGCCAAAATTCAAGGTTTCGTGGATTCCTTTGTTAATTTAACAGTTTTTAGTAATTCATATTTAATCATTGTTGGACCTGAGTTAATTAAAAAGATGATTATCATTGAAAAAGGATTAAAATATTAATTTTGTCCTTCAAATTGTTGCTATATTTTGGCTTAAACTTGATGCATTTGATTCTATTTTTAGCAGAAGCAGGTTAAGTTTGTTCAAAGGTCTGCAAGGTTTTTTTATTGATTGCAATTTGTTTCACTTTCAACACTTAATTAACAGTTAAATCTTCATTCACTCATCAAACCTTTAATATTAAACTAATTTTGATTAATTGCTCGTGAATTAAAGCTTTCCATTCAATTTAAATTTAAATTAGACTTTAGTTTTGACACAAGCCTTGTCATTTTATGAAAAACTGCAAATATTTTCATCAAATCAACAATATTCGTGCTGTTATTGAAAATTGTCAGCAATTTAGCATAATTTCCATTAATCACTTGTCATTTTTCATCATTTATTAATGGTTTACACCATAATTATGGTTAATTTAATTACAGCAAAATTGGGTTTGCAATGAAAGATGGAAAGCGCTTTTGCCTCACTCAATCTATTGGGCTGGAGCGACACTCGGATGCTTTGTTTTTGGAACCTTTTCTGATATGTGAGTAATTATTAGTTAAATTGTTGATCAACTTAAATTGCATTCGTTGTTTCATCAATAGTTTTGGACGAGTTCCGACTACAATGGCTATTTTTACATTCGCTGGACTATCTGGTTTGGCTGGAGTCTTTTTTTCACATGATTTTACTCTGTTCGTCTTGAGTCGAGGTTTAATGGGATTTGCATTTACTGGCTCTGTTACTTTGGTTTTAGGTAAATTATCAAGTCATTTATTAAATAATATTTACATTTTAACAAACTAAGCATTTTAATTGATTATTTAGTGATTGAGTTTGTTGGTCTTCGTAATCGTCTTCTTGTATCAACTGCTTTTGTCGCTACACACTCAATAACGAGCGCTCTTTGGTCAGCCTTTGCTTATTACATAGCAAATTGGAAGCTTTTACTGATCCTAAGCTCATCGGCACAATTTTTGATTCCAATTATTTCCATGTAAGTTAATCTCATTGAATCGAAACGATAATATTGAAACTGTTTAATCTTTAGATTCACGCCAGAGTCAGTTCGATGGTTATATTCAAAGGGAAAGGTTGAAAAGGGCAATAAAGTTCTTACATCTGTTGCTCGGTTCAATGGTAAACAAGTTCCAGAAGATGTTCTTGATTCCATAACAGTCAGGAAACCAGCTCCATTCCATTTAAAAGAGTTTCTAAACTATCCAAGACTTTGTCGAAATTTCATGTTCGCTGGAATCCTGAGTATTCTCAATGGCATCTCATTCATTGGAACCAATTTGTATGCAGCAGTTTTACTTAAAAATCCTTTTCTAGTTCTATCCTTGAATGCATTTATCGATGCAATCGCTTGTTTAGTTTCCAAAAGTCTTGCTGATCGTTACGGACGAAAGCGAATCATGCTGATCAATATTTACTTATCCTTCATCATCTATGAATCAGCTAATTTACTAGACAGAAGTGAGTAAAATTTAAGGTTAAGATTTGTCGACAGTTTAACTTATCCGAGTCTTTTATTTATTTATTTACTCTAGATTCAATTCAATTTATGATAATATTTTATATTGGACGATTCACGGCAGCGAATACATTCAACATACTTTACCTTTATGTCGCTGAAATCGTGCCAACATTTTTCCGAAGTCGTGCTGTTTCAACTAGACTTTGTTTGAATAACTTTGGAGCATTTATTGCTCCTTTCGTGATAAGTTTACATTCATATGGAGCGTATATTCCGTTGACAGTTATTGGACTGACTTCAGCTGTTTCGGGTCTTTTAGTCTTATTTTTACCAGAAACGCTTGGAGTTCCTCTTCCTGAAACTTGTGCAGAAGCTGATAAACTGGGCTCAAATCAGGACAAAAAATAGAGTTAAATTTTGATATATTTTTATATCGCTTGAAGCACATTTTCACTCATTACATTGAGTGGTTTAATGACCAAATGAACAAATAAATAACAGAAGAGCATTTTCGTAATCATGAATTATAATGCATAATGTAATTTGATTATGGATTTTATATGATTTACATCCTTGTAAATTGAGAAACAATTATCTAACAATTGAGAAAACAATGAAAACAGGGATTAGAAATTCAGTTTATTTGGCGATATTCATTGGGTGAATCTTGATTTAGAGTCAAAATAGCTTCGAAGGAGCTCAAGAATTTTGATTGCCAAAATCACTCATTCATCAACATTAATTGTCTGTTAGCTCTGAAACTTGATTGTTTGATTAAATAGTTCTATGAATCCATGTCTACAATTAATAAAGGATATGATTAAGCTTCAATTTGACAACTAATATGCGGACTATAAATGGCTCGGAATTTCATGAAAAGCTTTCTTTCTTCGTTAGTAATCAAATACTAATGATGTATGGTGAGGAGACTTGATAAGGACTATGGACAAAAACTTTGACTTTGAGTAAAGAGTTGGGATTTTGTCCGATGTTATCATTTGCAATAAGGATAGTGAAAAGGAACAGCACACGATGGCGCCACTAACAATCCTTTCTTTCAAATATTAGATAAATCGGAAAGATAATTACCCATGTTAATTACCCATGTTAATTACCACACTCAACCCAAAGATAAAACACCTTCCTTTACACACTATCAAACTTATAACCAATGCTTTACTTGAATCAAAAGTGGTAATTTTTGCGGACCTAATTCTTGAACAACTAATATCCTCAGATCAACTCAAATACAACCTCGAGTATGTATGCAGCCACCTCTTTCGTTTCAAGTGTAAGTATGATTGGAGCATTAATCAACTGTCAGCCTGTTCCCTAATTGGAAGAGAACCGGTATGGATAAGAATAATCAAAATTGGTATGAAGAATAAACTCATCCAACTCTTTAACAACATTAAGAAAGATGAGAATCTTCAATTCTTCACCAAATTACCCTCGTTATCGCCTTCGATTAACTCAAACGCAATCTGGTGGGGCTACAACCAGATAGTCGAGGACAACGCCAACAAAATAATAAACAAAATCTGGATTAACCAACCTGACAGTGCATACAAGTTAATAGGACCCTGGACTTATCTCGACTCAAGAACAAAGATAGACAACATGACCAAACTAGTTATTGGAAAATATAACTTTTTGGTAAAAGACCAAAATTGTATTTGCAACTCAAAAATTAATGACAATATCCATTGGATATCTGAATGTAGCGCCTTCAACACCTCCAGAAACACGTTTATCCAACAACATAACATTTCAAACACTAATCTCTTTAAATTTATCCTCACTAACAATATAACAAAATCTTTCTCTTTTATTAACGAAATTTTCTCTAAATGTGTTGCTCCAATTATCGAGCAGCACCATTTGACAAAGGCAACAAAAAAACGTAAAACAATGTAATTTTATTTGACTAATTTTTCAACCTCACAACTTTTTCTAGAAACTAAATATTCAAAAAAAAACATAACTTTAAGCACTATAATCAACGGGAATGCGCAACTTAGCTTCCCTTTTTGTATCATGTTAACGCCCATATGAATAAATTCAATTTTTTCAACCTTTTCCTTTCTTTCATGATTTTCTTGATCTAGATTTAACAACTATTTGAAATGATTTATAAAAATTCAATTTAACATGAAATATTTAACTGAATTAAAAAGTAAGGTTCGTGCTAGCTTGATTGTTTTATTTGATTTCTTCTGTTACATTGTAACTTGAATCATTGAGCCATAAGCAAATGATTTATAATGAACGATGTGATAAAATTAACAGGCTGTAAATCCCCCATCGATAGGTAAAATAACTCCGTTGATCATGGCTGATTTGTCACTGAGAAGATAAACAACTGCGTCAACAACATCGTCAACATCAGCGAATCTTCGCATCGGAATCCTTTCCATCATCCATTCACGTTTAGCTGGATCGGCCCATCCTCTTTTACCCATATCAGTTTCAACGACAGTTGGGTTAACTGAATTACATCTTATATTGTGAGGACCCAATTCAAGAGCAGAAACTCGTGTGATTTGATCTACAGCTCCTTTTGATGCACAATAAGCAACATGATCTTGTAGAGCAACCATTCCAGCCTGACTCGAAATGTTCACAATAGATCCTGGCTTGCCAGCAGCCTTTAACTTTTTAACCACTTCTTGGGTAACATTGATGATCGATTTGACATTGATGTCAAAATGTCTAAACAAGCAAAAGATACAAAACATTACACATGTACGTATGCGATAAGCATGGTAGTTAAATTTTTGATGAATAGATAATTATCAGAATAAGAATTGCTTACAGATCGCACGTCTTCTCATCGACTTCACCAATAGGATCGAGTTTAGCATAAGCAGCATTATTGACAAGCAAATCAATTGTTTCCAATGAAGATACAGCTTTTCGAGTTTCTTCCCAATTTGCAAGATCACATTGTACAATTTCAACCTCAGGAAACTATTAAAAGTACATTTATCAAGGTTAAATGGACACTATCAGGTCATCCAATAAACATAGGAATCTATTATAAAAACTAACCTCTGTTTTGAGTGTTTCAAGGTTCTCCTTGGTTTTACTCAAGGCAACGACATGGGCTCCAAGTTTAACCAGTCTTTTAACAGTGTCTCGGCCAATTCCTGGTTGAATCAATACAAACATTAATATGAATACAAATTGATTAATAATTGACCTCTTACCTCTTCCTGCCCCGGTGACAAGAGCACGTTTCCCTTTGAATGAAATGTCCATGGTGTTTATTGAATCTAACAAATAACCTGACTTTGTTGAGTGATTTTACCTCAAGTAGCTTGGATGGTTGCTCGAAATGCTTCAACAGGTGTAACAAGTTTCAATTTAAACTAATGAATGTCCTTGATGGTTATGACTGAAGATTGTTATTGAGTAATCGATTAGCAGAGATTGTGAGTTTTGAAGACGCAAATTCCCTCAAATCACATCTTAACATCACATTAACACTAATAAAGATTATAAATTATGTATCTTGTGGCGAAAGATAATCTTTCATCCATAGTCATTAACAGGTCTTTTAATTTTCAGTGCGGCAATATTTTCAATCAAGCATAGATTTTATGCCGATGCATCTTTTTTATCAATTTTAATTTGTGCTGATAAAAAGTATTCAAAACTGCATAGCAAATGAAGAAACTGTATTTAACTTTTTCGTTTGTCTAGCCATTAATTGAAACATGAAAGTCAGAAAATCACTCAAAAATGTGTTATTGAACTTGGTGATTACGACTGAAGATAATGTTCAAATAACTGAATATCAATATTTATTATTTTCTGCGCCTTCTTGACTTTGATCAAAAAAGACAATATTTGTTGCCAATTATATTTTACTTCTGTTTCTAACCAAGAGTTTTTATTGTTTAATCAATTCTTTCTTATTCATGCAAAGAATTTTCATTTCTTCTTAGTAAATCAATGAAAAGTTAAAGGTAAGTGCCAAAGAGTAAAGCTCTTTGGTGAATGCTAATTTCAGCTCTTGTGAAAACTTGAATAGAGAGTATGAAAATCTCTCACCGGTTATTATGAATTGTTGGGTTTAAAGCCATGTTTATAATTGATTATCTTAATAGAGGCTAATTATCTTAACACTAGTAATTATTTCTTTGGCTCTTGAAGAGGTACAGATTAAGAAAGATTAGTCATATTTTACCATTAATAGCCTCAATAGAGGGCAGCAAGCATATCGATCTGGATTGTTGTTAATTTTTTTCAATCCTTATCATTGTAATTCAGTGTCTGGTGTTTTCATAGAATAGTTGGATTTCCCTTTGTATTTCATCGCAATCAAGATCAACTCAAGTTCTTAAATGCTTCTACATGAGCAAATGATGCATATCATTTGGATTTTTTTATTTTGGATAAGTTAACGTCTAACTATCCTGAACTGAATACACCTTCAAAGACCCGGAATTTATTTCAAAAATTACTACACTTTAATACCAGTGTACCAATGTAAAAAATTAGGAGATAAATAAGGTTTGTATTCACATTAGTAATTTCATTTCAACAGCAAGAGACGTGGCCAATCTAACGATTATTATTTAATTTATTGGATCCATTTACTATTTGAACTTGGTTTCATTACTTAATGAAAATAAAATCAGATTTACTTTAAATTGTAGAGTTGATTTGTTAACAACTCGTTGTAACCTTGAAAATTATGAGTCGCATGAACCAAGAAAGGTATAATGAAAATGGCCAAATGACCAGGTTTAACCAGCTAAATTGGTTTATTTTTTATATCAATCTGACCAAATGGGTTTAAAAGTCACTAAACAATTGAATTGAGTCTGGTTAAGCAAATTGTGATAAACAATAAAATGGTCAAACAAATAAACAACGCTCATCATCAACCAATGAATTGTCATTTTCATTTTAAATTGGTTCAACGCAAATTATTCGGGTGACTGGTCCATATGAATAGCAGTTAAAGGTAAGCCAGGTTAAGTCCAAAGTTAAATGGGAAGAATATGAGTGAAAATAAAAGTTACTAATGATTGCAATACAATTGAAGTGTCAAACGTCATGAACATGGAAAGGCATTTCTTGAGCTTCCATTATTATCACCATTATTATGACTTTCAGGCTTGGTCAAGTTAACATCATTTTACTTTCGTAATGTCCAAATGCATTAAGATATTGACAACTCTTGCTGGTCAATTGTCAACACAAAGACAATTAATCAATTAACTCTAATAATATAATAATAAACAGACGTAATAGCCAGTAATACCAAAAACAATGCCATGTTACTATTGAAGTGTTAAAAACAGCCCACATTTGGTCAACATTTGGATTGTTGCTTGAAGCTTTTTTAAAACTAATTGCTGATCAAAAGCTGGGATGCTACTTTTGATATGAAAGTGATTTTTGTAAAAATTTTTAAAATAAAAAGCTTTGATCAACACCTTTGAAACAACTGATTTATGTTCAAATTGATTGTGTTGTTCAACACACCCTTAATCATTTCTTGAACATCATTTCAAGCTGTCCGAACAAGAGTATAAAATTGAACTGTAATTATAATGGTGACAACAATGGCAGATTCAATTGTAAATGTGATTCTTCCCAGTTTGTATGAAATGCTACATAAGAAACATTAACACATCTTTAGTTAATATATTATATACTTATAGCCATTTCCTTAAACATTGTCCCAAATGATCTTTTAAATGTTGATTCAAATTGTTGAAAAAGCGTTTTTAAATAGCAAAGGATGAAAGGTAAAGTTAAACGGGCGAAGACCTCACCATTATCATTATTATGCTTATTATTATTGATATTTGTATTATCATGTTTTGTTTATTGTATCATGTGTTGGGTGTTGTCGCCTAGATGTTCATTTGTATCACCATTAATATCATTACCAGCATCACCATCCGAAACATTATCAAATAACTGTTCATCATTGTTTCACTACTTTCGATGGATCTCTATTTCCTTCATTAATGATTGTTCTTTAGCAGACCGGTCATTTACGCAGGTCATCATCTCAACAGCATTCATTAAACTCCGTTGAAAATAATGATTTGTACCGAGCCTTTTCATTGATTTGGTGATTGATTTCAAAGTTGAAAATGAAATTTAAAATTCATGCCTTTATGCCATCACCTTGTCATTAAACTAAAACTGGTTGAATTTTTCAATGAACCATGAATTAAATCTTGGCTATGCTTGAAACAGAACCCATTCATAACAATTTCTCGGGTAAAATCTGGTCAATGTTAACTGAAGTTGATGTGGAAACTCACAAATCACACTTTTCAGACGAATCTCATAGTCCAATCTCGAGTAAACTATTATATTTTAAATAACCGTTTGTCATTTCTAAATTTTCTTATATCTTGAATAATCTCAGGTGTTAAATTGAATGTTGAGTAATAATCAAGTTGATTTTGAATCTTTTGAAACTTGGAATCCATCTTTTCAACGTCACTTTAAAATTAAAATTATTGTCATTGGCTTTGTCTTTCATTGGACCAAATCTGGCTACTATCAAGTCCGAACCAAGTCGACATCCAAGCCAACCTTGACTTGAACACAGTTATTTCTTGAAAAAAATGATGTGAAAGCAGCAAAATTAATATCATTAAATCTTTCTACTGGGAAAAATTTGAAAACTGGACTTATTGATTAATGAAAAAAGTAATATAAAAAGTGATTTACTTACATGAGATTGTAAATGATAAGAATCCAGATAATAAATTGTTTGGAAATTGGCAAATCACTAGACCACAACGCAACTGTTGAGCATCTGACCTGGATAGTTGCTCGTCAATTTTTTCAGAACCAAACCTTTATTTAGATCGAACAATTTATACCATGAATCTTTTAATCACGAATAAAGTGTCGTTTTTTTAATACACGGAGTCCAGATCAATTTAGATCGAAAATCTTCCAGGAAAAACAAATTTTCGCCCTAAATTTGATACAAAAATGTATATTCTTCAATCAAAACAGGGCATAAACTATTACCAGTTAGTTCATCACTGAAAAACTTTTCCCAGACTTGTCAGCATCTTACCACTCATCTTTTTTATATCATTTTTTTCATCATAAATTTGATGCTCAAGCCAAAAGATTCATCTCTAACCTCTATTCACATTTTCATTCAAACATGAAATATTATTGCTAATCAACAATAATAAAGTCAACATTATAATTTGTTTCCTCAACTTTGGACCCAAAAGTTTGGTCAACTGTAAATTGATTGACACTGGTTAGCAGCAAAAGAAGACTCAAGAAGTGATAGCCATTGACCAACCAAACTAAAGAGATTCCAAGAAAAAATGAAATAAAACTCAGTCCATTCCAATTATAAGGCCAAAATTTCTTGGAGAAAAAAACACCAACTCACGCTCTGAAATGTAGATGAAAAAGCTAATCAGTATTTATAATGAAAATGATTAGATGTAAATAAATTCACCTTTCAGACTAATTGAAAGTACAATTGTTATGCCTATTTATGTTGACGTTATGGTGCAATAGTGGACTTTATAGGGAAACAAAGAGATAGTAATTTCATGCATCGTTTGACTGTCCAACAGTGAAGAGTCCAGGAATAAAGTGGAGCTCAACCAGGGTGAAAATATTTCTCCTGAGAAAAGAGAAGAGAAAAAATTAGCAAAGAAAAAAGTATATTCTGTTGAGGTGTTGTACTAATTGATACTGGACATGATTGTGAGTGAATATTTTGTTTATCTCATAAGTATAACACAATTTGTATTGTAAAAGTTAATAATAAATACAGACATAAGTGACATTTTGCCAGTGAAAGTTAATGGTTTAGTTACCTTTGATTATCAGGATGATGAAGTAATTTAAAGTTTAAGCTTTTGTCAAAGATAATTAGCATCTCAAGTTAAGTGACCAGGGATCATCATCATAGTCATCATTGTTGCTGCTACTATTCACACAATGATTGTCACCAATGGAGGAGTGATGAGGAGGAGGAGGAGGAAGATGAAGGTGGATTAAGTATACTTTAAAAGAATGAAAAGGATAACTTGAATCAATTTTTTTGTTCGTTTCTTTTTCTTAGCAAAACTGATATTAGTCTAACATTGTGTTTCTTTTATTTTATTATTATATACTTAGCTTTGTTTGTCTAACTTGTTTACTATCATGGCTCAGTGAATGTCTATTCAGAGTGAAGGTGGTCTTTTCTTTTTTCCATCTTCTTCAAGATGATGATCATCATCAAGAGTCAACAGGTTTAATTATATCAACAGAAAGTTGAAATTCGTTTGATATACAAAGAGAGCTCAATATGGATGGATAATTTCGGGTGGAGAAGTATTAATTTGACTGAAGCAAGTTATGAAAAGCAGCAAGAGTAACAAGAATGGTTAAATGCAAAGGTAATCATGACCATCATGTTGAAGTTTTATCCAGGAAAAACTGAACATGAACATGATTATCGTTTGCCTTTAACTTTCATTAAATAGTCTTCTTTCCAATTTTCTTGCAGTTTAAAATCTTTTGGCTTCTTTAAGTTTATAATCAGTATTGCATTGAATCCAATGGGAATCAATTGAGAATCGCAAAAGAAAATAAAAATCTCAACTGAATATGAATAGTTACTTCAATTTTATCATTTATGTTGCAAAAAATGAGAGACTTGCAGAGGGAAAATTGGTGAAAAAAGTGGCAACTACGCTTTTCAGGATAATGACGATAATAATAGTAATGATGGATAATATTAACCAGAAAACTAGTAATCATTATCACAATTGAGTAGATAGATAATGATAATTATTTTGTTGTGGTTTAAAATAAACTCTAGTAAAGCATGAAAATGAGAAGCTTTGAGTTAACTTAATATCCTTAACGAAATTGAATCGATTGATATTTTTCATCGTATAATAAATTATTCAGCAAAAACAGTTGAGATCCATTGGGAAGGAGGAAGGAGACGATGATGATGATGATGACAATCATGTTGAATGTTCAAGTTTGAATGATGGTTTAAATCAATAAGGTGGAAAAAGTTTACCACTCAAAAAGTGAATTAATGTTGTTGATGAATTTTCAAATCAACCAGCCATGGTTAATAGGGATTCCCTCAACCTCAAACATAATTGGCCTTTTTTAAAACGATCACCGGTCCTAGAGTAAAAGTTAAACAATGAAAATTTGATTATTACTGTTGCTTTTCTTATTATAAAATTGATTTATCATAAAAATTAAATTACTAACCATTAAAGTGAAAGGAGGAAATCTTGAGTTGCGAGAGAAGAGGAAATACAAATATTCAATTGATTCAGCAATTTGTTGAGACAGATATGAAGCTCATTATGGTTCAACGTATTATAATGTAAACCTCTTTAAGCTACATTTTGATCCAATCATTTGCTCATTGGTAATATATTTAAATTATTTTGCGCTCTTGTCTCAATTGTTTCACTATTGACCACCATAATGGATACCAAAATGGAATCATCTTCTTGAATGTTCTGAATCGCTTTAAAAAGGAAGAGTAAAAAACGGATTGTTAATTGAATTAATTAGAGTTAAACAGAGTTTCTGTAGTCTTACCGTAAGTAATGGAAAAATCGTGATTAAGCAAAATGTTTTCTTCCTTGGTTAATTGTGATCAAGTGCAAAATAGAAGGTTTAAAAGTGAACATGATTGTTCGCATCAACTTGACCTGTCAATCAATTTTGTATCAATATTATTTTGGCAAGAATAATTTGCTGAAAAAAAGCAGATGAAAAAACACATTATCAGCTTGTAAGAGTTTTGAGAAAACATAATCAATACAGCTTTGAGTTGTGCAGCTTCAAACTGATATATCATCATATATATTCAGATTAAACATCATTTTTTATTCGGATGAAGAAAAGAAATTTCAATCTTTTTTCATACCTTTGTGACTATTCAGAGTGCAACTTACCTCAGAATGTGCCTTTTGATGTGAATAAGATTAAAGTCAATCAAAAAGGACAGAAGATAGCTTTTGACTGAAAATGAAACAAGTTCATGTCGATTATCATCATTTTAAACATCTTTTAACACCCAAAATATTAACATCTCTGCCGACATCAAAAAGTCCATCATGAATAATTGAACCTAAAAATGAGATAAACGTCAATCTGTAGTAAACCCGATCCTTAATCATGTTAATTTTGATCACAAAGTGAAAAAGTATTCATTTTTGAGGGAAAACTCTTCCTCATTGTTAATAATTTACGTTTTACCTTTCCTTTCTAAGTTAATTGACAGGGTAATTGAACTGTCTTTGCATTATAAATTATAGATCAATTTTCAAAGAATCTTGAAAGGATAGATCATGAGTAAATTTTGTTGATCTTGTTTCAACTCTCATACGAAATCTTGCATGTCCCAAGATTGTTATACATCATGGTATTGAATGTCATCTGCAGCCAAAAACCAGCACAATAATGACCTTTTTTAATCCAGTTAAACCTCAAACTGAAATTCTCAAGAACTGTGAAGATAAGCAACCAACAAATTCAAGGATAAACGCAATGAATATTGAATGTATTGTGATCAACAGCCGTTAAAATGAAATATAACCAGAAACAGTGATCTTTGCTTGAATGGTTAAACACTAATTTAGCCATAAATTTAGATAAGAGTAATTGACAATTGATCTAAAACGAAATAAATAAACAGTTATAAATCTTGAATACTATTAGGAAAAGGTTGACAGAATTGGAGGGAAAAAATGTTCATTTAGCGTCATAAGGCACAAGAGGAAATGCTTTGCAACGTTTTACAGGGATAATTGAATTCACAATTTAACAATTCTCATTTGTACAATCAAGTTCAATTTTCAATAAATTACTTATTTCATAATCATAACTACAATTTTAGCATCAGATTAGTTTAAATTTTTCTGAAATTTTCAAGAAATAAACAAGTTACGGTTGTATTTATAGATGATTCTTGTTTCGCCTTTACTTTTCGTTTTTATAATAGCTTACCTTTCATCTTGACCTCAATTTTATTGACGATTAAAATTGAGAGTCTATTTGTTAACCGCTATTAAATAACAACCAGGATTAATGATTGATGTGGACGAAATTATGTTAATTGCCATTTTTACTTTCCTTGTTTTGTCAACCTTTTATCATCTGTTCAATCGAGAGAGAGAGAGAGAGAGAAAGTTGAAAAGTTGTCATCCAATAATTAATACAACTGCCTTTGGGAAGAAATTCAATATTCATGGTTGGATGATTTCAACTTCTCATGAGTCAGACTCACCCTTAAGGGTTTCCGGTAAAGCAGAGAGATGAAGATGACAATAATGATGATGAGGATGATAAAAGTTGGTGATAATAATGATTGGAACAATGAAAGGTAATAAGGGAAGGTGAAAAAAAGTAAAACATTGAAAACAAAAACAAGACATAATTTTGTCTCAATAACATGAATCTGATTCAATTTTGACACATAACATCCACCCAACATCCGTCTAGATTTTAGTGGATGAAAAATTTCCGTTTCCGATTATGATGACAATGAAAAAATCAAACGATAAAAAAAGTCCAAAACAATGACAAAAATAATTCAACCTTTATGACTAACTGTATGGTTAACAACCATTGGTAACCTTTGCTATGGCAACAAATGCACAAGGTTAAGGGACAGTTACATAATAAATAATAATAATAATTTTACAATTTTAATGAAATGCTTTGATAAAAAACTTGACATTTGGTCAGTTAATGGATACAGAGAAGTGCTTTTGTGCCAAAAAAGATGTAACAATGGACTTTTTTGCTTCTCTCTTGGTGTTGAATTTGCCCGGAAGCACATTTTTAACTTAATTACCTTCATCTTTTAACCTGTTTCCTTCATAATCATCATCATCAACATCAACAGTTAGAAGATGAAATTGTTAACTTCAATTGTTAATAGATTTAGATTGAGTTTTATTATTTGACCAAAAGTGATTACATAGAGTTGAGATTTACATTGGCAATTACAATTGATTATTAAGATTAATCGCAAGTAATTTCCATTGAAAAAGATGAACAAAAAAGAGTTGAAGATATTTCAAAGAAACACACTTGAATGATTTTACCTGACAGGTTATCTAATAAATGTTTTAAGATACAAACAGTGATGATGATAATAGTGTTTTATGCTGTCTGGTTCAATGGTCAAGATCAACTGAATTGATGAAAAGCATTTTTATAGTAAAAAAATCATAACTGTCAATGACCTGTGGCCAAGAGAGAAGTTTCAAGATTTAATCGATTATAATTTAAATTTTCTCAATCTACTGAATTGAGCAACAATAAATGTTAGACAAGAGTTGATCAAAATGAAATTATAATTGAAATCAATTTCACTGAAAAAATTGCAACCATAATGGTTGGTACAGTTTTGCATTGGATTCACAATGTAAAAACCAATATAACCCAATGGCTCCTAAAAGAAAGCAAATTACCAGAAAACCTTTTAAGCAAAACAAGGAAATTTAACAAGGTTAATCATCAAATTCATGATCTTGGTGATGATCATCATTTTACATGTCAAACTGAACAAAATATGCAATGACTTAACAGTAATACAGAATGTAGCTCAGAATGAATTTGAGACTTCGTTAGTTGCTGTCATAAGTCTCATAAATTTATTGTTAGCTTCTTTTCACAATCAAAATCAACGAAAATTTTTATTCAGTTTAACATCTAGTCATCCAGTGGACAATACAAGGTTAATTGTTGATCTTCAAAAGTGTCATTTCTGTGCTAAATAAGTGAAAGGCTGATTGGAATCAAATCAAATTATGTCATCAAAATCAAACTCTATGTAATCAATACAGTTGATGTCATTTATTTTGTCATCAAGTGAAGTGAGCTCAAGTTTATTGAATTTCTGGCGTTTCAAGTGTTTCCTCCATTCATTGAGATGATTTGTTTGTTCTTATTTTTATTGGAATCAGATTAACCTTACAATGTGAATCTCAATAATGAAGCAAAATATGAAGCTTTTTGTTAACCTTTTAAGCTTTTGATTGAGTCCCTCCAATTAGTGATAAAATTATTTCATTTATCGATGCATTATTACCAAAAGCTTCCCTTGACTTGCATAGTGGCTCAGTTAGTGACCACTGTCCAAGGCCATTGTCCTTTGAAAAGAAAAGTAATTTTAATTTACTTTTTAGAAACTAATTTACCTGTTGTTAATAACATTTTTCTTGCGGAAACAATTCTCTGTTAACAAATTATAATCATTTTTCTTCTTTATTTTGACTTGTTTTCCACCTGAAATTGACCATTACAAGTAAACAAGGTGAAAAGTATTGTCAGAGCGAAACGTCATTTTCATAGTTTGAAAGACTCACAAAAAGCTGTAATAATGACAATAATTGGCATCAGCTTGTAATGACTTTTCAACTCAAAGAGACAACAATCAGTACCAATGAAAGTGAAACCTTTTACCTCTGAAAAGGTCAATGTCAATGAGTAATCAGATGAAAATGTTGGATAAACAAGAGCAGCAATGATCAGGTTAAGGCTGAAAACAATCACTAAACCAGTGTTCGGATCACAATTGTTAATCCCGCTTAACCAGAATAGCCAAACACCAGAAAAGGCTGATCTTTGATTTTTAACAATTTAATCTGTTTCCAGAATCATATTAATAAGTACGATTGCAACTTACATCATAGCCAAGTGATTGATGACTAAATAGCTGGATAATGTTAGCAATTAAATCATGGAAACTGTGATGATACGTAAAAGTAATTATGATGGTAGACAGATGATCCAGAATAATGGCTATGGATTGATGTATGATAAAGTGTTGTAAGAAATAAATAATTCATCCAATTGATGATCATGATACTGAATGGCAGTTAGTTTATCAGAAAATTACCATTTGATTGTTGATTGTAAATTGTTATTTTACATTTGAATATCTGATAAGGATTCGACCTAATTCAGTGTCTTTACATGAACCATGTTATGCGAACATCTTTCACTTGAAATTAGCCTAATTATTATCAATTTATGTATTCATTGTTTACTGATAATCAGATTATTCAAACTAGATTAAAGTTTCAATTGCAATAATTTTCCTCTTTTTTAATTAGATTAAAGTAACAAAATAGAGGATGAAATTAAAATGTTATGTAAATGAAATACATTTCAATTGGTTCATTTTGAGCACGCAATTTTCAAGTGTTTTGCTGAATTCAATTTCTTTATGTTCATCGTAACTAAAATGTCAGCAACAACCAAAATTAGTAAAATGCAATCGTTTGAGTGAAATTGTCTATTCAAAGGCTAGATTGAGTGATCTTTAACTCCTTTTTAAATTGCTAACAATTGAAAAATTTTGGTTACTTCAATTAAAAGCATGAAATCGGTTCATTTTTTCAAAACATCAAGACAAATCAAATCAATAGTCTCATAGACGCTTGTTATGCTTGAAGTTGCTGTCAAATGTCAGGGAATTGTTTACAGTATTCATGGACTAATCAGCTGAACTCTTGTCAGTTTAATCTAATTTTGTTGTTAAACTCTTATGTCAAATAGTCTAATCAAACGATTGAATTGTTGTTGATCTGATTGAAATTTTGGGTTTGGTTTGGAAAGGCGAAAATCTGTATTTATCAGAATAAATCAGCTTTTCTCAAAGTAAACCTTTCATGGGAAATGATGATATATTGAGTCATAATTCTCAATGGAACCAGACAAATCAGTGATATTGCATGGTGAAATCAGTTTTCAATGGTTGATTTGCTAATCTTTACAGCTCATTAGTTCAAGAATAGTCAATCTTTACATAAATTTTATTGTAACAAAATGAGCTGCTTATTAGGATCTGATCGGCTCTAGACAAAAGGCTGTTCCCATTGTGTGACAATATTGTGGTTTGAGGTCGATTGTGGGACTGGAAATTATTGTCGCTAACAAACTTTGCGTGAAATCATTTGGACAAACTTGATCATCGATTTTTTATCAATTCAGAAAGACAATTTCATAACTTTAATTGAAATATTTCTCATTCGGTAAGACACTCAGCTTGTTTAATCAATAACAATTGTTCATCTGTTAGACTGATGACAACTATTATTATCAATGAATGATGTTGATATCAATGAAGCTAAACTTTAATTGCATTTTATGAACAACTACATTTTATGTTTAAGGTAAAGGAAGACGTTCATGATGATGAGGATGATGATGACCATGATCAAAATCAATTGTACTTTAAATTAGTATCACGCAATAAATTCATTGAAGAGAGTTTAACTAACAATCCTGTAAATCATAAAACCGTAAATTCAATTCGAAATGACGTTTCACTTTTTTTCATGTTCATTATTGTGCGAAATACAATTGATTGAGCTTTTCTTTGGCTGATTAACTAATCGCTGTTAAATCTTTAGTTCAAGTTCACTTGATAATTGAAATTTAAGATTAACCTTTTGATTGAGTTTCTGTCAGGAAATTTTTCCCTTGCAACCGAAATCAATGTATCAATGTGACGATTTGGGTTTAACTCTGGTTAATGTGTTGTGTTTTCAAATGAATTAATTGATTGTATTTAACATTTTTTTATTCAAATAAATTAATTTGTAATTGATAATTGTAAACTGTAAATTATGATAATTGAGGAATGAAATTAGTAAAGAAAATAAAGATCAATTTGATTGTTATTAAAAGATTTTAATTTGGACAAATGAAGTTAATTTAATTTTGGTTTCATTTGGAGGTTTTTAGTTTCAATTTGATTTAGTTTCAAGTTTAATAATGTGAATTATCAAGTTAATTAAAAATAATTCACGATTAGTTTTAGGCTTATTCGCACGATTTTATCCTAAAATGTTTCATTTGTAAGAAAGAAAGAGTTTAATCACAATTTTTTTAATTAACTCATACTGTGAGACTATTAAACCTTTTTAAAGTTGGTTAAATTAAAGTAATGATTACAATTAATATTTGTTTCTTGCAATGGCAACTTATTCAAGTGTTGCAACTATTTGAAATATCTAAACAATTACTTTGGTGACAATAAAATGAAATTTATTCAGTTACTTCTTCATATTGTATGGTTAATCCATAACATGATTGAGTATGGTCAAATTTGGTCAAGGATACAAAATAGAAACACTTTGCTAAGAATAAGCAAGATTGCAATTACATTGTATACATCATTCAACCGGTTGAATTTGTTAATAATCAGGATAATCAATGTAACCATTAACCAAAAAATTACTGTTTAGTCAACATAAACGGCTGAGTTTAACCTAATCTCATTAGATATGATGAAGCCGCTATTAGTAACTGTTTAAAGTCAATGTCATCAGATAATGTTAATGGTTATGGTGATGTCGGTGGTGATCTTGGCGATGATCCATACGATGAGCCTGACAGCGATCCTGATGGTGATCTTGGTGCAAAAAGGTATGAAAAAGATCGGATTACTTAATTGTGTAATAGATTTGGTCATTTTAAAAAATCTTACCTAAAAAAAGGTGGATGATGTTGATAGTGGTGATGATATTAATAAATAATGATGTTTGGTGAAATATTGTGCGTGACCAGGAAGGAGATGAAATGAAATGATCATGATAAGACATGGTGATGATGATGTTGATAATGAATAGACAGAGAAATAAGGTTAACAAAAAAAGGTTTGCAACAATGTACAATAAGATTTAAAACCAAGACAAGCAAAACTCAATGATAACGATTGGAGTTCACTTTAAATCAACAGATTTTTAATAGGGTTTTGTTGATAATGTGTTAACCACGAAATATTAATACACACTTTGAAATATCACTTGATATTAATTAATCATAATTAACGATAATCATTTTAAGATCAAGTTAACCATTTTGCACAAAGAAACCCAATTGTAATGGCGTCAATCGGTTAACGCTTTCCCTCTCATTGGATATCTTGATTGGCGGTTATATATGAATTGTTTTTATTGTTTATAAATTATGGGCAGCAACTTTATGCTCAATTATAATCAATGATTTTCATTTTACTCCAAATTATCCCTTAAAGGATGATTCAAATAAAACAAAATACCTCTTTATATTCATTAAACATTTAAATGATCCATTTATCAAGTGCAACATTCAACCTCTTTGCAGCCAGAAATCAAATTTTAATTAAAACTTTGATTTAAATGTTTGAATTAGTTTTTTAATGCGAATTTGCAATCAATTTAGATTTTATTTAAATTGTTCAAATGAGAAAATATAATCAAACGTAAAAAAAAATTTGGTTGTAAATTCAAATTGAAAGTAGCGCTAGTTTATTAGAGTTTATAATTGGACAACAGAAAGTTGAACCTGGTGATCAAAGAGTAAAACAACTAAAAGTTATATTACTCTTTGCTGGTGATGAAAGTATCTTCAAAGATTTGGTAAATCTGTAAATATCTTGATCATTTTTCATCATATGTTTTCATCGATTATCCTTTATAATCTTCTCACCTTTTTACCTTGATTTTTGTGTTGTTGTTGACGATGATGGTTGTGATGAAGATTGCCATCAGTATTTGTTGCCAGTTTTTTTGAATTTTACTTGTACAATGATCGTTTTCTATCTCACTGATCTTTTTGCTCTTCTTTTTTTTCAAAGCATTTCTTTTGTTGTTGTTCCCTCTCTCCTTACCTCTTATTGAGCAAAAAATTCTTGGCACATGGAAAACTTTTCTTCAGTTCCACAAGATTGACTACATTTCCATCATAGCTGTGACTATTGAGATGGTTCTTTCTCTTTCTCCTTTTCTCCTTATTCTTCATCACCATCTTACTTTCATTAGGATTTATCATCTTTGGTTTGTGTCATTGTGCTAACCATTTTTTTGCACTGCTAAATAGTAGTTAGTATCTGATCACCTGCTTTACACTATTAATTTTGAAAATTTCTTTGAGTACCTGGGCTAAAGTGAAAGTCAAGGTAATACATTAGTTTGTTAAGTCTCTTGTGTGACTAAAAATTCATTGAATCGGAAAATTTGATGCTAGTTTTTACACACTTGTTTCGAGACTTTTGTTGCCATTTTCATCCACTTTTGTGGTTCAAATTATGGCAACTTGAAGCAATCAGATTAAGCAACATGCCGACAATATATTAACGCAATATTGGGATGCATTTCAACTCAAAACAGAAACATTAAGAAATAAAATATTTTCAATTTAGAGTCAAACTTTTCAAAAAGAAAGGTCAATTCTTGAATGATTGAGATTTGATACACAACTTGCACCAAATCAGGAAAAGCAAAATCTTTGGAAGGGTTAATGCGCAAACTCTGGTTTAAAACACATGGGGTGAATTTTAACCGTTAAAATTGTGTTTAATTAATGAAGTTGATGACTTGATTCAGTTCTGAGTATTTATTACTTTTCAAATTAAATTATCTGATTGAGCGTACTTTGATTAGTTTTAAAAGTGTAACACCGATTCTGGTTTGTCTCTCTGGATAATTCTTACCAAACTTTTAGATGCTAACGAGTGTTAGTTTTACCTCCGCTTATAACTGGTTAGCTTACCATTTTGATCACAAATTAATCTAAAACAAAACTGATTACTGTTGGTTGATGGAGCCCGCATTTTAATAAATTGATCATCATCGAATTAATGTTACCAAAATAGATTGGAAATCGTACATTTCACTAAATGGTGTTGAAGTCAATGAAACTTGACATTGTTTAATATTCATCAATACACATTGAATCTGACAACGAAACTAATTTACTGGAATATTTTACCCATTTGGACTTTAAAGGTAGATGGAAGGTGATGATGATGAATCTGGTGATGATAATAATGAAAATAATGATGATAATAATGAATAGTAATAACAAAACAGTGAAAAGAAGAAGTAATTTGCTGCAAGAAAAGAAATGTAATCTTCACTTTTGACCATTACGCATTTTATGCCTGTTTGCAAGGAAATAAGAAAGAGGACGATTAATAATAGCAAGCCTTTTCCTGTTTGCATAAAATTACATTGTATTATTGTATAATGCTATCTCTATACACTGTCCACTTTACCCTGACTCTGTATTTGTGTGTATTTATTGTGAATTGACCCTAAGTGAGGGTGAAATTTGCCGCAAAAATTTGGATAACAATGAACATCATTTTTATGGTAAATTTTTTTGATTATACTCAACAAGTAAAGTTGAAACTGCAAGTTCATTTCTTTCTGAACGAATAACTTTCTTTTTTTTTCTTTTTTTTATTTCTTTTAGCCCCTTAATATCACGGTTATATGTAATTTAACAGCAACTTGGAATGAAAAGTTTACCTGGTGAAATACGATGGAGTGGCAGAAAAGACTTTAACCCAAGAAAGAGAAGAATAAGAAGAAGAATAAACTGGAAAAAAATGAAAAAAATGGAAAAGGTAGAAAGTAATAATTATCCTTCAACTATCACATGAAGATTATGAGCTTTGGCCATTTATTAATGGGGTTTGTGATCTATTTGTGTGCCTCCAGATGAATCATCATGCATGATAATGCTCAATGCTAATCAAATGTTGTCAATTTATCGTTCATCATCACAAGTTATTTATCTTTACAGTGAAAACCTTTAGTATAACAGTATAATTTGATAATCATGAGAAAGTTATCCTAAACAGGGTTAAAGAAAGGGAATATTTTGATTAGAGTTGCTATTCAAATTGTTAGGTACTATCACCATTACCAATATCATATTTATGGGTGATGATGAAGATGATGACGATAATGATGATAAATCTTAAAAGATGGTGAAGAAGATTTTGATGGAAGTCAGAGTTAGACAAAAAACTCCTTTGCAAAGGTGGAGAAAGGAACAGCCTCAGAAAAAAAACTGTTCAACGAATTGAAAGTAAAATATCACAAAACGTTGCAATGAAATGATAACTTAAGATCTAATGGATTTTTTATAAACTAAAGGCAAATAGTTTTTTCAGATGCTGTTGTTGATGTTGCTTCTCCATCATTATTTGCATTGGATTGTTTTTTTTCGTCTTCTTCTTTTTCTGCATAAAAAAATAATGATGATAATTTACAATTTTTTTAATAGCTTATCATCTACTTGTTATCCAGTTTCATTACAAGGCTGTGATCAAATTGCCATGGTTACATTGAACCAGCACACATCGTCCAGCACCCAGAATGGTTAATGGTCTTCATGAGACATGATAATACGGTTCGTTGGATTCACTGGTTAAGATGAAATGGCAAACATGTTATTTGGAAGAAGAAGCAGAGTCGCCAAATTTTATCTTCAGAGATTCTTCAAGGTAAACTTTGTCAGGAAAGTTGAAGCGACACAAAATAAAGATGAAGGAGAGTCAAGGTGTAGAGGAAAAGGAGGAGGATGCTGATGATGGTAGCGGTGGCGATGATGATGAAGAGGATGGTTAAAAGGCAAAAAGAGTTTATTTAAACAAGCTCAACTACCTATTATTATGTTATTATGTTTTTGCAGATTCATTAACTTTGACTTTTCTCTATCTTGACCATCATCTTGGCGATGACATGAAATGCCTCCTGTTACATCTGTAATGAACCATTGGTCGACAAAATTAATTGTTCATCTAAATCATTATCTTTAATAACATGATAATCTTTCCTGATGATAACAACTTTAAGTAATTATTCAAAGGAATGAAGATGAAAGAAAATTTTCAAGACATTAAAACGAGAAACCAAAAGGTTGATCATCATCTTGGTAGAGATGAATGGACATGGATGGATCATCTCTCTCTGCATTCTTTATCATCCATTCATCATCAAGGCCTTTGTTCAATCTCTTCTAAATTAACTGCTCTTTTGCCAATCATCGATTATAGTTAGAAGAAAGAATTGAAAGGAAAAAAATGAAACTTTCAAACTTTCAAAATCTTTTCATGATATTTTTCACTTCTTTTTTGCCTAACTTTGTTAACTTTAATGATTCTTATTCATTTCTCTCATCAAGGAAATATTCATTGGTTCCTGTCCTATTCAACACTGACCTTCACTTAATATGGTCCATCGAATCCATTTTAATCTCTTTAATCTCCTTTCTACCCTGATGATGAAGACTATTCATAAAGATGAAAAGGCTGAGAAGCGGTTAAGTTAAATGATGAAAAGTAAAGGTTAACTTTTTTATTTGATCAGATTTTTTACAATTTTTATGCTATTCCAATCCATATAATCTATACAATCGCAATCTTGGTCAATTTGCTACTGAATAACAAATCAAAAGTTCTGGTCAAATGGTCGTCTTAAATTCGCCTTTTTTAGCGATGAATTTTTCAAAGTGAATTGACTTCATTATATACCAATGGTTGATCAATGCTAGGCATAAGAATCATTTTTTAAATGCTTAACGGGTTGAAGCTGGCTTTTTGATCCACCATCGACAAGGATCAAGAATGATAATGATACACAAAAAGATTATCGTTAACCTGAAACTATTTCCACTTAGTCAACAATGATTGAGATATGCATGTTAAATGGTAAGCTATTGAAAATGATTAAAACAGAACCCTCAATAATATTGTGTGAATGATAATTATTTTGAATGATAAATAATTACAATGTGTTAAGGTGTTAAACACTCCTTTAAATTGTGGCTCAACAAACACTCTCATTCAACTTGAATAATGTTTCCCTGATAAAGCATAATGATTATCATTTTTGGAAAGTTGCAAATTTGAAAATTATTTGTTTTCAATTTGATTACTATTATTGATTCAAAATAATCATCAAACATCATCATGATTCTGATTAAAATGTTTTCACATTCAACAGGATAGAAACTTGAAGAGTAACTTTGCTTCTTTGGTCAACTTTCTATTGTACATTAATTATAAATAGAAATGATTTTTTTTCTATTCTCTAACGTTTTGTTTCTTCTTCATACAGCTTCTCATTTTATTGGTAAAAGGTCAATAGCTAACAGTGGAGAAGCTAGGAAAAGACGGACCAAAGAGGCCAAGCTGAGTGGGTCAATTTGATTTAACACGATTCAGTTCCATTTAATAGATGAAACTCGGATGGTGATTAAAGCTTCCAAGCTCAGTTGATTATAACGATAATTAAATGTAAAGATAAGGCTCATCCATCATCAAACCAACACTGGTAACAAAGATATTTGCCTGCATCAATGAGGTGCCTCATCATTATTACCATAGGAATCCAGGATGCTTAAAGCCTAAAGGTTACATGAATTTGAGGTCAATTTTAAATCAAGATTGAGAAAGATTTGATTCTCTTTCAACTTATCTTTTCATCAAAAATGGAAACAAAATCAAATCTGATTTTACATTATTATTCGTGTTTATTGCAAGTTGTTTGTCATTATAATTTCAACGCATTAATATCAAGAAATTGTAAATTAATTGTCTTTTTTTTCTTGATCAACAGCTTTTACTTTTTGCTTCTTTGGATGGTTAACATGGTGGTTGCTTACTGATTAACATAAATTATCAATTAATACTCAAGAGAAAGATTAGCAAATGGATAACAAGCATTTCATGATTAGTGCTGAACATCTTTTCCGCCGTGGTTTACATGAAAATGAACCATTATTATAATGTTAACTATTATATTACAGACCAGAAAACATTGAAAATTGAAAAACTAGAAACTGGTTAAGAAAGTGAAATGTTTTATAATAATCTGTGGAACTCAATGAACTTTGAAATTTCAATTCCAGTTATATTTGGTTTACTGTTATTTGAAGTGTCGTTTGTTAGCAGCTATCATCTGGAAAGAAGTCGAGTGTCCGGTTGAATAATGGTTAACATTATTCATAATTTCAGATCTTTGGCGTTATCCATTTATTTTTTATGAAAATTATCATTCTTTCAACATATTGTAAGTGTAAAGACGGGTGGACTGGGGAAGAAGAAATGATGATAAAAGAAAGAGATGATGAGAATGAGAGTGAGTCTTTTGGAAAGATAGACAGAGAGTAAAACAGGTTTTCTGTTGATCATCTTCTCTTCTTTTCCTGTCTTCTTTGTGTGTGAACATAACGTTCACTCCGCCAAACATACAATAGCTTTTAGTTGCCAGTTGATGTAGGCACAGTAAAGGTGGATTTGTTTGTGTACATGTTTGTTGCTTAGTTTTTGTATTTTTATTTCTCATTATTTTTCTCTCTATTGATGTTGTGTGTGTGTTTTTACTCCCTGATCAGGTAAAAAAGCAAGATGGAAAAGACAACAGTTAAGGTGAATGAACAAAAGAAGAGGATAATTCTGTGAATCATGTTACTACAACCGAATCAATTGAAATTATCAAGGTTAACATTGACTAATTGTTCAACACCAATGAAGTTCACCAAGCAAAGTGTCGTTGGATTAATTTTTAATTCACTTGTGTCAAGTACATCGTCTCTTGTGTCCATTTGGATAATTTTATCACTACTCTCATCGCCACCATCAATAGTCCCAAACTCATCGTTATTTTCATTAGGATTTTTTACAATTGTTTTAACTTCGACAGCGTCACCCTCATCGGTGTCCAATTCACTTGCTGACAACAACTTTCCTCCTCGGTTTACCTCAACCGGTTCATCTCTTGGCTCAGGTTCGGAAATTGTGATTCGAGTGAAGGAAGGTCCATCGTCATTGGGTAAAGAAATTTACCGGTTAACCGGTGAAGATCCAGACGGTGATCCGTTAACCTTTGGTGTTCTTGGTACCTTTGGTGAGGATATACTTAAAATTGAAAATGTGAAACCTTCTCAAGCCATTATCTACCTGCGAAAAGAGCTTGACCGGGAAACTCGAGACTCTTATTCACTGGTTCTTACCTTGACAGATGGTAAACTTGGTAAAGGAAACTATGTAAGTAACCCACAATTTCTCGAGCAAGTTTACCTTTTTCTTCTTCTTCTTACCTTATCTTCTTACTTTACCTTATCTTTCACAACTTTTCCTCTTCACCTTTCCCACCTCACCTTGTCTTCCCGTGACTTCCCCGTATTTTGCCTCGTTTAATATTTACCTTTCCCATCTTATCCTTTCTCCCCTCGAACCCACTGTGACTCAATTGTTTAACTTTAATGAGAAAAATCAATCAAAAGTTCAGTTAGCCATTTCTATTTTATTCATAAATTCAAAGCCAATGTTTAAGGGATTGAACAATACGCTCATTGCTCTTGTTTACTGTTCTTAACACTCGTTGTTAATGGTATCATGATCATTGTAAACTGCGTTTGATTAGAAATGTTTCAATTTAATCAAACCTTCTAAATGGTTCAATAGTTCACCAATTTGATGTCTTTTTTGATTCTCTTTTTCCCTGATAATAAGCTATGAACAAATTGAAAACAAATTCAAGTGAATTGGGTGAAAAAAGTAAGCCTTTTAATGAATAGCTAATTGTGTTTCATCTTAAGTAAACATTGTTAACAGTTATGAATTGAGAGTAAAAATATCTTCTCATTGAAATAGATGAGCTCTAAATGAGGTCGAATGATCAATTGTCTTAATTAGCTGACATTCTGAATTCAGTAAATCTCATTGATAACAGAACGCCCTGAATAAAGTATTATACAGTTGACTAACAAAGTAACAATTTCATTAGTTGAGCATTTCACTTGCATAATTAGCATTAAAAGATGAAAACCAAGATGATTTAGATCCAATTAGCACAATTAGAAGAGACACGAATTGCGACAATTTAAATTATAAAATGGTTAAAATTGGAAAACAAAAGAAAAGTTATTTTTTCTCTTCAAATGATTAATTCTGATCATCTGAACATCTCTTGAAATTTGCATAACCTAAATCATTTCATTTTCAATGAGAAAGGATAATGAAAACAATAATGATTTAATTGGTAAACAAGCGACTGACAATTGAAATTGAATCAAACATTATCTAATGAATCAATTTATGAAAGTTTAAATTTAGATTATTCACGTTCATTAGATTTAATTGTTTCAAACGTTTACCTGGAATGAAAATAATAAAGGAAAAATGGTTAGAGACGAAAACAAGAATTTAATCAATATTTGATTAACATGAATTTCAATTGACTCGGTGATCAAAACAAACACTAAACACTGCAATTAACCAATCAATAAAGTGTATGTTAGTATAAATTGCAGTGAAAAAAAAGAAGTTTTATTAGAATTAATCATGATTAGAGAATTAATGTTAAACTAATCACGTTATTTGGGATTTTGGTGAATCGTGATTAAACATTGACAATTTAAATATCAATACAAAAACCAATGAATATTTGATTGCAATTGATTTTGATTTAAAGGTGTCAAGATGAGTGTTTAGTTGTTTACAAACAAAGGTGAAAGATTAATCCAAACCCTTTTTTAATAAACCATTTTAGGCGTTTCTTAATTATCATCTCTCAGTGTTTCAACTGAACCCTCATTTAAATGAAACATCATGATTCTAATAATACTGATTCCACAACATCAATAATATGCTTAATGATATACTTGTTATTATTATTAGTTTATCTTCAATCTTGTGCTATAAATGTAAATCTGTTGGTCAAGGAAAGGTGAAACAATTGAACAAATTGTTTCCATCAATTCTTCCCATTATTAACATTCAAATATTCAATATGAATAATTGCCAATTTATCAATAGTTGAATGCACTGTTAATGGCAACAATTGTTGAATGTGAAACATTTTCAATCTTCCGTATTTACAATGAGCGTTTAGATGAGAAAGATTCACATAAATATTTCGCAAAATCTTCCAACATATTGTCTGGTTTAATCAATTATTTGCATTTTAATTGTTACTCACAATATTGGAATGAATCCCAAGTATTATTAGCATTTGTTGATGTGAAACAATTTAAATTTCCCATCAAACTTGCACTTAAATCAATGGTAAACCTGTCAATGATGCAAAAAGGCTAACCAGTGAAAGGCTTTGTCTGCTTGAAGGAAACAATTAAAAAGTGTAACTTCACATTCAATAGACAATTTACATTTAATTTTAGACATTTTTCATTGCTTGCCATTCCATTTATTAATATCAACATTTTAATATTTAATTATTCAACTTTGTCCAGCAATCAATTAGAAACCTGGAAACATTTTCAGTCTAAACTGTTTTCCCTAATTGTTTGCATAAATTGTCTTCATTTTTTTTCAGGCAATGTTAATTGTTTCAATCTGAATCTTTTGTTATTCTCACGTTAATTTGTCTGAATATTCAATTGATTGTTTCTCACAAATACTGGAAGGCAAAGTACGGAAGAATCATTAATCAGATAAAGATGATGATATGATGAAAGTAAAAAAAAAGATTCAATATTATTGAAAGAAAAAGATTCATTGAGAAAAGGAGAAAAAATGAATTCTAATTCAATGTGAGATAGTTCATCTTCTTCCTCAATATCACACTCTTTTTTCATCGCTACTTAACTTTAATTGCATATCAGGGTTGATAGTTCATTGATGAAGAAAGTGGCGATGAAATGACCTGGAAAACGATTCGTTGTTACCAATGTTATATCATTGTCTGATTTATTCTGATTCTGGTGAAGAGCAAAAAAACCGATGATCAAGTCAAGCCTGGTTAGCTTAACCATGATAATGATTTTGATGATAAGTGATAAAAAATCAATCAAAGAAATGTTGTTGTCTTTGAAATTGCATTTTTACTCATCTTTCTCTGCCTTTGAAATCGCTCTTGATCCATCAAGGATTGAATTGAATGGAGCAAATTCAGTTATATTTATAACCATCTTTTGATAGATATTTTTCATTTTGTTATATTTTAAACAGTTTTTTCCTATTTCTAGGCCAGCAACATCATACGCTCATCCATCATCATCTTTTCATTCATTATTCTCATCATCACTATCCTTCTTCATCTCAACATCTGCATCTGCATCATGAAAATAACTCTGAAAAAAATAGAAGAAAATTGAATTCTTTCTTTTCATTTCATTTTCCATTGAAACAAAACTCTTTCATTCACTTACATGTCATGATATCATTTACTTGATCAACCATTTAAAAATTTCATTGTCAGGTTCAAATTATATTTAGCAAATTATTAATTTAAAGCAATCAATTTTCATTCAATATTCACAGAAGAAGAAAATAGTTTCATTTCAATTGATTTATCCGTTTCACCTTTAATCGTTAATCATTTGATTAATTGTTAACCTCTTTTCGTAACATTTCCAATCATCATTTACAATTAAAGACTTTGAATAAAATTACAAAACCAGAAAAAATTGCAATCATGTTTTTGTTTCACCAGCAAACCAATTGTTCAAATTGAAATCATTTTGACCACAATTAAAGGTTAAATTGTTGCCAAAAAGAGTTAATTTTATTCCTCATTCTCTTCATTTCCATCTTTTCTAAAAGTTGACCGAAAATTACTGAAAATTTAAACTTAACATATTAATTAACACAAAAAATTAATATTTATTTGTTATGAAAATAGTCTCAAGATGCTTTGTAGTCAAGTTTTTATAATCAAGAAGAAGAAGAAAAAGGTTTGAATTTCAATTTTCAATGTTGAATGAAAGCAAATGATGACCCTTTTTGTAGGCCTTTTATTTTAATTGTTTAACTAATTGTGTTAATTTCTTATCCTCTCCCAGATTACCAAATCCATGTTAATCATTGTTGAAGATATAAATGACAATGAACCGGTTTTCCGGCCTTTCCGTACAACTGTCAGTTTGTCGGAAAAAACTCGACCCGGAATAATTGAAACTGTTGAAGCATTTGACCAGGATGAAGGAAGATTCGGACAAGTTTTGTATCAACTCCAAGTAAGTCCATTGAATACAAATTAATCAACAGTAACAATTGAAAGACAATTGATATTCAAGAGTTGAAACACTTTTCGATGTGATCAGTTAAACATTAAGAAGACAATTTGTCAATTTGTTTTGGGTTAACTTTCAATTGAAAACCAGATTTGCCATAATCTTCACGAAGACATTCAATACATCATTTGGTAAGCAAAATAATTGGTAAATTACAGTTGATTATAAATGGTGAGATGATTGACAGATAATGTCCAGAGAAAGATTGAAAACCGCAAAGTAAATACACTAACCTGTTGATTGTGAGCCAGTTATATGAACCATTTGCTTTGTGTGGTAGCCGGAAACCATTTTCACATGAGAATTTTTCATGAAGAAAAGAAAAAATAAAAGAGAAAATGTTTGCGATTCTAATAATAATCAGTCAATCTGACAAAAGAGTTTCTTCATTCAACTTTATGCATCTTCCCTTTCATCATTCAATCTGGATGTAATATCTTTACTCATCATTTTCAAGTTTATATTAGCATGAAGCGTCAGTTGATAAAGAACATTATTATTCTTCTGAAATAGTTTGGTTACACAGAAGAATGATGATTTTTGGAGAAACATTGCAAACCCAATCTCAGGGAAAGTTTACTTTATATTGCTAATTAACTTGTCTGATTGTTATTCCAAGTGTGGAACAGTTATTTTAATTGAGAAAAGGAAAAAAGGTAAAACCTGGTTGACAAGACAAAGATTGAGGCACAAATTGGTCTGACCATAACTCATTTGTTTCCCATCAACCCCATGTAACCCACCCTGCCTCTCTCACCATCTTGTGCGGTTTACTTTTGGCCATTCATGGTGATGATAATAATAAGATGATGATAATGATGAACTTTGAGATTCTCACACCGCAGCTTTTAACCTGGACAAAAGTCTCGTGTAAATTGATAATAACCTTTTCCTTTCTTGTACCTGAGAGAATCAGTTAATTAGCAAAGAGCAACATTATTTTCCTATTAAATCTTGTAAGCAATGATTTTGCTCTTCAAAGAGACTCTTCATGTGATTATCTTGATAATATAATCTAGTCCAGATTATCATATAAGCTTTTGTCCCAAAGATGTGACAAGATTTTTGATACTTTTTTACCATTCATATACTCTTCTCCTCGTCTTCACCATCATAAACATCATTCTGATCCGTAAATCTTAAACTCTGTGAAACTTTTAAACTTGCATGTGAATCAAGTTAATGTCAAAAGCTGTTCAACTTTTTAATATTAACTTAAAAATATTTACCAAACAAACCTAATCTTATTAGTTACTTAATACAAGCTTTAAATGTTTACGATTTCATCCAATCTGTTTGACTCCCAATCCTTAGTCAATTTATTAATAAACCAACAAAGCTAATTGTTTCCTCTTGATCAACAGTCAATATTAGATTAACAATACATCAAACTGATTATAATCCTTGATAATAACAGGGATTATCAACTCATAACAAGCATAACATTTTGATAATAAAAGCAATGAAGACAATAAACAGCCCACAATCAGGTAAAAGACGTTCATCAAAATGAGCAACAAAATGAACATGAAAATGAAGCAAAAGCTGAACCAAACAATATGAGAAAAAAAGAGTGAAAAAAGATTGATTTAATTGGCTGCAAAAATTGCAATAAAAATTGAAAAATAAACCTTAAAATGTACATATTTTAATATCATCTCTTATCTCATTGTATTATCATTAAACTACGTGTAGCCTTATTAGCCTGACGCCCTCACATAATGTTTAAATTACTCAGGATAATAACAAGATTCATCATTAAAAGATTTACATTAATATCAACTCTTTACTAATCAACATAAATATTATAACTTCCGCACCTTTAACCTTATTTTGAGTGCGAACAACGGGAAAAATGAAAATTCATATTTCGCATTAATATTTAATTAATATCAACCTTTCCTCATCTTCAAGCTTCCATTGCTATTTTTACCTTCATCTTGATCAACTTTTCTTTCCCAACTTCAATGATCGATTGTTTTACAATATTGCGCTGATCAAGATTGATTGCTAATGAATCTAGGTTAGTTAAATGGTCAACAAAAATTTATTGCATCAATAAAGATAATGTAAATTCCCATGAAGAAAAAAAGCGACCGCAAAATGTTCCAGGTTGACCTTTTTTCTTTTCTTTTCTGGGTTGAAGGTGAAAAGGTGAAAAGCTATTCATTTTATTGTAACCTAGTCACATACCTTTACACCAACGGTTAACTGCTACTAGAAGTGTCAGCATTCAGGTCAATGTATAACAAAAAGGTCAACAGACTATTGCAGGTCAGTGGGATGAGATGCTGCTTCAACCCAATAGATCTATGTGTTTTTAAAAACAAGATTAACATGATTTGTAAAGGTAATTAACTTGAAGACATTTTTCATGTTCATCAATTTAAATTTACTGAAGAGATAAATTGTTGTAATTGTTGCCATTCTCATCAATACAAGCGTGTCAAGTAATCATTTTAACAAGAAAATCATTGTTAAACTGCCACAATTTAGATTGCTGGTTAAAACAGTGAACATTTAAATTGTTAAATGATGTGAAAATTGAAGTCAATTGTTCAATAATCATTTTCGCATTCATCGCTGCCATTAAACAACCATTAACTATGGCTTCTCATTTTCATCATCCTTAACCTTGCAGGAATCTCTTACCTGGTCAATGTTTATTGTTGATATTGATTCTGGTTAACCTCATTTCGCAGAGTTCATCTCATGCTTATTCTTATTGGTATTAATATTAACATTTATAAGCTTTTATTTCATCTTGTTTTCAGCTTGAAAAACATTAAATTTAATGTTATTTTGATAACACGTTGTTAAAAAATCATAAAACCTCGCTTAATGTTAAGCGAAATTAGATGATATTTCATGGCAAATTTTTCCCGTTTTATTTATAATGTAATCTTTTATTAACTTTATTATTTTTGTGGAAAAGATATTTTGTTCAAGATTTAGATTCAATTGTAATTTTACTTTAAATTGTTCAATTCCATTTATTATTCACTTTGCAAACATTTCCTCTTATAAGTATTCAATAACCTCAAGACGATTTATCTGAGTGAATCTTAATCATCTAAAAATTGATTCATTTTAAATGAAAATTTTCATCGCTCAATTGATGATAAACCAACTGATTAACCTTGGCTCATGCTTGAATAGTGTCTTTCAAATGATATTGTTGTCTTTACTACTTATTGTTGAAATTATTTAATTTCATTTGTTTTCAACCTTTTAATTTGCTTTCTAGGAAATCGATAAGGAAAATAATGGACCGAAAACGTTTTCAATTGAAACAGTTGAAGGCAAAGGAGTGATCAGTTTGGTCGGCGATTTGGATTATGAAAGAAGATCACTTTATCAGCTGAAAATACTCGCAATTGTAAGTAATTAAAGCCTTTAATTGTCAAACTTGAAGCACAAATTACAAGATGCATTTCAAGATATAAAACTGTTTTTCTTTACTGTTATTTGGTTTCTCCATCTGAAACCATCAAATGTTAATTTCAATGAAACTTCGCCCACAACAAACTCCAAAATTATAACTGTAATATATTAGACGATATAATAACGAGTAAAGGGAAGAGGCAAAAAAAAGGAAAGGCAAATTCATTTAATAACAGTAACAACAATCAAGCCAGTTAATTTATAAATTATACTCTTAAATGAACCTTTAATAGCAAATCCAATGAGGTCAAACCATCTTAAATCCAATTGTTTCTTCAATAATATATAAATGGACCAACATCTATTACCTTCATCTTCATCAATATCATCATCTGAGTTTGGCTTGGAAAACAATAAACAGCCTTTTTCCCTTTCCTTTTAATGTGTTTTTTGGCTTCTCTTACCTTTTATTTGTTTCGTCTTCTCACCTTTCCTTTAATCCTCTTTGCCTGGATTGTTGCATGATAATTGCTATCAACAACAAAGCTTCTTCTCATTGTTATTTCATCAACTAATTCAGTTGATCATGATTAATTAAAATACTGGCGATAATTGAAATAAAGCGTAATATTCAATAGCAAGGTTGATCTAAATGAAATTTCAATTGTTTACCATTGCTGGCGCTCATCTACAACTATCCATTACCTTTTGTTTATCAATGGTGCGCAATTGGCTTAAATCACAATTAACCTTCTAATTAGGTTGACCTTAAAATTGTAATTAATAACCATTCTGAGCTTTGATGGGTGAATATCAGCATTTGTTTCAATCTTCACAATCAGTCACGGCTGATGGAACAGATTCCAGATTAAAAAGAGATTCAAAGATATTGATCGTGAACGATGAAAAATTGTGATTGAACAAGATGAGCAAAAAGATGCTAAAAATCGCTATTGTGGGAGTAAAGGTAAACAGTTGAAATAAAAGGTGAGGAATGATTGTATTGACCTGGGACAATCAATCAATCAAACAATCAACCAGCCAATTGATTTAGGAATTGATTGATTCTCTCATGACCCTGTAATAATCCAACTGATAAATGATGTGAATCAACATTAATAATACTTTTCTGTTAATTTCAAGGTTTTCAAATTTTCTGTTGTTTCCTTTTTCCAATTGAAAAATGTCAATTGTTTCTCAAAATTAGCTAATTTTGGCTTTAAAAAAAGTAAAAATAGTTGTGCAAATATCTGTAATTAAAGTCTACCTTTAACTGTTAATTTGAAGATGCTGTTAATGTAATATTACTGTCCTAAATAAGTGTTTCAATTTACTTCTTGCTGTTACCCACAGAAGATGCTTTTTGAAGCCAATTTTTCAGTTTTCTAATTTTCTATTTTTTCATTTTCATTTCGTTTTTAAATTCAATTTTGCAATTTAACATTAATTCAGACAAAAGCAAATCAAGTAAATAACAATATTCAAGTTACTTTGAATAAACGTTTGTTTATTGAACCGATTGATTGGTCAGTTATTCAACTTTAGTTTTCTTGAAAACAAATTGATATCAGTTTACTTTGTTTTTACTTAAATTTGCATTTTATTTCCAATTTTGTACTGAAATTGAATCGACAATATTTCCGTTGAAACGTTTCTTCTGATAACTTTATTTCCTGTTTACATGAGCTTATATTCACTGCTAATATTCAATGAGATGAAGAAGTAAATGGACAAAAGTTCTTGTAGCTTTTTTGCTCATCACTCTTTAAAGGATTGGCTAAAGGCTTTCAAGTTGAAATTTTATTAAAGCTGTGAGTCAATGATGGTTAAGATGAAAGATGAAGATGATGGTGTTTCAGGTTCTGCAAAGGAAGTAGCACAATAACAGGAAATGGTCAATTAGATTATGTTCATTTGAATGGACAAAGTGTTTGCTTGTTAGATTGTTGATTCCTTTAGTCGATGTTTAATGGCTTTCAAATGGTTCATTAAATTGTTCAATAGTTTAGATTTAATTGGTCAAAAGTCAAGTTTAATGAGAAACAAAATATTAATTGTTTACCAAATCCAAGTGGATTAAGGCTTAATTGTGAAATTTGATTTTCATTTCATTCAAATTATTCAGTTTAAAACTTCAACTGTTTATTATTCAAATCTGAAGTACCTTGGGTGAAGCTTTTAACATCGTTATATTGAAAAGTGTGAAGAGTCTCAACTTGAACTTGACTCTTCTGAAAGACATTTTTTCTCGATAAAAAGTAACCTTTCATAACCTCATCGAATGAACTTTCCATGATGTAGATTTGAGTTGCGCTTAAAATTTAAAGTCTGAAAAGTCTATGCAAGTTTACTGATTGGAAAAATTGATTTTGACTTAAAGCTCATCGGTTTAAACAATGTTTCCTTATCCATATCCAGTCTTGTTAAATTTGTATCTATTCATTTCAACTTTAATTCTCAGTAATTGATCTAATTGCGAAAAAGACAATCAAATTTAATGGAGTTGAGCTTTCTAAAGCTTTCAATCCAAGGCTCATTGAAATTTGTTCAACATTTCATCTGATTTCATTTTGAAATTTATCTCTTCCTAAACTTGAATTTAAACGACATTTTTTATCAACTTTGTCCTACTGACTTGTGAGATTAATTGTCGCTAATTTAATTTGAAGGTTTACAGCAGCTCATCACATCACATTAATTGCGTTTTATTTCACAGTTAACCAGATTTTCGAGTGTGATTATGTTGCTGCTTGTACAACACTGTCAACTTTATTATAATCACGATGACCCAAGAATAATCAGAATTGTTTGTTTTGGGCTTTTTTTCACTCAATAAAGTCAAAACCAGAATCAAAAAAAGTAAACTAATTTCATTGGGAGAAGATTTGAAAGATGAAAATGATGAGGATGGAAAGAATAGAAGAAAATGTTGATGATAATGTTGAGACTGTTTAACCTGATTGAAGTAATGAAATGATTGTTAATGGTTGCAATTTCAAGCGATTGTGAAGCCTTTTTTTAGTGGGCCAAGTTGACCTACACTTAAATAAGCATTGTTTTCATCATTCGCCTTCATCTCTTCTCATCTTTTTCACCTTTTTTTTATTTCTTCATCTAACATGATAAAGAAACAGTAATAGGAATAAGGTTTGCCTATTTAATGCTTCTTATCCCATTCACATTTAATAGATAAACGATTAAAATTCAACATGAAATGTAATATTATCATTATTATCATTGTTATTGAACAAGTTTAAAGCATCAACAGTTGGAAACATTAACATTAACATTGGTCAAACTTTCGTTTGTAACCAATAGCCACGCCTGTAACTTTGAAAGCAAAAATTGACCTCAAACTATTTTCTTTCCTATTTTATTGTTACTCATCTTTATCCTTACATATGATTATTATTATCATTATGACCTGGAAAAGGAGAAGCAGATTGTGCTGCAATTTTGGTACTTGAATTGAAATAACAAGTAAAAATGATACATTTAAATGTGTATTAATATTACATAAATGAAAATGTTTTTTATTTCATCTTTGAATCTGATCTGCCAATCAAATATTTAATGATATATTAAATTTCACACTCAATATTGAATAACCTCAACAAATTTGATTACTTGTTAATCGACAATTTTTTTGTAATCATGAGTTTGCCTCTTCTTTTTGCATGCAAACATGATTTTGTTTTATTCATCAATTTCATGTAATAAAATTATTAATAGTCTAATCGATTCATCTATTTCCGTGTACCAGGATCGAGCCATTGAAGGTGACCGACATACAGCTACTGCAACCCTTTTGGTGCGAGTTGAAGATGCTGAGGACAATCCACCGATATTCACTTTTGTTCCCTCCGTAACTCGAATTCCGGAAAATCTTTCTCCAGGATCTGAAGTTCTCCGTGTTATTGCCGTTGATGGTGATCGTGGAGTCAACAATGCAGTCACTTATCGGATTGTTCGCGGAGGCCAAGGCCACTTTGCTATCAACCCTTCCACTGGTACAGTTACTGTGGAAAGTCCGCTTGATCGGGAAGAGTCCATTCGACGAGGGTCGAGTAACAGTGCGTACATCTTGGAAATTGCAGCAACCGAAGTCACTGTTGCTGTTTTTCCGCCTCCAAGTGTCTCGACTGAAGTGACCATTATTTTGACTGATGTTAACGATGAAAAGCCAGTTTTCAAGTCCGAATCGTATACTGTTGAGATCAGTGAGAATGCTCAGGCTGATATGCCGGTAAAGTTTATCGGAACTGGAGATGTACCTCAAGTGTATGATTACGATCAGGGAACTAATGGGACTTTTACGTTAACATTGGAGGGTGACTCTGCTTCTATATTTGAAGTGACTCCAAGTGAGGCCACCAATGAGGCTACTTTTGTGATCAGGGTGAAGGATCCAAGTTCACTCGACTATGAAACAAGTAAATCCATGACAATCAATCTTGTTGCTCGAGAAAAGGTTTTTTCAACAGAATTGCATCGATCTTCAACTGTCCCTGTTACCGTTCATGTTAAAGATGCCAATGACAATTTTCCCACCTTTGACCGTGAACTTTATCGAGCCGCAATTCCTGAGAATGCTGTCAAAGGAGCCATTGTGACTCAATTGAAAGCCACTGATGTTGACTCGGGCAATTATGGGACAGCTGGCATTCGTTATACTGAATTGTCTGGTGAACTTGCATCCAAACTGTCTTTGGATCAAATGACTGGTATAATAACTCTGGCCACATCGGAACATGGCTTGGATCGGGAAACCTTGGCTCAATATTACATTACCGGTGAAGCTCGAGACAATGAAGGAACTGGAAATCGTAATACAGTGCAAATATTTTTGACCATTGAAGATGTTAATGACAATAAACCTCGCTTTATGGAGGATCGCTACGAGGCTCGGATCTATGAGAATGAAGTTTCTTTTGTTAGTCCAGTCATTCTTCGAGCCATTGATGCCGATGCTCAAGGAACTCCAAATTCACAAGTTAGATATTCAATTGTCGATGGTCTTTACAAAGACAATTTTACCATCGATGCTCGATCTGGCCGTCTTAAGGTTAAAGATCCTCTTGACTTTGAAAGAATCAAGCAACCAATGGGTGAAACAAAAAATATATCTCTAGTGATTCGTGCCTCTGATCTAGGAAGTCCGTCACTCTTTAGTGACACCGAGTTGACGGTTATAGTTTACGACAAGAATGACCATTCGCCTATTTTTCAACGCTCTTCATATGCCAAATCAATACCAGAAGACATTCGTGATGGATCGATGGTTGTCCAAGTAAAAGCTATTGATGGCGACCATTCACCGACCAACTCAAGAGTCTTTTACCGTATCTCTTCTGGTTCACAGGATAAGTTTGTTATCGATCCAGATTCTGGTTTAATTTCAGTTGCTACTGGTGCTAACCTTGATCCTGATCGAACCAATCCCAAGCAAACAACTTATGCTTTAGTCGTGACAGCTTTGGATGGTAACTTTGGTCGAGACCAGAAACAATCTCAGGTTATTGTTAATATAACAGTGGTTGATGTCAACAATAAACCACCATCTTTCATTGAACCCGGGATTGTTTCAGTTCCTGAAGATGCACCTATTGGCTTTTTTGTGACCCGAATAGCTGGTAAAGATTTGGATGATCGTCCTCTTTTAAGGTATTCAATTGATTACATGTTAAGTGAAGCCCGGAATCAAGTTGGCTCAATGGTTGATTGGAATCTATTCAAGGAAGCTTTTACAATCAATTCAGCCGATGGAACAATTCGAGTAAACAAAGAGTTGGACAGAGAGACTTGGGATCAAGTTAAATTGCATCTTATTGTTGAGGATTTGGCAGCAGTTACACCAGGACAACGAGCGTCTGGTAAGTTTATTATCCATGAGTCAAAATACAAAGAAATTTTAAAGATACAATTTTGATTGATCAAATCTGATGGTAGAGTCAATTTTAAATATAAACTAAAAAGTTGATTATTACAAAATGCGTTGTTCACTTGAACTTTACATTCAGTTGTATCTGTAATACAAATAGACGTTGATTTGTTTCATTCAGCTCATTGACCTTTTTAAGTTAAACCATGTTACCAGTTATGTTAAGATGTCTACCGGTTAAATTACCCAGAATTTACTTGAACTGTGTAAACAAAAGAAATTGAATTAATTGTAAATTTTATTGTTTACCAATCCTTACTAACTCTTTATGTTTTTCTTGTTGATTAATTTAGCTTATTTAACAATAAAAATTGCTGATGTTAATGATAATCGACCTGTTTTCCTGAAAGAGCTATTTACTGGTGCAATAACTGAAAATGCTGCTCTCGGAACACCAATATTATCGGTTAAAGCGGATGATTATGATTTAAATAAGACAATTACCTATTCACTGGAAGGTCGTAAAGAAATACTTGATTTAATTGAGATTTCACCCAGATCGGGCGATATTATGGTTAAAGGTAAAATTGATAGAGAAACATATTCATGGATTAACTGTACAGTAAGAGCAACTGATGCTGGACCTTCACCATTATCCAGTCTTTCAAAAATATCTATTCAAGTATTTGATGAGAATGATAATAATCCGGTTTTCATTGTTAATGGTAACAATAAACTTACCTTTACGGCACCTGAAGATGCACCAATTGGTTCCTTAGTGGCTCAAGTAACGGCTCATGATGATGATGTTGGTCCATATGGCAAGGTTACTTACCTTTTAGATGCATCCTCATCACAGGGTAAATTCAAGATTGATAGAGATACGGTAAGTTTTCACTTTTTATGCTTCAATTTGTATTACAAAAAGCTTTAAACATTCAGAGACAAAAGTTATTTAACAGCTTTTAGAGTTATTCTGACAACTTTATTCAAGAAGGCGATTAATTGTGAGTCTCCACAGATAATTAACTCAAAGTTATTATGATTCAGTTTCATGTAAATGAAATGCTAATGTCTCTGAATTGGGTTTCATCTTTTCCTGGCACGGTTTTACTTTTATTTGACAAATATTCCAAATTTTTCGATCATTTGTTAGGATAATTTTTCAACAAAAATTACACCTCTTAACCAGAATTAGATCAAATGCAGAAAGAAATAGTTTATTCTGAAATTTATCATTAAATAAGATTTGTCAACTTAGCTTCTAATCAAGTCAGTTTTTTAGGTTTTTAGCTTCAAAAGCTCGAGCTTATTTCAAAGGTTTGTAAATCTGTCTTGAAATCAATTCAAGTCACCCAATAAAATATAAAAATGTTTTTCTGAACGAAAAATAATGATATTTGGTTCTTAACATACACTAAAGGTTGGACTTTTTGCTGAGTTTTTTGTCAAATTTCATTTACTTTAAAAAACATGAAATTTCAAGTCTTCCTCGTTAGATTACATCTTTTCATGATTTAATAATAAACAGTTTATCTGGTTATTTTTTGTTTTGCAAAAATGATAGTCCAATGATGCTTTTAATAATAGACAATAGAGACAATTTGTGTTCTAATATTAAAAGTAATGCTAATAATGTTGATGGTTATGATGATGATTATGAGATTGTGAGATGAAAATTAAGACTAACACGATTTGATTATTTGATATTGTAGACTTAACCCTTGAATCAATTTAAAGTCAATCTTGATTATATAAAAATAAGGGATTAAGTCAATGTTAATAGTGACCCTGATTAAAGTGAAACATTAAATTGTTATAATTCAATCTAATCACGACCTAGCCTTTAGATTAAACTATAAATATGAATTGGCAAACGTAACTTGACAATCAAGAGCAGCTTCATTAAAATAATGATAACCCTTGAGTCCAACTCTATGTGAAGGAGTTGAAACAACAGCATCATCATCATCATCATCATCATATTCATCGTCTAAATTATAATTAAATATCAAACTAGTGTAGGTATAATCATTGAATTATAAATATCAACATAATGGTCATCAAATTGGCAAAATGAAAGCTCAGCTTAATTATAGTTTTGCCTTAAAATGTAAACACAATCTGACAGCTTGTGAATACATTAAACACATTAGTTAATCAAATCTAGCTCAACTAAAAAAAGAGTTAATTAATAACAAAACATGATTTAAATGTTAACCTTTCACTTTGTTTTCCATCTTTGCTCAGGGATCAATAATCGTGGCCAACAAGCTTGATCGAGAAGAGACAAGTTCATACAATTTACTGATTCAAGCAGTTGACAATTATGAGTATGGTTTTGTTACGGGTGAATCAAGGCGAGCCTTTCAACAGATCTCAATCACAATTAGCGATGTAAACGATGAAACGCCTTTCATCTCAATTCCTTCAGGATGTTCAACAGCCAATGAGTTTTTACCTCTTCGAGACACAATCACAGTGTTGACGGCAACCGACAAAGATGATCCCTCAACACCAAATGGACGACTCAGGTTTACCATTGTTGGTGGCAATGAAGACAAGCTGTTTGATATTGAAACAGTGAAGAGTACCAATCCTTCATTGTCACTGCTTTCACGATCCATTCGACAAGTGCCACAATCTTCATCATCTTCACCAGCTCTTCAAATATCTGGTATCAGTTCAATGTCAGAGGCTTCAGCACGAATCTTCAGTATCAACTCACTTCGGGCTCGAGTGGGCAATTATACTTTAAAGGTTAAAGTTGAAGATTCTGGATCGCCATCAAGATATTCAATAGCCTCAATACCAATATGTATTAGTGATGTAAATGATCGATCACCAACCTTTCTTTATCCTCCGGTTAACCACACAATCAGGTTACCAGAAAATTCAACAATAGGTTCACCCGTGATTGAGGTTAAAGCGGTTGACGATGATTACGGTTTAAATTCAGTGGTTAATTACAAGTTAAGAGAGCTGCCTAATGGCCATTGGAAAACCTTTAAAATTGATAAACAATCAGGTAACTTATTTAAGTTCAAATTTCACATTATTCTGCGTCTAAAAACCTCTTTTCTGAATCTTGATTTAGGCACAATATTTTCAGATTTTAATTTTAATAATATTTCAATCTAATATCATCTAAACTCATACTTTTTTCACATCTTGACTGGAATAGAGCAAAAAATGAATCAAAAGTAATTTATAGCTAAAGATCAATCATTCATTGAAAAATTAGTTGAAAATTGAAAAGAGCTAATTTTTAACATTAACTGACATTACAAATAGAGTAAAGCTAATTTTCAGGTTATAAAAAACTCGAAATTCCTGAACTATTCATTTTCGATGATAAAAAAAGACAGGATCTTGACTCTACAGACAAATGATTTCAATAAGCAAAAGCTCTCATTACTCAAAAAGTCACCAGAAATAATCAAATCTCTAATAATTTTAAAGTATCATTTTGCAGCAAAAAGATCAAGTTTTTGTTTCTTAAAGAGCTTCAAATTTCACCGAATGCATTTTAAAACAAACCTCAAAGCAAGTATAAAATTGCACATTTAATAGTAAGCATTCAAGATTGAACAAATAAACCTTTAGATCAATGAAACTGACTTTGGATTCTGAGAATTATAAGTTTAAGTTTACGAATTTCTACAAATTATCAATCAACTTGATTTATTAAATAACTAAAGCATCGATACTGAGGCTGAACACGACTTGAAAAAAGTCCAACAATTTTGGTTAAACCTGAAACAGGCGAAGTTTCTTGAAACTCGTAAATGCCATCCATTTTTGCCAACCTTAACAATTTGCATAACAATAATTTATTAATATGTAATTTATTATAACTTATAATTTATAATCATTATTATCATCCCTGGTTAACGCCCTCACAATACGTGATTAGATTAAAATCATAATCATCTTAATCATAATTTATCATCAACATAAAACATCCTTAGTAATTGACAAATCAAACTTGTTACCAACTCTAGATTCAAGCAATTATGATATTTACTCATCACGTTTAACCTTTATTTTACCTGTTGTTGCCATTTTCATTAAACCTATTCAACGAGTTATTAATTGTCAACATGAGCCTTTAATCTCTCAAGGTTGATGAGTTTCCGGCTCTATTGAGGTTATCATGAATTGTTTCAAGTAAACTTCAATACTCTGTTGCCTTTTATCGTTTAATTTAATTGTGTGTTTGCTCATTTCAGGATTGATTACTTTGGTTAAAACGCTGGATCGTGAACGTCAACGCATCTATGAACTTCGAGTTGAAGCTTTTGATCTTGGTGAACCAACATCTTTATCCACTGATTTAGATATAACCATTTTAATTACCAATGTGGATGATTTTGAACCTGAATTTACCGAAGACGTTTTCCAGGTTTCCTTCACTGAAAACACTTTACCAGGAATTGAATCTTTCAAAATCTTACCAACCATTGATAAGGATGAAATGGACGATCCTCTTGAAACAGCAGTTAAATCAATTCCTTGTTATTATATTGTTGGTAAGTAAATCATTAAATGGTTGGCATAACAATTACTAAAACCAGTGAATACAAATTTAATCCTTTACTCTTTGGTTTAGATCATTTTGATATCAGTTGAATGCCATTAAGATTATAAATCAATTTTCTGGTAGTTAATTTACTTGTAAATCAGTGGCTACTTTGGGTTAAATTGTTAAATGTTGTTTTGAAATTCATAGAGCATCCAATGATTTACTCATTCTTGTTATTCATAAGCAATTATCACAATCATTTGGTAAATTATTAGTATTCATTAGAAGCCTTTCCAATCATTGTTTAAGTCTGTTAAATCAAAAGCCCGATAATTTATTGTTATGATTTTAATCACCGAAAAGGTAAACAACAAAAGGCTAAGTTAACTTATGAAACCAGAAAAAAGGGTTATAAAACTGGTCCTATTAATGTGAAACAAAAAAATTGTGTTGTGCTTTGAATGCACAATTAGATGTTCATCAAAGGTTAATCTAAATACAGTTTACACTGGTTAGTATTGATGGTTAACCCGATGGTTTAATTGATAATTTAATTGATAATTTAATTGATGGTTATGGTTATGGAAATGATTTATTTTGATGTTGATGATTGATAAGAGATGAATTTGAAAGAGAAAGTGAATTAATTTTTTGCCATTTAATTATGATTTGAATCAAAGTCATCTTTTGCATTAGACTATAACTTTACTCTTTTTTGTTGATTATTAGGCGGCAATGAAGATGGTGCATTCAAATTGGACCTTTTGACCCACCAATTGACTGTAACTCGACCATTGGACAGAGAAACTCGGTCAACCTATTCATTGATTATTCAGGCAACCAATGATTGTTTGAAAGAACCTAAAAAGGTTGATAAATTTGATCCTCGAGATAATTCATTGCTCCAAGTTGTCATTCATATTAAAGATGTTAATGATAATCCACCTAAATTTGTGAAACCCATTTTCACCGGTGGAGTTACAACCGAAGCAGATTTTGGCACAGTTTTCATGTCTGTCAAGGTAAATACATATTTTCTGGTTTGCAATTTTTAGTTATTTTCCAGAAATTCACTTTTTATTCATTTAATGAAAGGATTTGTTGGAAATTACTGGTTTCCATGATATTTAGTATCAAAATCAAACTAAAATGAAACAAAAACCAAATGTTTGAAGTAAATTTTTTCTTACTTAACTAAAGTGATTTGAGATCAGATAATTTTTAAATTTACTTTGTGGTTGTATTTTTTACTTCTCAACACATTTCAGGTTGACAAATCAATGAAATGAAAAGAATTTAGTTTTACCTGAAATTCACTTTACAAATGAGATTATTTTAAACTCTTTTTTTCAATTTCAGGCAATCGATGCTGATGAAGGTCCAAATGCGGTTGTCAACTACTTTATTGTTGGCCCACAACGACGTAAATTATCTATTGGCTTGGATACAATAAAAGATGATCCATTCCTGGTGAACCGGAAAACCGGTGAAATTGGATTGAATTTTGATCCAAGAAAAGATATGAAAGGTTACTTTGAATTTCAAATAATTGCTAATGATTCCAGAGGATTACATGATTCAGCTAAAGTAAAGGTAAATAATCATTTCATCAATAGTAAAATTGGTTCAGAAGTGTCCTAATCTTGTTTTATTTTTCTTAAAGATTTACTTGTTAAGAGAAGATCAAAGAGTTCGTTTTGTTTTACGATTAACGCCATCAGAATTACGGGAAAGACTGGAAAAGTTCAGAGAGTAAGTATCAGCAATCAGTTTATTTCTTGTGTTATCGTTTAAATCAGAGTCTGGCTTGGCTTTTAATTGTTTCTTTCAAACCCAATGAATATATTGCGGTGAAATATTTAATTTTTTCATCAAATTTTATCAATGATAATCCATTTAATCGGCAATCTTGAAACTTTAATGGTTAAGGTGTGCCAAAGGAGCGTTTTAAGACCAAAATTAGTATGAGAAATGATTATAATTAGGAACCATCAAAAAGTGTTACTTTATTGTAGTATAATTGATATTCAGTTTTAATGAAAATCCTTGTGATTTACATATTTAAACAATTTTATTTTTCTATTCTTTTTACAGTGTTCTTAGCAATATAACTGGAGCAATTGTAAATGTTGATAATTACAAATTTCATTCAAATGGCGATGGAATTGTTGATAAATTAAAGTAAGTTGATTTTTTCTCTATTATATGATTAAACTAATGATTTTTTTGTTCAAATTTTGCCTCCAGAACTGACCTTTACCTTCATTTTGTTGATCCAAATGACAATTCAATCATGGATGTCAATAATGTCCTTAAATTGATCGATAAAAACATTGATTATTTAGATCAATTGTACAAAGATTTCAATGTTTTAGTCAGTGAGGTAAGTTGAATTAAATAATGTTACTAATTATTTCAAACGATCCAGTTAAGTCATGAAATTTTGAGAAAATGAAGATTCTTCAATAGTCAATTTGCTCATTCAATCTTAACTGGCATCCAAATTTGGCATCAATTTGGTTTAAATTTGACTTGAATCACTTATAATCAATCATTTGTATGCAGTAAGTGATTAACTGAAACGGTTTGATATTAACTTTGGTTTAACATACAAGTTGATGTTAATTGTTTGAAACAATTAGTTAAACATTTGAGTTATTGATTGAATAATAATGTTTATTATTTCTTTAACAGCCATCGCAAAATCGTGAAGAAGTGTTAACATTTGATGATCAACTGAAAGCTTGTTTAATCAGTTCAACAGCATTTCTATCACTTTTATTGATGTTGGTTACCTGTTTGTGTATCAATCAACGAAATAGGTAAACTTAATTGTTTTCTTCGTATTTGTTTGTTTCATTAATTTTCTTCTATTCATGATTCTAATCTTATTCTTACCTCTTTTATTTTACTCAGATATGAAAGACGCTTGAAGGCGGCCACAGCAACAGCATTTGGTCATCGAGATCCTCAATTGAACCGGACTAATGTTCCAAACACGAATATTCATGCTGATGAAGGTTCCAATCCTATCTGGATGACAGGTTATGATAATGAATGGTTTAAAGATGATGAACAAATGAGGTAAACATTATTATCCTCAAATTAACAATAATCATTCACCAGATGAAATAATCTCAGTAGTAATCAAAGTGTTCAAATCATGATTATTTTAGATACTTTGAATATTCAATATTTCTCTCTCTCTCTCTTTCATCAATTGTTTTGCACCATTTATCTTCTTTTTTTCTTCTTTTTAGTCCTAAATTGCCCATCATTATTAAATCTTGATTATAAATTGTTGTTTTCTGTTTGTGTGCATAAAAAATTGATAGATTATAATAATCAAAAGTAGCTTTTGGTTTGTGGGTTAATCGTTTCCACGAAATGATAGTTTTGCTTAGACTTTATGGACTTTTCTTTTTATTCACCATCAATTTCATGATTGATTTTATTATTCATTTGATTGGTATTCAATTTACCATTTAATTTTAAAGTTAAAACTGTGTGAACATAAAATGGTTACTAATTTCAATCATGTTTGCTTGTAATTGCTCAAATTAATTGAATTGCTTCTTTTCATAATAACAATTTTCAAGTTGCATTTTAGTTATACTTTTTTTCATTAGATGTCGTTTAGTTACATTTGTTTGAAAGTTTTTTGAGTCATCTTCAAAGAGTGCAAAATTAAGGAAACTAAAAGACAAGCTGATTGATATTACCCAACAGAATATTAAATTGTTAGCTTTAGCTCTAGCTTTATTTTTCAACATTATTTTCATCTGTGTTTGACAATCGACTTAAATTTATTTCTTTTTTAATTTCGATAGTCACAATTCAAATGGAAACAATTCATTGGATGAAAATGCTGTCTCCGAAGGGTCAGGAGTTGGTACTGATGGCGGATCAAATGGTGTGCTGATGAATGGTCCACTAACACCTACTGATTCATTGAATGAAAGCCATCCTGGAACAGGATCAGAGTCATCAACAAATGATAAATCAGCTCTTTGTCGTGGAGTTACAGCAGGTCGATTGACTCCGCAAAACATAACCCTACCTTCATCTGCAACCAATGGCCGGGTTAACAATAATAACAAGAAAAACTCTCAACGACCTTTGGTCAATAAAAATTGTCTCAATGGCAATGGAACAAATAATGGTAACCATTCCATTGGCCGAGGAAGTCTAGTGAATAATGTTGTTGGTGGTGTGGGAGTTAGAGGTGATTCAATTAGTGGTAAAAGATCTGGGAACCAAGTGTCCTGTAAAAACTCAATCAATACAGTTTACATTTCATCGCCTTACTCGGACACTTCTCAGTACCATTCAAACCAGATTGGTGGCAATAACTTAAGCATAATCAATTTGGAGACAACTGAATTGTAACAATTGTAATATAGTTAATTGGCAAACGACATTAGCAAATACTTTAACCTCACATCGCCATCATCAACGTTAACGCTAAATGTTATATTTTTAGTCTCTTGATGATTTCTTCTTGACTATTTCTGCCATCCTAATTGTTTTTACATGCAATGTTTTCTAAGTCATTTCTTCACCTTCCCTAAATCACAATTAACTTTGATTCTAAACCTCTTAACCATCTTCATCTTCTTTAAATCTCTTCATTGCCAAAGATTGGATAGGTTGATTATAAATTTTGTACATATTATCTTTATTTTCATTTACCTTCTTTTTGTAATTGTGATTGCTGAATACTGGTCAGTCATTCTATAATGAACAATTCATATCAGACTATGCCTTGACTGCTCAGACTTAGCAAATCAGCCAATCTCATTGTAAATACAAGATGTTTACTATTTTTTAAATAGTAATTCAATTTGGGTAATTTGTTTGTTACCGAATTTAATGACTACTAATTGTAACTCTTTTTTACTAATTGTACAATTTAAAGAAATATTTATCATTGATTGATAATATTGAAAGGCATTGATGTTTTATAATATCATTCAATGTATTATTAAAAACCGTGCCAACGCTTATCATGCTAAAAAATGCTCTTCTCAGATTGAGTATCATTTAATAATGACTACTTAATGATAAAGATTTATTCTACGCATTAATTGTTTATTTTTAAATCAACATTTTGTGAACAAAGTTGTAATACATTGCTAAAATTTTGAATAAAATCTATTTCCACCTTTGTATAAGCGACTAAATATATTTATACCACTTTTTTATAGGAAAGTCTTTGTTTCGAAGAAAATATTATGCATTAATAACAGTGCAGCTAATTAATACAGTTAATACAGCAAAAACTTTTTAATAGCTGTAAACTATCTTATCTATTTGAAGATATGAAATCAGTAACGATAACATTGTAACAACATTCAAAAAGGTTTAAAGCATAAAACAAGATTGTGTACACTTTTCCCTCGAGTTTTTTGCTTTTTTGGAGTGCTGACATCTAGGTGAACTATAGGGGGAAACAATAAAATTTTATACTTTAAACAATTAGTCCGGTTCAGTTATTCCCCTTTAGCCTTTCTAGTGGAAAGTTTCCGCCCTTTTCCTTTCAGGGGGAGTCGTTAGAGTAAACTAATTGTTTAAAGTATAAAATTTAATTGTTTCCCCTTATAGTTCACCTAGATGTCAGCACTTCAAAAAAGCAAAAAACTCGAGGGAAAAGTGTACTTTGTTCCCTCAAAGGTAGCCCCCAGACCCTAGTTAAATAAAAATGCGAACATAATGCCATCTACAAAACAAACAAGTTTAAAACCTACCTTTTTGAGGCCGATCCATTTGAAATTTTTGAGAACACTTCTCAAAATAACGTAAAAAAGAGTCAATTGTCCGGCCACTATGATTAAAAACTGCCACAAATACTGTTGAAGCACATGTTGTTTTTCTTTTAATTGCTCTATGAGACACATTACGAGCTTTACCAAAAGAAATCCTTAAACCTTCTTCTGCCATTACTGTAGAAATGATACCAAATTAATTAAACAAAAGAAAAACAATCAATTAAGACACCGCAGTGATTTGTATTCACTTTAAAAGAGAACACTTTTATTGAGTTGTTTCTACACAGTAACAATAAAAATAAAGGTTATTGTACGTAACACATGTTAAGGGATAATATATACATAAATAATTAAACATTAAAGTTTAACTATTATAGAATGTATGTTAAATGTCATTAATGAGTATAAAATTAAAATATATTTTAATCTCCAACTTTTTTTAATTGGTTTTTTGTTATTAAAACTTAATTTTCATAACTTTATTTGTTTTACCGCAAGTGAACTAAGACAAAAAATAAATTGAATTTAAAAGCAACAATAATCGAAATAAATTGTGTGCAGAGCCATAGCTTAAGAATGCAATAAATGTCAACATCCTTATGAATACAAACTCGATGTTTTCAAAAACATCATGCTTGACATCATATAATAAGTAAAAAGACCATCAAATAAGTAGAATAGTAAATTTATTTGTGCCAACAAGTTATATGTGCAGGAATACAAGAACGAGACGCAATTTTACCTTTACAAAGTACGCAAAAAATATGGATGTAATTAGCTTGCAAACGAGTATCTAATCTTGTCTTTTCCTTAGACTTTAAATTAGTAAATTTACACGTTCCATTATGGAGTGTACAAGAAAAATATTATACCTATTCTCACTTTTACCAATTGAAATATATTTATTAATTATTTGTTTCTTTTCTTTTGGCTCTTAGAGTACTTTTTCAACCATTATATATTTAAATTCGACACCCTTGTGTATGTATACGTGGTGATATGACACATCTGAAATATAAATTCAAGAAAATTCCATGTATCGTCCACGGGATCAGCTACTGAACTAACAGTATCATTGCCTGTAGATGATGGTACCTATTAAAAATAAACAAAAAAATGTAATTAAAATAAGAACTTAAACAATGAATATAAAAACTAAATACTTGATATGAAGTTGAGCATGGTTCAATAAATTCAGAGTCAGACTCAAAATATCATAAATTTGTAGTTCAGAATTTTCATCAAAACACTGTTGCCCAGCGTCCATTTTTTCGACTAAAGATGACTCAGATTGGACGTTTACATCAAAATCATTTTGTGCCATTGGGTACCAAAATCCAATTTAGGTATATCTTCAGGTGGCACCAAAATAATACATTGAAGTTGAGCATCACTTGATAAAACTACCTCACATTGGGCACCAGCATCCAATTTATTTATAACTTTAGGTTGTTCCAATAAAGTACAATGTAATTCTGCATTCAATTTATAAATTACTTTAGATGGTTCCAATAAAGTACACTGTGAATCTGAATCCAATTTATTGATTACTTTAGGTGGTTCTAGAAGTGTACATTGTTTCCCACAATCTCTTGTTGTTGTTTGATGTTGCTTATCAGCAACTACTGGACCATCATCTAGATTTGCACTACCAGGATTTGTCAATGGTTGTACAGTCATTTCATGATGATTTGGATTATCCAAAGAAACAGCTTCAGCTTCAATAGCTGGACCTTACTTAAATTTTGCAAGAAAAGAAAAATATTCCTAAAAGTTAGGAAAATGATAGCTTAGTACCATTATTACCACATATTAAAATAGAACACTTACATCTTTACACTAAAAAGTCAAACCAGATTTAATTAATTCATCCAAAACTAATGAAATCGTATTAGTAAAATATGATTTAAATTTCTCTTTTATAAGATTTTTATCTCCTTCGTAACATACTGCCAATTCCATCTCGTAATCTAAAAGACAAATACCTTCAAACTTAGGACGATCGTATCCATAAACAATGTAAATATTCCAAAAAAACATTCGCTGACAATCCATGTAAACACTTATCCCTTCACGTTTCAACGATTTTTCGTATATAACTGGAGCAATAGTACGGTGATAATCTTTTTTTTGGAATATCGGGCACAATATTTAAAGCTTCACAATAATGAATTAACTCATTGTTAGCTTCGGACCAAGTCAAATCAGACAATAATATATAAATTAAATTAAATAATAATCAACCAGCTGAATTTTAACACTAATTATTAACTAGAATTATTAATTAGATTCTACTGCACTCTAGGGGCATAGAAAGTTTCCATAAACCCTAAAATAGTAGAATGTATAATATATTAAGTATTATATAATGTTTATACCACTTTTTTATAGGTATTCTTAGGTTTAGACGACTTTAACAAATTATATATTTCATGTTCAGTTGATTTGTGATGAAAACGATCCTTTAAAATATCTTTTTCGCTAATTTGGGAGAGGAAAACATCAACCTCTGGATCAATCAAATTATCTTCACTCATTTTCACCTTCAGCCAAGTGAAGCACAAATAAACAAATACAATAATTTCAAATAATTCAATAATAACTATTCACAAATAAACTATTAATCAACCAAATAAATGAATCAACTGAAGTATATTGAATATTCACCAAAATACTCATTGAAACGATGCAAAAAAGACAATGTCAAACTGAAAGTAAATGTCAAATGCCATTTGAAAATGAGCGGTTTTGATTAAAGGTTAAAATTAACACCATCTATTGTAGTTAACAGTAAATCTGTTTCACCTTTACTGGACGCCTTTGTCATTTGAACTCATACTTTTGGAAAGAAACCATTGTTATCAGTTTTATCGTATCTAAAGAGGTACAAGTTAGTTAGATCACATTATCTCGGATATTCATTGATAAGACTCTCGGCCCCAAGGGGCCTCGTGTCTTAACCATGAATATCCTCAATGCAGTGATCTAACATATACTTATATAACTGTCTGACAGTTTTTCAGTCTTTTTTAAATTACATATTCAATTAGAATGATGGTTTCCCTGTAAATTACACTGAGTTAATTATCCATTATTAAACTCTGCGCTATTTTTTTCTTAATAATTTTTCTGATAATGTAATAGAGTCAAATACATGTAGAAAGTACATAGAATAGAATGTAATAGAATAACAAGTTAGAAGTTTCTTGACATAGAGTAAGAAAATCTCTCGCAAAACCTTTTTCGAGCCGTGAATAGTCATTATAAATCGATATTTTGATCCCTAAAATGGACTGAATCGAATCTTTCTTTTGCTGTAATAAGTAATTAATTACAAGTTCTGTAAGAAGAAAGCCACTTCGAAAAAATCTGAAACTTATTCCCACACCTAATATTAAAGACACGTTATACCTTTAATCTTGAGTTATGCATTTATGATTCACAGGGATAAAGAAGATCTATTAAACATCATAAGTTTCATGATCCAACAAAGAGGATCTGTAAAAAACATCGACTCTGATAACATCTCTTATAAAAGTAACATTTTGGTCTTTCTTAAATGGAGACTCAGCCATATTCATACTCATACTACTGAGTAAAATCATGAAAGTAGATGTAAGATACTATGAATCTAAAACGAGAGTTTTCCTAGACACCAGGAAAACATTATAGACATGGGACTCTTGTCAGTCAAATAAATTCATTCAAAATAGATGGCAGACTCAATACTTTGCTATAAATACCTCATTGGAAGACGAACAGATGCAACAAGAACTTGAAATTTATGTAATAGCTCTTTGGAAACAAAACTTATGTCAAAAATATGACTCGTCTGATAGAACTGGACAAAGCAAAATCCAATCCGACTTCAAAATCCTTCTAGACAGAATAGAAGCAATAAATTTGCTTGTCGCCGATAAACCTCTAATTGGAGATCATGAAATAATAAAAAATAAAGAACAATTCAATCTGAGCACGATTTTGCTCTCGCTTCGGTCTTGGCAGAAGCACAGAAAACACGGATTTTATATTAAATACATTGTAACGATAAATTACATGGCATCATTAAATGAAATCATATCACACATCTTAAACCGGCGGTTACCAAATCGAGTCAAAATAACACATTGTATCTTATTTAGATATCAACCATATTGTGAATTCAGTAATCGAACATCTCATTGAAGGTTAAACGAATGATTACAATTTACGTAAATTTATTTTAACATTATTTTATCTATTAGCATTTCTCCATTTATTGTCGATATAAGCATCGAAATGCGTCAAATTGTCGTTGATATCAGCAGAAAAACTGATTTATTAAAACGCAACAGATGATAGAGTTGAATATCACAATGATTAAGTTATTTAAAAGTCATGTTGTTTACTATTTTGAGTCTTCCCTGTTCAATATCATTGTTATGATGATGATAAGATAGTTTTGAATGCGAGAGTTTGTGCAGAGTTTAAAAATAAATTAACATAAATTGATTTCCCTTTGAATAACATTTCACCGGGTTCCTGTAATGATTAGAGTCGTAAACAATAGTAAGAATAAACTATCTTGATCAAATTTGGCTATGCTTATTAAATATTTCAAATTGGTTGATTTGCGGAAATAAAATCAAGCTTTAGTCGCGTTTAAAATTTGAAGCTACTTTGATTGAATAAATAGAAGGATAATTTTATTGCGAGATGAAAACAATGAGCTAAGTACTATTCAGCTGATTTGCACAATTGAAGTAATCATTTTCTTGAAACCCATTTTAAACATGCATCCGATTATTTATTTCAATTAACTTGCCAAATGTTTGGGAAAGCTATTAAATAATAAATTGTCAAAGTAGACAGTTTTGCTTTGATTAATTTGTAGGCTTTATTTGATTCTTTTGACTTTTTTTGATTGTGATTACATGATGAATTGTGGTCAATTGTGAAATATATTAAATAAATTAAATTAATATTACAGAAACAATGAAGAATCAGAATAAATAAAAATAAAATGTCAAATAACTTGCAAAGTGATGTTTGTTTTAAGCTTCAGGCTAATTCAACTGAACAGGTAACTTTATTCAGCATTGATTTTATAATTTTGTTGAAATTACTGGCGATTCTAAGGTTGAAAGTCATAAATGCGGTGAAAATTAGTTCATAAACTCTCAAATTATCCATTACTTGGAGGATTGATTACGGTTTATGTTGTGGTTTCACTGGAGTAAATTGAAGTAAACAGTGGAGCTTTGTCGAGATCTCCTCTGGTCAACTTCAGGGAAATTAAAGATGGGTTTGGTGATCAATAAACAGGAATAAAAAAAATAAAGATGTTTTTTTAGTCAAATAAATGTCGATATTAACAATTTAGGTTGTAAAATTGACGGTGAAAAGGTTGTGACGGACGGACGAGTGTTTTCAGGCACAAATATTTCAGATGAAAATTGTACTTTAAAAACTGTCTTGAAATGAAGGCAGTCAACTTTTAATACCGATTGAGTGAGAGGAAGAGCAAACTATTAATGATGAAGATGAAGTGATTAGCTCATCAATTTATCTAACTTACCAGGATGGCTGTGTGATTAAAAGATGAGTGAAAAGTGTGAAGCAGAGTAACATTTTATGGTTTAATAAGGCCTACAAGGTCTATTGTAATAGCTGATACATTTTATCATGAACGGGTTTATATTATGAGTTAAATGTGTGCGATCAAAGAACTCCTATTGAATTAATTGTTACTCAATGTTTACCATTTTCCCCGTTCCATAATCATCATAATCAGAGTATTCTATTTTTGTTTCTTCATTGATTCTCTCCTTTCATTTTCACTCCTCCTCTCAATCTTTGATCACTTTTCAAATAACGTTGATAATGAGTTAATTTATGGGTAACAATGGATGACCTGGAAATAATGGTAGCAAAAATCAGGTCAGAACGAGGTTGGTAACATTTGATTGCTCAATATCGATGAACAGTTAAATTCAATGAAATAAATAGCAGTATCACTTACAAGGGCATGTTATAGCTGCAAATCAAGCAATAATGGCATTTATGGTAACTCGCAACTTGATGCAAGTATTGAGATGTTGAAAGCTATTTTAGGTAACATTAATCCAATGATTAATCTAGAGATGATCTGATGGAGTTTACTATCAAATCTGACTCCATTGAGTTAAGTAAAGTACCAATATTTTGGAAAAGAGGCCAAACTTTCAAGAATACTCAACCTGGAGTTAAGATGAAGCGTATAACTTTGCTAACCAACGTTACTAGCCTATGTTAAGTTTGATTGTCATCATTCCAGTAATATTAAGATGTGTTTGAACGGTGATTATCACATTTCAATTCCCATGCGATAAAAATCACAGTTATTTTGTTATGTAAAGAGTGAATCTAGCACTCGAAAAACATTCAACTGTAGCTGAATGATACAGTTAGCATCTGAATGTTTCTAAACACGCTATCTCATTATGGTAAGTGTTTAATCATTGTTATTGTATTTTTTGTAGGTTAAAAGAAACGGTTCTAGTTTAGATGCGATTTATCATCCAAGTGGTGGTGCTTTGAAGCCCAAAATTGTCTGAGAGTAGAATTGGTTGTCCTTCTGTAAAAACCTTTACTCATCTCGAGATGCTCAAATCCGACATAAAAACAACTGCAGGAGTCGGATGAACCTCATCATGTTTGTGGATCTGATTGAAGACCTGATCGTTCGAACGGAGTAGACTCATTTGGACACTACAGTAAACAGTTGTAAGACTTAAGCTTGAGCTTCTAATCCAATGATTGTTTTTCCGAAAAGGAGTAAATGCAAAAACTTTTCCTTTCGAGTGAAGGATTGCATTTAACAGGGTTTGTAGGGGCATAAAACTGAGTTTATTAGTGTTTTTAAAAAATTTTTCCGATCAACAGTTTTCGAGAAAATTGAGTCCAAAGTTGTAATTTCGATCGCCTTTTGTACAGTTATTGAACCAGATTTTTTCACCAGACTCATTCTTCTGGGATAATTTTTAATGACCAACCAGAAAATGTACTTATTTTGAGAAACAAAATTTTCGTTTTCTGTACAACAGACTATTTCTATTTTAGGTTAAACTCTTGCTCTTCGGGTGACCGTTAGAGTTAGAGGTCTGAAACTTATTTTTCATAGATAAAAGTTGTTGCTCCACATCAGCGATCGATGGTATAACTGAAGAAAATATGAGCTGGCTCAACATATAATGATTATTTTTATAACACATCATAAGACTTGTGTTTAAATAACCATTCGCTTTCATGAGTCAAGTATCAATCCTGACAACATTGTATTACAATGCTATAGCTTTTTTTGCAGAAACTTTAATGATTTCATATTTCAATATATTATATCCCATGAAAGCATCTAATGATTTATAAAAGAATGATGATTGTAGATGATACCGTTCTCGAAATATTAAGGTTCAAAGTTTTAAGGCAAATGGCCAAAATCTCGAGAACTGGCGATAAATTGAAAAAAGTATTAGGTCGTTGATGTGCAGCAACAACTTTTATCTATGAAAAATAAGTTTCAGACCTCTAACTCTAACGGTCACCCGAAGAGCAAGAGTTTAACCTAAAATAGAAATAGTCTGTTGTACAGAAAACGAAAATTTTGTTTCTCAAAATAAGTACATTTTCTGGTTGGTCATTAAAAATTATCCCAGAAGAATGAGTCTGGTGAAAAAATCTGGTTCAATAACTGTACAAAAGGCGATCGAAATTACAACTTTGGACTCAATTTTCTCGAAAACTGTCAATCAGAGAAAGGAGTAAGGCCAGCAAATTTTCCTTTCGAGTTAAGGATTGCGGATTACAGGGTTTGTAGAAGCATAAAAACTGAGTCTAATAGTGATATTAAAAAATTTCTCAGGTCGACAGTTTTAGAGAAAATCGAGGTTAAAGTTGAAACTTCGATCACCCTTTGCTCAGTTGTGGAACCAGATTTTTTTCATCAAACTTATTTATCATGTGTTGCTTTTGATACGCAACCAAAAAATGTACTTATTTTGAGAAATAAAGTCTTCGTTTTCTGTACAACAGATCACTTCGATTTTAGGTTAAACCTGGCGCTTTCTGTGACCGTTAGAGTTAGAGGTCTGAAACTTATTTTCCATAGATATAAGTTGTTGCTGCACATCAACGACCTAATACTTTTATCAATTTATCGCCAGTTCTCGAGATTTTGGCCATTTGCCTTAAAACTTTGAACCTTAATATTTCGAGAACGGTATCAACTACAATCATTATTCTTTGACTAATCATTAAATTTCATTAAGGATTATACAATGATTTTCGTTTGAATAGAGCCAACTTTCATATGAACAAACCCAAAGTTCATAAGAGTGAAACCGGCTGACTGTATGGATACAGAGCTTTCATAACAAAAAACCAACTTTCAAATAACCAAAACTTATTTTCATAAGACAAAAACTTTCGAGTTAAAGAGTTACTCTACTCAGAGAATGTAAAGAGAATCATCAAATTTCTCCGATCGAAAGTTTTCAAGAAAATCGAGGTAAAAGTTGAAACTTCGATTGCCTTTAGTTCACTTATGGAACCAGATTTTTTCATGAAACTCATTTTTCTCACGTAACTTTTGATGGCCAACCAGAAAATGCACTTATTTTGAGAAATAAATATTTCTGTTTCTGTACATCAGATCACTTCGATTTTCAGTTAAACCTCCCGCGATCTGTGACCGTAATAGTTAAAGAGCTGAAACTTATTTTTCGTCGACAAAAATAGTTGCTACATATGATCGATCGAACACTTTTTCCAATTTATGGACAGTTCTCTTGATTTTGGCCTTTGTCCTTAAAACTTTGAGCCTCAATATTTCGAGAACGGCATTACCCACAATCACCATTCTTTGACTAATCATTAGATTTTATAATGGGCCATGGTATTGTGTGCCTTAATGATAGAGAAAGTCCAAGTTAATTCATTTAATAATGAATATCCTGCTAACTCATCAAAGATTATCTATTCGCCTTTACAAATCAAGAATCAAATCTGTCAACTCAAGTATTAAAATGCTATAACTTTTTTTGTATCATTTTGATTGATCTAATACTTCAATATATCATAGCCTATGATAAAATCTAATGATTAGTCAAAGAATGGTGATTGTGGGTAATGCCGTTCTCGAAATATTGAGGCTCAAAGTTTTAGGGCCAAAGGCCAAAATCAAGAGAACTGTCCATAAATTGGAAAAAGTGTTCGATCGATCATATGTAGCAACTATTTTTGTCGACGAAAAATAAGTTTCAGCTCTTTAACTATTACGGTCACAGATCGCGGGAGGTTTAACTGAAAATCGAAGTGATCTGATGTACAGAAACAGAAATATTTATTTCTCAAAATAAGTGCATTTTCTGATTGGCCATCAAAAGTTACGTGAGAAAAATGAGTTTCATGAAAAAATCTGGTTCCATGAGTGAACTAAATGCGATCGAAGTTTAAACTTTGATCTCGATTTTCTCGAAAACTGTCGATCGGAGAAATTTTTCAATAGCACTAATGGACTTAGTTTTCATGCCCCTACAATCCTACGAAGTCCCAATTCTTAACTCGCAAGTCAAAATTTTTACACATTCTCCTTCATTATTGAACGAATTATCTCAGATTTTTCCAGTATTCAGTTCTCGTATATTAAAGTCCATGCAAATCGCAATCCTTAACTCGAAGGAAATTTTTTTGCATTTAACTGTTACTCCTTTTATTATGATGTGCTAGAAGGACGGTCTCAATTAAAGGATTTCAGATTTTCTCTGATTTTCAGTTATATTAGATTATAGTCCCTAATAAAATCTAATAATTGTTGAAAGAATGATGACTCTAAATGCTTCCATTCTTCAGATATCGATGTTCAAAGTTTTAAGGCCAATAACCAAAATCAAGAGGACTGGTGATAAAGCGAAAAAAGTCTACGATTATTGATGTGTAACAACCATTTTTATTAACGGAAAATGAGTTTCAGCTCTCTAACTCTTACGGTCATTCGTAACGCTAGGTTTAAAAAAAATCGTAGTGATATTTTGTACATAAACAGAAAAATCTATTTCATTATTTCTATTTAAGTGCATTTTTTGGCCATCAACTGTTACATCAGAAAATTATTTTGATGAAAACATCTGGTCACACAATTGTACGAAAACAGATCTAAGTTTTAACTTCGATTCTCTCGAAAACTTGTTTTGGAAAATAATTTTTTAATGACACTAATGGACTTAGTTTTAATGTCCCTCCAAGAACTAAGTCCTAACTCTTAATTCAAAAGAAAAATTTTTAGTACTTATTCCTTTATTCGAGTTTAATATCAAGTTGAACAATTAAAAAGCATTTAAATTGGAGCCTAATATCTGTTTACTTCACTCTCAACAGATGGAGCTTTGCATGTCTGAAGAAAAAAGTCTGCCGCCGGACTGGTTGTGAACATCGGCTTAATTTTTGTTCTTTTACTTGTTTTCTGTGGTATAATTTTAGTTATTTAATTAATTATGGCTGCTTCTACTGATTATTACAATGTACTACAATCTCTTTTAAATGATGATAAACTTGTTAGTTCCATAAAGACGAGTAAAATCTTGATTGTTGGTAGCGGTGGTATTGGTGTGGAGATCATAAAAAATGTTGTCCTCCTTGGCTTTACCGACTTGACTCTAATTGATTTGGATACTATAGAAATTTCAAACCTCAATCGACAGTTTTTGTTTAACAAAAATCACGTTGGTAAACCGAAATCTCTGGTTGCTGCCAGTGTATCGCAAACTAATTTCGCCTTTCATTCAAATTTAAAAATCACTGCTCTTCACAACTCAATTATGAGTCCAGAGTATGATGTTGATTTTTTCAAAACCTTTAAAGTTGTTATTAATGCTCTGGACAACCGAGCAGCTCGAAGTCATGTGAATAGGATGTGTCTGGCAGCTAATGTTCCACTAGTTGAATCAGGATCAGAAGGTTACATGGGCCAAGTGACTCTTATCAAACGTGATGTCAGTGCTTGTTATGAGTGTGATGGCCCTAGACAAGAACAAAAAACTTTTGCTTCTTGTACTATCAGAAATACTCCATCACTTCCGATTCACTGCATTGTGTGGGGTAAACATTTGTTTGCTCAGTTATTTGGTGAAGAAGATGCTGACAATGACGTGAGTCCTGATATGAATGATCCTGAACTGGGTATGACCAACAAATCAGGTATGCTTTTTACTTCAACTTAAAATAGAAATTGGAATTTCAATGGCAAGTCTTTTTTAATCTAATCTCCTAATCTTTTTTCTTATCTCTGCATCTTTAGATGACTCTTCGGACAAAAAACCCTCAACACGTGAATGGGCCACCTCCAATAATTATGACTATAAATTATTATTTGACAAACTATTTAAAATAGATATAGAATACCTACTTAAAATGAGCAAGCTTTGGGAAAATCGAAGAAAGCCCACTCCATTGACGGTAGATATGTTAAGTAAAGATGACAGTAATCCCAAACCTTCTAGTAGTGTAATTGCTGTTAATGGTGATGCCTCCGCCAACGGCCAAAGTTTGAAAGACCAGCGTATGTGGTCATTATCTGAATGTTTTGAAAAGTTTTGTGAAAGTATCAATGTTTTAAAAAAGAGGCTCGGCTCTGAGGGATACTTGGTTTGGGATAAAGATGATGATGAAGCGTTGGATTTTGTCACTAGCGTTGCTAACCTCAGATCTCATTGTTTTGGTATAGAAAGGAAATCAAGATTCGACATTAAATCTATGGCTGGTAACATTATACCAGCAATATCATCCACCAATTCTATTGTCGGTGGACTTATAACTCTTCAACTCATCCATCTTCTACGAAAGTTAAATGAAGTGAAAGATGCTACAGACCAAAAAGAAATCGATCAAAAATGTAAAGAAGCCTGTAAATGTATTTATCTTCGGAAAGTTGGTCTGAATGCTCGTAATCTCATCTCATCCTATGATCTTTTTGAACCAAATCCGAACTGTTTGGTTTGTAATACTGGTCGTATACCTGAAATCGAATTGACCTGTAATCTAAACGAGACAACAATGAATGATTTTGTGGAACAGATCATTATGAAAGTCTTCAATTTTGTATGTCCAGATATACAGATTGAAGGTCAACCTATCATTATTTGGAGTTCAGAAGATGCAGATGAATCTGAAAAGGCCGAATCTAAAAAGAAACAACTCAACAAATATCCTCAAGTACATCATAAACAACGACTTCGCGTCTATGATTTATTACAAAATCAAACTTTAATAATAAATCTATTAGATGGAAAAGTGGATAAATCCGAAAATGAAGAACGTTTTTATATTATGAAAATAATTAACGAAGGATCAACAAAAAACGGCACGGAAGAAAAAGATGAAAAAAATGAGAAAGATAACAATCGTATGGAAGTAGAAAATGGTAATTCTGGTGTTGAAATAATTTGTGACAACGGTGACGATTCCGATGTTGTTATTGTTGATTCAAATTCAAAAGAGAAACGTAAATTGGACTTCGATGCAGAAGAGATACTGGAAGTGCCCGGAGTTTCAAAAAAATTAAAGATTTAAGCTATAATGATATTCACCCTCATCTCTTTGGCTTTGGTGTGATTCTTGCAACCTTACAGTTTTTCGTTATCAAAAAATTGTATCTTTTTCATCGCATTTGAAAAATTTTTTCTTTATAACAGAGCAAAAATTACAATTTTGTATAATTAATTCAGTAACGAACAATGTTACAAAGTATTTCCATTTTTCTCACTTTACTCCTTTTCACCATACATGATCATTTTCAACACCAGCATAAGAAATATTGCTAATTCCATAAATTGATAATCAATCTTTATTTGTCTCTGTTGAACTACCCACTGTCACATTAGAAACTAATAAAATAAATTGTTAATCTTTTTTGACAACATAATTTAAGTCAAAATAAGTGTTTTTTAGACTGCAATCACTTGAATGATACTGGAATAGTTCATGATCTACCACTGAATTATAAAATGGACGATGTGTCACTTGGACTCTAAAGTGACATTATTTTTCGCCTCTACAGGCTTAGGAATATTTTGAATTGGTTCCTTTGGAATGTTAGCTACCAGTTTACTACTCATACCAATCCAAACCATGAACATGACACAAACAAATCCTGCTTTGATTAGCTCATCACCAATATCTTTGAAATCGGAAGCTCCTGAATTTAGTTGATTACTCAAAGAAGTAATAATAACGGCAAAATATGCTAAAGTAAAGATGAGAATAAAAAATCGAACAAGACAAATGTTCCTAAGCAATGAACGGTTTTCTAGGCAAATGGCCAGTGTATTTAAAGTTGAAATTAATGTCAATAAACCAGCGAAAAATTTATCAACCAAAGTTGTACTTGTAGCTAAAATGAAAAATACAACCAAAAGAAGTAAAAAAATTTCAATGATAATTAATTTCTGTTTCAGCGTCGGCAAATTAGACATGATTATGTTTTTCCTGAATACTTTATGCTGTAAGGAATAGAGACAATTCAGATAAAGCAAGGATTCGCTTTCGCAATTGTTGCTCTTTGGATAATTTAAAACCTGCTTTATTATTAACAAAATGATAATTTATTGAATTTCAAGTAATGGCAGAGTAAAGCACAAAATTCCGCGTTTTTCCATTCATCGTACTAATCAGTAAATTTTCATAATTTTTCAGCTGGGCGCAATATCAAGGTACAATCTAGATTCAAGTTGAATACAAAGTGGAATTAATGTTCAAAACTTGAGTATTCGTGATGATTCTTATTTGCATGAGCTTCAGTTTGACTTGTCGAATCTATTGGTGTCTCCATGCATTGAAAAAGTAAATTTATATAAAGTCCCTCAAACAAAACTCGGTCTTTTCAATCTATGTACCTTGTGTTTAGACTTATTAATTTAAATTGTTTTGAATTATTTGGTTGATTGGTGACTTTTAATTTGAGTATGGCAGAGTATTTAGCGTCAATTTTTGGAACCGAAAAGGACAAGTAAGTATCATTGTTCAATCATTTCAGTCAATCTCTGTTTGCATTTTACCTTATAGCCTTTAGCGGCAAATGGTTTTAAATGTTTTATCCCTCTCCTTTCATCTCAAATACTAATTCTTTATTTATTATTATCGCTATTCTTTAGAGTAAATTGCAGTTTTTTCTTCAAAATTGGAGCATGTCGACATGGAAATCGCTGTTCTAGAATTCACAATAAGCCCACCTTCAGTCAAACCATATTGCTACAAAATTTGTACCAAAATCCTAGAAATGCTGCTCACTCTTTGGAAGGAAACTCCACAGGCAAGCCTACAATGACTGAAGAGGAAGATCAGAAACACTTTGATGACTTTTTCGAAGACGTTTTTGTTGAATTGGAAGATAAATACGGTGAAATTGAAGAAATGAACATTTGTGACAACCTCGGAGATCATCTAGTTGGTAATGTATATGTTAAGGTAAGCATAAAATGAAAACACCCTTCTTGTTTCTGTTTTGTTGTTTGACACTAATTTTTCATAAAAATTTATTTTACCATCATAGTTCCGTCGAGAGGAAGATGCTGACAAAGCTGTCCGTGATTTAAATAATCGTTGGTTTGCCGGGCGACCAATTTATGCAGAATTATCTCCAGTGACTGATTTTAGAGAAGCTTGTTGTCGCCAATATGAAATGGGGTAAGTTTCACATTGTTTTGATGTAAAATTTTGATGGTGATACTTAACTGACAACTTTTATTTTTTCTCAGTGAATGCACTCGTAGTGGTTTTTGTAATTTTATGCATTTAAAACCGATTTCTCGAGACCTTAGGCGCCAACTTTTCGGACGTAGACGAGGAACTGCTAGAAGTTACAGGTAAGTTCATTCAGTTTTTAAATATTTATCTATTGAACACTTAGCTCATATTTTTTATTTTTTTCTTTAGATCACGATCCAGATCACGTAGTCGTGAACACGGAAGAGATCGCGATCGCCGATCTAGAAGCCGTGATCATGGATCTAGGAGTCGCGATCGTAGATCAAGGAGTCGAGAAAAGAGGTCAAGAAGCCGAGATCGAAGATCTCGTAGTAAAGAACGAAGATCTAGAAGTCGTGATCGTCGTGAGAGAAAACATCGTTAATCGACAATTGTCCAAAAATTTTTCACCAAAAATAGGCACCAAAGCTAAACACATTGAATTCTCATCCCTAGCATCTGTCATATTTTAATAAAAAAATCAATCTTTGCGTGATATTAACAGTCTCATAATTACTATCTATACATTGTAATAATATCTATGCTCTGATGATTTATTTATTGTTTGATTTATGAGTGATTCAGCGACATTTTCCAGAAAATCTTTCATGGATTCCAATATTCAAAACATTGGCCAAAAATTTGCTCTTTAGATAATTAAATTTTCTCGACTGTCAATCTAATCAAATTATTTAGAAAACAATTAATTTACTTTTCTAAAAAATTTATTGAAGTAAAGATTTTTCAAACAAAACAATTAGACCTAACTTTTCAATTATTTCAACATGAATTACGACTCCCTAGAAGACCTCTCTATCATAGAAATATTCAAGAACTTTTAATTACTATTTACTTTAATGGACAATTTTATAATTAAAAAAGTAAATCGTACTTATAGAAAGTCTCAATTAACGATCGCGAAAAGTAGAGCTGAGTTGGTTAAGGCTTGGAATGGTTGGTATAACCAGTAACCGCTCAATTTCCCCCCCACGGTTATACTAACCAAGTAATCATGAGTTACTGAAGCAGGTCAGCGCCATCTAATGATAATTAGAATAACTTCGCCAAAACGAAGATCGAATTTCGTGTGAGATGAGCGCCTCCAGTGACAGATCAACTAACTATTATCGTAAACAAACTCGATTTCAAGCTCTCTTTCTTTTTCTCTTTCTAAGCTGAGACGGTTACAACTAACCGGTTAATCGTTCTATAAACGCAAGTAACCGGTTAGTATAACCATTAACCGGTTACTTCTCCTCCCCCAATAACCAAATCATCGGTTAGTGGTAACCGTCTCAGCTCTAGCGAAAAGCATTTACGATTTAATTGTAATTGAGATCAGACTTTGGACATTTTTGAATTATTTCCTAGATGGAACTATTGCTGCTTAAAGGCGGTAATTTTAACTGGATCAATATTTTATCAATAAAACAATAAGTAGATAATTAATTAATATCAGTTGTTTGTTTAATTTTTACTTGTTATTAATTGTATTTCAATTATGACATTTTTAAAGATGCTTGAATTATCTTTTAAGTTTGGTTGAAATTTGTGAGACAGAATTCAGAGTAAAGTGTATTGCCAACTTACTTGTTTCAGATAAGTTGTTGAAATATGTCCAGCTTCTTTTGTAAACACTGTCTTAAAATAATGATTAAGATCAATTTTATTTAGATTAACGGGCGGAATAAAATTATTTATAAATATATTTGTAAAATCTTTATTTCTGTGACTTTTGATTAGTCTCAATATTTCATTTACTAGTGATTATCAATTGTTTTTACTTCTAAATCTTTACCTTGTTTCTATGTTTGAGTTGCTTTCTATGTTATTGTTTTAAATGATTAATTCATTTTTATCCGTTAGATCAAATTTATTCAGCTATGTACCTAATGTTACATTAGCTTGTAAACGTTTTATCCAGACCATCAAAGTTGGTATAATTGGTTCAGGACCAGCAGGCTTTTACACTGCTCAAGCTTTGTTAAAGGTGAGAATTTTGATATAAAATATGCATGCTATGTTAACTAAATAATCACATGTGATTTCATCTTCTCTAAAGGATAGCAGAGTGTTAATAGACATTTATGAAAAATATCCAGTTCCATTTGGGTTAATCAGATTTGGGGTAGCACCGGATCACCAATCAGTCAAGGTTCGAGTTTCATCTGTTAGCTTTATCTGTCTTCTAAACTTGCTAATGTTTATTCCTGGTACAAAATCAGTGCATAGACTCTTGAGTTGGATGATTCCAATGGTACAGTCTACTAATAAATAATCATTCATCTTCCATAGAATGTTATTAATTCGTTCACCAATACAGCTCTCCAAGATAGAGTTTCATTCTATGGTAACATTAATATTGGCCAAGATGTGACTTTAAATCAGTTGCTCAAATCCTACAATGCAGTTGTTCTTTGCTATGGTGCAACTGAAGACCGTAAACTAAATATTAAAGGGGAAGATCTAATTAATGTGCTACCAGCGAGAAGGTTTGTGGGGTGGTACAATGGTATTCCTCAGGATTCTGACTTAAACCCGTTTCTACAAACTGAAGATGTTGTAATTATTGGACATGGAAATGTCGCCCTGGATTGTGCAAGAATTTTACTTTCTCCTGTAGACAAGACTTTAAAGGTTTGATTGTTCGATCGTTTATGGTATTGCATTTTACTATTTTAATTTTTCTACTTATAGAGCACAGATATTACAAATCATGCCTTGACTGCCCTTAGAGAAAGCAAAGTAAAGAGAGTATACTTGGTTGGACGAAGAGGGCCACTTCAAGTATCATTCACCATAAAAGAATTGAGAGAATTGACAAAATTACCTGGTTGTGATACAATCGTGTTTCCAGAGGATTTCAAGAACATCACAACTGAAACTATTGTAATTCATTTCATTTAAATTTCTGATTCTTAGGCTCTAATCATTTCTTAATTTTATTCTCATTAGAATGAACTTCCTCGGCCCAGGAAAAGATTAACTGAATTATTGTTATCTTTAGCGAACGAGAAAAATCTAAACAACAACCATAAAAGATGTGTTCTGATGTTTTGTAGATCTCCCTTACAAATTGTCGGTGATAAACATGGTAAAGTTTCATCGGTCACTTTAGGAGTAAATAAGCTGATTCAGCAAGAGGATGGAGTTAAGACTGAACTAACTGATCAAAAAGAAATTTTAAATTGTGGTCTGTTTTTGCGAAGCATAGGATATCGTGCTGTTTCCATTGATCCGAGTATACCATTGAATGAAAAAACTGGAGTTATTAGTAACACTAATGGAAAAGTGCATGGCTTCGATTTCGGATTATATTGTAGTGGCTGGGCTGCTACTGGAGCTACTGGAGTAATCATCGGCACAATGAATGCAAGCTTTGAAATAGCTGAACATATCTTGAAGGATTTTAGTCAGAATGAACCTTTGTTAGTGGAAAAACCTGGATCAACTGATATAATTCCTCATCTAGAGTCAAAAGGAGTCAAAGTTGTTACCTTCACCGATTGGCAACGCATAGATGAATTAGAGAAAAATTTAGGATCCCAATTAGGAAAGCCAAGAGAAAAATTGGTAAATCAAAAAGATATGATCAAAGCAGTTGACGAAGATAAAGAATGATTAACGAAGAATTTAATATGTGAAATTCTTTTATTGTTACTCGTTTCTAATTGTTCCTTATTAAACCAACTCATTGAGCACCTATTTTCTTCACGTTTCACTCAATTTGGATCAGATTTGAGACTTGGTTGGCAATTTTAAAAGTTTAAACAAAATATAGCTCCAACCTTACTTAATTCAACTCAAAGACGTTTAAAGTTTAAACATTGAAAAACAGGATAAACATTAACAGTTCCAATAAAAAATTTAATGCTCGAAACTGACCGTCAAGGCTTAATTAACACTAAATTAGGTAGCTAAAGTCGATAAAGAAGGACACTACTCTGGATTCCATAATTTTATTAAGATTTAGTTTCATGGGACTTTAAGGTCTAACTTTTTCCGAGGAGTATGGTGAATCTGTTTCAATCTGGATCTTTTTCAATATTTGAAGGCTCCTGAAATAAAAGCAGTTGAATGAATAGATAAATGGAGTCTATGTATTAATGTCAGGTATTCGGGAATATGGATGAAATGGATCAGGCTAAAAGGCATTCTAGCCAATATTTAAACTGTACAGTCCCGTGTTGAGCATGGTCCAAACGAAGTCACTTAAAGTGCTCCGAGTAAACCCCAATATGCTTGATAGTAACTTCCAGCTTTTAGAACCCCAATTCGTTCTTCTAACTATTCACTGGTGGATAGTTTGTGATTGAATTAACACCAAAAAGATCCTCTTAAACGGCTACTAAATTGTATCAAAAAGATTGAAAATTTCACTTTTTATTGAGATTCCCTTCACTTTACAAGCAAGCCTTGCAGTTAGAATTTCTATTTTGTAATAGAGGTCGCTCGTAGACCAGTTAAGCAGCTGTTTTTAGCAATCTCAACAGCTTGTTACCCGGGAGAAGAATGTTGCCAAAACAATGAAAAATTGAAGTGAATTGATCAATTAATTATCATTTTTGATTTATTGTTCCATTTTATTTTCTAATCCAACTTAAGTGACATTCTTGGGGATATTTTTTTGTACAAAGAAGTTCTGATTGTGACCACTATTGTCTCAACTCTTTTTAAAAAGCTATCTTGGTTTCTGTTTTTGGTTTTCTTTGTGTTCTTTGAATGTGACCAACTTACAATCCTATCTTATTGCTTGGTAATTAATTTTTATCACAGTTTTCCTTGTTCACGAATTGCATCATCTTTTAAACTGGAAATGGAAAGTCATGGAATGTATGATGCACATAACAAATTGGACGACTTACGAGACAATAAGTTGGCAAGTTTTGCAAGTCCTGGTAGTGCTTTTTCCTCTTCTTTCAGTCTATCTTCCAACAGTCATCAATTGTGTTGTTTAACTGAAGACGGTTCCCGGTGTAATCGAGTTGCTGGTAATGCTTCCTACTCTAAGCGTATCCAAAAGACTGTACAACAGAAAAAATTACGACTGAGTATTGACAATACAGCTCGTCACGTCTACATTTGTGATCATCATAAAAATATGATACAAAGCGTGCGGAGCTGTGTGAAAAGAAAAAGGAAAGACTCTTGTGAAGATGAAAATGGAACTAATTCAAATGACTGTTACTCTTTTGCTGATCGAAATAATCCCCTGAGTTCAGCAATTTCTGGTCCTTCCAATGGATCTACATCCATAAGAGGAATGAATGCGAACAATCTTGGTAACTCGGGAAGTGGCAAAAATGATTTACCAAGCTCAGCTAACTCTGAAGAATTACCTCAAGTTGACCTCTCTACTTTACAAATAAATACCTTACGTAGATATAAACGACATTATAGAATTCAAACTAGCCCCGGAATTAACAAATCACAATTGGCAGAAGTGCTTCTCGACCATTTCAAAACTATACCTATTGATGAAAAGGAAGCAATTACTTATTTTATCTACATGGTTAAATGCAATCGCAATAAAGTAGATCAATTGAAAGGTTTAACTACTTCAAATTCCAGTTTACCCTATCCTAGTAGTCTGTCTGACCACAACAATACTTGAACAATTGAAAACTAAGCTATCGTCTAGATGACTTCAGGTTTTCATTGTTTTTTTGCTTCCCTTACCCTTTTCTACCTTTCATCACTCTTATCTTGTATTTATTTCATATTTTTTCTTATCCAATATTATCTTGGCTAATCATTAGTTATGCTTAAAATAAAGTTGCATAAAGAAGTAGCTCAAGAGTAGCTCAGTTCAAAAAATTTTACTTTCGCATCCATTGTAGTTATTTCTGCTCCTTTTGACCAAAAAGTTAATTAATGCCGAGAAGAGACTTCAAACTCTAGCAGTATATCCTGTAATAGATAGCTTTAAAAATTAAGACCATAAAATTTTCAGGCTGACTCAGCGAATAGTTTACTGACCAAAACAAAATAAATTATCTTCAAGATTTGCCGACCGGATTCAATAGGTAAGTTAAATTCTCTCCATTAAACTTATATCCTGAATCATTTATTGTTCTGATTCAAATCAACTAATTATATTTCTTTAATTTCTATTAATTCTAGATCGTGTTTTTAAATTTAATTTCGAGATGTCTATTCACCATAACTTGGGGACAAATAAAATTCTTGGAAAGAAAAGCCATTAGAAGTTCATCAGCCAATCATGATTCAAATCTATGAACGGAAAAGATGACACAGTTACTCTAATTTATTTCATTTTAGAATTTACTGTTGTCCATAATCAACTATCTTTCCATTCGTTTCCATCATGATTAATGTTAAGAGCATATTATCAAACTTTTTGTTAATCAACACTAACCCAAAACTCTTTTTATCCGAAGAAAAATTAAACAAAGATTTACTATTTCTGCATCAATAATCAAGCTTACCTCATTTCTTTCACTCAAAAATGAAGACTGCTTCATTCAATCGTATGACGCCGTTAATCAAATTTAAAGTTATAACCCTTATTAGACTTGTTATGTCCAGTTACGGAATAAACTTATCAATGAGAAAAAATGCTAAACTAAAAGTACGAACAGAAATGAAAGACAAATTTTCCCGACCTTGAGAACCTAACTCATCGCCAACATGAATTACAGTGAAAACAGGTCAGTTACAAGTATATATTAAATGATAATAGGAGTAACAATTGTTGATGAATTTACACTTGATTTGGAGGAGTACTTTTCATCATCAACATCTTTATCTTCATATTTTCCTTTTCTCATGAATCCATCATCATCTAATCATCAGGACACCGTCATTTAAATACATTTTAACAATAATGTTTCAACAAAATATTGTGTTACATCAACAAGTTTGAAAACAAAAATGATCCAGCAAGCTTTGAAGCGCTCATTCACCATCAACCATTGATCAGTCAATTTTTAAGGTCAAATCTGATGATAATAAGGATGATATTTTTAACGGAATACAAAGAAGGAAAGTGGCCGATAAGGTCAGAATACGATCAAAAAAAGAATGGTAAATTATACACTTTGAATAGATAATATTCAACAATATCAGTTGTAACTCCAGCAATAACAATCAGCTCAGCGAGTTTCCCATCATAACCCTTTTAAACTCTTCGGCCTGCTTAAACTTGCTCTACCATCGTTTAGACCATCATTATCGAAAGCCCGATCAAATTGATCAAAAACATAATCAATAATATCAATTTTATAAATTTCATGACTTTTCCTTGTTAGAATAAAAAGGTATGATCTCACAATCAGTTTCACCAACACTTTAATAATAGTCAAGTCATTTAATTTGCAGTCCTGTTGTTTCCGTTGACCATTCAAAATATTAGAAATAGAAACATAACCATTTATTCAACAATTGGCTGTGTTCAAACGTGTTAACCTGCCATCAATGAATGAATTGAGTTACTCTAACAGATCATCATTTCTCATCCTCCTACATCAACTCGCTAATTCTTTCTTAATCATAAATCTTATTGTAAATCACTTTGTTCATCTTATATACTTGTATGAGTTCATCTTTACTATTAGTTGATATTTCCGTTTAACAAAGCTTGATTGTTAAAGGTGATACTAAATATGAAATACTCCTTGATTGTTCATTGAGTTTTCTGATGTTTTGATGTTAATCTTGTTCAACTACATTTCGCTAAAAATAAGGAAACTTAATAAGCTGGTCTGAACCTTCAATTGATCAAATATATCTATGATACATTTTTGATTGTTGTTGGATCAACAATTTTATATTTCTAAATATTTCAAGATGTAATTCAATGATCATTAATCATGAATAGATTCAGTAGTTTTCAACGAAATTTACTTTCTTGGTCTAATCTTCACTAGCCTAACTTATTATCTGGTCAATTATAATTTTGGCCATTGAAATACTCTAATAATTAATATGTTTGTTAGACTTGGAAAGCTTGAGGCCAAACTAAAACAAGCAAATTAACCATCAAAATAGTTAATCAGGGTCATATTTATCATCATTTTCAATTTTATATCTGCAATAATCTAATTCCTACTCAAAAGCAAATTAACAAACCATTCTTGGATAAATGCTTTTCGCATTAATACACTTCCATTTGGTATCATTTAATTTAATTTCACCCTTGATTCCAGGATAGTATTATTATCGTTAGATTATTTTGGCAGGCTTCTTTTCAGTTGATTACTTTATTTTGTGTATTGATTTATATTATCAAACACAATTGCCTGACCTTGTTTATCGATTATATTATTAATACAAGAAGGGTTAGTAAACATTGTACCAACACTCAATTGATACTCACAAATTATTCAAGTTATCAGTGGCCATTGATTTATACTTTTTTCACCGAAACTTGTTGATTAATTCCTCTTTGATTGTTCATCTAGTCTAATTATCATACATTTAATAGTTAAACAAATAAAACCAGATTTTACATTCACAAGACGGTAAAAAAGCAGCAATTTCATTGTGTTCTTACAATCAAGTTCACAAACCATCTTGGTAATAACTTTTACAATTTTCAGATTTTTCCTGTAAATATTAGTTTTCAAATTATCTTCAATCAAAAGTAATTGCTTCAAAATTTTCAGCTTGAGCCACAAAAAGAAAACAAAATCACAAAATAGTTTCACACGTATTTTCAACCAAAGAGATCTTGCAATCTTAACAATTCAAATTTTTCTCATGACTTTTACTTGTTAATGATACATAAATTGTATAATGAACTAATCGTCCTTCCCACAATTCGATATTCAAAGATTCTCTTTCAGATGCTGCAAACAGAAGCCAAGGCCTAAGGTTATCTCATACCAATGATACTGTTGGTGGTGATGGCCTTAACCAGGTTGTGCGCAAAGGTGACATTAAGATGTTTTGATTTTGACGATGATGACAGCTTCAGCTGAAAGTCAAACGAGGAAAACAAGTTTCTGCTACAATTTATTCAACTAAAACATAAATGAGCTGGAAACGTTTATCTGTGGGAATAACGCAAAGTCCAAGTTCCCTTGGTAATTCATTTTAAAACTTGATCTTTAGATTAAACGCTGTTTTGTTAAACTAACTGCGATTGACCCAGTGAGCTTGATTGCAACCTGGTGAAGAGCAGAAAATTTTGTGATTATTTAACCTTAAATTTGCACATTTTGACTACTTACAGTTGTGAATTCATATTGATTTAATGCGAATTGTCATATGAAATAAATGATTGAAACTCATCAAATTGGCTCGTTTTTTTACTAGTAATAAAGCTGGTTACATTTGGGTGAATATTATTGTGAAAAATTTGAAAAAAACATTCATTAAATTGAATATTAGATGATTAAAGGCACTTAATAAATGGCATTTGGTCTGTTCAAAAAACATTCCAAGTGAATTGAAATCTATTGTTTGTAAATTGATCAATAATGAATATCAATGAAACATCTTGATTAAATTTGAAAGATTGCTCAGATGTTGATAGAAAAAAATGAATTTGCCTTGATTTATCTTGAAATCTGACATGTTTAGTGTAAAATCTTAAAACAAGGAGCAAAATTTTTGGCTAGTAAAGCTTTCGGATGAAACAGAGCTTTTTATTAAGGTTCCAACATTTCATTGTTGACACAATACAAACAAAGCAGGATTACACTTATCTATAATATCAAGTCTAATACTCATATTGCATTAATTAATGGATAAATCGGTAAAATTTGTAGCTAAATTGATTAATGAATAGAGTAAACATTGCCATTGATTTTCAAGCAGACCTAACCTATTAGGGTAATTTGACTGGATAAAGATTGATGTTGATGATGATGATTGAACACAAAAATAAACTACTTTTATCCACAAACTCCAAGCAAATCAGATTTTCAATCAAACTGTCCTCTGTAAATCGATTGAGAAATAAAACAATAAATATTAAAATCAATTGATGCGAAACAATCTATTTCTTTGCTACTTGCCTTTATTTCATTCACTGTCCTGTCAAATCATAATCCCTAACCAACCTTAGTTGTCAGGTCATTCAACGAGAAAATATCAAAATTAAAGTGATTTCTGTTGCCTTTAACATCATCATTACCAAATTATCTATCAAATTTCTGGTTCCTCCTGGTTGGGCTGACAAGGCACTGTAAATACACAAAAAAATGTCATTGGTAACTTGTCCTGTAATCACTGTGAAAGCTGGTTTTCTTGGTCTCTACAACTTGAGTAAATTCACCAAATCAACAGGATTGAAGCTTTAATGGTTAACTTTTTTCTCTTCTTCACAATTTACATGGGCAATCATGATTAACCAAGATTGACAAGAAAATGAAATGACAAGAAGCGTTAAAAAGCTAGCGTTTTGCTCAACTTGCCGCGTTTTTTAATTAGATGGCATAACATGTGTTATCGGTACTGCATCTGTAATTAACTAGTTTAATGTACATTCGGACTGATATTGGAAATACAAAGACATTTAAATGCATCTTGGTAGATATACCACAATATCCTTATATGAAGAAAATTATTACAATTTCTTATGACAATTACTTGTATTGACTGCAGTCAAAGCTTTACTTGATAAAGTTTATTGTGTTAAATTTCAATGGATTAACTTGATTTAAAGTAATAAACTGATCCAGGATCTAATCTTCAATCGATTTTCCCATTCGTTTGCAGCTAACCGTTATTTAGTTCATTTATTTACAAATGACATCTTAGCACCAAAGTTTTATTATTAATAATTCCAACGATTCTCAAATATTTTCTTGTGGTTTTTGATGCTATTAAAATTGGTGGATTGATTAATTTGGGTTCTATTTACTGTTTTGATCATCATTTTTGAATAATTATCCATCTTACATGGAATTTACTCCTTCTTGTAGAAACTTGTACTGTTTGACCATTGGAAATACCGGTTTTACCCTTAGGATGATTAATTTGATTAAATACAAGCAGACAAATTAAAAATCCTTTCCACTCAAAAAGAAGGAATAAGGAATAAAAGCTCCGGACCATTTTCATCTTTATCTATACACATTACCAGAATAATCATCAATGGATTCTTAGGTTAGAAAAACAGGAAAACATTTTCCTTCAGGTTAAGGTTGAAGTCCTTCTGAACAGGAATCAGTTTATAGTCAACTTTATCCCAATTCCATCATCTTCATCAACATTCTCATCTTTTTCAATCTCTTTCTGTATCCTCATCTTATTTCAAACTCAACCCTTCAAAGGTCCGGTTCTCTTTGCCACAAATATTTAGCCAAAAGTTTTATAGTCACCATCATCATCAGCAGAGGAAAGGAACGAAAGCATCCTCTTGAAATCACACTTTTAATAACCACTAATTAAAGATGGCAATCATTGGTAGCGTCTCTCAATCATTTAGATTAAATGGAAAGCACTTGAATAATCAGGCAGAAAAGCAACTAAGGAAGTGTAAAACATATTTCCAGTTGGTAATCGGACAAGTTTATAAGAGTTACCTGTAGAGTGAGGCCTTATCACCCATTGTATGCCATGATCAGCCCTCTGATCACCCTGATCATCATCTTGATCACCACCGTGCTATTTCTAGAGTTATCATCATAACTATGGTTGACCAGCATTGATTGAAGCAAGTGTTCATCAATTTAATGGGGAAAATAGAAACCTAAACCTTTTTTTTCAATTCTACTTCAATGATCTTTCACTTTTTTCAGCAGCCAACCATGGTGTAATAATGGCAATAATGATATATTTGCGTTCAAATTTTCTCAAATTTTCCGGCAAATGATGGCATTTTGCGTCTTGGTTAAACTGTCATAAAGAAACAGATTCTCACAATAATCTTAAGTTAAACAAGGAATGATTGTCAACAATTGGGATTGATTCATTTTCTAAATTACATGTTATTTGAATCCAAGATGATCAAATGTTAATCAAACTACAGTGTAACTCCAGTATTAATTGCATATCGCTTTACAAACCTTTAAGGCAAAAGCCTATCAAATGGTACAACAATACAAAGGCCGTTTCATCTTGACGGTAAACCAGATTGAAAGGGTAAAGAAATGTAACAAATCAAACAAAATCAAGTATAACCATTAACTGATAATCCAATGATGTAACTAGAGATCTTCATTTATTGTATGATAAAATCTCTTCTAATTAATGGTAATTGTCAATTTGTAACCTTTGATCACAATTATGCTATTTGTTAGCTATTACAATTACCCGTAAGCGGTTTGTTTTCATTTTTCATCTTCCACTCAATTCAATGTACAGTGAGTATCAAATTCTTATATGATTACAAGATTGATAAATAAATAGCGTAATGAATAGTGAAAACAACAATTATTGTTATTAAATTATCATAGAGAATCTGTGGTTAATGATCAAGAAAATGAATATTTAATGAAATTGCCTCGAAGCCAGTTCCAGGTTATTGGCATAACCAAAATGATCAGGTTTAACAAGAAAACCTAATCAACTTTGCTACTTTCTACTTCATAGTTTTCCTCATTCACATCATCCTCATCATGTTTATCAGGTAAACTCAGGCCTATTCAAAATACCCAAAAATATTGAAGACAAGCATCATTCAACTATCAAGGTGTATCAATGTTCATCTATTATCCCTATTACAAGCTAACCTTCAACTTGAAAAACCTTATAATTATCATAAATGTCAAAATTAATTTGTTCAATACAATTTGAGAAGGTCATTCCATCAATTTGATTCATACAATTAGATAACTTAAATGATCTAATAAACAATCTAAGAAAGCAACTTTCTTATTCAATACATTTGTAAACATTGCATTCATTTCGGCCTTTTTTCAATATTACCTGCAAGTTTAAACCTTTAGAGTTAAATTTTCATTAAATTATCATTTCATAAGAGTAACTAATCATCATTATTGTAATAATTTTCATTAATATTAATAAATTGCTCATTTATCATCACTATTTATTCATTGATCAATTGATTGTCTCTTGGCTTTTATCATTGAGAGTCAAAAAACCATCTCCACTTGTTACCAAATTTCACTCAATTATTTATTTTTACGCTGAAAAAATAAATCAAAATTGTTATAAAAATGATATTTTTTGATATCAATAACAATTGAAGGAGTTGAAAAAGTACACAAAATGCCGGAAATCAATCAACTGTTTCAAGAGTGAAATCAAATAATCAAATTGGTGTAACAAATTATTACTTCAATTGATCTTTTAATCATAATTAATGCCCATTTTTCCCAGGCTTTCCAGTTTCACCAAAAATTAACCTATTGATTGAATTGTATCAACATAATTAGACATTGTTGGTTACATTATTATCGTAAAAGTCATTAATTTGATGAATAAAGTTGATTTGGTTGTAATGCAATATTTTTTGCTTAAAAATTACTTTCAATACTTGAGTAGACATCAGATTCATTATTTAAAATAAAAGACGGACAAGATCGTAAGTTGACTTTTTTATGAGGTTGAACCATACTCGATTGAATTGCATGTTTGAGATTAAATTAAGATTAAATATTCATTAAGATCAAAGCAATCATAGGTTTGATCAATGTTTCTTTCAATTTTAAGCAGTTGCGTCCCAAAAACCATACATAACAATCCTTACCAATACATTGTAGATTATTGCTCTGAGATCAAAGCCATTTATGCTTATAAACATGGTATTTATCAGACAATATCATTTAAAAAAATACCGTAGTTTCGTAGATCAGTCCATAAAGGTTAGTGGGAATTTTCACAATGAAAGGTAAGCAACAATCAAGTTGAATTTACAAGGAAAAATGTAAAAAATTTATCCATTGTCCGATTTTTTGGGTCAAATTGGGTTACCCTGGTGATAGTTGAATTAATCCTCAATGTTTATAACATTTAACATTAGCTATTTACATTGGAATGTTTTACTTTTTAAAAGCAAACTATGATTGTCAGTTTTTACGGACAATTGCCATTGACATTACCAATTGATCTGTTCAATAGTCAATAATGGTTCCCATAATTTGGGTAAAGCTAAGGTATTGAGCCTGACCTTGCCAAATGCCGACCAATGCAATTTTAGCTTTCACTGTATACTATTATCATATCTAAAGAAAGTTTACAGTTCAAAAAAATATATCCTTTCCATGTGAGGTGAAAAGAAAGGGAAAAAGAAACCTAAAAGTAGACAGAGAAGATGAAAAAGTAGATGATAATGAGGATGAGGATGATGAAAATGGTTCCTTATTTCAGGTTTTTAAGACCTCCTTGAATGAGAAAAGGTAGAAAAGGAAAAAACTTGTTTTGCAGGTTTTCTTGATGTTGACTGTTCATTTGGCTTTGAACGCTGAGACGTTGGTTAAAGCTGACTCTGTGTGTGTGCTTTGCGACTCTTTACCCTTAAAATATTGGATACTCATCTTGGTAAGACTGTTAACCTTTACTTATTACTTTTTTTACTGTTTAATTTATTAATTACAATTTAACCAATTTACACAATTAACTGTTGATTATGTGATGAATAGTTAGTGTACTCATCATTGTCTCAATTGTCAACCAATAATTAACACTGTCATTTTGTTTACCTTTTGTCTCTTCCAATATCTCTGTATACAGTTTAACCCTACTTTAAAGGGAAATGTTTGCTGGATTAATAATGTGTCTCACTAGTGGATAGTTGTTGATCAATTTAAATCAACTTCAATTGGATTATATTATACAATCAACTATATCAATTAGCCTGGTTCGCGATTGTGGTCAAACAATATCTATTGAACAATTGGTTATATTTTAAATTTTGCTACCTCTTAATGTTGACCATTTGTTGCCCTCTTGTCAACTCTACTTTTCACCATCTTTAACGTTTTTCAGTGTTCAACCATATTATATCCCACCTTTAGATTCATTTATTCAACACAATTCTGTGAAAATAATTCACCTGTGATTCTAATTATTGTACTCTTGAAAGACACCTTCAAAAATCTCATCCAAAACCATCATCAACCTCGTCAACAATGTCTTGTTCAGCTGTTTCACTCTCAATCGCCACCATAATTAGCGTAATTGCTGTTGCTTGTCTTGCCATAGCTTTCAGTACCGATAATTGGTATGAAATACGGATTAATCGAAATTTAACCAAGGAAAGATTAACTGAATTGAATCAATTGACTGATGAATTTGAAACAGATTTGAGATATTTCAGTCGCGATGAAGGACTTTTCAGAGTTTGTTTCCTCAACAAGAAACCCAAAGGATGTAAGTAGTTATTTGTTTTAATCATGAATTAATAATTCCATATCTTCATTATGAAATGATTATTTTCATCGGAAAATGGTTCTCACCTTGACTAATCAAACTCACACATTAGTTAACTTATGTTGTCAATCATGAAATGATCATAAAGCAACACCAAAGACTAAACCAACTTGTAATGAAACTGACCTTTCAAAATCCATTTATCCTACAATTGCCCAGCAAACTATCAGACTTTTCACCGTCAATCCTCATCCCCACCAGCTTCACCCTCTTCACCATCATCCCTATCATCTTTATCATTCTATGTTTCTTTAAAATAGTTTGGCCTACCTTTACATTCTGGTTCATCATCTATTTAACCAACAAACCGGCTTCTACTTCATTTTTACCTTATTTCATTTCTTACCTTTTTTTCCTCTCTTCTTCTAGCTTCTTCTCTTCCTCTTACCTTTTTTACCTATTCTCATCATTTTCACCTTCATCATTATCAAAGAAAACTTATTCAACTCCACTTTTCTTTTGCGTCTTTTTTCATTGTTTTTTTTCATTTTGCCTTTTATTTACCTTTTCTTACCATGAATCGATTCTATATAAACACCTTTTCATATTAAAGGTGTATATTAAAACCATCATCATCATCATCACCATCATCCTTATTTTCCTATTGTTTAACTTATTTATCAAATTATCCTTTCCTTTCACTTGTATCTTTAAATGAAGCGAAATCAAATTTAATTACAGTTGTTTTTTTTACTTGCGCCATCTTTAGTAGTCTCTAAAGATGGTGCAAGTAAACTGACATTTACATCGAATCTACCCAAATCTTTCCTTTTTAAGTGATAGTTGTTTGTTCCTCTTTCCTGACATCTGATTTCACTTTTTTTCATTGATTGTCAGTTTAATTAAAAACCGAAAGGTTAATCAGTAATAGTGTTTTAACCATTTGGTTTATAATTAGAGCTAATGATGACATTTTTTATTTTATTTAGCGCGCCAAATCAAATTTTACCTTAGCCTTGGAAAAGAGACAGAAGGTTTTGTTCTTGCGTTGCTAAAGGCTTGTGTCTGTTTTTGTTGTGCTTTTTTGTTTCTCTAATTTGTATCAAGTTAATTGTTTTGTTTAACTTTCTCATTTTATCTGATTTATTTTAATCATTGTGACTATTTTAATGACTGCTTAGTTAACTTTTAATTTCTTTTAAAACAACATTCAAAGGAAAATTAAGTAATTGAGGGAAGAGATCAGATGATATATGTGTAAATGGATTATGGTGACTAATGGATTAGGACGACGGTGTGATTAAACTGGTTGATGACTTTAATGATTACGAGTATGTTTAGCAGTCTATTCCATCTAAACACTTAACTTTTGGTGTTAATCCACATTTCATGTTGTTGCAATGATGGTAAGCCATGCTCTTCCCCAAGCTGGTTTTGATAGTTGATCTGATGACCACGGAATCCGTGCATCCATGAACTCGGAACTTGAGATATGGAGATGTGATGTAAATGAGATGGAAAATAATGAAGGTTTTAAGAGGTTTTAAGCTGAAAGAAAATGGCACCATCTTGGCTGACCGAATCTCTTCAAGTAATCAACAATCAACTTATAGCCGATTGTTTGGTTGGACAGAAATGAAGATTAGCAAAGAGATATTGGCTAGAAATTTTCATTCTTTCAACTATTCAAAAGCTGACCAATTTCATCATTCTAAAGATGTGATGTAAAGAGCTGGATTTTAAGAAGCCTAACCATGATTAAAACTTTCAGAAAAAGATTAACAATCGACAAGCATTCGCTATCTTAATGGTTTCAATTGTTGTGAATCAAAAGGATTCCTCATTCTTCCTTTTCTTGCCATACATAAATATTGGATCAATTTGTTTTTGCTTTTGACGTCTTTAGCTGTTGCTATTTACTTTTTTGAAAAAATGCGAATCAATTGACGAATTGTTGGAAAATCAAAAGGTTATCAAGTCAAGTTTACTTTGATTGGACTGCCTCGTAATAACTCTTACCTACAATAATTTTAATGACGATAATAACGTAAATCAAATGGATAATTGTATGAAACTCTATTCTGACCTTCTTCACTTCTTTGGCAAGTTTCATATTGACAAAAATAGCAGTTGCAATGGTAGTCAATAGAATTATTAGGAATAAAAAGGATCGCTTTTAACAAGAATCAGGAAATTGTGATTGAGATTAAAGTCCATGATGAATCTTTTTTGGAGATTCTTATTTTCCTATTGTAATGGTTAATTGTGCAACACACAACCACTGTAGAATGTATAGAATGTTGAAATGCTTTTTATTGAAAAAAAACTGTTCACAAGTTTAAGAATCAACTTATTGATTCTTTCAGATCAACATGAATTCATCATGTTTCAATATTTCAACAAATTTTCCTTGATCCAGCAAATACTCTATCAACCAGAAACAATTGATACTAAATGTGCGCATAAATTAACTTGCTTAATCAAACTAACTTACTGATCTCATGAACCAAGGTTAATTTTAAATGCATTCAAATTTCTTCAATTAAAATTAGTTCAATTCAGTGTTATGATTCTGTTAAGACGATTATCGAATACTAATAACCCATAAAGGCTAATAAGTTTGTCATATTTCCAAGGATGACCAATACCGAATCATTTTGATGAAATTAATTGTTGAATAGAATTGAATCAAATTTGGATCAAAATGTTGAATTGAAAGCGTATCTGGAGGTAATTTTCACATTAGTTGCTTGATATTGAGTACATTTTGATTGCAATTTTGTTCACCTGAAAGTGATTTGAGATCGAATTCTCACGAGAATTATAATGATAAATTCAATTGTTAATTCAACTCAAAAAAATCAATCAAAAATATTTAATGCGAGCACAACTGTTATCATCAATTGATTATCGTCATTTGAAGGAACACAAAAAAGGGTTAGGTTTTTAACAGTTAACGGAACAAATTGTCGACCCCAAAAAATGATCAAGTTTGGCACGAAATTAACAATTGAATTGTATTAAATTGTGACAATTAAACTCGTCCACCAACTGTCATCTTCATATTGAATCAATGAATGAGTTAAGGTTAATCTATTTAAGACCACAACAGTAATAAACAAATAATAAAGTAAAATAAAAAACTCTAACCATTTTAGCCTTTAATTTAAACAAAACCAATAAAGTAACATTATTGAAAACTCAACAATTAGTAGACTTAATCAATCAACTAATTAGTATGAAAAAACACCTCAACCTTGACATTCTGCGAACAGTTAAAGGCAAAAATAAATAATGTTACACCATTATCAAGATAATCATATTCAAAATATCTTATTATCATAATAATGTTATCTATTGAATAAGTAGGTTTGATTGTAAATCTTTCACTTGTCTTCATACCAGTAAATTAAGTAGATCAAGTTGAGTAATGAAAATTGACTAATTACATTCATACATTTAATTAACATTAACGGAACAATGGAAATATAATTCATGATACAAAAGTGTAACATTAAACTTGCGATTGTAAGGCCAAAAATAGCAACTTTGTCTACTAATGAATAAAAGTAAATAATATCAGTTGATCATATTAACGATGCTGATGATGGTATTAATGGTGATACTGATGATGATGATGACCCTAAGATGTTATGATCTGAAAATACAACTGTTGAACGGTTATTGATGGGCCAATGTTTAAGATTGTAAATCAGGTTTGATTGTTGTTGCTTTTCAAAAAAGGATCAAGAAGAGAGAGAAAAGAAGTGATGAAGATTATAATGAGGATGATAAATATGATGATGTGATGGTGACTAAGGTAAACGCTGGTGATGTTTTCCTTTGCAACATGAGCAACACCGATATTATCTGTTTAATAATTACTGGTTTGGTAACATTTTTGTCTGTACTTCATACTGGTTTCATTAGACAGTTAAATAGACAGAGAGAAAGAAGAGGATGATGAGGATGACGAAGGTGCTGAAAAACATGGCCTCAAGGTTTGGTTGCTTTTGGTTCCTGGTTCATTTGAGTTTCTGAGCTTTTTCCATACAAATTCATTTTTCTTTCTTTTTCTTCCATCTTTTCTTGATTCCTCTTTGGGTTTAATGATAGATATAAAAATTGATTGCTTACTTGCAATTTCTCAATCATTGAAAGATGATCATTATTATTCTCTTTAATTATGTTAATAATTAATTGAAAAAGGGTTGAAATTGATCATTTAAATATCAATGCAAAACATTCTGAAACCTTTGAAGGTAAACTGGAACAATATCTTGTTTTGTAGTTTTGAGTCAACATTTTGGGTTACCATTTAGGGTTTACTTTTTTGGTTTGAACATTTTGCTAGTTTTAATTTTGAGCTTTTTGGCCTTTAATGTTTCAGATTTGCTTAGCATTTTGATTTGATTTCTTTGCCATTTCAAATTGAATTGATTATTTCAAATTGTTAAACTTGTTTGAAGGTGCATTGGGTTTGGTTTCAAGGATTTCTAAATAGTTGTAATACTAATTATAATTATAAAATCTTGTTGTTAATCAATAATATATTCTCAATGATTACAATTCCTTGTCAATCATTCTTCTCAATATACTTGATCATTCAATTATCAAGCAAACTTTCCTTGTTTAACTTAAACCATCCAAAACAATGTAAAGTCATTGATTTAGTTTCAGATTTTAACATTTGATCAAATCTAAATTATAGTTATTGTTTGATATTATCAGCGATAATTTGTTGTTGATAGCTACTGAACTTTTGATGGTTCAAATGATAACCATTTTTACCGGCCAATAAATTGTGAAAAGGCAAAAGCAAACATAACCAACATTTTCAACCTGATTAACATTAAATTGAGAACAATTAGTGAACAATGACTAGCAACTCATCATTAAAGTAAAACTCTAATCATGTTCAACTTTAAATTGCAGCTCCAAATTGTGATTAGCAAATTGTTTGGTACAAACTGTAATCAATACAAAGTTAAATTGTTGAATAAAACACAATTGAAGATGATTATGGATGAGCTGTGCTTTCATAAAGACAATTACATTTTTATGTGATTGTGACCCATTTTTAACCCAATGTGAATGTAATAACAAATTTTCTTGGACATTACAGGTTAATCATCATCATTATTGTTGTCATCATCATAATCATTATCAAAATTAAGTGTTGTCAATAAACACGATGATCATTACCGTTGATTTAAACGCTCTTGATGTGACTTTCAATAGTGAATCAATCGAGAATTAACATTAAATCAGAGTGTTAACCATCTTGTTTCTCATTCTAACCTGAATAATCAATCATTCTAATTAATCGACAGTTAAACATCTAACCTAATCACAATTAAACCCAAAAATAACCTCGTTTTTTTCACCAAATCTCAATATTTTAAAGACCAATAAGATTGAATATAAAGGTTAACCTTCAACATTTTTTATCATCTTTTCAAATTATAACTCTGATAATCTAATAATAAGTTAACAATAAAAACTGTTCAGCTTTTCGTTTCGATAGCTTAACCATTTTATTGGGATTGTTACCAATCTTAAAGTCTTGCTGAACACAAGTAAATGAACTGATTCATGTTGTTATCATGCAATTGAAAATGCAAAAAACTCATCAAATTCAAGTTAAATTATGAATTGCAAAAAAGTATGATTTTTCAATGATTTTGCCACTTGATAATCAAAGGAATCTGTAATTGAAACCAATCAAGTCGTTTTTTTATTTACTTGTAACAATCATGAATACACGTAATTCTGAATCTATCAGATGGTTGAAGTTTGGCTAAAGTCAGCAGATTTGCGGGACAAAAGTTAATGGTGACAGAGAATGATTAAGATGCTAATTGTAAAAACTAAATTGAGAGTAAAATATTGAAAAATGTAATCTGTTTGGCTTCAAATAGACTAAATTACAACTCAAAAACTCAGTTGGCTGTTGCACAGTTGCTAAATTGAGTTGACATTAAGATGCAAATTGTTTGACCATTTAATATACATTTATATTTAGTCAATTTAGTTTTATATTACCAGAGTAATGACCAGTAAAACGACTTGAATGTTACATTGATTTGAATGGCTAAACCAAATCAAAATGGGTCAGTAAAGATTTGCTCATTTTTTACTTCTAAAAAGAGTACAAAATTGAATACAATTTATTAATGGCAATAGATATGCATAAATTGGTTCAATAATGAATATTTCATGATCAACATTCAATTAGTTCAATCAATTTAAAATGAAATTTGATTTGGTCTCAAAAATTAACCCTTTTCTGTTTAATTGTGTAATTATAAAAATTTGTTAACTTTAATTTTGTCTCGACTTGTCTAATTGACTCTACCTCTGACCAGAGAATCACAATTAAATGCCTCCTCGTCTTTCAATATCAATAAGGTTGCACTTATTAATAGGATTCAAATTGTTGTGGTCAAACAGTTTATTTTTGTTGCAACAGTTGATTGATAATTGAAATGTAACAGCAAAAAAAGATTCTCATTGTTTTGCATTTGCTTATAAAGATGATAGAGGTTAGATCATGATGTTGTTACCTGTGATTAAATATATATTATTACCTTTCCATCCTTGATCATTGATTGTTATTTTTATCATTTTACTGGATTGATTGAAATCAGTAAATGATAACCTCTAATATGAAAGTAATGGAAACAATCGGGTGTTGATTGAATGAGAAACGTGAAAATTTTCATCTCATCTAATCATCAGCATAATGCTAATTAGTAAAATTAGTTTCCTGGTTTTTCTGGTTTTTCATTTCAATTGTAACTATTAATAGTCAATTGTTATTACAATGTTTGATCCAAACGTTTTGTTCTCAATGGTTTATCAATTGGTGACATTTAAGTGTAAACTTGATCTTTAATCTGATTAATGAAGAAAACCAGAAATGTAACTGTTAATTGTAAATGAATGATTAACTTGATTCACTGCCAGGACCAATATAATCCATTGAAAAAGGTAGCCATACATATCGATGAGAATTTGGGTGAACCAGTTTTCAGGAAACAAAAAGGGCCAGAAATGATCATCTTCAATGAAATAAAACACTTCTTTCTTCCTTCTCTTCATTTATCATTTCCATCCACTTGTCTGATAAATCTGGCTTACAATCAACCCTTAAAACGGTCTTAAATTTCAGCCCAACATTAATCACAAATGAACCTGAATCTACATCTAAATCAGCCTTAAAGTAAATCCTGAATCGAGTCTAGAATCAGTTTTGAGACTTTAAATCTTGATGAGCATTAATTTGGGTTTTCAATTTTTTGTCAAATTATTTGATCCACTTTTCTGCAATTTAATGGTTTTAATCAGCATGAGATTAACTCTTTTCTTGTTCAATCACAATTTAACAGGTTAACTATTGATCCTGATCGTGACAAAAAGCATTTTTTACATTATTATTTAGCTTTATTGTAATTTGAATATTAAAAGCCTCCATTTGTGATTATAATTTTGCCAATTGTTTCAATTGGTTGAGATACAAAAAAAACTCTTGATTCCAATCGATTTTGAAGAATCAAAAGTGAAATAAATTGTCTAAAAAACAATTAATTGTCCAACTTTAATTTCATTTTTTACCTTCTTTTCCTTCACTTTGGTTCTGATTTTTCTCCCTTTGATTGCATTACTTTTAACGCTAAAGTGACAGTTGGTTAGGATATTTCAACAATCAAAAGTTGATCAATTGCAAGTTGCAATCGAAATTGCAAAAGAAATCAATTTCAATGGTTTGAATTAACAATATATTGTTTACTTATTGGTATCAAAATGTCAATAAACTTGCATCAATGAACCATTAAAGTCAACAAAATATTATATTTTATAATTTTCTTCTTTAATTGTCATGAATAATCAACAGATTATCAGGTTTTGCCGTTGACTGATTCATTGGTTATCATTTTGTACATTATTACCTTCAAATGAGTAAACAAATGATCAGCTTAAATTGCAACTTCTAATTAAACTTTACAATTGATAATGTCGTAAATTGACTCATGTTAACCTGTTTATATCCTTGTTGACCTTAATTTGATTGTTTTTGTCTCCACATCAAGTTAAAGATTGAATTTCGTGATTAATTGATTCTAATTGAATAGCTATAACCAACAATTGATCAAACTCAAAAAGGTTAACTTTTCAATGTTTTCAAATCTGTCAAAATGTAAATGTTTTTATGATTTTTGAATTGCCATAAATTTTAAGTGTGAGAACCATTTTAATCATTAATTACTAATTGCAATCGACTAATCAATTATTTTTACATTGTTTCTTACAGTGGAAACCTATTTATCTCCAACTCAAACTCAATGTGTCAACGTAGATTATCATATTCCTGAAGATGAAGAATCACAAAAATTTTCAGATCAAAGATGGGAAAGACTTCGTAAGTACCGGTCAACTATCTATCTCTATTAAAGTAAACATTTGTTGGACATCAAACAAAGGTCAATTTTCAAATGAAATGAAGGAAACAGTTTTCAGTAGTTGAAGGATTGAAATGATAATAAAGAAACGAATCATGAACATTTATGTATAAAAAAAGGTATAAAATGAAATGGTAAATTCAATTGATTATGACAGGTTGAAAACAGAGAGTGATGATGATTATTATTTGAGAGAAAAGTGATGAAAAGAAAGGGTTTCAATGATTGAAGAGTTATCATGAGAAATGATATTTCCATTCATTTTGTATCATCATTATGAACATCATTTACAACTTCCTTGTACATTTGAATTAAAAGCAAAAATTAATTCTTAATTGTATTCTTCTTACCTCTCTTCTTCCTCTTCCTTCACCACCTTTCACACTTTCAATGGATGATGAAAATTACAAAATGGACTCTTGCATGAGTGACCATTACAAGACATCTTTCATTTTCCCTGTCTACTTCGTAAATCTAATCACGAATCGACATAAATCTTAACGTTTTAAGAGTTTTGCTTTCTAATGTTTTATTGCGCCAAGTTTATTTTATCCTGATGAACAATTTACTCTTAAATAGTAACTTTAGTTGACATCATGAAGCTAATTTGCAGTATCATTGTGACAAGAAATTTAAATGTCAATACGAAATGATGATTACTTTTAGAGTTGATTTAATACTCACTGATTTAACTTGACAATACTCATTGGGTTATTTTTACCCTTAAGTCAAATTAAGTTAAAATTTGAATCAAAAATTGTTTAATGAATGGCAGGACTCATTTGCTTGTTTCTCATCATTACTGGCAAGAAACAGATTATATTTATAACAGATGTTTGGATAGTAATTACTTTTAATAGTCCAGTTGAGTTCATTTAAATTAATTTTCTCAAAATTAACCATTTTATGGGCTGGTAACTCATCTTTGATAGTCTACAGCTAACCGAGCTGATCTAACCACACAGCAAAGGCAAATCGTTGTTTTCATTATTCACTGTTAGATAGTTACTTGGTGATTAAAATGCCTTTAATCCTGTTAAACATTTCATTAAACTGTTGATTTAATTTCAACAATAAGAGCCCACTGTCATTTGAAATTGAAAAACAGTTATAGACATGGAATAAAATAACAGTTTCATTCTTATTGTATTGTTGTAGTAATGACAATTGAATGTTAGGTACTGTTTTACACACACAGTTGCTGTTAGTCATTATTGTTGGTCCATGTTAATTAACATGTAAATTTTAGACTAAAGTATTCAACCGTTATTACTTTTACACTTAACTTATCATTATAATCACCAAGATTGTCATTTGTTTCTACGATCATTCATCTATGATTGAAACCTTGAAGGATATATGCAAAGATTTCATCTCAAATCTTTTTCAAATTATACGTTTTACAAGTTGTTCAATTGCGATTGATAATTGTTAATCTTTAAGTTTTTAATTTGCTTTCATGAGGTTACAGATTACATCAACTAAGTTTAACTTCTGCTGTTAAAGTGTTTCCATTAATTGTCATGTTACACTGTAACAGTTACAGTCAACTTTAAGATCATTAATTTTACCAAACAATCTATAAGATGGCACTGTTTTTCATTGTTTCCCTTCATTTCATTTGTAAACAAACCAACATTGTCAGGCTCATCACACTGTACCAACAATCTTTATTTCATTGTTTAACCCATATCATTATTAATGATGAACAATTTAATTCAATATTTACCCTGCTAATATTCTTTTCTCTTCACCAGATCTTGCTCGATCCGTAGTAGCATTGTATGTTGTTGCCTTTTTCTTGTTGACCCTTTCATTCTTCACCGGGATCGCAGGATGTTGGAAACGATCTCACGCCAATCTCATTGCCACTGGTATTATGCAGCTTTTAGCAGGTAATTACCTAGAAATCCATGATTTCAATGCCATGAAAATATAACGCCATTCAACCCTTTTAAAAACTAACCGAGCTAATTTTGCTCTATCCAAATTAATTTGAATACAACTTTTCTAATGATCTACTATGTTTGAATGATATTTCTTTGATCAGCTTTATTTGACGCTGGTGCCATGGGTCTCTGGCATGGAGTCCAATTTTATGATCAACATAAACTTAAAGATGAACTTTCATACAATGGTTGGCCAACTGTAAGTACCTTTAATCGATTTGTTTGTAACTTGCAACTTTGTTTAATTGACTTTTCTTTTCTCTCTACTTTTCAAGGTTTTAAAACAACACGGAGTGAGTGAATTTTATTATGGCTGGTCTTATATTCTCGCATGGCTTGGAATCGGCCAGTGTTTGATTGCTTCAATCATGTTCCTTGGATCTGCTCGATGTATTCGAAGTGAAAAACGCGCCGAACAAGCCAAAAATATGCAATATTTAATGCCAGTTTATCCTGATAAACGAAACCCATATGGATATGCTTATGCCTATCCTGGACCATACTCATACCATGGATCACAATACGGAATCGCTCCTTATGCATATTAAACACTTTTCAGCTCATCCTATATATTTATACCGTTTTGGTATTTTTCGGCCAAAATTTCTCTGCGCCCAGAAAGTCTATAAATTTTCTGTTAATCGCAAATAAAAGATCTTGGTTTGAATTTCGCCGGAAAAATATACAAATTTTTAGAACCTCACCCTGAAACTTATGAAAAAAGAGACTAAAAGAGACAGTGAAAAAAAGAAAGACAAAATGACACTTTTACACTGTAAAACTGTATACTTAATTGTAAAAGGCTGCAAAGGGATATTGATACAAAATTTAACTATCGAGTTAAGAGTAGGGACTTGAAGTGGATTTGTATGAGCTTTGAAACTGAGTTCATTTGTCAAATGAAAGAATGTATGATCAGTAGTTTTCGATGCAATCGAGTTTATTGTTATCAAAACAAAATAACATTGTTTAATTGGACTCTGTTTGATTAGGAAAGATAAATTGTTAAAATGAAATCCTTAAGATTTGAATTTTTTTTCAAAGATTGATGAATGCATCTACTTATATTAATACCGTTCTGGTATTTTTCGGTCAAAATTTCTCTGCGCCCAGAAGGTCTAAATTTTCTGTTAATCGCAAATAAAAGGTCCTGGTCTGAATGTTGCCCGAAAAATATACAAATTTTTAGAACCTCAACCTGAAACTCGTGATAAAAAGAGTGAAATAGACAGTGAAAAAAAAGAAAAATTCAAAAGAAAGACAAAATGACAATCTTTCATCATTGTAAAAGACTGCAAAGGGATATTGATACAAAATTTGATTATCGAGTTGAGAGTAGGGACTTAGAGTAGATTTGTATGGGCATTAAAACTGAGTCCTGTTGTCAAATTAAAGATTTTTGATCAGTAGCTTTCGATAAAATCGAGTTCAAAGTACAAACTTCGAGAAAAGATTTACGGTACGACCCAAAGTTGTGGATCTTGTTATTAATAAAAAATAAAATCAGTAAAAACTGTTATTCAGAAAAATCCATGCGAAATTTGGAAAATATTTATTGAGTTTTTATGTAATGTATCAAAGGATGACCATTTAGCATGAGATTAATTGAAAAATCTACTTTCTTCCTGAATAACTTTAATTTTACCATCTTTATCATTAGATCCTAGATAGCTTTCTGTCATTTTCATTGAAATATCCCAAAGCTTTTTGGCTAATCCAAGGTCTGAAGCCAGACTGGAGGTTCCTCTTTCTCGGCAATTGTCAAAGTATTTACCGGTAACATTATTTAATGAAGGCTCCAAAGCACAATATATTATTGTTTGAGCGCCTTCTTCCTCTGTTCTCAAGAACAAACGCTTTAATGGACCTAGGCAACAGTACAAGTATCTAAAAGCTGAACCATTAAATAAATCAGTATCAATGGAGCCTGGGTGAAGACAATTCACGGTTACTCCTGAGTCTTTAAGTTCACCGGCTAAATAATTTGTGAATAAAACATTTTCCAATTTGGTAACACAATAGCCAGTGAAAGGAGAATATTTTTTTGCAAAATTGACATCATCCAGATCAATTGACCGATTTAGTCGATGAGCTTCCGATGAAACATTGACAATTCTTGAAGGTGAACTAGCTTTTAGTTTGGGTAACAATAACATGGTCAAGAGAAAGGGTCCTAAATGGTTTGATTGGAAATGCATTTCATATCCATCTTCAGTAACCTTCCTCTCATCTGATCCATAGATACCTGCATTATTAATGAGAACATCAATTTTCTCGTGTTTCGCATTGAGTACTTCAACAGCCTTCCTGATTGAAGTGAACGATGAAAGGTCAAGCTGTACTATGGAGATATTTTCATTTCCAGTTTCACTTTTAACGTCATCAGCAACTTTGGAAGCAGCCTCGACATTACGACACGCCATGATTATTGAAGCACCTCTTCGAGCAAGATCAACAACTGTTGATCGACCGATTCCTTTGTTACATCCTGTGATCACAATTGTTTTACCAGCGGCACTAATATCACTTGCTAAACGCTTCACTTTACCAATGATGAAGGCAACCAAAAAAGTAGGTAGTAAAGCAGTAAGGATGATTGTTAATAAATCAAACATCACAAATGATTCTTTATAAAAAGCACAAAGTTATCTTATTGGTATCTCTGCCCCTCTTTCTTTACGTAAACTGACGATTCTTTCGTATTGATAGTGTTTTATGACAATGAGCTATCTAAATCAAAGCTCAAAGCCAAAAAGAATTCACTTGAAGAAAATTTGAGCCACCAAATGATGAAATGTCCACTAAGAATTGATAATCATACAATAATGTTCAAGTATATCAACAGGAAAGGAGTAGAGTAAGTTTTAATGTTATGGACTCACTAAGGGAAACGGCTTCAAAGAGTGAGAGTAATTACATTATTAAATATTGGCTGATTGTTAGAGGAAAATCGAAATTGTGTGATGAGAATTGAAAAATCAGGTTTAAATGATGAATTGGTATTACTTATTGAGGTAAGGGTAGTTGTTGGAGTTAATTGAAAGGAAAATCAAAAAGTTGGTCAAGATGATCAGACAGGTCCATTATTACAAGTATAAATATAGTTAATAAAGCACCATTCATTTAACCAGGAACTTTGAACAGTCAAATACTTTAATCAAATAATGGAGAATGAAATAAGTTTTGAAAAGAGCACTTACTCAAAATAATCACAATAAATTGTTCAAGCTGTTAAAGATGTTTCTTGTCGCTCGAATAGCCCGAAACTGGTAACTGGTTAATTGTATGTGTGTCTTTAAATATTAACCAAATATTGATACCTAATAAGATGGAGCAAATCTTAAGACGCAAACAATAACAATGTTTTACCAGTTTCACAGGTACTTTTGGTTCAAGCATCGATACTGATCCAGTTGGTTCAATAATCATTGCGAAAGGTAACAGAACTTGTAAGCTTTCACTTACTTCTAGACTAGACTCATTGCTAATTACACTGATGCTACTGATGTATTTAAGGTTATTTTATTCGAGATCGCGAAACTCTGTATTCACTGTTCTGAGTAACCTTATTTTTAACCTTGATTTCACTGATTAGGCAAAAAGAAAAACAATTTACAGTCGTTAGACCTTCTTTAGAGGGAAAGTTGAGAGAGTTTTGGGTTACCTTTGAAGGCGCGCTTCTTGATAAACCAGAGACAAGGTAAAACAAGAAGCTGAGTTGACAACAATGGAGTTTTCAGTTACATTAGATATTTTCAAAATCAAATCAAATTTATTTTAAGTTCAAGTAAGAGATGATCAATAATCTAAACAATATCATCATTAATAATAATAATAAAAGACATCCATCCACTATCAACCATACTTCTTAATGTCCAAATGTTTGATAACTTAAAGATCATTTTCATCAAGCACGAAATTTCAACGATTTCACAAATGAAAATTAATCTTGGGTAACAAAAAATAGTTAATCTAAATCAACATTTACATCAATTCGTGTTTACATAACTTTTTCAATCCTCTTATGATAGGACAAAGTAGTGAGTTAAGTTTAATTGAGTTTATTAATAACTTAAAATGTTTGGTTAAACAGATTAGCTGATAATCCATACAAGATCTAAATGAGAAACAATTATTGCTATTTCAGTTCATTTCAATGAGATTAGGATGGATTAAAACAAATTTCTCAATGAAGATCAAAATAAAATATTGAATCAATTGTACATAAATGCCAGCATCTTGAACTAATGAACCATTGAAGGCCAAATGGCTGATAGCTAAATGCGCTTAACATATCTCCGAAGCGAATCCAGCTTCAATTTATTACGAGAAGGCCAAATGTTTTAAGACAACTTTCCATGTACTAAGAGATGAAACTCTTCAAACGATCACTGAAATTAAAAATCAATATTCGTCTAAATTAACAGCCAACTAGTTCAATTATTCAGGTGTAAATAGTATTCAAATAAAATTTTGCCAAAGGTTTGATTGAATGTTAAATACTAGGGCTATCACTAAAACACTTTGAAATTATCAATAAATAAATCATGAATATACTCATGTTTTCCCAGTTTGCGATTGATACAAGAATGTGAATGAGATAAATGATGAATAACGAAAGAGTAAACCCTTAAGTCAGCAAAACAGTTAAGTTATGATACAATATACTCGTGACATTCTCTGATTAGTATTTAGTGTCAACCGTAGCAGTATCATCAGCTGGTGCCTTGTTTGCTGCACCTTTACCTTGGGATTTTGAACCGAACATAACTTCAATTTCTTTCTTGAATTTAGGGTGAGACAAAGAGTAAACAAATGGATCCACTGTGGCAGCTATTTTAGCAGTTAAGGCTGGTATCATGGACCAACCTGGATTTAGAAGAGCGCCATTTCCAGTTGCACCAGTTAAAGCAATGGCTGCATAAGGTGTCCAAGAAACGAGCCACAAGGAGATGAGGACAGCTGCTGTTTTGGCAATTTTAATTTCTTCCTTTTGACTTGTTTTTCCCTTGTCCTTTCCTGTTGTCCCGCCGGTGGTATCTTCAATCTTTCTTAAAGACTTCTCTGAGGCACCAACAGCTTTATAAATACCATAGTAGGAGCAAACAATGATGGTCACTGGGACACACCAAGCAGCAGCAAAGTAACAAAAAACAAAAGCACGAACGGACTTTTCCTCAGCCAAATAGTCAACCGTACAACTGGTTAAGAATCCTTCATAGGTGTAACGATTAAAAATTTGGAGCAATGGTAAAGTCGCAAAGAAAGCTGCATAGGCCCAGATAAAGAGTACAGCCAATGTTGATGTAACTGTTGTTAGTCGACGCGGATTCAAAGGATTCGAGATGACATTGTATCTATCTATGGAAGCAATCGCAACCGAGAAAATGGCTGCACAACCAGTTAAACCACCAAGAAAACCATAAACATCGCAACCTAAAATGATTAGGGATGAATGGTCGTTCAATTAAAAACAGCCACTAGTAGTCTTTAACAAAGCATTAAAATTGTAACAAGTGTAAGCTTCTTTGCTCCTAACAATGTCCAAATGATGTTTTGTTAAAATCCATTTTATCATGTCTAATACGCTTTTAAGGCTCCTTTTCAACACTAATTCTGGTAATTATCCTCTTTCTTAAACTAATAATCTTATGATTTATCTAACGACTTAAGACTTCAGTTAAAAACATCACAGATTTGGGAGTTAATGGTTTATTTTTAATAGCATTAAGTATTCAACCTTGTCAAAATGATTGATTTCATTTCGCAGACCCAACTTATATCTAACTTATACCAATGAATGTATCTTAATAGGAAAGAAGATATTTAAACAATTAACAGGACTTACCTAATGAACCAAGAGCAGGTCCACATTTAACTGAATTATAAATAAAAACAGGAGTTTTAAAGATCATAAAGAAATCAGCAATTGCCAAATTAAACAATAATAAATTGGATGGACTTCGAAGTTTTTTGTTTCTGTGTGTAAAAGAAAATAAAATATCTGAATGAAAATATTTATCATTTTGAGATAAAAAATCGACTAAATCGCAAGAAATAAAACATCTCAGATGAAAGTTAGGCCTAAACTAATAAAACAAATGTGTACGTAACCAAATTTGTATCTACACTTAAAAAGCTTTAGGAATGCAGTTTTAACAGTTAATCGCAATTAGTTGCTGGATATGTATTTGAAATATTACTGTAATTACTTAAGGTAAAGGACAATAACCAATCCGTTGCCTCCACAGCCAAAAACAAATATTAAAAAGTAAAGTATGGCAAGAAGTAGATTAGTACAGGAAGAAGGTGGCTCAAACTGTGACCAGTGATCGGGAATATACTCTAGTAGGTCAGTAGTTAGTAAATCACTCCAAATAGCTCCTTTGTCATGGTCACAATAATAGATCGATTTAACGGACGGAGCAAGTCGATCATTGGCTAAGCGTGAGGAAGACGCTGTTAAAGTGGATGAACTTGCAGCAAGATCACTGATTGAAGAAGACATCATTTTACTTTCTCGGGTTCCCATCGTTGAGCAATTAATTATAGTTTAAACCAATCGGACAAAATTGTTAGAATCAAGAAACAAAAATCAAGATTCGATGGTAAAATTGGCGATTTAAAAGTGGTAAATGTTGAAAATTACAAAGACACAGAAACAAGATGAAGATGTGATCAAGAAAACGTTTGAAAAGATTGAAAATATAAGCAGAAGTGAAACAATTCTGCTAATTGTTGGATCCCAATGTATTATCCTTGATCTTGATCATCAATCCAAACACCACCTTAACTATCAAAAGTTGAAATGATCAAGTAAATAGTTGTTGTATGTTGATAAATCTCTCAGACAAACTCACACATTACCTTTAACTTTTTTGTACTTTCATTAGGATTGATTGTTAGCAAATAGTGAACTGTTAAATCTGTTTTTCGTTTTTCTTGTTCTTGTCCCAAAAATGAAACCTTTACAGTGTGATTTGTTGATTAATTGAAACACACAATACAGATAAACACTGATTAATCTGCTGGAAAACAGGGAACCACCAAGAAACCATAACAATAATAAACAAGATTTAACTCAGTATATCAACTAAAACTGAAGCCTGAGTAAAACTTTATTTCTTCATCTTTCTTAATCCAACAACTCTAAATCAATTCAATTCCTAATCATTTTCAATATGATTTACATTTACTTTTATTTATCTTCAAAAAATCAATTCTTTCTCACTGGCTAAAAGTATTAATTTTAACCCTAATTTCGGGTCTCTCTATCCGATTAGCCGTTCTATTAGGTTAACCAACTGTAATCATATTTAAAGTTGTCCTCATTTTTGTCCACTAATCAATTGTTTCCATTTAGTTTGTAATTTTTTCTCATTAATTTCAAGGACTCCATGGAAAGCAAGGTCTTCATTCTTTCATTTTTCATCATCTAATCTGTTGACGCTGTAATATCATTTAAAGACGTTGGTTCAATATTGATATTTTAAGAGATTGATAAACTACATTGACCATGGTTATAATCATTTTAATCACGTTATTTCGCTTTTATTGATATTAGTATTTTACTTTGCTTCTCACCTAACTGTCATTTATTACCTGAGATTTTTACTTTTGTTCCCAAATTATTGAATGATTTCGATCATTTGTCATCTTTTATCCAGAAAGCACCGAAAAAATATGTTTTAATTGATCCAGTAGTGGATTGATGCATGATACTCTTTATGATAACTCAACTTTTTCTCTATTGGAGCTGATTTTGATCAGAGACGGTTAGTAGCATAATTTCACTTTGTTTAATTTAAAAAATTAATGTATCATAACAATTAAATTGTGTTACAATTGTAGTCCGAACTTTAATGTTCATTTTCAACGCTCCCTGATTAAAAATGGTTAATTTTAATCAAATTTCATTTCAATTTCTCTAAGATATAACTAAGTTCAATTTCCTTTCGAAAATATTAACCAGAAAACTTATAAAATCAGTTAGCATTGATAATGTTATCATGATCTATTAAGGAAAATTGAAGATCAGCAAAAAATTATGCCCGTCAAATAGTGTGAATTAGACATTGTAGCTATTCTCAGAGCGCGACATCTCAATATCCTGATTTAATGAAACCAATTTACAGAATATGCTTGAGATTAACTTTTTTAGTGTTGATTTTGGCGAAAATAAATTATTATTTCCTATTGGACAAACAATTAGTATCAGTAAGATTGATTATGTTTTCAATTAAGTGTGCATTGATAGACAATTCATTATTTATATACGTTCCCTGATCAAATGACTTTCAAGTTGAAAGTTTCAACCTAATAAATGTAAGAACATCAAAACAAATCTAATTTGCCTGTTGTCAGCTAATTTCTTATTTTTCAATCGTTAGTAATCAAACAATTTTGTGGCCAAAGAAGTCTCTAATGTGAGTATATTTGATCTGAATTTTGTTTTCCTTTAAAACTCCTGTGTTTTCTTGTTATATAATGTTTTGATAATGCCTGTTTTTTATATTCTAACAGCTATCAATAATGGCTGGTGGAGGTGAACATGTCGATGCATCCCAATTTACTGGAATGTCAAAATATTTCAATTCCTATACTAATACTGGACGTCGAAATTGTTCGGTTCTCACGCTTAGTGTCACGGCTGGTTTGATACTATATTTCACTAAATTTAGGAAATCAGGAAAACAAGAAGTCAAGAAATAATTGGTTCATATGGATAACAATTTTGATTGGTTTCGTGTTCTAGCTTTTACCATAGCTTATTCAAAAGCGCAATCGAATGTTGTTTATTTGTTCAAATAATGGAAGTTCTGTCTCTTCAAAGAAAAATTACTGTTAACATTAATAGGGTTATGTAATAAACTTGTTTTATTACACGAATGCTTTTGAATTTTCATTAGCTTATAAACTCTATTGAGCTTTTTTCAAACAGGCGCGACATTTCATCGTGAACTTATTGAAATTGGATGCTGAAACAAGCAAAACTATTTATCATGTCTATATGTAATACTCAATATCATAATGGATTGGTTTGGGCTCAAAATATCAAAAGGCAAAGTAGAAAAAAGTAATTGTGCTGTTACAAAGAACTGAATTTCCTATGTTGAACACTATCGTTAATAGATTGTCACCCTGTTTAAATTAATGATTCAATTTTAGGCTGTCAAAAAAGAAAATGATTGTCAGAATGCAGCAAATGAATGAAGATGAAAACAATAGCTCGGTGTTGGCTGATTTCTAATCAAAATTCGAAAATTCATAATCGTCAAATCTGTCTTTGACCCATCGGCCTTTGCTGTTTTTCGTTTCTATATTGACCCATGATCACCGGTAACAATTTATTAATTAACCAGATTATTGGTTGATTGTCGAATCTGCGATGAAAATTGTTGAGTATGATTAAGAAAAATAAGCATTCAAGCAGTCTTTGGTGCAGCTTTTTTGTTAATATCAAACCACACATTTTTGACGGGCTGAAACATTGATATAAAAATTCACTGATGTAAGAAAGCTAATTGTTTTGTAAAATCAACTGGTTCACCTTGAGCAAAATTTAAGAAATCTTTTGATCTGTTATGAATAGAGTCTTCAAAATAATTAGAGTAGTTTATAGTTAATTGCCTAAATTTTAGATTCATTCAACAAACTCAATTACAATAAGCAATAATTTTGTGGATAAATTCTGATCAATCCAAGTATCGTTCTGAAATTTAAATATTCATTAGATTTTATTGTTTCTGATTATGAAATTTAATAATCTTCAAAATCGATGGGTCAAAGCTTATTTTAATTCTTAATTTTAAGCAATTCCAAGCGAAAAAGTTTGCCGTTGAAAGACTTCAATTCTAAAGATCCTAAACTCGCCAAAAAGGCCAACAAAGAAAGCACTTTTATTGGTGTAAGCTGTGTCTTGCACCAGAGGTATTATAAAAAGAAAGAGAAGTAAATCTCTTTAAAACTCTGTTGCTTTCTTTTTCTCCCTTTTTCTCTCTTGATATCTCGCTCCTTTTCTTTCTTTCTCTCTGTCTAAACTATATATTTTTCAAGCTGTTGAAGCTCTGAAAAGAGAAAAGTGAAGCCAGAGCCTTATTTTGTGCCTTAATTTTATTTAATTTAATTACTTTCCTTTTATGTTTACTGATTGTACTCTACATGCTTTTTAGTCATACTATACCCTCTGTCACTTATAATAATTTAATTGTTTACTTGTTTACCTGATTCATGAATTTGTATAAAGTTAACTCAATTATTCAATGAAAAAGTTTATTTTAGAGAAAAATTTTCAAACTGGAATGACTGTTCATCCACTTTCTAACAATCCAACGACAGCCACTTCAACTTTGATTCAAACATTTCAGCCACAATTGTCCTCCTCGTCTTCACCACAATCTCTATCACCTTCAACTCTATTTACAATCAATGGATATAACACCAATGGTCCAACTAAATCCCATCAGCAGGGTAAGTTGTCATTTCACCTTTACCTACATTTTCATTGAGTGAATATGCTTTACTCTTGTTTTAATATTATTTGTGGCTCTGGTTTTACCTTGTTTATTCAATTAATCCTTGTCGTTCATCATTAAGATAAAAGATGTCCCATCCTCAATGTGTTAACTCGGTTTACATCTGCCTTTAACTTGTGGATCAAGATAAACTTTTCTCTTACATTTTCTCTTTTTTTTCTTTAACTTTGATTCTGACTTCTCTAGTTATCGATTTGTCTCCGTTTTACTTGTTTTTTATTTTCATATCCTTCACATTTCTCTACATTAATTTAGAGTCAAGGCCATTTTTTGTATTGCTTCAAGAAAGATGAAATAGTTGAACAGCGGAGAGTCAGGCCATGTATTTAGGCCGATCTAGGTCTTGGACAGGATTGATTAAACATGGCTGTTGCACATTTTGATATTTTAATTTTAACGTACCTTAGTGATCTTATTTGTTCCACTAACTTTATCTCAATTTGAGTTGTTTTGAACATGTATAGGTATAAGTATAAACGTTCATTTCTCACTCAAATAGGTTATACCTAAATCATTGGTTTTTATCCATTTGGAGGTCGTCAGTGAGCTGTGAGTCTCAATTGTTTCTATCTTGTCCTTGAAGTCTTGGCTATTCAAGTTACACCGTAATATGTTTATTTGTAATCTTGCTGTTTATGATGGAGACCAGATATCGAGTTAGAGAGAGAGAGAGAGAGAAAGAGAAAGCATAGAAAGAAAGAACCCAAAAGAGAGTATAAAATGGATGTTAAAATCTGTTGGCTTAACCGGAAAAATTTTTGCATTGACTGTTAGTCTAACCTCTGCGAATGAAATGTCTTCCCTCTTTTGTCCCCTCTTTAGCTTTTCTTCTTTCTTCTCTGTCTGTCTGCTTTTTTTCTCTGGTCCTCACCTGAAGATAGAAGTCAACAAGAGAAAGAGAAAAACCTAAAATATTAGCGAAGGAGAGGAAAGATAAGATGTTATATCAAGAATATAATACATTGAGACATTATCCTGGGAACTTGTCTGGTTAAATTGGTAGGAAGGGAGAGAAGAAAACATAGAACGGAAGAATGGAGAAGAGAAAGAGAGGGATGAGGGATAGAGAAAAGACTTTGGTCTTTTAAACCGTCAGCTGAGTTATGCGAATGAGAAATATAAGGTTAGAACTACAAGACGAAGAAGAGACTTGACACAAGTCATTTATTTAACAGTATTGAGAGAAAGATAGAGTAACAAAGAGGAAATGAAAACGAAGTAAGGAAAACAAACCGACCTTTCTTTTCCTTCTATCTATCACCCTCTTATTTAGTTCATGCTTATGTATATGTTCAGAGGATAACCTTAATTGAACTAAACTGAGATAATCTAGATTCGACTCGGTGCAATCTTATGCACAATTTTGTGGCAAATTATCGATCTTCTATCATAATTCAATTTAGCTTCTGCCTTTCAATGTATTTTATCCGTTCCATACCTTCTATAATCTCCACTCTCCATTTTATCCTTTATTTGTTTATCAAAAAAATTTGTTGATCTCAATTGTTATTTTCACTTTTGTTTTTAATTGTTTACAGAATTGATAATCAAAGTCTGAAATAAGCCACTTATACAAAGCAAACCAATCAAACTATTTTTGTTATCCTTTTAAAGCTTAAGTAATGATTAATCGAAACCTTTTGTTTTTCTCTCCTTATTCATGCTTCCCTTTAGGAGTTAATTCAAATCAATTAATTCACTCTCCAGCTACTAATCCCATCAATTCCATTGGCAATCACAATGATTCCGGTTTCCAGCAGTATCGAGCATCAGTTTCCGCCAATGCATCTTCTAGTCTTGAAGAAAGCCTTCTCACTAGTGCACATAATACCCAGTCTTCTGGACCCTCCACTGAAAACCCAGGGTCATCATCTTCATCCGCCCCCGCCAATCTCACTAATCACATTCTTCCATATAGTGAGAGGTTGAGATCAGCAGCAGTAGCTGCTGGGTACACTTATAATCCGTTCATCGGTTCACCGTCTCATGCAAGTCCATCGGCACCAATACCACCATCACAATCTTCTCAATCTTCTCATCACAATTTAACGACACATATGCCTCCTCATCCACCGGCACCTTACAGGTAAGCTAATATTCTATTATCATTTCAATTCTTTTTGTATTAAATTATATCTATTTCATTCATTTCCATGTTGTTACTTTTTTAGGATTGAAGATCCAATTTATCTTGAAAGATATGGAATTATGCGATCAGCGTCAAGTAATATCCATCAAGCGTCAAATGTTCAATCTTTAAATCACTCTGAGTTATCACCCGGACATGTAACATCAAACTCCAATGTGCCTTCCTATCAAATGAGTTCTCGATACTCTGAACTTTTAGCGACACACCAGGAAAGAGTTCTTAATGACGAAAAGCAACGATTACTTGGTCATGGGACTAATTCTAATCATGTTTCCACTCATCCTCATCAACATCCTTCCAATCATCCTCCAGTCTCTTCTTCCGGTCAACCTAGCTATAAAATGAATACATCAGTACTATCAAATTGTGAACTTGGAATACGAAATCGTGAATATTTAACAAATGGAAATTTGTTGACTGGAATGTCTGTTAGAGAAATGAATAACATGTCGAACTCAAATAAGAAACAGCTTAATGGATCTGTTACAATAAGTAATCCCGGTACAAAACCTCTTAACTTAACTTCAAATAGTACTGTGATTAGCAATAAAAACAGAACCAATGCCATCTTAATCGACATTAAAAAGGATCAAACTGCTCATATGATTTCTCAACAATTCGGTCATCAATCAATTCAGTCTTCTAACACATTCGCAACAAACCCGGTGACAACAATTTCAACAGCACCGGTAAACAATCATCTTTGGAGGCCACAAATAAATGAAAGAGATGATTCAAGAGTTGACAATAGAATCAACCCAGATTTTGTGAAAAGAAATAATGCATTCGAAAATCCGATAGATTATAGTTACACTAAAAAACAACGTTTCAGTGACCTGCCGAGTGATTTTTCTCTTAAGTCTTCTATTGAAATTTCATCTGAACCATTCGTTCCATGCAACCCATCACCTTTTCTCATCAATACACCTGATCATATTTCACAATTAAAATCAAGACCTCAACAAACTCAACCATCTCAACCTCTCCAACCACATCAAACACTTCAATCCACTCAGTCTACTCAATCGACTCAAAAACCATCAGTATCACCTCATCAAACTAACTTAAACATTCAATCAAAAAAATCAACGATTTGTGAGTTGACACCATCAAATCGCCCAGCAATTCCAGTTTACCCTACTCCGCACAAAGATTACAACTCGTACAAGCCTACTGAACCTGAAACTAAGGTTGTTTCAAAATTAGATTTATTGGAAATGAAATTGAAAGCAAGGAGAAAGGAGCGCGCCGAGAGGCCAACATCTAGAGCATCAGTTGAAACTAGTGATGATGAACTAACATGCAGTGAAGATGAGTCCGATGAGGAAGAATCCGAATTGAATAAAGCTAGGAATCGATTGAAATACATGATAACCTCAGGGCCTCCATTAGAACTGGATGCAAAACCAGAGAAAATTGATTTTCTCGGTCGACTTGGCTTGGTAACACATTCAACCAAGCGCAATTTACTCTTTAACAAGTATGTTTCTAGTAGACGATTCCATTCAAATCTTGATGCTAAACCATTCGATTTGACTAATGTGCCACAACCTGAACTTTACGACGCTGAAAACATATTCTTACAGCCAACTGATATTCTACCGAGTAGTTTAAATAAAGCTGAATTAAAGTTTGATGATAAGTGCGGCTACATGAACATTTTGGGCCTTAAACATGAATTGAATGCTGAAAAAATGAAAGAACGTGAACTACTTTGGGAAGGTATTCTAGAGGAAAGAGACAGACGAAGATCAATTAATCTAAGTTATGGTAAAATCACCAATAATCTCTCCAAAGAAACTTTAGACAAGTGGTTGAACTATCTTTCCTCTCAGCCACGAATATATCCTGAACGATTCAACAAAAACGGAGTTATCGCCGGCAGCGCCAATCATAGTTCAACTTCATCTTTCTCTTTACCATCTTCCCTCGAGAACTCAACTCCTTTAGCTGTTAACAATTCATGGCACAATCAAAGGCGTACTTTGAATGTACCTGATCGTAAACAATCAAAGTCTAATAATGCTAAACAAGGATTATTGAAATCTTTGGACAATAAAGAGTTTGCTCAAAAAAATTCAAAACAGAAAGCTGAAGCAGTTGAAAGGATAAAAGATGATTCGCAATCAATCAAATGTGTTAATATGAAATCTGAATCGTATTCGGATCCTGGTCATAAAGATAAATCGACAAAAAATATCGAATCTAATAACTCTACTGGCTTCAAATGGCCGGGTATTGAAGCTATCTTGGAAGCATATGAAAAATATGCAATTGGTACGCATCGATATACCCAAATAATTTTCCTTAAATTGAATCATGTTTTCTTGCCTTTTATCACTATCTGATTTGGTTTGCCTAATATTTTCTCTTTTTTATCTTACAGAGACACAATTAGAAAAAGAGTTCCTATCAGAAAGAATTTCAGAGCTGAAGTCAGCAATAAAGGAAAAAAATGCCCACGTCGAAAAACTAACAAAAACGATCACTGTAAGTCGATCAAAAGTTTTATATCTAAACTACAGTTAATAAGCAAACTTAAGGTTTGCTTATGCTCTTGGCTGCACATGAATTTATCACGTTTGCATGATACTAATTTTTTATTTTCATTTTAATTTTTCTTTTAGAGTCTCACAACTGTTCAACGTGAACTGGACGAAGAACGTGAAGAATATGAAAATAAGATAAATCTAATAAAAAGGAATCTCAATCAAATAGCTCACTCATTGGAAGTCTTCAAAATTCCTAAATAATAATTTAAATGCATACAAAATTTTCATTATTTACTGTACATAATCATTCATCGAAACAGAGATCATTTTAGATTGTGTAATAAAATGTGTCCAAAATTAATCAATACTGTTCATAACGTTTCATCACAATTGCGCTTTAAAATTTTCCATGATTTTTCACGAACCGGCTATGATAGAGCTCTGAAATTTTCTGTAAATATAGTTCTTAGTTGAATATATCGATTAACGCGAGGAAACCTTTTTCGAGACTTGATCAAGTGTTATAGCATTTAGGTCATTTAAATTCAATCGGTCGTCAACTGTTAATGCTACTGTCAAATCTAATTCCTATTGTCTCAGAATTATTCTGATATTATGAATTTTCTGTTAGCTTGTTTACATGTGTCAAGTGATTGCCTGTTTCATGGACGACCTTATTTTTGTCGAAAAGCTCTAACTCTTTAATTATTATAATAATCAAAATAATAATCGAAATCACATGAAACTTTTACCTAAAACCTTAAAATCGAATCAAATACTGAAAAAAGATTGAATTCATAGAGTCACAGAAAAATTTGATGTTGAATTTAAGTTGCTCAAAATGCATATAAGTCAGATCAATATGCAAACTGTGTAAACTTTATCGGAAACTGAGATGGATGAGGTGATGTAGGCCAAACCAGGTTAGATACCACCAGAGTATAAAAGAAAAAGAAAGAGAAAGTAAAGTCATTAACGGAATGCCAGTCTTGCTGGCTTAACCCATAAATAACCGCTAGTGGCTCTTTATTTTACTCGCATTTTTTGTTAGTTCTGTGTTAGTATCCGTCTGGCTGGACTCATCGATTCAACACCGAACAAATTTGTATCACATTGGTAATCTACTTTTTTCTGATTGCAATAAAAGTAAAATTGAAATTAAAAGTAGAACAACAAATACTCTAATTTTGTTCACTATCCGTTATCCCGTAAGCCTAGCAATAATTTCCCTTCATTCAATGCATCAATGTATATAATCAATATACCTTAAAATATTAGTGAAGAAGAATTTAAGGATATGTCTTCTAGAATAAATAAAAGGTAAGATTCTGTTCAGGTCAGTTTAAAAATGTTTCTATTGTTTAATTAGCGTGCTTTACTTTAGGAGCTATTATTTCTCCATATACATCAGAACGCCGATCATGCAAATTAGGTAGCAAAATTCGCGCTAGACTTTGTAGCTCAGGGTCAATCACGGCTATCGCTATGCCTACAGGCTCATTCACTTGAGCTATTATACCACCTCTGGGGTCGATTACCATGGAACGACCCCATGAAGTTCGAAGGTTATTGTGATACCCAGTCTGACATGCTCCTACAACATAACACTGATTCTCTATGGCCCGAGCACGAGCAAGTGGCTCCCAAAGAGATGAACCGTTGCTCATTGAATATGTCGCAGGAAAGGCCAAGACATCGGCACCAGCTTTTGCCAAGGCTATTCCAAACTCAGGAAACCTTATATCATAACAAATACCAAGACCAACTTTACCGATAGGAGTTTCGACTGGTGGAACAATTTCATTGCCAGGAATACAAATTGCAGATTCAACAATTCGAGTTTCTTTAGGAGCATCGGGTATGTCGAACATATGTATTTTACGATAAATTGAAACGATTTCGCCATCGCTATTGATAACAAGGTGAGTGCTCAATTTCCTTCCATCATCTAGAAAGTGATTGTAAAGAAAATTATAAATGGATTATTGATAAATATAATGATAGTTTATTTTTTACTCTGTTCTAGACTGCTTAAAATCATATTATGTAAATTAAAATTATGTTTATTGCAATCTCATATTTAATCAGAGTTTGTATTTTAAGGATAATTCGCTAATTTAAATTAGAAAAGCTACGTTAATTATTACAAATCTATTTTGGTAACTTGATCAAAACAGGAAAAAACTGGTAAACGAATAAAGCTATTTCAAGTCAATTGTTAACATTTTGTTAACTGTTGTTATTTGGCGACTATTTCTCAATGTGAATTAAATTTGACGCGACTTATTGACAGAGCGGCACGTTAGATTGTCAATAAATCATCAAACATACAATATTGGCATCTTTTAGTTGCTTAAATTGCTAATTTACACATAATTACTGTTCTCTGAAATATTAAAATTAAAATCACATATTTACTTTAAGCATTGAAAGATCTAGCTGTCAACTTTTTGAACGATATAAATTTATGCAAATCATAATAAATTACTTTTTCTCTAAGAATAAGAATATATTATAGATTAGGTCCGTGAATGAAGAGTACTGTTAAAATAGAAATAATGTGATCTAATGAACCATTAAATTAATTCTTACCAGAATGTTTTGGTTTCTCATGAAAACCACCGAGTGAAAGCCAAATATTCATAGATCTAGCTAAATCTCGATATCTAGCAATCATAGGCCCATCAATTGGCTCCAATGAAGCAGTGACCGCCTCCTTGGACGAATTGAACGCATCGAAATTTTCGGGTAAAAAAGCAATTGAACATCCAAAGGAAGCAGCTTCTCGAATTAACTTTTCATTTGTACGGTGATTTGCCTCTCTTTCACCTGTGGAATTAAGCTGAATAACAGCAATTGTTTTTTTAGCACCAGAACGGGTATTTGATGTGTTTTCACTTTGAAGTCTAATTGATTGAATTGAAGGTGAACGACAGTTCGAAGAGATCAGTGAACTGATTAATTTACGGGCTAACATTTTCATATGATTCAAACAAAGTAACACGGTTTTTATCGGTAGAGAATGGAAGATCAAAAAGCAAGAGCAGAAAACGCAACAATATTTACAATTGTTGTTGACTATAAGTTGAAATACCGAATTGTGATTCGCATAAAATTAGAAGAGCATATATAGTGATTTAATTAGTGCGACTTAATTGAAACATTTATTCACCGTCGCAGAACCTGATTAATCCACAACAACAGTTTTTACGTGAAATTTGAAATTGTATCCCAATAATTGATAAAAATGTATATAAATACGTTTCTCTAATAAGATAAAGCCTTTCTTTGGATGCGTCGTATTATTAGTTAATCATATTGTCAACAAATTAAGAGATTTTAATCATTTGCACGCATCGTTTACTATGCTTGACAATTAAAATTACTCGATCGCTTATTACTCTGTAAGATGATTATGAAAGCGTGTTCTAGCCATTCAATAGAATTGCATGATCTGAACATAGAAATTGGTGGTAAAGTTTTCAATTTCATTGAGTAAGAAGATATCGACATGATCGTAATCTTTCAGATGCTAGTTATAGAGCCAATCTGTGGTCACTAAAAGAGCTTGATTGTAACTGTATTCGTTCTTATTCTTAATTTCTCCGATAAAAAAACATGACTTTCAATCTTTTATAAAATCATTCATAAGCTTATAACCCAAGCTTATCCTTTTGATAAGGAGTGTGAATGATGATTGAAGAAGCCTGTACAAGGTTTATCAACCAATAGGTCGCACTTCTGAGGGCTTATAACTCTGAAGCTGTTAAACCTATTCATATCGTTTTCATGATTCATAGAAAATGGTCAAATTTTTGTTTGGCACTCTTTTGAAAATCATCCTTCTTTAAACAAGCATTCTATTTTGTAATAAATTATGGCTGAATATCGGAGAAAATCAAATTCATTTAATGATGAATATCCTTCATACGCAGCATAAGATTTGTGTTTGAGTAACCATTTGCTTTCATGAATCAAGAATAAAAGATGACAACATAAGTGATACAATGCTATAACTTTTTTTATTCAAGCTTGGATGATATTGTATTTCAATTTATTATAGCCTAGAATAAAGTCTAATGATTGGTTAGAGAATGGTGATCGCAGGTGATAACATTCTCGAAATGTTGAACTTCAAACTTTTAAGGCTAATAGTCAAAATCAAAAGAATTGTTGGTTAATCCAAGTGATCTATTGTACAGAAACAGAAAATGTTATTTTCCAATATAATTGCATTTTCTGGTTTATCATTGAAAGTAGCCTAAGAAAAATGTTTTGATAAACAAATCTGGTCCCACAACTGTATAAAAGGCGTTCGAAGTTTCAACTTTGAATTCGATTTTATCAGAAACAGCTATTCGACTTCTCTAAAATAGTTACGCTCTGAATACTGACAAGTTTTTCAATGTAAAGTGAATTGAATTTTGAAGGAGTAAGGCCAGAAAATTTTGCTTTCGAGTTAAGGATTGTGATTTGCAGGGTTTGTAGGGGCATAAAAATGAGTTTATTAATGATATTAAAAAATCTCTCTGATGACAGTTTTCGAGAAAATCGAGGTCAAAGTTGAAACTTCGATCGTCTTTTGTTCAGTTATGAGACCAGATTTTTTCATCAAACTTATTTTTCTGTTGCTACTTTTGATGAGCAACCAGAAAATGCACTCATTTTGCGGAATAAAGTTTTCGTTTTCTGTACAACAGATCACTTCGATTTTAGGTTAAACCTGGCGCTTTCTGTGACCGTAAGAGTCAGAGAGCTGAAACTTATTGTTCGTCGGTAAAAATTGATGCTTTACATCAGCAATCAAACACTCTTTTCAATTTATCAACAGTTCGCTTGATTTTGGCCATTAGCCTTAAAACTTTGAACATCGATATACCGCGAATGGTGTCATTTACAATCATCATTCTTTGACTAATGAGTGCATTTTCTGGTTGCTCATCAAAAGCAGTACCAGAAAAATAAGTTTGATGAAAAAATCTGGTCTCATAACTGAACAAAAGACGATCGAAGTTTCAACTTTGACCTCGATTTTCTCGAAAACTGTCATCAGAGGGATTTTTTAATATCATTAATAAACTCATTTTTATGCCCCTACAAACCCTGCAAATCACAATCCTTAACTCGAAAGGAAAATTTTCTGGCCTTACTCCTTTTGATAATTATGATATTCTAGTTTCTCTATGATTATTTACCACAAGTTGATTATAATCTGTAACATATTATCATTATTGATCAATAAAATTCATTTCGATTGATTGGCTTTGTTAATTATATTGTATGAACCTCTTTATCTGTATTTTATCAATTCATCATGTTAAGACTCATAGAAATACACTTAAAATAAAATGCGATGGTTAATTGTTAGTTTGTTTGGGATAACGTCGATAACAAAGTATTAGTTAAATAAAATAAGTTAGGAATACCGGATGAAGGTAGCGCTAGTTTTTTTTGTTTTTACTCGTCTCTCTTTATCTGTGGTTAGTTTGATATTTAACGATCAATTCTTTGCTACTTTATTTAAGTTTAATCAAAATCAAAATGTCAGATCAATATGCAAACTGTGTAAAGTTTATGTGAAACTGAGATGGAAGAGGTGATGTAGGCAAACCAGGTTAGATACCGCCAGAATAATAAAAAAAAAGAGAGAGAAAGTAAAGTCATTAACGGAATGCCAGTCTTGCTGGCTTAACCCATAAATAACCGCATATGTACGATATAACCGATGTAACCGCGTATGTTCAAAGTGAATCTGAAATTAAAAGTAACTACAGTAAAACCTCTCAAAGGTTGTGAGAAACTGAACTCTTCCATCTAGCGGATTTGATCATTGATTACAATTTTCTCTTTCTTTTTTCACTTATTTTCGTTAGTTAAATCAGGATTCCTCTAGGCGGCGAGACCGCTCACAACCTTTGAGATAGCCTAATGGTTATCGCAAGCGGTAAGATTGTTAACTTTCATATGTTGTGTTCTGCATCTTGGGGTTAACGTTCGAATCCCGCCGGAGTCCTGAGGTTGGGCAAACCCTCTCAAGCTTACTCAGAGTTTAAGCCCTCTGGAAACCCTCTTTCCCTACCCTGGATTCGTCAAACTAACAAATGTGTAACCAGCGCATTAAGCTGGTGCGGTCCCTGTCGGGCCGGTCCAAAACCATAAAACCGAAGAGTACAACCTTTTAGAGGTTTTACTGTAGTAAACTTACAATAGTGAAGAAAGATTCAAGTATACGTCTTCTAGAATAAATTACAGATAAGAATCAGTTTTATAGATTTTTACTATTGTTTAATTAGCTTGTTTTACTTTAGGAGCTATTATTTCTCCATATACATCAGATCGCCGATCATGCAAATTAGGTACCGAAATTCGCGCTAGCCTTTGTAGCTCAGGGTCAATCACGGCTATCGCTATGCCTACAGGCTCATTCACTTGAGCTATTATACCACCTCTGGGGTCGATTACCATGGAACGACCCCATGAAATTCGATGTTTATTGAGATACCCAGTCTGACATGCTCCTACGACATAACATGAGTTCTCTGTGGCCCGAGTACGAGCACCTGGCTCCCAAAGAGGACCGCTGCTCATTGGATTTGCCGAAGGAAAAACCAAAACATCGGCACCAGCTTTTGCCAAGGCTATTCCAAACTCAGGAAACCTTATATCATAACAAATACCAAGACCAACTTTACCGATAGGAGTTTCGACTGGTGGAACAATTTCATTGCCAGGAATACAAATTGCAGATTCAACAATTCGAGTTTCTTTAGGAGCATCGGGTATGTCGAACATATGTATTTTACGATAAATTGAAGCAATTTCTCCATCGCTATCGATAACAAGGTGAGTGTTAAATTTCCTGCCATCATCTAGAAAGTGATTGTAAAAAAAATTATAATTTGACCAATTAAATATTTATTTTTTACTCTGTTGTAGACTGCTTAAAATCATATTATGTACCTTGAAATTATGTTTATTGCAATTTAATATTTAATCAGAGTTTTTATTAAAGATCAGTTGCTAATTTAAAATTAGAAAAGATACGATAATTATGACAAATCTATTTTGGTTACTTGATCAAACCAGGAAAAAACGAATAAAGCTAGCACGAGTCAATTGTTAACATTCATTAATTTTAATGAAGACAATCTGTCACTCCCGAGAGCGATCTTCATCCTCATCATCATTTTCTGTGATTGTTGACCAGATTATCACTGTGAAACACTTATCAACCGTTAAGAACTAAATTAGAGTCTTTTGTTTTCATCTTGTTAACTGTTGTTATTAGCAGACTATTTCTGACAGAGCGGCATTTGACATATTTGCATCTTTAAGTTGCTTAAATTGCTAATTTACACATAATTATAGTTCTCTGAAATATTAAAATTAAAATCACATATTTACTTTAAGCATTGAAAGATCTAGCTGTCAACTTTTTGAACGATATAAATTTATGCAAATCATAATAAATTACTTTTTCTCTAAGAATAAGAATATATTATAGATTAGGTCCGTGAATGAAGAGTACTGTTAAAATAGAAATAATGTGATCTAATGAACCATTAAATCAATTCTTACCTAAGTGTTTTGGTTTCTCATGAAAACCACCGAGTGAAAGCCAAATATTCAAAGATCTAGCTAAATCTCGATATCTAGCAATCATAGGCCCATCAATTGGCTCCAATGAAGCAGTGACCGCCTCCCTGGTAGGATTGAACGCATCGAAATTTTCGGGTAAAAAAACATTGAACATCCATAGGAAGCAGCTTCTCGAATTAATCTTTCATTTGTACGGTGATTTGCCTCTCTGTCAGAACCAGAATTAAGCTGAATAACAGCAATTGTTTTTTTAGCACCAGAACGGATATTTGATGTGTTTTCACTTTGAAGTCTAATTGATTGAATTGAAGGTGAACGACAGTTCGAAGAGATCAGTGAACTGATTAATTTACGGGCTAACATTTTATCGGTAGATCGGTATGGAAGATCAAAAAGCAAGAGCAGAAAACGCAACAATATTTTCAATTGTTATTCACTATAAGTTGAAACACCAAATTGTGATTCACATAAAATTAGAAAAGCATATACATTAATATCGATTTTATTAGTGCGAATTAATTAAAACAGTTATTCTCCGTCACAGAGCCTGATTAATTCACAACATAAGTTATTACGTAAAATTTGAAATTGCATGCATTGCATTCTCTAATAAGATAAAGCCTGTCTTTGGGTGGGTGTCAACAATTTGAATGCTTCGTATTAACAGTTAATCATATTTTCAACAAGCCGAGAGATTTTAATCATTTGAAAGTATCGTTTACTATGCTTGACAATTAAAATTACTCGATCGCTTATTACTCTGTAAGATGATTACGAAATTGTGTTCTAGCCATTCAACAGAATTGCATGATCTGAACATAGAGATCGGTGGTAAAGTTTTCAATTTCATTGAGCAAGAAGATATCGACATGATCGTTGTCTTTTATATGCTATCTATAGAGCCAATCTGTGGACACTAAAGTCCTGCAATCTTTTATGAGATCATTAATAAAATCATAAGTTATAAATTAAGCTTATCCTTTTGATAAAACAGAGCAAATGTTGAAGCTAGGTGTAACAACTATTGCTTGATACTCCTTGTACAGGCTTGAAATTGAAAACTTTACCACGAATCTCTATGTTCTCTAAAATAGTTAAGCTCTGAATACTGACAAGTTTTTCAATGTAAAGAGAAATGAAAGCTTGGATTGTTGTTTTGATAAAATCAATTTCTAAATTTAAAATAACCGCGTTTTTCATTGGATATAAAGTTTGATAATTATGATATTCTAGTTTCTCTATGATTATTTACCATAAGTTGATTATAATCTGTAACATATTATCATTATTGCTCAATAAAATTCATTTCGATTGATTGGCCTTGTTAATTATATTGTATGAACCTCTTTACCTGTATCGAGTCAAGGAGTAGAGATTATTTACTTGCTGTATCGAGTACTTTGCTCATCTCCCTAAACTCAAGGTTATCATTTATCAAAGACATTTATCAATTCATCATGTTAAGACTCATAGAGACACATTTGGAATAAAATGCGGTGGTTAATTGTTAGTTTGTTTGGTATAACGTCGATAACAAAGTAGTTAACTTAAATAAGTTAGGAATACCGGATGAAGGTAGCGCTAGTTTTTTTCTGTTTTTACTCGTCTCTCTTTTATCTGTGGTTAGTTTGATATTTAACGATCAATTCTTTGCTACTTTATTTGAGTTTAATCAAAATTACTGACGAAGAAGTTCGATGGGGACATAATCGACGAAGTTTAAAACTGAAAATCTTGGGTGAATTTTCATTAAATTTAACATAACTTTAGTAAAAGTAACCGATCTATGGTTACTTTCTCTCTAACCAAATAACCGGTTACCAGTAGCCACCACATCTCTAAAACACACTGTTTATGGATTAGATAATTCAAAAGATTTAGACATCAAGTTTGAAAGTTTGAAAGTTCCAAAGTTTCCATCAGTTTGATCATTATCGACCAGTAACTTTATCCTCCATATTACTTGTTTTGCACTTCTGAAGTTTGAATAAATATACTTTTTTGTTATCAGTGGTTTTATGCAACGTTTAGGTGACATGCTGTTGTGTTGAATTTATTGCTTGATCTACTTACAAGTGTTACTTGTTAGTGGTGTTTGATAAAATATTAATTATTTTAAGTTTAAAACTGGTTTCTCCGGTGATAACTTCCTGATATATTTTATTTGTTTATTGTTTTATTTTCTTTTGAGTACTGCATTAGTTTTACGCATTATTTCAAATTATGTGGTGTCCAAAAAGGAGACGAACTGATTCGTTTGAAGATGGAAAGGAAAGCAAGATGCCAACTCTTGAACCTAGTGGTGATGAACCAGCCATTAAAATACGTGTAGGGTCCAGGAAAAGTAAACTTGCCCTTATTCAAACTGAGACTGTCATCAGTGAACTAAAAAAATTTTACTCTGAAATGGATTATCAGTTTGAACTAATCACAATGACAACGACAGGCGATCACATTTTAGATGCACCACTATCTCAAATAGGCTCTAAAGCGTTATTCACCAAAGAACTTGAAGAAGGTTTACTTGATAAATCGATTGACTTTGTTGTCCATTCTCTCAAGGATTTGCCGACTACTTTACCTCCTAAACTATGTGTAGCAGCTATACTTGAGTAAGCATGCACTCTAATCATAATAGATAATATAGTTCAACACCAATTTGTTTACGATACTGATTCCATACAAAATGTTCTTTACAGGAGAGAATGTCCCGACGATGCTTTAGTTCTGAAAAGCTCCCTTAAGTTGGATAAGCCATTTACACTTATCCAACCTCCTAGTGATAATAAATCCGAATGGATTGCAAAACATAAGATAAAAGAACCAATTGTAATTGGAACTTCATCTCTTAGACGAATAGCTCAGCTAAGATTTTATAATCCTGAAGTTGAACCAATCGATATTAGAGGAAATCTTACAACAAGAATGAATAAGCTGGATGATCAAGATGGACCTTATTCAGCTTTAATTCTTGCTTATGCTGGTTTAAAACGGAGTGGCTATGAAGACCGAATATCTCATCAGCTGGATTCTGATTGGTGGTATGCCGTTGGTCAAGGTGCATTAGCAATTGAATGTCGTGAAGATGATTTAGAGACAATACGATTTTTAAGTCCCTTAATCCATTGCAAAACAACTTTTGAAGTAATAGCAGAACGGGTTTTCATGGCAAAACTTGAAGGAGGATGTTCAGTCCCTCTGGGAGTTCGATGTTCATGGGACCCACCAAATATTACTAATGAAGATTTTGGGGATGAAAAACGCAGGATAAAGCTAACACTTCACGGCTCCGTTTTTTCGTTGGATGGTACTAAATCAATTAAAGCCCAAGAGGAAGTTGATCTTGTTGATGAAATCGATATTGATGATGTTATTGGAGAGACAAAACATTTCACCAGCATTTGCTTACCTCCTTCTAATGCTCCTTGTTATTCAACAGTTAGACGCAACTTTATAAATAGTGCTAAAATAGGACTTAAGTTAGCAGAAAAATTCAGACAATTAGGTGCAATGGCAATATTAGAAGAGATTAGAAAGGTCAAAACACAAAAAGATAAAGATGATTGAATTTAAATAGATGAATCGTAGCAGGTTATTATTGAAAGTCAATTGTTTAAATTAGTTTCTACTTATAACGACTTAACAATTTTTGTTTATTACGCATATAAAAAAGCCATAATAGTTTTATTTTACTTAGTTGATTATCAATGTTTAATGGGGACTCTAATTGTAATATTTGCATAAAGATCGAACTTTTAATAACGATGGTTTTTGGTAAATGATGATAAGTGAGCAACAAATTTTCTACAGTGACTTTGACATACATTTGATGTAAATTCTTAAATTAATTTAACGTATATATAATAATTACATTAATTGGATGAAAAGTTTCTTACTTGCTCGGTGATTAAATTATGATACATTTTTTGGTAATTGTAATTGCATGTCGATGATGATTTGTTTAAATGAATATTCAATTTATCATGTTAATCCATTCATTATTAATACGTTTCGATTTGAAACCTATGAAATTTTCTACTCAAATTATGTATTTATTTATTTATTAAATTAATTTATATACTATTTATTACCATTTAAAACCTTCTTCGTCGGGTTCTGGTTTGTTGTACAAATCGTATAAGGCTCGCAAGTGCTTGAGAAATTCAGTTAAATTGTAACCATATTTTCCTGATACAGGTATAACTGGTAATGGAATTTCATCTTTCTCTGTATTTTCTGCTACATAACTTTTAAGCTCATCCAATTGGTGTAGCAATTCTTCAGAATCATATTTAGATGCTATAATACAATGTGGACGTTTAGATAATCCCATTTTATATTGTTCTAATTCGTATTTTAAGGCCTCTAATTGTTTCCAGGGTTCTGGTAAGCTAATATCTATTACATAAAACAAGCAAATGCACTTCTCGACGTGTTTCAGAAAATCATGGCCCAAACCTTGATTTTTATGAGCTCCTTCAATAAGACCAGGCAAATCGGCAACAGCAATTTGTTCATAGTCAGAGTATTCGATAACTCCAATGTGAGGTACTAATGTCGTGAAAGGATAATCTGCAACCATTGGTGTAGCTCTAGATATAGCTCGGAGTAAAGTTGATTTTCCAACGTTAGGAAATCCAATCAAACCTGCATGAGCAAAGCATCTCATCTCTAATATAAGTTGTCTAGTTTCACCTCGGCCTCCATATTCAGCTACTCTAGGATGCCTATTCTCATTTGTCAAGAAGAAATGATTTCCTTTCCCCCCTGCCCCTCCTCGAGCAGCAATGAACATTTCTCCGTCTTTTGTCAATTCAATCAAAATTTTTCCACTCTGTTCTTTGATTAAGGTGCCTAATGGAACATTGATGATAATATGTTTTCCACATTTTCCTGTCAAATCTTTATTTGCTCCCTTTTCTCCATGATTACCATAATAGGTTGATTGTAAATCAGACAAAGATTTAACTCGGTCATCAGCTTTCAGTATGATGTGTCCACCATTTCCACCATCACCACCGTCTGGTCCTGCCATGGCATTCATAAATAATCTCAAAAATGATATTTCTCCGGATCCTCCATTGCCTGCTGTAAATTTCACATTCTTGGTATCAACAAATTTGTTTTTCTATGAAAAATAAAACGGCATTAGTATACAATATTTTTACGAAGACAACCATCTTACCCTTAGGTGGGAAGATCTATACTTATGAGGCTTCAATGGTTTGGCATTAGTTAATAATCCAGTTGGATACAAAGGATTACCTTCATCATCTTCAAAGGTAGATAAACGTCCACTTTCATAGCCTTTAATGGCATCAGATTCAGAGTCGGTTCCAAATTTATTATCTTTATCACTCCAATGTGCAGCAAGTCGAATCCACTTTTCGGAATCACTCTCAATGTTATTCTTATACGAGCGAAGAGATTGCATCAAAACGCGATAAGTCCTTGGCAGGGTAGCTTGTAAAGTTGAATTAAACATGACATTTAATAGAAAAATTTATTTAAATATAAAGAATGGTTATTTAAAACAAAACAGACTTTACTCGAGACGATCATGAAATCTTCAACAAAATTAGTAAACAAATATTGGGCGCGGGCATTTTAAAATGATAAAAACTTGTTGAAGCATAAAAACCAAAGTTTTTGATTTAATCAACAATATCAACAATTAAATTATTAAATTCTAAGTTGAGTAGATGAAATTGAAAATTAAAAATTTTGCTTTTGATGGCAAATATAGAAAACCAATTTAATGAATAATTTTTATAAATCTACATTTATTGTACAAAAACGCATATCAAATTGAAGTGAATATAAAGATACAATGTTATTATGTATGAAAAGCGTAAAGCGTAAAGCATTTAAAGAATTGTTTTAGATCTACATTAATTGAGTAAATGTAATTAAACGTAATTGTAATATGATGAACTTTAGATTTCAACCAAAATGGTAATTTGTTCATTAAGCTATAGAAGGCATTAAAGTAAAGAAAAGTTTGATTGTAAGCTGCCCGATCAAGTAACTCAGCAATGAGAATTATGATTAGGAAAAAAAAGTTAAATGAAAGACTTCAATAGACTTCACAATTAAAGTCAATCAAAAATAAAACTTTGCATCAGTTATTAAAGATTTTTGATTATTCAATTTCTCAAAGACTTGGATTCAAATTATTTGCCAATAATTGAAGCTAACTGCTTTAGACAATGTTAATCGATAGATTGTTTACAGTCGATTTATGGACAATGATAAGACGATTTTAGCTTGGATAACCAATCCAAGCAAAAATAATAACGGACAAGGTATTACAAATGAGATGAGCTGGTTGATAAGGTTTACAGGTTGAGCAGTTAATTCACTGGATTTTAACTGCGTGAATATGATTAATAATGTTTGCTTGAGATGACTGGAAACCTTAAAGCTGATTGCTAATTGGTCATCATAATTGCTTAGTGGATAGATTCCCATTTGAATTTTCAGAACGGGAATACATGATTAAATGTTATTTAGATTTTTTCTTCCGTCCTGAAGTGGAATTGGATGATTTCTCAGGTACAGCTTCAATATAACCACATTTAACGAGCAAATCTCTTGCAGCATTGTTTATATGTTTGAAACGATCGGCACCCAAATTAACTCCACCATACCATCGACTAACTACAACAAGAACGTTTTTAACGTCAAGCAGCTGAAGGAGATGAAGAAGTCGTCCACCAGCATGAGTTTCGCCATCATCATCACAATCTTGAATGAAAGAATGATTAGCTCCACCATTGATACGGTAGGCTACAATATTATGAGTTGCGTTGGCAATCTTTTTGTTTGTTTTCAACTGAGCCAGAGCAGAATGCACTTGGTTGGTACAATCAACTGGGCAAATATGAGCTTGAAAAACACTTCGACGATCAACAATTGGTTCACCATGAACTAGATTAATATCATTGGATAGACCATTATCTTTGTGATGGTGGTAATGATGGTAATCATACTCTTCATACTTGTATTCATAATTTTCCTCGTCAGTTCCATCTCCGTCGTTTTCACTTTTACCTGAAATAGTCAATCAAGTTGGTAAATTAATTCACAAAATAGTTAAGCACTAGTTAAACAGTGGTTTTACCAAAGTCAGTTCAAGTGAAACTCTCTTAAAATAACTGTTCAATATATCGAGATGATTGACCGACTAATTATCTCAAAAATATTCAAAGAGACAAAAACTGTGTAATGAAGAGATTAAAAAATTATAAGCAATTGAGCGATGTCGAATGTTGATCCAGTTGGTTTAGCATACTTTTTTACAAATTAGTTTAATTAGGTAATTATATGTAATTTGCCTAATTGTCAATTAGTTTGCTGTGTGAATAACAATGTTATTGACACAATATAAATGTCTATTTCGAGAGGTTTCATTTTAGTATGAAAACAAGATAAATCTTTTTGATCAATAAGAATTGCTGCCAAATGTAATAATTTCGTGAAGTGTAATAGTATTTTCCATCATGTAAACACGATGAACATGATTATGTGAACATTTCACTTCAAATTATTATTTATCACTGAACCGGAGAGAGCGAAAAGGAGAAACAAGAATTAAAGTGTGCAAGTTAACCATAGAAGACAATTTGGTTGAATGAGCTGAGTTGTGTTACAACTATTTTTAGGTGACTCAAGCAAAGATTTCAAGGTTAAATTTGTTTTCATTTAATTCAAAACTATTATTCAACACTTCATCTTCATCTTCCTCATCATCAACTTTAACTTTTCCCTTTACTCCTCTTCCCTAGTAGCCTAGTCTCGATTAATCTATCTCTCTGTGACAATCTTTCACACAGTTATCCTGTTTTTGCACTTTAATTATAACTTAGAGACCCAAAAATGAGGTTTCACCTGTAAACTCAAGGTTAATTTGTATCAACACATTGATGAGATTCACATGAGCAAAAGCAAGAACTACAATAACAATCCAGCAAAATAATTTGTGGTCAATTAGTCTATAATCGCATGATTCCTGTTTACTGTTTTCATCAGTTCGGTCGATTATCAAAACAATTCCAGCAATTAGTTAGCAAGTTAACTTGAAATAAAAACATGCTTTTAACATTGTCATATTAAAAAATGGACTTTGACAAAATCCAATCAATTGACATTATTTATCATCTACAACCCTTAAACTAAGTAACCGGTTAGCTAATCAACAGATTTAAAGCAATGAAGCTCATAAATATTCAATTCGTTCAAGTACAACCTCTCAGGACATTTATGAATGCAAATACTTAATTAACAATTGGTCCCTTAAAATGAGGTAGAGCTGCATAAAAGCTGCTTTAAAATACAGAGTGTAAATTAGAGAAATGTCGAAAGAATCAACAATTGGCTTTACTAACCTGATGACGGCAGTTGTTTACTATTCAATGCAGTTAATTGTTCATCCAAATTACCATTGTCCTCAGGAGTAGATATGTTGCCGGTTTCATTGCTACTTGAAACTGATTCACCGGTTTCTTTCTTTTCTAGATACTCTCGAGCTTTCTCTATCCACATGTACAATATGGATTCACCCTGATTATCTAGATAAATTGAGTTGAGTTCGTCAGTTAAACTGGTCTTGAGGTTACGAGACATCCATGGAGCACTTAGTGTATAATATGGTGGTCCATATAAAGGATAATCAAGGGAAAAGCGAATTTCAAGTTTGATTGATTTTTCGCTTTCCTCGGGATGTGTTAAAGAAACAGCGAATCCATGACTTTCTTCCTCTTCTAGAACCAGATCATCTCCATAAATAGCTGACAATGCTTCAATTTCATCTTTACGAAGTGTTTCGTTGTCCATTGTTGTTTCACAGTTATTTTAGTTTGTTTTTATTCTCCAAATTAACAATATCTTTGTCAGAAATAACACTGGATTACTTGTTATCAACACTCTAAAGAATCTTTCTTGATCCCAATCAACAACCAAGAAACTAATGAAAACCAAAAACTAACTTCAATAATTGTGGTTTTAAGAATCAACAAAATTGCAACAGTAGAATTGATCACAATAATGGAAACACGATAGAGAATAAATGGTTAGAAAAGTTTACCTGAATATGAAATGAAAGGATTGGAAGAAAAACGTTGGCGATTAATGTAATTATTTGGCAGTAGAAAGGAAAAAACAATTCAAGAGCAAAATAAAAAGATATGAAAGGCCTGGTTACCAGTTAAACAGTCAAATGTGAATTGATGTTGATTATAATGAAACGATGTAAACACATCAGAGTGAGAGTGTGTACGAGAGTGAGTGACTTGAAAAGATAGAAAGGGAAAGAGAAAGAGAAAGGGAAAGGGATGATGATGAGGTTTTTACCTGAAAAAAGATTGTAGATATTTTGTTTTGAACTTTGTCTCTGTGTGTGTTTTCAAGCAAAGCAGAGTTACTGTGAAGATGTAAAGGAAAGGACAAAAAAGGATTCTCTATAAAGAACCACTTCTTATTGAAATATTTTTCCAGGAATTGGGTTTCCCCAAATTTGCCCCTTTGGCCCACTATTACCCTTTATATATTTGCTCCCTCTTGTGTTTTCATTTCTGTCATTTCGCCCTCTTCTCACAAATCTTCCTTTCTTTCCTTGTTTTCTTTCCCTTCATCTTGTCCTCACTTTTTGTCTTCCATTCTCTCTTTAACTCACTTTCTTAGCCCATTAATGGATCAAGGGAAAGGGTCTATTCTCTGTATAAACCCTCCTCAGTTTATTGATTCATTCCGATTCTCAAACTACCTCACAGGCTGAAACTTTTACCCATTCAAACATTCTCATCTGAAAAGTTCCTCTCGAAAAGATTTAGGACTGAAAAATGTTCCTTTTCCAGGAAAACATCTCATAAAACTCCTTGTTATTATCACCATCATTATTATGATCATCTTATATCATCAACTACATTTTCTTTGTTATAATTCAATTTTATCCCTCTTTTTCAACATATTTTCAGATTGGTTTAATTCACTAACTGTAACAAATTGCTCTGTTTTTCTCTAAACTATCAATCAATTCAAATATATAATATCTGCAAGACAAATTTCATTGAGTTCAAAAAAATTATGTTTTTTCTGTACCAACATCGACCCAATTCGGGTAAAATTTCAATGATCACTTGATCGGGATACAAATTAAAAAACATAACTCTTGTTACATCGTTTGAGCTGGCAGGATACTGGCAAGTTTGATTCAAATTACGATCATAGATTATCTATCAAACTTATAAGAAATTTTACTAGTTAGTTAATCAACAACTACAATTATTCAATGAAGTTATTTGGAAGTAAATTGTAGAAAGTTGATTGTTTAAACCAAGAAAAGCTTCCAAGAGCAATCGCAATGAACTGAAATCGATTTTTTGATAGGTTAAGATTAGAGTGAGATAATCATCTATGTATTTAGTATCAATTGTTTTGTGTTCATCCAATTCATAGTTTACTCATCTTTTCCTTTAAATTCAATCTTTTGAAATCCAGAGAAACTTCAGCCTGATTTGATTTGTCTTTTTTTATAAAATGGCTGTAAAATCAGGTTGGTGGACTAAACCTAAAGGTCGATCTGGTAAAGCTCCCTATGAATTGAGCACAGGTAAAAGTGTTATTATACTCGGTGTTATTGTTGCTTGTTTTGCCATTCTATGGCCAAAAATATTCTACCCAATGATTGAAGTTGCTCTTCGTTCACCAAAGCCTCGCTCTGCTGATAATTTAGGTAATATTCATTGCGAATTAAAACCTTTATCCAATCTTTAACTGTTTCATTTACTATTACAATATAGCAATGGTTCATCCAAGAGTCCGCCAACATGTTATGAGAGATATGAGATACCAAAAACCAGGCTCACTTAATCAGGTAACTATTATTAGAAAATATTTTAGATTTCTACCAATTTAAAGGTAGAAACCAATGTTTTTGTTGTTTTATAATCGTGATTTTGATTGCTTTATTCATGGAATTTCATCTTGAATCAACTTTTCTGCTCATGATATTCACTATAACTCATATTTTCTATAGCCTTTCATTGGAGCTTCATCAAGATCAACAATTGGGCATATGAAGTCGAAAGAATCTGGAGGAATTTTCAATTTATTGATGCCTTTTTACACCATTGGGTTATTTGTGGTCTTCCTGTATACTATCCTAAAGGTGAAGATAAATTTATTTCGAATCATTTCACTATTGCATTTCATCAACATTGTTATTGTTTTTATTGATTTGAATAGTTCATGAGCAAAGATGATGATAGATTCGATGATAGGATTGATGATCCAGAAGATGAGATTGACGAAGATTCAATTGTAAACGATAAACCAATTGTTAAGGACTTCCAGATGGATCCTGATTACAGGAAATTTGTTTTCAGTGAGGAATATGATGAACACGGTGATAATATCAAACGAAAAGCAAATAAACAAAGACTAAAAAAGCGAGTCCGAAACGATAAACAAAGCACGACCAAAAGCACATCGACTGTACAAGGTAAGTAAACTTGAAAATCTTTCCTGTTATTCCTGTTAATACACAATTATATAATTATAATTTACTGTTTAACGAATTTGTTCTTTTTTGGCACTTAACTTGCGAAGAAGACTTGATAGACTTGAAAAGTGAGTATCATTAATGAGTAATTTGTTATTGTACAAAATTTATATTGCATTAACATTTTATGCTCAAACTTGTGTTTTACTTTCAATTATAAAGAAGATGAACAAATATGTGAGCTTAAAAAACGTTTACAAGTAACAGAAGATGCAATGGAACGCATATTAAAACAAATCGGTTCCCTTAGTCACATGCTTGAGGCCAAAGGACTTTTAATGAGCGAGGTAAGATATGAAATTGCTGCCTTCCGTCCTGGTAAAATCTGAATGTTACGATGAAATTTTTTCTTTAGATCTCAAATCTTACTGGATATGGAGAAAAAGAGGAAAATTACCACAGCGAAGATGAAATAAACACGAAATTGGACAAGAATGTAAGTTTGTTTAAGGCAAAAAGAGATGGCACAATATTGAAGTATTAGATTACCATAGTATTGATAATAGATTATCATGGAGTTTTTTTTCATTGTAAACTGTTTTCTGTGTGCTAATAGGGCGATGATGATCACTTGACATCTGGAGATTCCGTGTATAGCAGTGAAAACCAATATAAATCAACCACTGACTACGATTCTGATACGTCCTTATCAACAACGTCGTCGAAATATGAACTAGAGGAATGAAACGAGCTTGATTTATAACAAGTTATTATAATAACGACCAGCTTTATCGAATTTTTTCCAAAATTTAAAGATTGAGTTCAAAAGATTGATGGATTTATGATTGGAATGGATGGCGGTGAACATTTGATGAAGCATGACGAGCAAAATTTTCCATTTGTTTGTCTTTGTTCAATAACATCTCAAAGTGAGGTGAAAGTTTAAAGACACTGAGATAAGCATAATTAATTGAATCCAAAGATATTATCCCGTAGAATTGTTGTTAATTATGTTGTTTAGCGAATCAAATAAATATGGTTTAATGTTTCACCATGTATCACAAGGTTCTTGTTTAACGGTAGCACTCATTGCCTGTTTCAATTCAGTTCCCAGAACAACTCTGCATTCTTCAATTTCAAATTCCTCTTTTATGCGACTTTCGTAAAATGCTTTGCATTTAAGTTTGTAACTCTTCAGACAGTTGAGAGCTCGTATAGATAAAGGTTCATCATAATAGCTACTCAAATCTATGGAAGAAAAAAGAAAATTAAAATCTTGTAATTTAAACACATGACAAGCAAATGACAAACCTTTAAGTTCGGAAATATCTTCAGAAATTTCATCACTATGATCTATTTCTAGATGATTGCGTTTTATGATTCGAGGTACAAGAGCTTTACAGATTTTACAATGAATATAAGTGGCATTAGCGTGTTTCCAAAAATGTCTCTTAAACGATTTCCAACTGATGTGATGATAGTTACCGTTACCAGTCAATTCATTAGCTCTTTCACAAATCGGACAAATAATCCGTGCATATCGAGATGCCTGATCTGCTGACATCTGATCACTTTTAAAACGACGAATAAACTGTTCATTGAGAAATTCTGTGATATAATTGATATGTTTGTTATTATCATCAATTTCAATACTATCAAATGGATGATCATTTTCGCAATGTAATTTCAAGTCTCTTATATTGGCACATTCAAAAGTAAAACATTTTGGACAAGTAATTTTATCCAATCCAAGATGTCGCTTCATATGAGTTTGAGCTTCTTCAAAGTTAGTAGATGAAAATGTATTGCAAAACAAACAAAAGAAGAATTCAGATCCTCGTTCTTGGGATGACTTTGGTTCAAAGAGCTCTTCGACTGGTTGACTTGGAGAAACTATCATTTCATAGTCCCGGGCTTTTCTTTTAGCTCTATGTATTCGTCTATTCGTACGATTATCTTGTTCTTGTTCTTGTTCGTCAATTGTCATTTCTTCTGAAGTTGGATTTCCACAAATAGTTTCCGCATCAGATCCACTGTCTTCTTCGATTTCACCACGCTCTTTTCTTATTTGCTTTTGCCTCTCTTTCCAACTCTTCGGCCCGATAAAGACTGATTTTTTGATTTTACTCGATAAATTTTTAGGATCTTTTTCAGATGTTTTCTTGCTACTTTTTGGCACTGGGTTGGTACCAGGTCTCACAGGTTGACCCATAATTGTCTTACTTGCTTCTTCCTTTTCATCAAGAGCTACAATAAATTTTACATATCTAACTGTGGATTCAATAGAACTATGAATGACTCTGAAATGACTATCAATAGCTTTTGAGCTGCCAAGAAAGTCACATTCAGAGCATTTGAAGGAACTTGAAGTACCATGCTTGTTCCGTAGATGAGATTCTATTGCAACTCTGCTAAGTTGAACTCCATCAGCACAAATTGTACATTTAAACATATTTCGAGCGGAATGCTTGCTTCCAGTTAAAGGCACAGGTGTAAATAATGCTGCACTCTGCTCAGGCCTGAATCCTCTGATTTTTCTTCCGATACTCAAATATTCCTCCTCTCCATCATCATCATCATCTTTGTCGAAATCGGGCTCTGGTTGAAAGCTAACAGAGGGCTTCGCTGTTGATTTTCGCGCTTTACTTGAATCAGATTGTTTCTTTGCTATTCTGAGCCCTTTTACTGCGAACAATCTTTCCCTTGAAGTTTCCCCTTTCTCAGTATCTTGACGGTTTTGATTGTCATTTTCGTCATCAGAAAAAATTTCTGAAACAGGTTCATCAACAGGAGTCATATCGACATCGTCATCATCTTTGGTGCCGATTGAATGGAGCTCATTGACGATAGCATCTAATTCGAGATCTTCATCATCTAAAGGTTCTATAACAATAAAGGAAATAAAATTAGTTGAGATTGATAACAGAAAAAAAGACAAACTTAAAGTGATAAACAAACCTTCAGCATTCTTTTCGTCGGCTTCTTCTATCTCTGGTAGAGGATCAACATATTTATCAAACAAACATAAACTATAGTCGGGGTGAACTTTACAAATATGAAAAAAAACGACGTGAGGGACAAGAGAGACAAAATCACAATAAAGACATTGATATTTTGGAGATTCACTGGGTGATGCAATAACTCGATCGACTCGACAATTAGACCAATGGACTGTTTCACTTGGCAGAGGACCATTTACAATTTGCTTACAAACAAGCACTCTACACAATCCAATCGAACCTTCACCTGATAGAGTGGTTTGATATTTATTGCCATGGATATTTGCTTGATGGAGAAGAACATGAGGAATGCTAGTTCCTCGGTAAACACAAGAGTTACACTGAAAATTTCTGAACCCATGATGTGTCAAAATGTGATCAATAAGTCGATCGGTTCGCTCATAGGATACGTTTTCTCCAGAATAATAATAACAGTAAATACAATAAGCATTTTCTCCTCTGTGTCTTGCCTCAAGATGCCTCATGAAACTTGCAGGATCATTAGAAGTGAAAAAACATCGATTACGATAGAAGCTGCATTTGAATAGTTTGGTGAGTTTCCTTTCGACTGGAGTCATTTGATCGATACTGTCGATAACTGGAACATTTCCACGATATTTTTTATCAGGATTTTCGGAGATTTCGTCATTATCTGAGGCTGTCATGATATAGAGTTAGGTCGAGGTAGCAAGGATGAATACAGAATCGTACAAACATATGATATGGCGTTGAGGCTTCGTCCTGTTTGAGGCTTGAAGAAATAATGTTAAAACACGTTCAATATGGTAACAGAACTTTAAAATCAAGATCAATTCGAAGTAAGAAAAGTAGAAAAGTAGTACAACACGAATTTTAGTTCATCAGCTTTGTTTAATTTTTGGAAAAAATCTAGGACAAAATTAAATGAGCATTTTATGAAGAAGATGATAAATATATGAGAAGAGAGATTATGATTACATTAGCTATCAAAAAAGCAAACAAGGGACACAAATAACAATTAAATGATTAAAGAAAGGCCAGATAATTTGAGATAATCTATTTGAATTAAGATTTCAAATAGACCAACAATTAAAAAGCCAAATATTCCGCCACACTGTTTAGGGGTGGTCTCCATATTACGATCTTATGAAGAAGAACGAGTTTGCAAAAGGAGTCAATTTTTAGGTTTCATAATGAATGAAATGAATTCGGTGTTCATCCAATTTGATTGTCATTAAATTATCCCTGGTTGTGAAAACTTTCTATCCTCCAATCTTTCCTTCTCTGCTAACCTTTTATGCCAATCGTAAACACCTGAAGAGAAACAACAAAAGACCAAAAAGCGTATCAATACCAGCTCTATGATAACCTTTCAAGGTAAGTTTTAAATCGTCAATATCATCTGTGTAGGAATTTGTTAAACACTGTAACTCTAGCTAACATTATTGAAGCTTTCACCTTTAAATATACGTGATCAGAGTTTAGTTAATTAGTTTAGATTTTCAACCTGTTGACGTAATACCTACTGAACGTTATATTCAACTTTTTAATGCTTTTTTATGCAATACCATTGATAAGCAAATGACGCATATTTGTGATATTTAAAACTTCCTTGACTATTTTTTCTATTTTCTCATTTTCATTTAAAATAAATTTTAAACTAATGTTTATCTTATTAACTTACCATCTTCAACATACATGCGGTTAAAAAGATCATTAAAGAGCTTTTTGAGATAGCTATAATCTGGATCTTCGGCAAAATCGAGTCGTCTAACATATCTTAAATAAGTTGCGAATTCCTCTGGAAATCCATCACAAAGAAGTTCTATTGCCACCAATCTCTTTATCTCGCCGATTCTTCGATACCTTTCTCTGACATCCTCAGCATTTAAGCCTTGCCAAGGAAGTTTTGACTTGAGGAAAAGAATAAAAATGTAGCCTAAAGCTTCTAAATCATCTCGACGACTTTGCTCTTTGCCCATGTGGGTATTTATTGACATATAACGAGCTGTTCCAGTCAGTGGTTTCCCCGCTCTGTAAGGTATGTGTTTACCTGTTTCTTGGTCAATATATTCTTTGCTTAGTCCAAAATCAACTAAATGTATTGTATCTTGCTTAGATGATTTAGGTCGACCAAGGAGAAAATTTTCAGGCTTAATATCTCTATAGATGAGTTTACGACTATGAATATGCTCGATCCGTGATATCATCTGAAGAGCGCATTGGATTGTTGTTTTGACTGATAACTTGCGATCACATAAATTAAACATTTCTTCTAAATTTGGTCCGAGAAGGTCCATCACTAATGCTATGTACTGTCCACATGGACCAAAATAATGTATCCTTGGAATTCCTTCACCGATTCCAATCATCCGATAGAAACGATATTCCAATGGAAGTGTTGGCACTTTACATTTCATTAATTCAAATTTGATTGCCACTGGTTCACCAGTTAATAAATTTTTACCCACACGTAGTTCACCGAAATTGCCAGCTCCTAACCTCTTGCCAACTCTGTAATTTGTTCCAACCATGAGAACTTCGTGGTCGACTTCTTCTAATGATGAACTTTTTCTAGCCATTTGGTGGTTTCACTTTACTTGAACAAAGATATCTTGAATTATTTTCCCCGTTTTCGCATTTCCCTATTGATATGCATATTTACTGTTGATTGTAACAATTGATGCGATTTATCATTATCCCTTTTATTGTTGTTTTTTATTTAAAATTCAAACAAATTAAATTTGATTGTTACAATCTGCACATTAATTTTGCCTGGTTTTAATGATAGTTCTGACTCTAGTTATAATTCATTGCAATTATTAACACATTAAATTTGTCTCTCAATTCGAGTGATGAGTTTATTGATGTGATGTTAGTTAATAATGAATGAAAAAATTGGTAATTATAATTTTAACATTGAATAATTATCCTTTTTATAAATTATTTTTTTCAGATTTCAACTGACTTTTTCACAAATTCAATTGATTTAACGATACCATTGGTTAATATAATTAACAAATTAAATTTTATGCATCTTTAGCGTCTGTGATTCCACCTTCTGTTATAGCAAATGTTGCTTCACTTTCTGGTTGATCTGGGCTATCATATATTTTAGCAATCCTGGTTTCTCCTCTACCTTTTCTTAAAGCTATTCGTGTTGTTGATGCATGGGCTAAAATATGACCACCGATTGGTTTTTTCGGATCAGCTTGAAAAGTCATTCCAGCACCTTTTAATATGGAACACATAAAAATAATAGAAATAAAAATGAGTTCAACATATTTCTTGAAGAAAATTTAAAATTAATGAAAAATTAACTCACCAGGATCTGCTGTCATCTGATTTGTTATAAAAACAGCTACATTATATTCTTCACTTAATTTTTGTAAGCGAGCCAGAAATTGAGCCAACTTTTGTTGACGATCCGCTAATTCTCCACGTCCACTATAGTCAACTCTAAATAAAGCCATAACTGAATCAACGACAATCAATTTGAAGCTACCTTTTGACTCAAATAAAATATCTGTTGCTTGTTCTAAAAATCAAAAGAAAGAAATTCGGGAATTTGTATTTAGTTATAATTGAATAAATTATTTTTGCAAAAATATAATATTACCTATGATCTCGTATTGATGTTCACTGGTATATGCTCTTACATAGAGAACATTTTCAAGAGCAGCTTTTTCATCCATTTCAAATCTTTCAGCAATTTGTCTGGAAATAAAATAAAATTAAATTAATACAATTTTGTAAAACTTTAATATAATAGCTGTTCATTTACTTTAAACGTTCTGGTCGAAATGTATTCTCAGTGTCTACGAATATTGCCTTGCCTCCAGGAGATCCATTTTCACTTTGTAATTGGCAAGTAACTATAAGATAGAGCGATATAAAAGGGAAAAGATTTAAGAGATAAAAATGTTGAATCGATTTAATAAATCCACAAGGAATCAAATGTAAAAAACAGCAAACGCTGTACCTTATGTATTGCAAATATTATATATAATACTTAAACACTTAAACTTGTTAGAAGATAAAAAATAAATAGTGACTTATTCACTTACCGCACAATGTATGACTTAACTGCGTTTTCCCACATCTGAACTCACCAAAGACTTCCGTGATTGACATACTTTCAATTCCACCTCCTAAGAGACGACTTTTGATGAAAATTGATTAATTAAAAAAAGGTAGACAGAATAAAAAGAATAAATCAAGTGTTAAATTGGAAGATAACTAATTGTTCTTTATTAAATTATACTTACTCCAAATCTGATGAGCCAGTAGATACTTTGAATACAGCTTGCCTTTTAACACTTTGTTCGAGTGCCGTTTTGAACTTATTGGGTGAAGCCTTGGCCACAGCTTCTCGAATTTTGTCAACTTTAGCATCACTAAGTCCCTAAAACGCAAGACAGTCAACAAATAAGTAAATCAAATGAAATAGTTAGTTTAATTTGCATACCTTTAATGCACATAATTTTTTCCTGGTACACATTTGGATTCCAATTATTGTATAAATGCCAGCTGCTTTGAGCTTTTTTAGATCAGCTACATTCTAATTGAACAAATACGAGAGTTTAAATTGATATTATGACTTAATTTTAAAAATTGTACTTACCACACCATAATCAGCTAATTTGTCCACATCACCACTGATTTCTTCGTTCAATCTGTGTTGAGAATCAGTATCAGTGTCAACATCTTCAGCAAAACTCTCAGCTTGTGAAGCTGAAGCTGCTTTCTTGGTACGAGACATTTCCTTAAAATACTGTATCTCCAAAAAGAAACTATTGAATAAATCAAAATTAAAATTATTTGAAACAATAAATAATTAGGCAAAAGTAGAGGAATTATAAATAAAGTAGAAAGAACGATGATCTAAAGGTTATGAGCAGCAATAAGAACACCGATCAACTCTCGTAAGATTTGAACAGAAGAATAACTTTGACACAAAATGTTCTTTTTGTAGAATAAAAATTGAACGCCATTTTATTACACAATTTGTTTCTTTCAAAAGTGATTTCTCTGTCTAGCAAAAGTGTTTAAACTTTAGATCATCGTTCTTTCTACTTTATTTATAATTCCTCTACTTTTGCCTAATTATTTATTGTTTCAAATAATTTTAATTTTGATTTATTCAATAGTTTCTTTTTGGAGATACAGTATTTTAAGGAAATGTCTCGTACCAAGAAAGCAGCTTCAGCTTCACAAGCTGAGAGTTTTGCTGAAGATGTTGACACTGATACTGATTCTCAACACAGATTGAACGAAGAAATCAGTGGTGATGTGGACAAATTAGCTGATTATGGTGTGGTAAGTACAATTTTTAAAATTAAGTCATAATATCAATTTAAACTCTCGTATTTGTTCAATTAGAATGTAGCTGATCTAAAAAAGCTCAAAGCAGCTGGCATTTATACAATAATTGGAATCCAAATGTGTACCAGGAAAAAATTATGTGCATTAAAGGTATGCAAATTAAACTAACTATTTCATTTGATTTACTTATTTGTTGACTGTCTTGCGTTTTAGGGACTTAGTGATGCTAAAGTTGACAAAATTCGAGAAGCTGTGGCCAAGGCTTCACCCAATAAGTTCAAAACGGCACTCGAACAAAGTGTTAAAAGGCAAGCTGTATTCAAAGTATCTACTGGCTCATCAGATTTGGAGTAAGTATAATTTAATAAAGAACAATTAGTTATCTTCCAATTTAACACTTGATTTATTCTTTTTATTCTGTCTACCTTTTTTTAATTAATCAATTTTCATCAAAAGTCGTCTCTTAGGAGGTGGAATTGAAAGTATGTCAATCACGGAAGTCTTTGGTGAGTTCAGATGTGGGAAAACGCAGTTAAGTCATACATTGTGCGGTAAGTGAATAAGTCACTATTTATTTTTTATCTTCTAACAAGTTTAAGTGTTTAAGTATTATATATAATATTTGCAATACATAAGGTACAGCGTTTGCTGTTTTTTACATTTGATTCCTTGTGGATTTATTAAATCGATTCAACATTTTTATCTCTTAAATCTTTTCCCTTTTATATCGCTCTATCTTATAGTTACTTGCCAATTACAAAGTGAAAATGGATCTCCTGGAGGCAAGGCAATATTCGTAGACACTGAGAATACATTTCGACCAGAACGTTTAAAGTAAATGAACAGCTATTATATTAAAGTTTTACAAAATTGTATTAATTTAATTTTATTTTATTTCCAGACAAATTGCTGAAAGATTTGAAATGGATGAAAAAGCTGCTCTTGAAAATGTTCTCTATGTAAGAGCATATACCAGTGAACATCAATACGAGATCATAGGTAATATTATATTTTTGCAAAAATAATTTATTCAATTATAACTAAATACAAATTCCCGAATTTCTTTCTTTTGATTTTTAGAACAAGCAACAGATATTTTATTTGAGTCAAAAGGTAGCTTCAAATTGATTGTCGTTGATTCAGTTATGGCTTTATTTAGAGTTGACTATAGTGGACGTGGAGAATTAGCGGATCGTCAACAAAAGTTGGCTCAATTTCTGGCTCGCTTACAAAAATTAAGTGAAGAATATAATGTAGCTGTTTTTATAACAAATCAGATGACAGCAGATCCTGGTGAGTTAATTTTTCATTAATTTTAAATTTTCTTCAAGAAATATGTTGAACTCATTTTTATTTCTATTATTTTTATGTGTTCCATATTAAAAGGTGCTGGAATGACTTTTCAAGCTGATCCGAAAAAACCAATCGGTGGTCATATTTTAGCCCATGCATCAACAACACGAATAGCTTTAAGAAAAGGTAGAGGAGAAACCAGGATTGCTAAAATATATGATAGCCCAGATCAACCAGAAAGTGAAGCAACATTTGCTATAACAGAAGGTGGAATCACAGACGCTAAAGATGCATAAAATTTAATTTGTTAATTATACAGCCACGAAAATTGAGTTGTAAACATTTTTGGTATCTTATGCGCATATTGAGATAATTATTAATAATCAATTTAATTTAATCAATATTTGATATGAAAACAAATTGAATTGAATATGAAAATGACATAATTTCTCAATTCTAATCGCATCTTAATTTTGTTATCAAACATTTAGTTGATAAGTTATCAATACCTGCGCAAACTCTTTAAAAAATGTTTACAACTCAATTTTCGTGGCTGTATTAACCAATGGTATCGTTAAATCAATTGAATTTGTGAAAAAGTCAGTTGAAATCTGAAAAAAATAATTTATAAAAAGGATAATTATTCAATGTTAAAATTATAATTACCAATTTTTTGGCATCATTTTCATTCAACTATAATTTACAAAAAAAGGTGAAATCCAATCAATGCGCGATCAATTCAAGAAATTCCTAGAAACAATATTTACCAAAATTTCACTCATTTAATATTCTAATACGAATAAAATTATTTATTTCTAAATGATTCATGCTCACCAACTGTCCATTCTATTGATTTTTGTTTTCTATTATCATCCGATTTTCAAAGATAAATGTTTTTTCTTTTCGATGGATAATTCATCAATTTCATTTCTTCTTCATTCTCATTCTCATCCTATTCCAATTTCTTTACTTACCAGTTTCTTTCTTTCTAACTCGGATTTCTCTTCCTCCTTGTTTCTCACATTAAGCTATTACTGTGTAACAGAATGTGATCAGCTTCTAACATTGGACAAGGCGAGAAAAGATAAAAACCTTCATCATCATCATCGTCATCATCAGCATCTTCTATTTCCTCTCTTTTTCCTCTGTCTAACTTTCTCTTTTAATATCAATGACTCTTGAAGGATAACCTTCTGAAACCAAACCTTCGTTTAACCACCCATGTCCTCAGGAGACTTAAATGAGATTTGCTTGACTTTTTACCTACAGAATCAATACTAACTTCTTGATATATATTTTTCTCCTCTTCAACTTTTTTCTCCTTCGATTTCTTTTCTTCTAATTCAGAGTTTTGTCTCCAACCTAAATCTTCTTCATGTTATATTCTGTCGACTCTTTCTTACAAAATCATATAACTACATAACCAGCATCCTAATGTGGACAAACTAAGTCATCTCCACCTTCATCCACCAAGTAAGTCTAAAATGTTTTACCTTATTCAATGTTTCACTTTTAGACTGGCCAAACCACGTTAATACTTTCTCTTTCTTCATTCAATATATTCTATTCCCAATCTCCCCTTTCTCTCCCTCCCACTTGGCTTCTTCTCATCTATTCTTCTTTACAGTTAAATGGACATATAAGGAAAGATGCTTTCGATCATCATGTTTATCCAACTTTTGTCTCCTTCCTTTCTAATGGTCACGTGAAGGAGGACTACTTGGTCAACAATAAAGCAAAGATGAGAAGAAAAAAAAAGACTCAACAAAATATAAGATGATTGTTATGCTCTTGTTCACACACATTTATACACATTATATATATTGGTATATTGGTATGATCTTTGAGACAAAAAGAGAATGATGTTGATACCAGAGGAGCAAGAAAAAGAGTTCAGATGAAAAGACTGAAAGCAAAGGATATAAAGTCTCAAGAAGTGAAACAAAAGAAAGCTAGTTGATTGGAAGTTTTTTCCGCCTTTTTTGCTTTCTATTTTCCCTTCTTTCAGTTTTGTCATCATGTAACTGACTTAGTTTTTCATTGGAACACAACGTTAAATAAGTATATTTATATATATATGTTTGATATTGTGTATAGCAGATGATTATGTCAAGAGTATTGAAGCAAGTCAAGAAGAGATGTTCCTTTTGAAGATGAGTGAAAAAGAAAGTAGACAGAAAGAAAGCGGAAATGATTCTGAACTGAAAGGTTACATGAATGAAGATGGAGATGAATTAATAACTTTCTGTTCTTTTGAGAATATATTGCTTTCTCGAAAATAATAAAAGTGAAATTATTTGGTTATACATGAAAATAAAGATGTATAATGTAACTATAAATTCAGTCTATTGATGTGTGATTTCCAACAGTGACAATGAGAATAAACTTGATAACACAAAAACCGAGATTTTATCAATGCAAATTTTCCAAGTGACGATTAAAATGGTGATGAAATAAACCAATTAAACAATAAATCAACCAATCTTTATCTTTATTCAATAACTTTAGGAGCCACCAGAAATCTCAGCAAAAGTTTTCAAGTAATAACATTGAAAAGATTCAGTCAAATTGATAAACCTTTTATAGATCTGGCAACTACCTGGAGAAATGCTCATAGTTCCTTGATGATAACAAATTTACACGTAAATCCAACAAATACTCCAGTCGTTTTATCCAAACAATCTTTTCAATTTTCCCAAACTGCTGGTGACTTGATAGATTACTTGAGATCATTTTAATGGATGATTAACTTGAAATAATAATCAAGTTAATACCATTTCCATAAATGTTGATACTTTCTCGATAATAAATAACTTATTGAAGATGGTGCAGAAGATGAATGTTGTTAGCCAACAACTTGACCATGATTGAAATATCCCATTTAGTAAAAGTAGTACGCTGGTTAACTCACAAGAAAGTAAAAGAGTAACATAATTTTGTTCATTATCGTCTTCTCATCGTTTATGTTACCTGACAGATGCAATTACCCTTGAACAATCAAAAGTAGGCAAAGAAGGAAAGAAAACGAAAAGGTGAAGAAATTAAAGGAGGAATGAAAAAACCCAGAAAAAGAAACGGCAAATGAAGAGTACATTTGCAGATTTCAAATGTAATCTTGTATCGATCCATTGGGACACAATTTATTTTGCTGTTTTTGTTTCACTCATTTCACTCATAAGAAATCATTTTATTTATTCTCATCTTTATTCTTTCCCTTGTTTCGGTTTATTTTTCTCGACCTTAGTTTCTCATCAAAGACAAAAAGATTCATAGTTTATTCCTTATCAGTTAATCTATCTGAAATGGTAATGATTGTGGTTTAACGGTTGAATTCAAAGTTGATTTTAAATAGACAGAAATGTTTAACAGAAACATGTGAAAAGTCGCGCCATTTGATGATTAAAAGATAAGACAGTTAGATTCTTTTTCTTTTATCCGTTAGCTTATTTTTTTCAACTGTTTTAATCATTGTTATTTTCTAATGGTTATGGTTAACATTAAATTATGTTGTCAACAGAAGGATTATTAAGAAGTGTTTATGAAACCCAAACTGTGAGTCAGTAATGGATTTCATTTTGTCTTGAAAACAGCTTTAAACAACTTTCGGTGTCTAGTTTTTTTTCCTTTGTTTATTACTTAAATTTCTTCAATGTGATTCTTCATTCCGTCTTTTCATCTTTATGTCTTCATTTTACCATGTTCATCATCTTTCCTTGTGTTATTTTGCTCAAGAGATTTACTAGGTATTAGTATCGTTTAACATTTTTTATTAGCATGTAAACTTTTTTTTCTCTTCTACACTCTTTCATCACCTTTCTTTCAAAGGAAGACAAAAAACGAGTAAAATTTTGAAGTGTGTGTGACCAGAATTATCTTGTCTCCTTGATAACCACATTTAACTTAGAGTTAATGAGAGAAAAAGATTATCAAGAACTCATTAGATTGTTTTGCTGTTTCATGAAAGTATCAAACCTCGCTATTACTTGGAATGAAGGATGAGATTACACATGAAACTCGAGACTTCTACCATAAAACTTCAAATTGAAGTGGTTAAGATTATGATGACCATAGTGATAATGTCGACGTCTTCAAATTTATTTCTCGAGAGACTTTTTGTTTCGTTGGTAGTGATGAACAACATTGATGTGTTATAAATTTTTTATAACAATATATTTACTTATGTAACTGATGCAGACTTAAAAGCAGTATAAAGAAAATAGATTACAGAAGAGCAACAGGAAAAAGGTAAACAAGAAAAGATCAACCAGAGAAGGAGTGAAGAAGAAGGAAAAGAAAATGATCAATGTAACTATACTTAACCTTTGTTAAATCATTACCATCTTATTTTCTTGTATTCTCTTTCAATTTTGTGACTCAATCTTTTTACATCTTCATCTCTCTCCTTATATCCCCTTAAACTTTGCCTCCATCAAAAACAACCTAAGGAACAACTGAGCAATCGTGGTTGGTTAACAGCTATGAAGAACATGAAACTCGTCTTTTATATAAATATCATGGAAATAATAAGCTATTCCTGAGCCAATATTTCTCAATCTAAATCATTGGTAACCGTTGGGAGTAAAAGTGATACTTGAGATGAAAAGGAGAAATGATTAGAAGGAAAAAGATATGTAGCAAAGAAGTGATTTCCAGGGTAAACTTACTCCTTTTTCATTCAAGTTGATTTGATAGGTTTCAACTCATTCATTTCACATCTTACCTTTCTGTTACTATTCTGGTCACCTTTTCCCTCTTTTTTTTGCATCACCATGATCATCATCATCTTCATTATCGACTTTCTTTTCTTACCTTTTTAGTAAACTTATCTTTTTCTTTCTACCATTCCTTTCAGAAGTTGGATAAGAAAGCAGATAAAAACAAAACAAGATGAAATAAAAGGAAAAAAAACTAAGAGAGATTGCATATCTATTTGGATGTGGCGAAAATGTCTCCATGGAGTTAAGCTAATTAGGAACAAGATTCCAACTTGGATGCTTTACTGAGTTGTAACATCATCATCTTCATCAACTAACATCTCTACATTGTTATCTTATTTTTTCCTCCTCATTTTGATTTTCTCTTCTATGTTTCTCAATAGTCTTTATTATACCTCAATATCGATCGCATTTCTTCTCCCTCTCTCTCTCTCTCTCTTTCTCTCTTTTCTGCTATTGTATAATTTTATCCATTCAATTGTAACCTACGATCAAACCATAGAGGTCACTTTCAGCTTAATAGATTGGATATTATTTATTATTATGCTGAACCAGATTTAGCTGTTGAACAGAATCCATCTTAATCGATTTCTTTATTCACCTTGCAAACATGATAACCAATGATGACGTTTATTGATGAAATAGATGAGTGAAACGGTTGATCAAAATATCAAATCTGCTAACCATTTAGCTATAAATACATAATTGAGTTATTTGTTTTCTCTTTCCCATTACTCTTTAACCATTCCTCACCCATTCAACATGCACCAAATTACTAATAACATTACAATTACTTTTCACTTCAACTTAGATAATGTATAACACACATGCAGCTTAGCCTTTTATTCACTCATGATTAATAACAAATTGAATGGTACAAATTTTTGTATATATTGTAGACAAACAAATATTCAGATTACCTGATTCTCTTGGTTAGCTGAGTTTCCTTGACTATTCAAAACGCAAGATCTTCATGAAAAAAACATTTTTCCTTTCCAACAACCTCAAGTGTTTCAGAACTCTGTTATAATAAATTCACCATTATTTAGTCGATAATTTCATCTTGACAATTTCTATCTTCCTTTGTTGTATCGTTTAACTCTTTGTTAGCTAAAACCATCAACCAAAATTTCAAGTAAAACTTGATCCAACAAAAAAATTTGTTGACTCACTCAAACATCTTGACTATTCAACATCTTTGTTATTATTTATTATCTTTTTCCATTTTTTTCCTTACTCATATTCATTATAATCATCAGCATCATTATCATCATATGTTAACCAAAAAAATCTAGTTAAACGAAACATCAAATTTCTATTTCATCAGCTCAACCTGTCATTTCTTCATCATTATCAATTATTATTATTTAACATTATTTCTTCCTATAGAATCCATTTTACATCTTTCTTTATACGAGTTATAATACAGAAAGGAATCAAAACTTTTTTCTTTGAACAATTTATTGAGAAACATAAAGAAAGAAATCAAATATTAATATGCTGAATGGCAATATCATCTTACAATGGAATCACTTGTTCACACAATTTGACTTGAAAGTAACGATGTTGATCATTGTGTTTGAGCAAAATCAGTTGAAATTGAAACTTTATCCATATTGAATCAGTAAACAATACTGAAGATAACTGATGAACGGTGAAAACAACTTTTCCTCTTCACATCATCATCAATCCCAATGAACAGAAAGTTTTTTAAGGAGCCTTTTGGACAGAATAATCACTCATTAGTGACTCAATTGCTAAAAAGGGATAGTGAATCTGAGCTTACTCTGAGTCAATCAACAGAAAATTGAGTCAAATGTAAAATTTGTGTATTTAATTCAAAATTGAAGAGATTCACTGTCTTTCCGTGAAAAACGAATATCTAATTGAAATGAGAAAGATATGAATTTTATTGAAAATTTTCAAATTCTATTTTGTGCAAAATAATAGTAGTTTCATGAAGAAATGTATTAGAAATATTTTATAAGAAAATCATTAGAAAATGGAAATGGCGAAAAAGAAATTACGGATGAAAATTTCTGGAATTATTATTCTTTTACTACTTTTCTATTTATTTTCCAGAAAATGCTCGACAAGATAATTTCGCGAATATTTATAATGAAAATTTTGACTTTCAATCAATATAGCTTTTGAAGTCAAATCTTTTATCTTGATTATTTCAAGTTGATTTTCTAATTCTTTGACTTCATGAATATGCGGGAATGGAAATGAACAGTCTCCAACAAAGCCTTTGAATTTCACTTTCAACGGTGTGCTGTTGAATCTTTTTCCAATAATGAAATGGTTTGCTGAATATTCACACAAGAATTCGATTCTGTAGAAATTTCCATCAATGTGTTTAACTATAGAATCATCGCGAATTTTATCCACACAGTATCTTCTTGTTGAATATCGCCTTGAATTTATTGAAATAGTTTTGTGATATTGAAACTGGTCAATATGGCCAACTATGTATATACCAAAATGATCTACCATTGCCTGATGAATTTCCTCCATAGATGTTTCATTATTAACCGTTTCGTCGTCAGAAATTGTATTGATTTGATTCTCATCATCAGAATTTACTCCAAAAAGTTGATTCTCTTTGGCTGAGAGATTCCAAAAATTTATTTTCGTGTTTATAAATTCTCTGTTTCTGAACTCATTAAGAAAAACTCTAACAAGAGCTTGTGCAATATTTGAAGCTCTACGGACTTTATCTTTGAGTAACCCCATATGGTTTTCCAATGGATACGCATTAATTCTAGAGAATGATCCAAGATTTTCAACAGTTTCAGGTAAATGTGATAAAATATGCAGATTGTAGGACTCTTGTGTTTTTCCGTATATTTTACTTATTCCTGTTTGAAATTCTTCCACTAAAATAGATAGCTCGTTCACTGTATCCGAAGATATTTTTCTACTGTGCATGAGACAGTAGATTCGAGACAAACATAAGATATTATTTATTATTCTTGGTTTAAGAAGTCCTTTTGTTATTGGCAGGAAATAATAGCATAGAAGACAGTCAAATTCAGATGACTTCCAGAATTTGATCTGATTCAAATCCCGTGGAATTCTTGTGAATTCTGATGGCACACGAATCGACTTTAATCTTCTACCAAATTCTTCTCGGAATAATTTTCTGTCAATATCTTTCTCAAGTAAACCAGATACATCAGCTTTTAGAAAACCACGAAACATAATTGATCGAAATATTCCAAGTAGTATGCAATGCATAGGCTCGACCGCGAATCCTTTCACTATGTCAAAATCCACCAATTTTAGAAGAGGAGAATCTCCAATCAAGCCATTGAATCTCGAAACTTCTGAATTAGAATTTTCACCTCTATTGAATTTCTGAAAATCGAGAAAATCCATTTTATTGCGCCTCAATGGAATAATATCTTTTTGTTTGATGATCGGGTAAACACGTGCCTTTTGATGAGTGGTAGCTTGAATCAAACACCAATCGCATCCGGTTAGATGGTTGAATTGTCGCACATTCCTCAAATAGGCTCTCATAGGAGCGTCAGCAATTACAGTAGATAAATGGAATGTTGCTTTCACGGTGTTTGAATTTCTGTCTTTCCATATAGTTACTTCTTTTGAAAGTGAATCCAATTCATCCACAATCGGTCCAAGATAAACATCTACTGGAGGCTTTTTCTTGCCAACAAATAATCCAATTAAAAAGAAATTTTTGTTTCGAATTCTTCTGGAAATTTCGTTGATTGTCAAGAAAATGGGGAAAATCGAAACACTTGAATTATTTCCGACCGCGACTTCATCAGCATGAAGAGTCATTGTTAATCTTTTGACACCGGACTCAGTGTACGATGACTTGATTCTTGTCATTTCTGAAGGAAAATTCATTTCAAATTCTTCGGAATTTTCATCTTCCCAGCAAGAATCAGGTAGTAGAGGAAGATGAGTACAAAGCTGTTGTCGCAATGAAATGTGTAGAAAATATTTGTCAGCTTTAAGAACAACTGGATTAGATTTTCCTTCACATTCATAATCACCATATGATTTGGGTTCACCACAAAAAGGTCCATGAGAATGTCCATTAGCACAAATGATGTAGACTCTAATAATATTTGTCTTTGACTGTTTATCCCAAAAGTATCGGATGTTTGGGAAAAGATTCTCTTCGGTCGAAAATCTATTCAAACACATGTTGAATATACCAATCATTTTTTCTGCTGATTTCAATGTTATTCCTGGTAACGTTAAAATAGTAGAAAAAACAGCTTCAATGTATTCTTTTCTATCAGGAGTTGACTTTTCAGTTGAATGTTCCCGATCTTGAATTTCACAAATTGTTGAATCTCCATTCGGTTTATCAAAAGCTGGTTTAAAATTATCAACATTAGACAAATTCTCGAAAAGAGCTGGTCTGAATAATTTCTGATAACTGGACTCTTCAGGCAACTCATTGTTGGAAAAATCGGGTAGATTATTGACATAATTTGAAACAGATATTTCATGATGTTTTCGTTTACGACGATTTATTGTTCTTTTTGATTTGTTGTTCAAACTCATATTTAAAACACAATTTCAATTAATAAACAAAATTATCATTAAAGGATAAGGAAATAAGAAGAAAAAGGAAATACTTGTTATCTCTAGAGATAAGCTTGTTAAATTGAGATTCTTTTATCTCTTAAAGAAGAAGAATAGAAAAAGCGATTTTAAGGTTTTAAATTCGATAGTTACTTAGCAACCAAAGATAAGATTAGAATTTATAAAAAAAGAATTTTTAATATCTTTTTAACTTCCTTTTTGCTTGTTGTTTTAATTTTTCAATCCACGTTTTTCATCAGAAATTGTAATTAGTGCTTTTATTTTGTGTTAATTGTTGATGTTCAAAACCATTAAGGTTCCAATTAAGAAGTTTTTAAGTTCAAAAAATAAGAAAAAATTTATCAAAAACCAAAGATCAATTATCGGAGTTTTTTGCCGTCTGATGGAAGGTGAAAAATTAGTGGCGAGTATTTTACGCGTTCGAAATGATGACTTTCAGACGAAGACCATTGTGATATGTTTCAAGGTACCAATTAATTCGATACCAGATGATATTCAAAGTCTGAAAATTCATACGAAAAATTTAATGAATATGGAAATCGATGGTTGCAAGCCAATCCATACAATGATTGTGGCTTTAGGCGGTATGTACAAGCTTTTTCTAATTATATTTGATTTTCTAACTTTTCTTTCTAATTTCAGATGATTCGCAGGATCTTTTAAGTGCTTACAAAATTTTTCTTGAGAAAATTGAAAATGTAAAATCGGGTATTATCAACTTCGACGAGAAAATAAATCACTGGATCAACATCAAAGGAATAAAAATCACACCAAAACCAGCAGAAAGCTTACTAACTGTGAATCAAGAAGATTTTGACCAGATGTTGAATCGTGTAGAGATTCTAAAAAGGCGTGAAAATGCAAAATCAAGTTCTAGTAAAATTCCACAAAAAGTTGAAAATGAAGCCGTGGACTTATGTGATGATTCAACTGACAGTGAGGAAAGTAACAGCGATTCTGATTACGATGGCAAAACTCATGAATCTTCAAAAAGAAAATATAGTAAACAAGACGCAGAGCTTATGGAAACCAGGACAAGCCTTAAAAGATTGGAAACCTATGTTCGCTCATCATTGTCCAACGATTCTATCAGTATATTTCTCGCTGAAACTGTTAACATTTTCAAGTTTCTTTTGGATTTCTGTGCAAATCACGTAAACCGCGAATTTCAAACTCCACTTGCGTCAGAAAATCATGATTCTTGTATAATCAGATTTATTCCGGAGATAGATTCTACTGCCGAAACTGATAATAAAATCACACTGATCGAAGGAAAACTACCTTTGAAGACAAAAAAATATCGAACGGCTCTGCGACTCCGTCAAAATAAGTCTGACGAAACAGATTCTGGAGCTGCAGCAATTCTTAGTAATATCGTGAAATTCGGATTTCCTGACCATTGGCTCAACGGCGTTACTTTGAAAGGTTCTGGTGGAAAAAAGTCTCTTCTGAAAATTTGGAATCATTTGAATCCTCTTCAAAACCCATTAAGAGAACCAATAGATGATGGATTAGGAGAAGCTAGATTACAAGCATTATTAGGTAAGAATTTGTTAAAAATTGAAAATTCAATAAGAATAATGTTAAATCTTCTATTTCAGATCACGTTGTTCGAAAGTCAGGGAAAAAGTCTTATGACAAATCTTTCGAAAAGGATTTAGTTATTGCTCTGGGTAAGGCAATTTATTACAGGCGTAGCAAGCTTATTCCAGCTAAAAAAAGGGGAAAGATTGAGCAACCTATCGATCTGAAAACTGAAAGTAGCAATCCGATTGACGATGATGATGACCTTCTTGGTCTACGAATATCATCAACACGGATAAAGAAAAAGAATATTTTCGACAATATTAGTGAATTCGAAGAAAAATGGAAATCTGCTGATCAGAATGAAAATGAGCTGAAAGAAAAAGAAACTGTCACAAGAATAGATTTAACACAAGGTCTTGATCACGAAATTTCAGCTTCTGGTCCTTTGAATTTACACGCTGACGAATCAAAATCAAGTGAAAATTCTACTGTTTTTCCACCGCTATCGAACAAGAAGCGAAAATTGAAAGATCTTTTTTCAGATGATGACCAGATTGCTTCAGATAATGAAAAGTCTAATTCTTCGGAGAAAAAGAAAGAAATATTGGAAAAGAAGAAAACACCTTCAGAATCTGGATTTGTGGAATCTTCGAATTTTTCTTCTGAACTGAGTTTACTCATGACTCCAAAACGAAGTTCAACGCCTTTGAGTAAACATGATACAAAATTTACTTCTATAAGTCCTCGGAAAAATTCAAAGCCATTGAATTTGGACACTATGATCCAAGTCTCGCCAATTCCTAGCGTTAGTGGTTTTTCATCATTTTCAGATAAAGTGGAATCTGGAATCACAAAGAATCTCACTCTTTCGGATGATGAACAAAAAGCATTGCTATTATTAAGAAAGAAGAATCTCTTAGCTCGATTCTTAGCAAACGAAGAAAGTGAATAAAGGAAGTCAAATTAAAGGCTGATCACCAGGTGCAACAGGTTATTACTCATTTTTTCTATTATTACCTAATCAATCTATTTAATCCTGTTACCTGACTTTTTTTCAAATATTGCAAATCTCCCTTGGGATATTTTTCATTATTATGGGGCAATTCAATGTTAACTGACCAAATCAATTTTCTATTGGCTCACATTAGTGAGACAATTTTTTGTTAATTTTTTGCTATAAAATCATAAAACAAAATGATTCAATTGTGTAATACTGAACACGCCGAATACACGTTTCTGTATCAGTTGTTTAGCCAATTTTGAAAAGTAAAGTTTCATTTAACATCAATATATTGTATTAATTATGTTGAAAATCAACAAAAAAGTGTCTCGAATTACTAATAACTCTTCAAGTGCAAAAGTTTTATCAACAAAAGGCAAACAAGCTACTTCAATCAGGAATCAAAATAATTCTTCAAAAACCTTACATAGTGATTCTTCAAATTTAAATCTTGTGGTTTCGCAAACAACGAAGAGGAAAATTGACCAACTAGGAAAAAGATCAAATGACTCAAGGAGCAATGAGTATTCTCGAAGTGACATTAATCCGCAACATAGAACAGAGAATGAAGCGCTCGCTATTATTCTTCCTTTTTTCATCGATGAGGCCTCGGATAAAATAGAAAGTCCTGTCTTAGTTCGTATCGAAATGGATACATTAAATGATATTGGGATCGATGATAATTTGGATTTCTATTTAGATGATGAACTCAATTCTTTCCAAACAGCCGTCAACAAACTTAAATTCTCGTTTCAATTCATTGCTATTGGTCGTAAGTTTCATTTTTTAATCATAGTTAGACATATCTAATTTTTACCTTATTTTCATATGCAGGTTCAAAATCAAGTTTGAAATCAACTCTTTGTAAGAATATTGAGAAAAATGCATCATGGAACAAGCTGAAAAAGCTGGTTCATTTTACAAAAGATTTATTCAAATTCTCTTATGATCCATGTGTTTTAAAGAAGAAGCAGAGAACATATGTACGAATGGAAAGTACAAAGATTCCAGATTTATTTTCTGAAAAGAAACGAGATGATTTTTCAATTATCTTTGGTGAAAGCCAGCAAGAACAAAGTGCAACTAAAAGTGACAGCGAAAGTAACAAAAAGAAAAAACTAGAAGATTCTATTCTTTCCAGTAATAGTGGGAAAGAAATTCAAGCGCCTGTTCTAAGTACAAATAACGAGAAAGAAATGATAAATCGTATCGTCGATAAAATGGCAGAAATAAATCGAAAGAAAGTGATACTATCAGAAATCGATAGCTCTGCAGTAATGATAAGATTACTTATCGACATGTTAAATGAAATATCTGTATTTATTGAGGGTAAGAATCAAAGTATGCTCAAGCGAAATCATGAAGTGCCTAAACAAGATAAAACCTACACATTGGCTGACCAAGTAAGAATCTAAATTACTGACTTTCTGAAAATTTGCTAATTTGAGTTTTCCATTACAGAATCAAATATTCATCGAGGGCAAAATTCAACTCAATTTGGAATTATATCAAAAATCTGTTAAACTAGCCAAACCCCAAGATCCTTATTCATTGGCATATCAATTGATTAAAATAGGATTCCCATCTTCTTATACAAAGCAAGTTACATTGGGAAAAAGATTTTACACAGATGATGAATTAGAAAATTTGCGACAGAATCTTGATCCAACTAGTGAAAATGAGAAAATGCCTCTAGCTGTAATATTTGGTTTTCCAGACCCTTATCATGCCCCTTACATAGGTGAATACAGCTCAAAATTGGGTAAAGATAGAGTTGATGCTTTGTTCGGTAAATATTCCTGAAATTCACGCGAATCGAAAAATCCATTCATCGAATCATTTCTTTTTTCTAGATCATATTTTTAGAGTTTCAGGATTCACAAGCTATTCGGAAGAGTGTTTAACTAAAGCAAGAGCAAGGATTATTCGTGTTTTAAGCGATAAGAACAAAGAAAATAAAGTAAAAGAACAAGAAACTTTGAGCGAAGAGGAAAATGATAATTTTGAAGGCATTTATGATGAAGATACAAGAATTCTTGATGATCAATTTTTTGCCGATTGATTTTTCATTCAATATTTTTTTCTAATGTTGATTGTCGAATTCTATCGACAATGAAATTCTAAAATTGACCAATTTTTCTATCATACGCGAATTGAATTGAAATTAAATTTACTAAATATAAAAATAAATAAAATATAACAGACCATTGAATTTGACATTTTTCGATAAAACTAGAATTAATTCGATAAATTTTCATAATTGCTTGAAAATATATGAAATTCGTGTTTCTGTATATTTTGACTTAGATTTCATTTCACTAGGACTCGAATCGGGATTCTTGACGAATATTCATATATTTCTATACTTTTGTAAATATTGGAAATTTATCCCTTTCAAAGTTTTCAGAATATTGTTTTCATGAAAATCACAAGTTTTAGACAAAATTTATGAATTTTACAGAATCTTTATTCATGAATCTGATATTTACTGACTCAAAACAGCTCAAAGTGCCTTGATTCACCAATGAGTAAAAATGGCTGAAGCAACCCAATTTTTGAGTAAGCTGTGACTCACCTCTGTTCATTGGGATATTATTTTTACTCTGTAAGTCTTCAAAATCATTCCCACAATCCTTTCCAGAATCTAATTTCTTTAAGCTAATCACTTTAACTTTGACTTTTCTCAACAGATCAATGTCTATGAATATTGAGCGAGACAAAATACGATAAAGGCAAGAATGAACTTGAATCTAATGTGAGTATTTCATGATCAGACAAGACATATTTCAATGTGGTGATAACTAAAGTTGATATGACTGTTAGTTTTGAATTTCAGATTATCTTGATAGACATGACAATAACAAAAAGAAAAGATTCTAATTACAACAATATCAAGTGTAGAGAAGGAAATGTTAGTTAAATTTAGTCGTCTATCAACATTACATTGACTGTACTTTTACTCTTTCATACTTGACAATTGTTTATTTGATTTGCTTGTGTTGCAAAACTAGGAAAATAAATCTATTCTTTTCCTTCTTTTTACTTGCTATTTACCTTGTTACAAAACCATGTCAATCCAGGTAAATTAGACTTACTATTTTTTTCTTCTCTTTTTATTCCAGCTTCTCACCAGTTCTTTGTCATCATTCATCTCTACCAAAGTTCAACTTGAACCGACTCACTCTTACTGATTTCAACTAGGATTTGAAAGTTGCTGGCAAAAGGATAATAATACAAAAAAAATCAAGTAACATTCAGAAGAAAGATACAACCAGGAGAGTAGAAATAAAGGGAGAAGAAAAAAATCTCTTTACTTGTATAACGTGATTCTTAGCCTATTTGTTCTGAACAAATCTGTCTTTACCTTTTTTATCTTCTCCTTTCTTTCTTCTTTCTTCATCTTCTATTTCTTCCCGGCTCATGGTCCTTTCAATTCCCTAAAGTAACCACGTCAATCGAGATTGAATGAATGAATGATCTTGATGGTATCTCAACTGAAATGAGTTTTGTCTGAAGTAGGTAAGGAAAGTATTGATGATAACAAGAGGAGGAAAAAAAAGAAAGATAGAAAAGATGATGATGGTTTCTTTCTTTTCCCATGTTGAATGTTATATCTTTTTTTCAATTCAGATTAGAATTGGTGAGGAAAATAATAAGGAACACTTAAGATGTAAGTGAAAACATGAATAAACAATTGTCATTATTGTCAATTTTTTCGTCACATTGAACAAAATAAATTATCTACAACTTGGAACCCTGTAAATCAACAATTGAATGAAAAAATGGGAGTCAACCTGAACATTCAGTTAATTGATATAAATTTCCATCGTAACCTTAATTCATCTCTGATTGAATCTTAATCATCATATCAACACTTGACTTTATTTCATGATTGAATCAATTTTGAAAATGTAAATTGTTGATGCAAATGTTAATGCAAGTTGAAATGCAAAAAGAGTTAAAGTTTCATCAGTTGAAATCAATTTTATTCAAACATCGAGTAATAATATTTCATTTTATATCTTTGACACAGAATCAAAAGAAAAAAGAAACCGTTAACTACCATTGAATTTTGTTGGCAAAGCAAATGTTGGAACTGAATAATTTAAAAATTATGAGAAATCAAGTCAAAATTGAATCACTTATACAATTCTATTAAATTTAACTTTACACATGAAATGGAAGGAGGCAAAAAAACAGCATTTCACTGCAAAAAAGGTATAAACATAATGTTTTTTGTTCTATTTATTTTATTCAAAGTACATTTCATTCATAAATCAATATTTGGCATTACAGGATAAAGGATATAACCAAATCGCGGCGCAGAATAACCTTTGGATGATTTTTGAAATTGGAGAAAAAGCAACTTCAATGGAAATGATTCTTACACAAAAAACTGTTAAACAAAGTGATGTTAATGTGTACATCCTTTTTCCATATTACACTAACAGCTATTAATGTTGAGCATATAAATGTACACATCGTAGGATGGCTTATACAATGAAGTGTGATAAGATAAACAGATACAGCAATGGAAAGATAATTTAATCATCATCAGTCAAAGAAATAACATTCAACAGAAGCCAAAGATACAGGGAGAGAAAACTCAAGAATATATATTTATACGAAGAGGAGAGTAAAAAGCTAACCCTTGAAAGTTATAAATTGAAGGCAAAATGGACCAGATCTTAAGTTGGTTAAACTATGCAACAACAGGCAGTGAACAAGGAAGCAAGCAAGCCAAAGTGGATATCCAATATTCAATATAAAAAAGATTAAGCATATGTCAATCAAAGAGGACTGGGAGTGAAAAATTGTTATTCAATTTAGAGATCATTTCTGAAAATAGATAGTCATTTTGTATTAACTTGAAAAGTTGAGTTGAAAAGTGAACCTTTTTAACCTAACACTTACCAAAAAGGAAAACAAAATGAATGTATTTATTTTTATGCATAACATATTAATTGAATGACAATTGTGATTTGGAATAATTTTTTTCCCAATAATCAGTCCAATTGCAAGTTGAATCAATTAATGTACAGAGTATTCTTGAGATGAGGTGAAAATAGAGAATAATAGAGAAAGTGAGAAAGAAAAGAAAGATAATCTCACCTTTTCAGTTTGATTGTTGATGAAAGTTGAATCACTTTACTAATCACGCAACCGTGAACAATAATATTGGGTACAGTAACAGTTTCAACAGCAGAGGGCAGACTCTTTTAGATAAACTCATATAATTCTGTCTTTCTCATTCTCTTTCTTTCTTTCTTTCTCTATCTATCTTCACATCTCCCTTGAAATACTTAGATAGTACTGTGAGTGAGAAATAAAGGAAAGAAAGAAAGGAGAATTAAAGTTACAAGTGAGTCTGGGAGTGAAAACGAGTAAAGTTTAATGTTGATATTGAGTTTAGTGAGATGTCAAATATATATATAGAAATCTCTGTATACTTGTTTGTAAGAATGTTACTTCTCTCTCCTTCATCTTTCTCATCATTTTGCTCATCTTTTTTCGCATCTTTCTCTTAACTTTCTCTCTTACACACACACACATACATTTTGTCTTCCTCAGTCTCCATCATCTCTTTCATCTTGACACAGCCAAAGAACAATGCGAACATTGAAAAGTTTCTCTTCTTTTTTTATTTGTTATAACCTTTTTTAAACATGATCAATTGAAGTAAAGGAAGATTGAGAGAAAAAGTGAAAAGACAGAATGTTGAGTTTTTTTTGTTCACCCAGAAAAAAATGAACAGAGAAACTGATAGATGAGTAAAACTCAAGAGAAGATGATAAGATAGAGAGAAGAGAAAGTGATTATTATAAGAGATTGAATGAAGAAGATGAGAAAAGAAATAAAAACGATAATATATATAAATATATCAATCCTTTTTCACCTCACATTTACTCTGTTAACATCAAAATAACTTTGCTCTCCATCTTGTTGTATATTGTTTCCCTTGTTCCTGATCATTCCCATGGATTACCTTGGATTCACATTCATCCCGAGTCATCCATATCATCACTTAAGGAATGATAATCATTTCATCAATTATTCTTTCACATCTTAATTGTCCAATTCAACAATCATATTTACCTGAAGCAACATCAACCAAACATCATCTCGAGTTGATAAAATCAACTCTATTTGCCATTTGCAGTTATAATTGATTGCTACAACATTTTTCGCCAGCAACCTTTCCAAGTCCATCATTTTATCATCTTTCCTGTTATTTATTTATTTATTTTTCTCCTCTCGTTCTCTCGTGAATGTTCATCTATTATTGATGTGAATTTAGATGCAGGATAAAATCAACTCTTTGAATATTCTTAAACAAACCTTGACCGGTGTTGGTTACAATTCAAGTAATTCAATTAAATTGTTCAATGGAACGGATAACAATCAATCAATAACAGCATCAACCTCAAAATGTAATCTCATTAATAACAGTGTTAATGATTCAGGTGATGATGAGAATGGAAATATTATGATGAATAAACCAAGTGATCATAATAATAATAATGCTGATAATTGTTTAATTGCCTCTTGGCATCAACATGTTTACTCTAAACCACCGCGAAAACCGACACCATTTTTAATTGCCAACATTCTGGGTCTAACCAATTGTGATAAAGATTATAATAGTTCAACAGTTGAAAATAAAAATTGCAAAAAGGATAAAAAGCGGAATAATTCAAATGATAAAGTTGATTCAAATTGTGGAAATAATATCAATAATATGGATAAAATTGGTACATTTAATACAACTAAAGGATTTACTAAGCCATCAGGTAAAAGTAAAAGCAAATCAGCTAAAAACGGTGAAAATAAATGTTTAAAGTCAACATCTAAATTGTCAACAAGTCGAACCAGTTGTGATAATTCCAATGATTCAAATATCAATTTGATGAGTGCGACAACCGCAGCCAACAGCAACAGTGTTAATAAAAAATTAAGTGAAACAAACAATTCAACATCAAGTAAATTCAATTCCTTGGTAAAAAGTAAATTGGATGTGAATAACAATAATAATAATAGTAATAATAATATCAAATCAATTGATCCATATTGTCTAGTATCTCATCTGAATTTCATGGATAGTAAACTTTCAAAGGTAAGTTTGTCTAAAATTGACAATTGTTTCAAACTATTATTTGATTGCGTGTAAAAGTCACGTAAATTAACAATCAGAATCAATAAGAAACTTGAATAACTGTTCACCAAATGGACATTCAGAGTTTCCCATTGAATAGATTTGAGGTTTATATTAATAGTAAAAGCTTGGAACAAAAGTCAAATTTTAACTTATCAAAAAGCAGCTCAAAATGATTCAAAATCTCATAAAAAATCGATCAAAATATTAATATAATAATATTTCCTTTTTTTCTTCAAGAAAACTCCAAAAAGCAAATCAAGTAAATCAGATGATAAACCAAAGAAAGGTCGGACTAAAACAACGACAACACCAAAAGGAGCAACACCAACACCTCAGGAAAACGCAAAAAGTGTGAAAGAAAGGAGCAAAAAAATCTTTGTCCCACCAGCCACAGCAAAACTGGCCTCTTTAGCCTCGCTTTTGCCACCTCCACCTCCACCAATGCCTGTACCCTTGCCACCGCTTTCAGTCGTTTCTTCATCCAACCATGTAGCCGAGTTTAAAGTACCTTTGGATCAATCTTTATCAACTCCTGATCAACCTTTAAACCTTTCATGTGGCTCACTGAATGATTGTCGTCGTAAAAGTTCATCATCAGGAAAACAGTTGAACTCAAAAGTATCAGGCTCAAGTGAAATGTTGGAAGGTTATCAATCATCAGCTCTTGATTTATCTAAATGTCGTTCTTCACCAACAACTGGATCAAACTTGACTGCAACAGTCTCACCAACAACGCTAGCCTCAACATCATTATCATCCCTTTCATCATTATCTTCTTCATCACCAACCTCTTCCTCCTCATTTTCACCTTCACCCTCATCATTACATCTAAAATCATCATCATCATCATCATCGTCATCATCACTGCCATTGTCCAAACCATTGTCTCCATCAATATTATCAGGCTCACTTGAGTCAACCACTTTCAATCAAAATAATGATCCAATCTTAAAGGTTAATTCAAAATCATCTCCTAACAGAACAAATCGTATCTCATCCTTATCATCATCAGTTAATCATCTTACTGTCAATTCATCTTCCAATCCATCGGCAACAGTAAAACTGAATACCAAAGTTACCTCTTCTTCCTCTTCTTCCTCATCATCATTAACTTCAATCGATTCCCTAAAGTTAACTGTTAAACCTGGAATTGCTTTATCAAAACGACCAGTCAACAATCTCGACAATAACATATTAGATTTTTCATCCCTTCAACATTTAACCAAATCAAATTCAACCTCTGACTATCTCAAAGGTAAGACCTTTAATTTGATTGTTAAACATCAATGATGGCAACAATAGGCAACAATACAAAGAAAAAAAGAGTTGAAACAAAACCTGTCAAGTTGACATTAAAATGCATAATTTTCTTATCAAATAATGTTTTATAAATTATAATAAAAGTATAAAAGAGTAGAGAAACAAGTTATTATAATTGAACCGTTTCCCTATTTAACTCATTATTTTTAATGCACACACAAATGTTTATCATGATATTAACATTTGGCTCGGTTTGCTCAATTTTAAAATAAAAGCCCAACTTTTCAAATCAATAGACTTGATTATATGAAGCAAAGAGTTTTTTTTCATCAATTTAACCTGAGAGTTGAAAAGCTGAGCGTTAAAATGATATTAAACAAAAGGAAACACAAAAAAGTGAAGTTATAAATTTGTTACTATTCAATGTATTATATAATGTACAAAAGTTATCAAATTTGAACAACAGATTGACTCAGAAACAAAAGTGAATAAAATAAAGATTCAGTAGACAGAGAGACAGAGGAAAAAAAGATACCAGAATCTGGTTCCTTTTCTGGTTATGCTGTTTTTTTCTGGCAAAATATTAAGGAGAAGAAAACTAAACAGCATAAAAAAATGATTGGCATAAAGAAATGGTTACAGTGAGGAAGATGGAAACGAAGAAGACAAGAAGAGAAAAGGGAAAGCAAGAAAAGTAAAGGAAGATGAAAAGATGAAGAAAAGTTATTACATTTTTACTGTGCAAAGTAAAAAGTGAAATAAAATTTAACACTTACAGGAGAAAGAATTGAATTGTGAATTGAGTTTAAATTCAGAATAATATTCATTCTGTCAGATGAAAAGTGTGTCTTCTAGAAGAAAAGGAGGAAAAGAAAAGAAGAAGAAGATGAAGAGGAAGATAAATAGTGAAAATGAAAAGGTTTTTCTCGTTTTGTACTTCTTGCCTACTGAAAAGCAATACAAAACAAAAAGAGAAACAAAATGGTTTCAATGCAAGTTTAACTTGAAATAAATGATATGATTGATTTGAGACTAAGCAAGTAACAATAACATTATCTTAACTTTTTGTATTCAATTCTGATTATTGTGAATTGTTTCTTTCCCTTTCCCTGGGCATTTACCTGAGCCTTTTCAACATCAATATGTATGTAAATGACTGAGAGTCAATTTTTATTGATTTAAGAAAAGTAAAAGTTGGCGAGAGCAAAATTATCATCCGAATTGTTATCATTATAAACATTATTAATTCATAAAATTGGTGCAAACTGAGAAACCAGGGAATGACAAAAACTAGACTCATGAGGAAAATAAACGGATGCCTTTCATTTTTATGGTTCCCTGATTTACTCGACTTACACAAACTGATAAAGTAAAGTGTGAATGCTCGATGAAAATGGTTAGGTGAGATGAGAATTGAAACTGAGGGGAAAAAAGAAAGGAAAATCTTGAAGACAAGCTTCACTTTCTTTCCAAGTTTCATCGCAAATTCACGGATAATAATGATTCTGATTGTTCTTTGCAAACATTCAACTAAAACTGGTGATGAAAATAATACTTGTGCTTTATAAGGTTAAGTCTAACATTCATTTTGTGTGTCTGTCAATTGAATATAAATAATTTTCACTCCCAATTTTTCATTCAAACATAATTTTTTGCTTCCATCTCTTAACTTCTTAAACAATCTTCAACTTGTTTGCAACTTAAAAAGAAAGAAAATCTTCTATTCATCTTGAACATCATCATTCTCATCATCTTTAAATGCACTCCTTTTCAACTTCAATTTGATCTCTTTTTTGCCTGTAACTCTTTCCATTCACTTTGAATATACTTTTTCCCATTTTCATAATTTTTCAATTCCTATCATCATTTCACCTTTTTACTTTTTCCTCTCCTCTTTAACCGTTTTCACTGTCTTTTCACCTTCATTCATCTGTAATTCAAGATTTTATAACAGTTATTACTTCATTTTAATCTTTTTCATTTCTTTTCCCTGCTTCTTCCATTCAATTCCATTATCTCTTGCTCTCAATAAGGTTAAAAAATATAATTCATTTTCTGATTGTTTCATTTCAACATTTCATACTCTTCATTCCTCTAAGCATTCCTATGATTCATTGATATAAACTGAAAATATGTCTTCTAATCACAATAACTGCTAATTCATCAAATTCATAATTATCCATAATAACTCATCATATTTAACCTACTTCCAGCATTTATCACAATTTCCCATTCAAGGCAGACCGTTAATGCACGAAGATTAACTTGAAATTATTCAAAATAATTCATCAATGATTGTATCATCAGACGAATTAAAATGAATAAATGAATTGCACAAACAAGTTGAAAATGATGAAAATCCCTTTTCACTCCCAGTTCGTTGCAAGATAATTTCATCTCTTCAAAGCATAAAAACGATAAAAAACAAGTCTTTACTTTTACTTTCCTGATGAGATTCAATTTATTGCAAATGAACAAATTAAATTTATCTGTTTAGATTTTGGATAAACTTGAACTTCTAGATTCCCTTAAACTGATGCATTAAGCATATTAAACTTAGCAAATTATCAAATTCTCAATCTTTCTCCCAAATCTATATAAACTTGGATTGAAAATTGATGGTGAAAATGAATCGATTGGAAGTTTATCAATTGAATAATAATGATAAAGCAACTCCTATTTCCGTTGCCATTTGATTCAGTTACATTTATAATTTGGTTGAGTCGCTCATCACTTAACAATGCAAACTCTTGATTCTTTTTCAGTTTCTATTAATGATTAACTTCTCCCGCCTCTTATTTTTCATCTCCTTTCCTTCTGCTTGGCTTATCATCTTCTTCATCATTTTCATCCATTTTCTGCTTCATCTTCTTCTCCTTCCCATTTTGCTTGTAAAGCAAGGAATCACTTAACTGTCAACCCAAGTAAAGATAAATTCCCGTTTGGGGATTCAATTGAGTGGCTAAATCATTCAATGTTTTCAGTGATAGATCAAACAAATTTGAGTGTAAACTCATGATATATAAACTGAAACTTGTTCAGTAAAACAAGCAACACATTATTATTATCCTTCTCATTCCTATTGATGCTAATTATTATGTACAAATGATGCAAATTGATAATTTCTGTTTGTTAAATTACCGTTTTTATTATTCCAAAAAGTGAACAATCGAGTTGAACGTACACACACACACACACACACTTAAAACTTGGTTAATTGATTCAGAGAAATAATTATTCCTATTAATAACTAACATTAAATAATGACCAAAGCCTAATAGCAATCCATTAATTCATGAATCATTCCTTGGTTAATCCAATATTTGAAAATCAAAGTCAACCTCAACTTGTTATCATTAATAACACTGCTAATATCATTACTTTTATCATTATTAATATTTTAATTTTTGCCTTAACCATTAATTAAAATTCAATAATGAAACATGATAAATATAACATTTCACTTTTGATGAGTTGAAATGAAGAAAAATAATGTAAAAAGTGAATCACATTCAGGAAATTGAACAACTGTAACTGGACAAAATGATAAAGGATACAAAAATGTGACAAACTTTAAATGAATGCATTTCATTTTACCTTCAATTTTGCATTCAAATGTATTATTTTCAGATACAATTGATTGATGGAAAAAGTTGCAAGATTTTTTGGTAAAAATAGAGAAAATATTCATTGAATTGCGATTTAATCGCATCTATCATTTAGATTCATTTATTTTTTGATTTTCCTTCAACATTTCTTCAGGTTTTTATTCAAATCAGATTATCAATGAAACTGATATTTCCATAGAAACATGATGATTCCAAGCTTCTAGTCGTTGACAAGTAGTTAACATTGAAAAGAGCATCCGTAATTTAATGATAAACTAATGTTTACTTTTGATTGCTGACATTTACCGAGTTTACTGTTAATATATTTTTGCAATTGAAACAAACTATCAAAAGATTGATTAAATATTCACAAGTTTTACCTTTTTATATCTTCTATTTTTACACCTTTAATAATTCACTTTGAATTGAACCTTGAATAATTACATTGCGAATCACTTGATTGTGTGATTCAAGGCTTAACCAGAAACTTAAATTATATGCATTATCCAATGTTACGATAATAATAATGATAAAGGTTACAAGTTAATCGATAAAAGAAGGAGGGAAAAGAAAGCAAAGGTAAAGATGATGAAGATGAAGATTAAGGAAACGAACGAAAAGGAAAAACGATATCTTCAGATGATGAGGAGCAAAGAAAGAAGATAAATTGAAAGCAAAGAAGATGACGTTTTCACTATTAACAGACAACTAAATGACAATTCCTATTGTTGATCTACTTTGTGAACAATTCTGGCCAATTCTCGTTACTTTTGTTTGTTGCTATCTTTTTATTTTTATCGCAATATTAACAAGAAACTTGTACTTTCAGTATATTATCATTCAATATGATAACTTGTCATCATTCACAATCTTCATTTACCTTTCACTCCAATTTTGTCTCTTTGTTTTTCCTCCTTCTGTTGATAATACAAGAATGTTCATCTTTCATCTTAACCCGATTTCACCCAATAATAGTTCCTTTACACAATCCAATTACAGTCAATCTCAAGTTTAAATATAAACATGGATTGTAATTCAAATCAGTTCACACTTTCAAAAGCTCTTAATCAACTATAAATTAACACAAAATATTGCATTTTTCATTTTATCAAGAAAAATAATATCAATAAGTTGATCTTGGAGCTTTAATAACAGTTGAATCTTTAAAAATCTTTTGCTTTAAGAGTTGGAAAAGTTAAATATTGAACAATTTTACATTTTATTATTACAATTTGATTTTCATAGAAAAAATATTTGCCTTTTCAAATGTAAACATTTGAATATTGTACTGATTGAAAGGATCAGTTTAACGGTAAATTTGCTTGTTTCTTTTGCTCATCAAGTGATATTTGCAAATTTAAATTAATAAATATTAATGTATCACAATTAATGTCAATCTGCCAGGCAAAATTGAACCTGATTATGTTTGTTCACTTTAATCTGTTAATCTTTCAATTTTATTCAGATTCTCTCATTCAAATTAAATGGCTTCTCCAATTACTTTTGTCCTCCCATTTGACTTTTGCTCATTATCATTGAAATTATCATCTCACCAAGATAGACTCTCCTTTTTCACCAACTCTGCCTTTTCTCTCTTCCTCATCATCTTCTTGTCCTTTCCCTTATTTCCTCAATAACATCCAATTTAAAGCAATTGGTCAAGCGGAAAATAGCGTAGGCCAGTTGATCTGCAAAGAGAAGGCAGAAAAAGTAAGAAGATGATGAAAATGAAAAGATAGTTTAACAAAATCGCGATGATAAAGGAAAAAGTTAAAAGTTACTTTTTTTGTTATTACATTTGTAGATCAACAGTACAACAGTATAAATGAAATCAGTTAGTGATGCTGACAAAGAGTGAAGAGAAGAAGCAAAAAAGCTCAACATGATCATCATCTTCATTATTCTCATCTTCATCATCTCTCTTCTGTCTATCGATATCAACTTTTCTCTCTCTCTCTCTCTCTCTCTCTACCAAATATACAAAGTAAACACGATTGTCTGTTACATCTTCACAACCATAAAATGATAAAATGACATTTCCCTTTATATTTCATATGCACTCTATTTAAGTACCTTTCATCCTTTTTCCTCTTCATAACATTTCGCCATCTTCTTCTTCTTCCATCATCTTTTCCTTTCATCTTAAGTCTTCACCCGAAAATGCCTTCCCTTTCCACCTCCCAGTCCTAATCATCAACTTTCCCCTTCTAAACATGGGCAAGATTATACTTTATTCATTTAGCTAACAACTCATCTCAGCTCTAAATGTATTAATATTATTCAATGATTTGAAGGCTTTCAATATTATATTAGATTACATTTCCATTGATTATTATTGTATCGATTATAACTAGAGATTGTCTTTCATAGTAACTATTATTGCTCTTAATATCATCTTTATGCGAGAGGAAAAAAAATACGAGGCAAAAAGAGAGAAAAGAAAGAGAAGAAAAGTTGAAATATAAATATTTCCAAGAGTCAGTGATAATCCCAAAGCAAAACTCCCAGTTGATCAAACCTCCCTGTCAATGGTTAATAAGTGTGGTTTGCGCTTTATCATTACTTTGTCTTGATAGCATTTTTCAATAAATAATAATAAGTTATTTCGTCTTTTCAGTTAATTGCATTCCAAGTTTATATTAAGCTTTCTCATCACTTTTTGGTTCAACAGAAAAAAAAGAGGAACTTTTCCTTTCTTTTTACAGAAAGTCAACAGCAGATAAAATCCATCAAAAAACTCTCTTTATACCCTTAGGCTCTCCAGGGATTTACCTATCTTTGTATCAACATTTCATAATAATACTGTCCACACACATTGCAACTTTCATCTTCATCTTTTATCCTCTTGTTTCGCCATTTATCACATTTTTATTCTTTAATGTTGATCTTTTTTCTGTTGCCAATCAGTTCTTTCACCATTTTCACTTCATTTTGATTAATTGATTAGTTTTAACCGTTTGGATTGGCAACTTGCTTGGGAAATGTACAAATTTCAGTTGAATGTTGAAAAAAATCGTTGCTTTTGCTTTGTTGCATGTTTGATCAACACTGAAATGAAATTCAATTGCCTTTAGGCTTTCAATCTTGATTATTCATTTTTTGACCATTTCTTCTTCTTCTTCTTGTCCATCCAATTTGTAACTCTAGTCCTTTGATATACTCTCTTCCCAGAAGATTAAAGTTAATTGTAATTTGCAATTTTCCTCTTGCAAATTAAATGTGAAAGTTTACTAAAATCATTGAATTAGCAAAAATTTTGCAACTCTTCATTTGAAACATTTTATTGGGAATCCTTTTTTCCTCTTTCATTTCAACCATTTCACTTGAAATTTACATTTCAAAGTATTTTTTTATATTCATAATAACATTCATAATCATATTCAACAAAAAAAAGCGAGATGATAATGAGCCTGGTAAATGAAAGAAGATATAAATTCATTTTATTGTTATTATGATAACATCTCATGAGAATTGGTTACAAAAAGTAGGAATGATAATCAGTTTAAATTGAAAACTTTTATGCTTTCATTGAAAGTTGAAAATGATTCAATTGATTTTGGATTGAAAGCAATGATTAATAGCAAACTCGGGTTAATCATTTTAAAATTAAAGTTGAACTCAATTAACTTGCATTTTCAAATTGTTTACTTAACCATAACTTGGAAAGCAAAACAAAAACTCAATTACACTTGATATTTGTTGTTGAACCCCAAATTAACTTGCAATGTTGTTAAATTGTTCATGATTGGAGATGAAAACTTTTTGCTCAATTGTGAATGGAAAATGAAATTATCATGAAAAAAAACCTTGAACATTAATCAAATTACTATTTAAAGGTTGATAAGAGAGCGCAAAACACTTGAACTGAATGTGCTATTGAATTGAATAAATATGATTTCACTTGAATTGCCTTCCTTCAGCTGAGATCGAGAAAGCTGGAAAAGAGGAAAGAAGAGAGGAAAAAAAGGAAAAGATAAAAGTTCTGGATTCTGATTTTTACATGTCAGTGAACAACAATGAGCAAGTTAATTCCCTATCAGTTAAACAATAAGAACTATTTCATCAACTATTCTGTAAAGTTCAATGTTATCCAATCTCAATTCTCAGAATTAAACCTTTTACTAAAGGGAAAAGCTTTATAAATGTACAAACAGATTGAGAAGTTACAATAAATATAAAAATACTCAAGGGAAATTGAATGATATAAATAATGTATAAAAAGAGTTGAGATTTAGTTTCAATTTTCATGGGAAAAGTTATTCTTCCATGTAGCTATACAGATATAATTATTGACTAACAATTTTCAAGTGAAACTCGCCAACTTATACAGATAATCATTTCAATTATCAAACTGTTGCTGGCAAGTCATTCACTGCAACCCATTATCAATCGCTTTTTTTCAATGTAAATCTTTTCATTTATTGATTAATTCAGCAAACCATTTCACTTGGATGCGAACATTGAACAACTTTTGTGACTCATTCTTACAGCTTAACAATTTTGACTCCAGGCAAAACTTGAGCAGTTCATCACTTCATTTTAAAATGTTAAACTGAATATATTAATATATTAATTTTACCGTTTTTAGCAATTCTTTTTTTCTTCTCGCCAACATTTTCAAGAGTTTTTTCCGTATAATTAACTGGAAACCTTTAAATTTTGATAAATGTTACAAATTACAATGAAGTTACAATTTAGAGTGAATTAACAAAAATCAATATTTATCTTGAATTTAGTTAGTTTCAATGGTTAGGTTAGAGATGATGGAAACAAACAGTAAATATGATTAAATGGAAATGATAATTTAAATAATGTAATTCGGAAATTGTCAGAGTCTGTCAATTGTAAGGAATTAACATTTTCAAGTCTTTTCTTGCTTCCAATACCAAGTTTTCCCATTCAACCTTCAATTCAACTATTAAATTGCTTTGTTCCTTCTCCTATTATCATCATTACTATTAGTGAATCTACTTGGCGTGAGTTGAAAGCAGAAAAAATCTCGAGGCGAAAGTGAAAAAGATCAGAAGCAGTTGATGGCAAAGGAAAAGCGGAAAAAGTAAAAAAAAAGATGAAACATTTCTATTCAATATATTATACTGTGATATAACATGACAAAGTACAAGTAGTACAGACCATAAGAATATTGAATGATTACAACAATGACTGACAAAGATGATGATCAAGATGAAGATAAAGATGAGGGAATAAATGATTATGATGATAATGAGAACTCACAACTTCACCAACCTTTTTGCTTCTTCTTTGCGTTTTCCTTCTTCTCCTTCCCTGTTACTTTACTCATAATTTTGCTCATCCTTTTCTCCACATTATCATCATTTCCATCATTCACTTGGCTCATTTTTTGCTCCTCTGCATCCTCGCATCTAATTAAATTGCTATAATCAAAAGGTTATTCAGTTATTGCTCAGTGTGACTCTTGTTGTGTGCTTTAAATCCTTTTTCATGTCTTTTCAACATTTTTTTTGTTCGTTCGCTTTGCCTTTTCACTCTTTCAACATTATTATCTTCATCTTGATCAGTTATCACATGGAATCACATCAGTAATCATCTAATTTGATGATGATTAAGTAGAGAGAGTATTCTTCATCATTAACAATTCTGCTTGCACTTTGATTAAACATTAGATGATGTATTGTTTTATAATCATCTAATAGTGGTTTCTGCTAATTTAATAGCATCAACTTGGAAAACTCAAGAAATTCTTGCTATTTCAATTCAACTTTGGAATCACATTTTTTCTCTAAACGCAACTTAACTTTTCATCTTTTCCTTCTGAGTTTTCATTCAGATTCTTTTCTTTAATTTATTTTTTAAACATTTTTTCGTTTCTTTTTCTGGTCAAAACGATGAATTTATGATTCTATTTCATAGACAATCTTGTGATTGGGAAAAGATTTACCTAAACTCGTTGTATCGATGAGGATTGATTGTAAACTTTGTATAATAGTGTTCAATGGTTTGGTAAGTAATCGGAAAGTAATAAAAGTAACTTGAAAATGATGTTGGTTAATCTTGAAATAGTAATGATTAAGACTGGAGAAACTTTATTCTCATCTGATTTGATGAAATGGAAAAGCTGATTAAATGTAAATGAAATTTATATTCACCTTAATCATTTACATAATCATCATTCTCATCTCTTCATTTACTGCCTAATCAGGCCAGTTCAATCAATGGCAATAACAATTGAAATTGAATGAGCAAAAAGAAGACACAAAAAGAATCATTGTCATCATCTTATCATGAAAAGCTAACCTTTTCTCTTCATTTTCCTTGTTATTTCACCAAGATAATCTTGCTTTTATGATGAGAAAAGATGACAATCAAAAGAGGATTATATTCTTTGATGGTTCAATCTGATTGTAAATAACATTTTGTCTTTCAACTCAAAAAGCTAAATCAATACTAAAATTGATTCTCAACAATTCTCGTCAGATTTATTTGTATTAACGCATCGCTATTTAACAGGGAAAAGAAGCACAAAGAGTTTTCATCAAAATGCAAAATGATCAATCAAAGCTTAACTACCATTTACATAATAAATCATTTAGATGATCCACATTTTCAGATGTAAAGAGGCAGAATTGAATGTGAAATATCAACTGATTGAACACACTTAACCTAATGATCATTTATCCATATGAAAGTATTTCATCCTTTTTTCAAACCAGAAAAGGTGAAAAGACAAAAAAAACAATAAAATCAGGAACAAAATAACTAATAAGGAATGATTCTGTTGATGTAAAACAAACGAAAAGGCTAATATCATAATGTTTACCTTCATCTTCATCTTCAGCTTACGATTATACCTTTGTATGATTATTACCTTAAGGGCATTGTAGACGGATTTGTTGAGTTAACATTTGAAATAGAAAAGTAAAGCTCAAATGAACATTAAAAGCAATTGGAAACAGAAAATTGTCACAAGATTCCATGATTGTCATGATAAAGACCTAAACACTTTCTGTCAACAAGAAAAATATTGAAATATCAAATGCTATGTCAGCATTGAAAATCAATGTAATATTTCAAGAAAAGACTTTTTCCTTCTTTCGTTCAAGAGTTTTTTTAATTATCGATTATTGTTGTGGCGTCTAGTTCAATGAGAAATATAAAATTGAATCAGAAATGATTAACCTTTAGAAGTCGGAAATTTAAGAGTTTAATAGGTTTACAAGTTTAAAGTATTTCACTTTTCTTACAAAATTGAAATGGAAATGAATTGTAATTTGAAAATTGATTGATATCTGCTCGTAAAAATCAATATTTTTCAAATTGATTGCTGTAAAAATTTTCTTCTCAAAGCATAAGGTTGAGGAAAATGGTTCAACTTTCAAATCAAAGTAATTTATACTTTGAAATACTCGATTCTGTTGCACGTACAAAGCAGGAAAAAAATGATACATTCAAGGAAAATAAGATTTACATGGAAAAATATTTCCTCTTGAATAGGCTTTTTGCATTTTATCATCGCTAAAATGCAATAACTGTAAATGCAATCATTCTTGTCGCTTTTATTCACGGTAAAAACATAAATATTTCAAGTTTTCAATTTGATTCTGAGCCAGTATTGAATTGAAATCTTGTTTGCTTTACAGTTAATATTTACTTTGACTTTCAACAATCAGCATTTAAATGTTGAATGGTTCATTAATTTGTTGTTTTGTTGAACATTATTGTCTCTTCGTTTCCATTATACATTCGAGTTTATCAGTGAACAGAAAACTTGCAGATAATTTCATTGCATTTCAAATAATTTAATTTCACTCTTGTTTCAGGTGAAACCCGAATAAAATGTCTCAAGGGTAGAAAGTGAACATTTAATTTCTTAAATGATATTCAACTCAAACAAAGTAAAGTGTTTAAATGATATTTGCTTTTTCATCATCAGATAATAGTGATTATAAATGAACTCGAGCTTTTTGAACAAAAAAGTTGAAGCTCGAAAAGTATCTCTTTTTTTGCTTTTGCATCAAAGTGAATATTGAAATGACAAGCGAACAAAAAAATGTTATAAATGAAAAAAAGAAATTCTTTTGCTTATTTTCACATGAAATGTTGAAACAAGAAATTTCTTTTCAACTCATTCAATGAAACTTTTTCAGTAAACTTGATGTATTAAGGTTTGATTTGTTGAGAAGAGCAACATTTTCAGGCAAAAATAAGGTTCAAAGTGTTTCCAATTTTGGAAGGAAATGTTTTTGTTATCATTTCAAGGGAAATAATGAAATATTGAAATTTTTGATTCTCATGTTTGACAAGTTAAACTGTTTCCTCTCAAATATCAATTCCAAGTTCAGATTATGAGCAATAACATGGAAAGGAGTGAAATATATTCTCCATCTTGTGTCTTCTTCAAGGTAAAAAGGCTTTCAAGACTTTCTTTTGTTCATAAATACAAAGTGATTCAAATGTAGACCCAAATTGTGCAGAAAACTCGTTTAAAATTATCAAAAAGGGACAGAAAGTTCTGCTTCAACAGCTTTCGAGTTGCGACAAAAGGTCAGCAAAGTCAAACATTGATTGTCCTGAAATTATAAGCTGAAGACATTGCCAAGTTTATTATATTTTATTTTCTGAATCGAGTTATAAAAGTGCTTACATTTGCTGTTTGTCAATTTTCATTTTAAATTGATATAATTCAAACGGTTAGAAACATTTAAAGAATTCATAGTTTTATCATTTATCAGAAGACTGGGATTGAAATTTTTAAACTGAAAAACTTGGATCAGTGTTAGTTCATCACATTGAATCATGAAGAGTTTTCAAGTCGATAAAATCTTTTAAATCTGAGCTTCATCCATTCAAAGTTGATCAAATTACCAGGCCTTTTATGCTTTATGCAATTAATTTTTTGGGTGAAATTGAATTTTTCAATTTTACTCTTTATAATGCATTTTTTTAAATTTTACTCGCTTCTTTATGTATTCAATAAAATCTTTAGCTTTTGGGTTGAGAATTGTTTCACCAGAAAAAAATCAATTGCGGACAGATTTTGTTCCAAAATGAAATCTAAAGGTATTTTGAAACATTTACTTGGGATTATCGTGAATACCTTTAAATCTTTATTCACTCTTTACCATTCATCTGTTAATCGTTCAGCTTTCACTTTGTTCCCAGCTTGTTCATGATTATTGTAATTTAATTTATTGTAATTACTCATCAACCTTTTAACTTTATTTCTCTGTTATTCGAGGATTGGATCAAAATAAATAAAGTTACCTTTTGTTGTCTATTAACTGATACAGACAAAAGGTACTTTATTATAAAAGCATGAAAAAAGGGCAAAATTACAAAGAAAGTTAACATTTCTTGTCCTTAAATTGAAGTAAACGAAATAATTCAACATTGGGTTCTGTATTGTTTTCCTGTATTTATTCACTGCCTTATTAAAGTCAATTGTCATGATTGTCTTATTTCTTCATTTCAATCTTCATTCACTTTTCAAACGAACGTCATTTTCATTGTTATTATATATTCACTCAGTTCAAAATTGAAGGCAAAAAAGGTAAATAACAAGTTTCGCCTCTTTTTTATTTGTATTGTTACCTTTAAAAGGTTAAGATGAAATAATATTTGCTTATTTGTAATATCAAAAAATTGGTTTCAATATTAAAGATGTTTGCTCAAATTGAAATGCTCATAGATGTACTTGCATATCGAGTAACTTTATCACCAAATTATATCCGTTATTAATAATCTGTTGTGGTTAATCTTTCCAGGTGAATCAACCGTGTTTACATATTCATCATCTTCTTCAACGTCCTCATCTTGTTCAACATCTTCCCTGATTCCTGGTAAAGGAGTGAAAAGAAAAAAAGATTCCTGTAAATCAAAAGCTTCGTCATTATCGAGTTCAGTTACTAATCATGAAACCAATTCATTTCTTGGCGAAAGCCAGAATGATGTAAATAATTTGATCTCAACGGTAGCCAATGGAAGCATATCAATGAGTAAAGATAAATTGTTGGAAAACTCTTTAATATCAAATGTTTCCAATGACAATAGCAATGATAGCCACCTGTCTAATCATTCAATGGAAAGTGAATTCACTGGACGGTTCAATGAGGATTCAATGGGTGACGCCGCATCACCGGGTGATAAAAGTCGAAAGAAAAAGGCACGAACAACCTTTACTGGGCGACAAATTTTCGAACTAGAAAAACAGTTTGAAATTAAAAAGTATCTATCTTCATCTGAAAGAGCTGAAATGGCAAGACGCCTTCAAGTCACTGAGACTCAGGTAAATAAGGTTATTATTATTCAATTTGACTTAAGATTTCATTTGATCCGATAAGTTGTTTAGAATCATCTTATTAACTTCATATTTTTAACCATTTTTAGGTTAAAATTTGGTTCCAAAATCGAAGAACCAAGTGGAAGAAACAAGAAGGAATTACTAATGCTCAAGCAGCTGAACATCGAGTTACTGGAGGAGATAAAAATTCAACTTCAGGGGAAAGTCACAAGAAGAGGAGCAAATCGAGTAAAAACGGTTCATCGACCGTTGCCTCGACAGTTATGCAGCAAAGTTCATCAGTTTGTTCCGATACATGTGAGGATGGTGACATGATGGACATGGAGTCAACCAATAATAGCAATAGCAGCTTCATTTCAGCAAGTTGTATTAAAATGGGCTCGGAAGATGATGAAAATAAACTAACCTCTGCTCAAAATTTAACTTCAAGAGTAACATTGAAAGCAGATTGTTTTGACTTGAAAAAAGATGAATCCGGGATCAATGAGGAGCAATTAAATAAATTGTCAAATACCATGTTTGATGACACTGATGGGGTTGATTTTGATGATGACGAGGATAGCCTGGCTCCACTCAGAATTGCTGAATCAGAAGACATTTCGGATGAAGAACAAGATGATGAAGAGACAGAAAAGTCTTCACATGATAGCAATAGAGACACAATCAGCTGTCGGCTGAACGTTTACAATCAAGTTGAACCTGAAGAAGATGAGGAACAAAATCAAAATAGCGACCACAATGATGATGAAAATGATGAAGATGACACTGATGATAGAAAAGAGAATGACAAACCTGAACTGATGTCGGAATCAAAGGTGGCTGAAAGCGATTGTAAAGGTTGCACTGAACCTAAATTTGATGACGATAACTTGAACCATCTTCAACAGCAACAATCTAATTTGGTTAAATGTTTAACTAAATTGAACGAGATGCCTTCAACTGAAAACAGGGTTTTAGATAATAAAAGTGATGATTATAACTCATCTTGATCAGTTTGTTTGACTCATAATAACTAACATGTGAAGTTTGTTTCAGGAGATTCACAATAAAAACATTCTGATATTCATAATCATTGATGTTTTTATTTGCTTTGACGTAATTATAGTTCAAAATCTCTTTTAATTATTGTTTTCCACAGTAATAGTTGTAATCATCATTTTTTCCACCATTTTTATCATTATAAATAAGCTGTAATAATACAACAACTTGGATTGAACTAACCATATTGAATTAAATGAGTTAATCAAGTTCATTGTAAGTTAACTATAATAATCAACATCATCATCATCAACCAAAAAGCGATATTTAATTGTAACATCATAAGTTTGACAACTAAAAGACAACAAAGAATAATTTAAATATATGAAACTAATTATAATTAAAAACTGAATATAATAATAAATCACATTTTAATATGAAAATCGTCTTGTTTTCTTTTAATTTTCCCACTTGTTTGTTACTATTATTAAATCATCCTAGATGGCGCAAGGCTTTGTTAGAAATTTTAAGCGCTCTGTTAGAATAAATTTTGACAAGACATTAGTTAGATTTTGAACTAATTGTGTGTTTTTCATTAGCGTTCTCATTGATTCTTAATTGTCATAGTTCCTTTTTCGTTGTGCTTAATCGTTATTGCATTGCATAGCTGTTTATCTATACCAAGGATGACCTCAGCATTAGAACCATATGTTAATCGTGAGTATTAGATTTCAATCTTGTCTTTATTTACGGAATCTGATCTTTATTTTAATTTAATTTTCTTGATTCTTGTATCTATTTTTTTATATTCAATTCTAGACTTCGTAAATGTAATTACTGCCGATGGTAGGAACATTGTGGTAAGTTGACTTTGTTGACGACATGAAGTCCTAAGAAAGTATATTGAAACATAAATTTTCTAATTTATTTCTCATTACAGGGTACTCTTAAAGGCTTCGATCAGACCATTAATATAATTCTCGATGACTCTCATGAACGTGTCTATTCGATGACTCAAGGTGTTGAAATGGTTCCACTTGGTCTGTATATAATTAGAGGTGATAATGTGTAAGTATCGGAATCAGATGATTAATTTAAGTTGAACGCAACTTGCGTTTATCATTTAATATTAATCTTAATATTTTCTTCTATATTTTACAAGTGCTGTCATTGGTGAGATAAGTGATGAGCAAGAGTCCAAGCTGGTATTTTCCACTATTAAAGCCGAACCTATCAATCCAGTGGTACATTGAGGATATAGATATGCTATGGAAGCTACGCTTTTTAGCTACTATTTTATCTCAACGATAAACGTTAAGTCAATATTGATATCCATATCCAGTTAGAAATACATTCTCTATCCTCGAAGTTGTCGATAAAAATTATTTTATTCATAATTTAGTTGTCTTCATTACTGTATCACTGATGGGTTAATGTTCAAAATACTAGGTTTTTATCATTCTATCGCTTTTCCATTTTTGGTTTTTTTTTCATTCAATTAATTGAATTTAACTCCAAGTTGTAAAAACAATCCATTTGATGGCATTACTTCTAATAATTTTAACAAACAATACTCAAAACAAAATGAAGACAAGTTTTCGATAGTAATTAAATAATTTACTTGGCATTTTTATTCTCTAAATATTTTACAATTGAATACAATACAAATAATTATTTAAACTTCGATGAAGCTTGTTATACGTTGAAATTGAAAAAAAGTAATTTCAAATTCAAATGAATAATCTGTATTATAAGTTATAACAAGATTTATTTATGAAAGCAGTTAAAAGCATTTTTTTAATAATTGTTAATAAGTTATGTATAAATCTCATTGGGTGTCGGAAGATGAATAATGTTTGGTATAACAATAGTGGCACGATCGATATTCATTGACACTGGTTGATCGAGATAAATGTTTACAAGGTCCATGATTAGAGTATCCCGTTATTGGTCCTTGCGATGAACGATTTTTACATTGACTCGGCCTTTTTTTACGACGACGACGTCTTTCCCCGCCATTTGAGCTGACCGTTGAACTGGCTTTACGAGGATGACAGTGAAGTGAATGGTTATTAACAGACAATGGACCAGTCTTTGAAGATGCTTCATTTACATCAATAAGCGATGAATCTTTCTTGATCAACGCAGATGCATTTGGAGTTGGAGGATGATGATGATGAGAATTTAATGAACGATGATTCGGTAAATGTCCAGATGAATGATCTTTATTAACTTCTATTCGCCTGGTCGGTGGAGACTTTGAACAAAGATCACAGATATCACAAAAGTAAACATCCCAACAGCGATTACAATGGTTATTACGGTGAGATCGTGAAGATCGCTTATGGTGAGATCTATGGTGATGATGAGAATGGGAATGGTAATGATGGCGATGGTGAGTTGATGACGACGACGATGAATTGATTGGATAATGTGTTTCACCAGGATTATTGATTGGCCGCAAAATTGGTACCGTTCTTTTAGAGTAACAAGTCCAAGGTACCGAGACAGTTGACATTACTTCGGATCCACAGCAAACGGACATTATCTCGCTTTGTTGTTGCTCTCTATCCTCTAAGGCACCAGGAATTGATGAAGAAGACTGTAAACATGAAAGAAAATGAAAATTATTAGAACAAAAATAACGTTCCAAATGATAAATCAACACATTCAAGTTGTTGATGTTTTTCAATGTAAAGTTTATCTTAAATGCTTCATCTAATCAACTTTAATCTGAATATTAAAGACAATTTATGACCATTGATCAGCGCTTATGTTAGCAAAGCTCATAATTTATCACTAATTCCCCATTAATTACAATTCAATGTTGCCCTTTAAGCCTTAAATATTATTATTAATACTTCAACTTGTGCTTATCGCTATAACTTTGTATGATCATTTATATCAGCATCTTCTTCATCTTCATCATTCTCATCATTCTTACTATTATTATTATCATAGCTAGTCCTTCCTGTAAGCTATAAATAAAAGTATATTTTGTTAATTATTAAGGAGACGAACAAGTTGCTGGTGAATTGTGATATGCAGTTAAGCAACTTGTAATTCCAACTTTGGTCATTACCTTCAGTTAATTAAACTGTCACCCAATATCAAGAAGATAAAAGAGTTATTCAGTTCATCTAATTCAAGGTGAATTCAAATTGCTTACAATTTACCTGTTTAACCAACAGGTAGTTAGCCTTTCACCAACTAAACCAATTGCATAAAGTAAACTTTCCTAATTCCAAATGAAACATTGAATTCCCTCAAGAGTAATGTTGAGCAAATAGTTAACTAGAAGAGTTTCAATTAAACTATCATTAAGCCAACTCCAGAATCAATCTTGAACAAGACCAGAATAAGACTAAAATAAGATCAAAATAAGAATAGATTCAGAGCTGAAACTGGGATAAGTCTCAAAATTAGCCAAGCTTCAACTAAAAGCCATTAGATTAATTTCAATACAAAACTATTTGGTTTTGATGCACAAAAGGTGCATTAAGAGCGTTATAATAAGACTGAAAGTTAATACATTTGACAGTAATCTTTATGATTACCAATAAAATGTCATAAGAATCAATTTGATTCTGAATGAAGTGTCGAAAGCTAATTAAATTGAAAGCTTCAACCAACATGAGATTATTGAGTAAAGATTATCTCAAAGCTGAGCGCAACTCTAAGAAAGCTTAAAAGCAATCATTATGATGATTATGTTTGCTGACAAATATTATATTCCGAGGTTGGCAAGAGAAAGAATATCTCGTTACCATGAAAAAGAAGAAGAAGAAGCGAAGAGAAAATCAGTCAATCAAAAGATAATATTTTGAAATGAATCCTGAGGCTTTACCTGTAATCAATATAAAGATACATTGATAACAATTTGGGTCTGTTGATACTTGTTAACAAATAAAAGAGCGGAAAAATAAAAGGTAAATTAAATGTATAATACAAGTGATAAACACAAAAAGCAATCAAAGTTAATGATCTTTCTGAATCTGATTTGCTCAATCAACTTTACTTTTTTTTCTACTCTCGTTTCAATCGTTCAATTTGATTCTGAATCCATCTGAACAGTTTGTTGATGCAGTAAAAAGCCTTCTAATGATTACCCTTTATCCTAATGGAAAAACAATTTCATGTGAATCTCATGTTCTTAAAAAGATTGAACATCATCAAAATCATTTCAACAAATCTCGATAGACTCACTTTCAGTATCTCATCACAACAATCATCATTCAACTCTAATCATCATCTGTTTTTATCATGCATTTGCATAGGATTTAGTTCAAGTTGAAAGTTGAATCTCACAGGAATAAATGAACAGAAAAATCATTTGTAACAATTTAGCAGAAAGGAAAAAGTAAATTGAATAAAATTAATTCATTTCCATCCAATTCAATTGGAAACATTTACCATTAATCATCTCAATCTATCAGCTGAAATGTTCAACATTTTCATTGAAAATGTTACCATAAAACCGCAATCTTTAATGTAATTTTATTCTTGAAACCAATTCAAGATTAGGTAGATAAATGGCAAGCATCAGGGCAAGTGCCAGAAGGGCTAATAAATGTCCATTTCAGAATGTCATGATATAAAATTTATTTGAAGCAAATCAACTTGATCATCATAATTCATTCAATATGTTGACCATCAGACTTGTTTCATGTTTCCTTCATTATACTTCACAACACAGCTTTAAATGTTTGAGTCAGTAAAACATTAATGAATGTTTATTAGAATCAAATCAATTTTAATCTCTATTTTCAATTGTTGCAAGGCTAATCAATTTCTTGTCCCGATGATGATGCAAAATGGCTAACATGAAACCTGAAACATCAAGCCAGACAAGTTAGCCAGTTTAGCTTTGGTCAAATTGAGACTCAACTTTCAGACATAAAGTCCAATTAAGATGAAATACTGATTGAACAACAATTTATAAAATTAGTAAGTTTTGGATTTAATTTAAAACAATGATGATGCAAAAATAGTTCAGCTCAGGGTAAAAGGTAGACAAACATAAAGACACTCAGTTTTTAAATATCGCGACTTGATGAAGAACCCAAAGTTGAAGTTAAATGATTTTTGTATGTTCATTATGTTCAGCTGAAAATCAAAAGGCCTTTTCAACTAAACCTTTGGCATTTTAATTCTTGCTGACAGTTGAGAACAATTTTTCATTTCATGTTTTCCATGAGACTTCAGTCAAGTTTCAGGATCAAATAATTAACTTATCAAATACACTTATCTATTATTAATCATAAGTTTAACTCTAATCAAATCTGGCAGCTTTTGATTAATGAAAAATTGAATTTAAAATACATGAGTAAATGTAATGAACACCAAATGGTCAATATTATTCTCAGGTCAGATTGATGAGCTAAACTGACTGAGAAAAATGTATTTCTTTTATCTTTTCATCAGGCTATTTTAAAGAAAGTTTAGCTACTGAACATTTCTCACGATCCATAAAATTGATCACTTGACACGCTTGTTTCAAGTTGTGCGAGTTAATGAATAATATTAAAAAGATTAGTTAAGATTAATGTTTGATATTTGTATGAAAGAGAAACGAATGCATCTTAATTACTTGTCACAAATTTCAAGCCTTTAGATGGATTCTGAGAAAAGAGAAAAAGAATTGGTTCAACTTCATGGTTTACTCCCAAAGGTTATTATATTTTTCTTTTCAAACTCAATAGGGTTTCCTTCAAGATCCAACCAAAGATGTGAAGGAAATCAGTTTGATGACAAAATATCGTTACAACATTGACAATCAATCGTTGAAACCTGTAAATTATTTCTCACAAAAATCACCGAAACAAATGAAACAAAAACGGCTTTCAAAAGTCGCAATAAATTACCTGAAAGCTAGTCTCCTGTAACATCATCATAATCATCATTATTGTAACCATCATCATGATATACAAATTCATAGTAAACATGATAACCGATTGAACAAGAGGTAAAGTTAATGAAGATGAGGAAATAATGTTTAATCATTTATTTGATTATTAACAGGAAGATGTTTTATGTAGATAACAGGGGATGAAAAGAGCCTAAGAAAGGATGATAATGATGGTGATGATGAAAAGAAGAGGAAGAATGGAATGAAATATGGAGATAAATTTTTCCGTGACATGAAAGATTGTTCAACAAAAGAGGAACAGAAAAAAATGCTCAGAGTAACTCATCCTGATTTCAGGACCATTTCATCGATTCAAAGTTATCCTTTTCATCTGCAAACTGCGACTTTCTTTTATCTTCACAATCATCACAATCATCAACATCATCATCATCATCATCATCACTTTTCTGTCTTTGCTCACATCCATTTAACAAAGTATTTTTGCTTCTTTGTGAATCAAAGTAAAAAAAGGAGGGAATCGGTTAACATTGTTATAACTATCAGAGTGTTTGTCAGTGAATGATGATAATGATGATGAGAAGGATGATTAGAGTGAAAGGATGGAGAGAAAGTAAAGTGAATGTATCCGCACAAAAAGTAGGGTAAAAGGGTGTAAAGAGAGAAAAGCATTTCTCGAAAGTTTCCTCAAAAACATATTGTTTCCTTGCGGAGTTTTTCAATGAAAGATGATAATTGGAAAGAGCAATGAAGCTAAAAAATAGCTAAGAACGTGATGAAAAAAAAGTAAATAAATTAACACCTTTGATTGTTGATAATCAGTTGGTGTTACTTGCAGTCAGATATGAAAGTGTATCAAAATTGCCAGCAATCAGTCAATTGATTGTTCAAGATTATGATGATGATGATGGTGGTGATTATGATCATCATTGCAACTATGTTCAGCTCTTATAATCATGGAAAGTTGGTTCAAGAAGAAAAGTTTCATTTAATATAATGTAGCAAATAACTGTGATTCAAAGTGACCAGGATGAAAGAGGCAAGAAAAGCTGGCCAGAGTTTCATAATAACTGTAATGACTTGGCCTTTAATCTGACCAGTTTTACAGTTTTTCCCTTCTCTTGGCTTGCAACTTATTTCAAATATTGTCATTGATATCAAACAAATCAATACTCAGTTGAGGCCCAACTGACCTTTGAAAGTTTCAAGGAGAAGATGAAAGTGGCACGAAGAGATGAGCAAGATAATTTAATGTCAAAACTTGGGTTTACTTTTTCCTTGCTTCTTGAGCCAATCTTAATGAATGAGACGAAATAGCAATAAATTTTACAACATGCAAGGTAACAACATGATTGAAATGGGTTCATCATGATCAACGACGAATCTTTCTGGTCTTAATTGACTGTTGAAACCAAATTTAAATTAAATTGCAATGCCCAAAAGGAGTTTCAAAGTAATCGATTCATGGTCAATTTTGTGGTTGCGTTAACGATGCTTAGTCAATTTATTGATTTGAAACATTTTCACTATTCAGTCGAAAAATATTCTTTATAAGAAATTCGGATGAAATTTCAAGAATCCATTTTAACCTCTTTGCTCGAGTGATACTCGAAAATCTATTCAAAATACAAGAGCTTATTGATTATAATTAGCGAAATTGTATCAATCAATTTCATGATGTAACGCTTTTAGAGCATTTTTATCACGATTGGTTTCATTCACTTTCAATTTAGTATCAATTTGAATATGAAGAAAGCGCAACGTTTTGATTACAATGTTTGATTGATCAACAATTAATTTGAAGGTTTAAAAGTTCAGAACAATGGATTGAAAACTGAATTGAGAAAAGCATGGAAAAGGCATTGCGAATCAGATGCTGACCCGGACAACCTAAAAGAGTGGCCAAGATTTGTTTTCATTCTAGTTGCTTGAATTTTCGGTTGACCCGAAAAGATGATGTTTATGGAGGTTGTTATAAGTTGTCTGCGACTGGTTTGGACAAGTGTTTAAAAGGTCAAGTAAGAAAGGTCATCCGGACCAATTTACCAACTGTCAGAAGTCCAGTCAGTCTGCCAACCTTTGAATGGCAACAAACTTGCTAGTTGAATGTTTTCGAGTAACAACTTTGATCATTGAAACAAACAAGTGAGCGAGTTGTTGTTTAATTAAATTTTGTTGCATTGGATCAAATTTTCAAGGGAAATGTTAACATGATTGGGAAGAGATTTGAAACAATGAAAAGTTAACAGAGATTAATTAAGATTAATTTTCCTGGATTCTTTGGTTTTAATTAATTTTTATAGGAACATCATCAGAGAGGAAGAGAACGGAAATATGATGAAGAAAGATGAAGATTAAAACTAATACAGAATTGAAAGAAACATGCAAATGCATTTTGTTATAGATTTTTTCTTCGCTCCATGATAATGAAGAGGAAAGAGATTGAGAAGTGGAAAAGGTTACGATATGAAAAGATGATGATGAGGATGAATAAAAGGCTGCGGATAAAGCAAGATGCAGGAAGATGAAAGAGAGTTTTTAAATGAGTTGCAATGAAGACGCTGAGATTTGAGTTTGTAAATAAGAAGATGAAGATGAGGAGAGAAAAAGTGATATTTTGATGGTTCAAGCGAAACTGATGAAAAATCGATGAATAACTGTAAATGTAAATGATATTACTGCCTTTTGCTGTGTTTTTTGCTCTTCACTGAGTGTGTTTATATGCACAATTGCTGTCTGCAATTTACAACGTTCAAGTTGAAATGCAATGTTCTTGAAAAGATGTTAAGCTTGGGAAGCTGAAGATGCAAAGATCAATGCGAAATGTAAAAATGAAGGCAAAAACAAATGAAAAAATAATAAACAAAATTGAAGATGAAGACGAATGAAAGAAGCAAAAATATATTTTCCTCCAGTCAATAGATAAATATTAAGCAAAGTGATGGTGATAATTTAATTTTGAGTGAAAGTTAACTTAAACTCTGTGGTAGGTTTTAGTCTAAATGCAGTGAGAGATTTGATAACTCAATGGATAACATGCAAGATTAGGTGGGATTCAGTTTGCAGCCTATCAAGATGAAGATGAAACCTTCATCTGTCAAAAGGCACAAAATATAACAGGTTGCTGATTGATGTCCGTTTCAATTCATTTTTCAGCCAAATTGTTTATTGAGTTCAAGTCAATTTACGCCAACAAAGTCATCAGCAGACAATGAAAGGTAAATTATATCGATACTCTTCAACAGTTAATGCACTATTTTTGGTCAATTAGTAATTGAAGAATCAATTTGACTGGAAAAAGATAAACCTGGAAACACAAATTTCAGGATGAAATGGCAGACAGTGAAGATTCTGAATGTCAGGTTTGGTCAAACCAAAGAAACAAATTCATGAACTTCTTTGGCAATTTGTAAAAGGCTTTTAGGTTCAATGAGTCAAGTACTTTCAGACCTTTAAATTTTTCAATGCTCGAATGGATCGAAGGACTGATTTAAAATTAAGGTTTAGATTTGCGATTTAAATAAGGAATGTAATAGAATAGAAATTTTGTGCTTTTTAACGAAATTTCAACTGTTTTCAGGGTTGAGAGGAGTAATTAGTTTGGGATGAGATTGAGATAATGTCCAAGTAACTGTTTTTTCAGCTTTAACTTGAAGTCTCTTGAAATTGTTTAGTTTTTTTCTGATTACAAAGTTATTCAAATTGAATACTCCATTTGATGGAAGGAAGAGTTAATCAGCTCTTTTTTCATTCTAATTAATATCTGATTTCATCGAGAATTATAAGTAAATCAATAATAATAAGGGCAATTAGTTGTTGACTGTTTTTTTGCTACTTTAACTTGACAGTTAATGAAAACTTGAAAAACAACATCTCAAGATTATCTTTCAAGGATAAGAGAGATTTAAAAAGTTGACTTTTTCCTTGTCATTTCAGTGGATACAGTTTCAATTGAGACCAAAAAGGATAACTTTAAATTGCCGATTTCAGTTCAACTTTCATTTCAAGTCAATCACCAACTCATGGATCAATTAAGTTGATTGTCAAAGGTGATGAAGATTCAGAGGAATCGGCATTGTTTTTACTTCTTCCTTCCTCTTGACTCGATGGTATTTCATGTGAGTGTAGACTCTTTTGCCGCACCGATAAGTGACGAGGCCTCAATAAAGATTGGCAAGAGGATGATCAAGATGATGATAAGGATGATGCAAAAGCCAAAATGTCTCCATGATAAATCAATTAGAGAAGGGAAAATGTTGTGATAAAAAGTGATGAGAATCTTTCAATATTTACATTTTGGATGCAACCTTTCCTGGCTACTTTCTCAGATATTAACTTGATTACAATGGTTAAATAATAGTTTCAGGTTAACTGAGTTAATCAATGAACCATAGAATCGTTTTTTTACCAAGAAAATTAATAAACCTTCAACTAGTACAAAGGATGAGAACGAGAAATTTACATTTGTAAGAACAGCAAAGTCTAACAATCAAAGCCAATTGTTTCTCAGACTAATGATTGTTATTAGTTTCGGATTAATTTAAGGTTAAGTGATTAACTTAGTAACTAAACAAAATCAGAAGCATCTGAAATCACAATTGGAATCGGCAAATGGTAATCGATCAAGCATAAGATTTAAAAGCAACTTGAACAGTCAACGGTGGAATTATCATCATTATTATTAGGTTTTAATTAATAGACAAAATTTGAATGTCTATTGATTGAATCTGTGAGAACCAAGAAAAAGGCTAATTTACAGAGTAACAGCAATGGAAACAAATTAATCTGGTTAATTAAGTTTTCGGATTATTGATTGAATGGGAATCAATGAGGAAGGAAAAGCAAAACCTTTTTTTCAATTTACAATAATAATGATAATTCATAATGTTGAAACAAAATGGGTTTCACCATTGAAAGTTATTGCAATTGATTTGTTATAAATAAAGTTGAGTTAATAGAAGTCAATTTGAGTGTCTGTTTCTAGTAATTTTTGTTGATCAAGGAAGTTGAACAAATGATGAGGATGAATGTTGATCATCTTCAAATGATGAAGGAAATGCAATTATCGGCAAGAAAATGCCTTTTCAGCCAAAAAAAGGGTATTTAAAAGATGATGATGATTCGTTGTTGATGTTACTTTACTTGGATGCTTGAGATCATTTTCAGAGTCTTCATCATCTTCATTCTCATCTTTCTAAGTCTCTCTTCTCTCCGCTTTTTCCTGTTTTCATCATCTAATTTTATCTCAAACTTTGGTCTAAGAAAAGGTTCAATTGTAATTGTTGTACACAAATTGACTTTTTTTAGCAATTCATATTTACGGGCAAAAAAACATCCAACAAAAGCTAATGATAATTACGTTGATGACTGTGATGATGATCAGAAGATGAGCCTGGTGAAGTCTTTTAATGATGTTAAAATGAAAATTTGATTGAGTTAACCATTCATGTTCAAGCTAATTCATATTGTATTTCAATATCAATTGTAAACTTGTCATCACTTCAATTTTTACCAATTTACATGTTTCAACATTTTGTCAACAACTCGTCATTTTACAATTTATATAATTGTTGGTGACTTGGGTTCAATTTTGGCTCAAAAAAGATTCAAAAGTAACAAAAGTGGCGAGAAAATTGTTCAACATTTTATCATGTTAATTTACGCTGACAAATGGCCAGACCAAATCAAAGTTAATACACTTGACAGAGCAATTTAATTTAATCATTGGACTAAATTTTTGCTTTTGTTGAGCTAAAAGGGCAACATGGAAAGATTTGTAAATTAACTTATGAAACTCAATTTATCTAGGATTTTGTTATAACTGTTTTAACTTGAATTAATTTGGGTTGAGGGAAGAGGGAAGAAGAAAAGCGATTTGATTTTTGCAGTTTAACTAATCATGTTAATCCAGGCTAGTAATTTTCAAGGAAACATAAATGAGTTTGATACTAAATAGTTGTCATCATCTTATAGTAATTTAAGGCAATTTACAGAAGATTAGAGATTGATAATCCGTTGATGAATTTAGCATGGGAAATGGGAAAATCATTTTAATAACTGTTAGTCTGGATCATTAAGAAGGATGAAAAGTGTAACATTATTCTTGGAATAATGTAGATAATAAATAAAGTGATTGTGGTGATCATCATCATCATCATGCTTAATGATAATTTTGTTAATGATGTTGTTAATCGTAATGATTTGAAAACTTTTGGCTTTTTTCTTTCTTCAATTTCTTACCTTAACTAAAGCTCTATGAAGATTGGACGGTGAAGGTGGACTTATAATGGCCGGAAGTTTCCGGTTGGAAAGTTTAACCCGTAAACCGGAGATTAGGTTATTATCATCACCAGTGTTGGCAGAATTGCTATCTTGAAATGTTGAAGGTGATTCTTTTCCTGTTGGACCGTTGAGATTGAGTCGTTTGGTTTGACGGACTGTTGATGCAAAGGATTGAGATGAGTTTGACTGGGAGATTGACATCATCTCTTTACGTGTAGGTAAAGGTGGCAATGGCGGTGGGTTGGTTCGTGGTCCTTGCCATTTGGCGAGAAAAGAAGAGGACGGATTCCAACAGATAATGTCACTTTTGGCCTTTGAATAGCTGGTTGGTCCGACAGTTGATCCAATGGCAGTGGAAGCTGAAGAAGCAGATGAACTTAATTTACCCGCTGATTGTAGTCGTGAAATTAAATCGTTGATTTCATTGGTGCCATTGGTTCGTCCTGCAATGGGAACGCCAACACATGAAGCTGAACTTGTGTTTCGATGGTGATCTCTTGGAAGACCATTTGAATGGTACCCGTTATCAAATGAAAGTCTTGGTCTGTTTGAAAAGATTGACGCAGTAACACCAACTTCGGGGTGATCCGTTTTAAATGACGAGGCTGATGTTGATGATATTATACTGTGAACATTTTTTGCATCTAAATCATTTTTAATCAACTTGTCTTTCAATTGTTGCTGTTGCTGCTCTTGTCGACGACGATTCTTTTCAAAAAACTTTTTGGCAATTGCATTTAACTTTGGATTGATGAATACTTCATGGTTTGATTGGTGGTAATCTAGATGATATGGTGTTGGTGTTGAATTGTTGATTAAAGGGGATTCAATTAAACTGGGTAAATTGTTTCTCAAGTCAGATGAGATGTTGTTAATTACTTTATAAGGAATTGCTCTACTTGTATTGTCATGAATCTTGATCTCTTCATAAACCAAGCCATGGGCAAGCTCTTTGCTATTACTTGAAGTGTTATTTGATATTTCACATTCATCAATGTTTAATTTATTACTGGACGAGGTTTCTCGAACTGATTGTAATAAAGCTTGAGCTAAATGATGATGATCACTATTAGCTGAATGAGAGCTACTATTACGAATAACATCAACTTTGGGCATTAAAGGGATCTCCGGAACCGAGCCAGTTAGACAGCAAAACCAATTACGGCGGTTACGACTGTGATACTGATGGTGATGATTATGATTATGATGTTGATTACGGTTACCCTTTAACCAAAAAGTTAACAAAGTACGAACATCTCGGCGTCTGGCAACATACAGGATTATCATGTAAAAGGCAAGTAGGAAAGATGATAGACTGTAGACTAATCCGTAAAAGAGTTGATCCAGTTGAAAGGCATTTAAATTTCCTGATAAAAGATAAGATGCTGTTTCAGGTGGGGACGAGGATGAAGATAGATGTAACGTTGTTGTGAGTGATGAAGATGATGAAGATGCGACTAATGGAATCAACTGTGCAGTTGAATTACTGAAAATCAAAGAAATTGATTCACTTGAGTTAGATGTAGAAGTTGCTGGTGTTGAAGGTGTCACAATGGATCCATTGATGGAGGCTGTTGATGCGGCGGCTGTGGATAATGGTGGTAAAAATAATGAAGATGTAGATGTAGATAATTGATTTACAAATGAAAATGGCCTCCATGCAACAAGAAAAATCATTGATACAATGAGATTGATAAAGAGTATGAAAAGTCCAATTTGTGCAAACAACTGTCGCCTGTAAGTCCATTCAAGATCAACCTTAATAGAGTCGTCTTTACTCAAGCCATTGAGACCATTTTTAAGAGATATTGTTGAGTCATGAAGAGTTGCTCCGGGTGAGACAATGTTGGTTCCTAGACAGCTTAAAATACAAGCAACAATGAGATAGACAATGAGATTAAGGCAAAATAAAAGTGCAATTGGACCATAGAGTACAGCATAACCTCCGGGCGTCATTGGAACATAACATGATGAGAAAAGAAGAGGCGCTGATGACGCTGAACTTGGTGTTAAGGAGGATAACAAGGAAGAATAAGTTGACCCAAAGTTAATTGTTAAACAAGAGATGCAAATTATACTGGATAATCCATAACCAAAAAGATAATAGCCTAAAATAGTTGAAGGTGAGGTTCGCTTTTTACAAGTTGATACAGAATGATGGTGAATTGAGCGGGTTCGAAGAGGGAGATCAGGTAATCGAAGGTCATCATCTTCATTATCATCTGTTGATGATTTGGTATTATTGTTGTTGGATGAGGAAGAAGAGGTTGAGTTGATTGATGAGGAAAACTCGTGGGCACTATGAGACAAACTGCGATACATTGAAATAGCACTTAAAAATATCCAAAGAAGACAGGAAAGTGTTGAAAAGTGAACTAATGCCGATATTATTCGACAATGAAGAAGTTGCTGTTGATGAGCGTTGGACGTGGATGAAGATGATGTGAAGGGAAAAGTAAGTGATATTGTAAACAATGTTATGGTACAAGTGATGAGGAAAAGAATGTTGATTAGCGAGTGTTTCGTTTTCCTTGGCATTCGAATAAAGGAGAATCCGATTGAATAAATCAAAATGACCAAAAGAAGACATGGAAGAGATATTAAAGCACCAAACAGGTGAGACCATTGTGATACCATTGAAGATATCATCATAAAATTAGTAAACAAATCAATAGGAAAATGACGACAAAAAAGGATAGATCACTTTGAAGTCAGCAAATTGTAAAGCCAAAAGATTAGTCAGACGAACAAATGTTGACTAATTGGTTGACAGAAAGAAGCGTTAAAAATGGCAACATTATTGGTACAATCAAGATCATCAATAATATTTAGATGACACACAATTTTGATTAATTATTGATCATTGTTGACTATAGTAGTTAAAAAGTTAACACTGGTTAATTGTAAAACCGGAGAAAAAGCAAGTTGTTGTTTGTAAAAAGATTTAGCTAAACATGCTATGATGAAAGCAAATAAAAAGAAGTAAAAGATTGTTGACTTTTAACGGAAACAATTTGATTAGAAATACATAGAAAATGAACTTTTTGTTTCACAAATGACCATGTCGATCATGATGAAGTTGATGATTATGATGGTGCAGACGATGATGATAATGATTAAAATAATAAAATATTGAAGTAAACTTAAACATAGTCAGGATAAAACTGAAACAGTCTAAAAGAGTCCCGCTTTCAGGTTTAATTTTTAGCCAAGATAATATAACAAGTAAAAGCGCATGTCTTATCATCCTCTATCTTTCTTTTCCCTCTTTCTTTCCATTTCTTCGGTTTCTTTTTTGGTCTCTCTTTTCATCTTTTTAGTCATCATCGTCTTCCTTATCTTCTTGACTTGCCATGACAACAACATTGCTGATTGTTTTCATTTTATTTTATAATATAAAATGCATAAAGGTTAACTTCACCTTATCCTTAACCCAGCCATTCTGACCATTTATCTAACTCTATTTATCCACATTAAACTTGATTATATCTTGATTTAATCAGCTTCCTAAACTGTAACTGTTACTGTCCGATGTAACCTTCAAAAATGATCATTAACGGTTGGACATAAAATGACCTCAAGATGATTGAACACAATAAAAGCCATTGAAGCTAAAAGAGACATTAAACTCTTGAAAAACAAAAGGACTTTGGTTTTGTAAAGCGACTCAACCAAACCAATAAATCTTGACATTTACATCTTTACCAATTTGAATAAACCTTTTAAACTCTTGCCTTCAAACAATTTATTGATTGTTAAACGATTAATATTCAACTCAATTGAAAGTGTCAAACAATTGAATGACCAGATTGGAAGAGTGCAAAGATTGATCATTTTTCATTTTTTCTCATTTCTATTCTGTAATTGAGTTTCCATTGAAGGTACTACAATAAATGATTACGTCTTGATCACAGTGTTATTTTTTGCAACAATTACAATTTATAAATCATTTTGAAATACATAATTGATGGTTAAATTGTAGACAAAATGAACGGAAAGTCAATAAGGTGTTGATTGATTTATAATATTTCATTTGAAGTGAAACATTAATCATACTATTTATTTATTTGGCTATAATCAATTGTGTTGATTGATTGTTAATCATTAACAACTAATACTGATTCAATAAATAATCAAACAAGACAGGTAAACATGAAGGTTTGCGAGATGAATAGCTGGAGAAGCAAACAAAGATCAAAGAGATTCAACTGTGAGAATAGACTTTCATCATTTTGTCGCCCACGAATTGTCCATGATAATGGCGATGATAATCAAGACAAAAGACTCATCAAAGGATGTTAAGTGTTACGGCAAAAGATGAAGATGCAAGATCTTTAGATGAAAGATGAAGAAAGATGAAGAGACTGAAAAGTAAACTGGAAACATTTGAATGTGTTTTGCGCTTATAACCACTATTTATAAGTAAATCTGTGTTGACTTTTTTTTCTGGGAAATGATGTTGATGTTTTTGTTGATGATAGTGATGATGAAGGCTGATGAGAGCTGACGAGGATGGTTATTTAGTAGAGTCAAGGGTCAATGCCAATGATGACAGTTTGTTGCCAGAAAATGTACTTTTAGCTTTTGGGACTTTTCAAGTAAAATTATGAAGGTTAGCAAATTTGTTCATCAGCTAATGAACATTGATTTTACAATAAAATAAATATTGATGTTTTCTGGCTTTTGAGTAGATCTTTTTTTTCAGAACATTTCAGGGAAAATATTGCTCACTGAAATGGCCATTAATGAGAGAAACAATTAATTTAATTATTATTATTCATATTTAATGAGTAAAAGAAATGAATAGTGATTGTAAAGTTGAGAGTGAAAAAGCTTTACTAGTCTAGGACTTTTGGTCAGTTTTGTGAAAACACTCTTTCCGTTGTAACTGCAAATAAACTTGAATCCTTTTTCCTCTTTTATTGATCCCTAGCATCATCATCATCATTTTGTGTCATCTTTAAAAAGGCAAAGTAAATGGTTACATGCTGTTCAGAAGGAAAGAGAAAGAGAGAAGAGAAGAGAAAAAAAAGTTAGTCAAAGAACATTGAAAATGGTTATAAATTGAAAGATTTAAAAGAAACTTGATGATGCTGATGAGAAGCACAATGGCTTTGAATGATGAAACGGATGATGTTGGAGAGTGTAATGAAGATGAGCATAACTTTGCAGTTGAAAGATAACCAGAAGAAGAAAAGCATTGTGATTAGTTTCAAGCTTAAATGTTGCTAAGATTGGGTCGAGAAATTTATATTTATATGTATTAGATGGAAAAAAAGGAGAAAATATTTTCGGGATAAAGATGAGGAGGAGAAGGATGCTACTGTGATGATGATGATGATGATGGGAAGGAGAGGGAGAGTTAGCGTCACCTCAAGCGGTTGCCTTGTTGATCCATGATTTATGAGCATCACAATCATTTGATAGGCTATTATATACAAAAGAGGAAAGGAAATGATAGTCAATGAAAGCCATTGGGTTACCATAAACACGAGCTAACCATTTGACTCTTTTAATGGGCTAAGAGTCGAGTCACTCCGTTGAGATGATCCACTAAACAAGCCGAGAATTTACATTTTGCATAACTTTTCTTCTCACTTTTTTTCCTAATCAGATAATCATAATGCACCTTTCAATGGCCAAGCCAAGCATAATAATGTTATTACTATTTTTCATCTTCTTCATCCATTCGCATTTTACTCATCTAGCTTATTAAAATTAACATTTGAGCGCAACAATGGAAACTCGTAAATAAGTATTAAGTTGACATCGAAAGTCAAAAAACAAATAAGAAATATTCTCGATCCAATAATCATTAAGTTTGCTTTATCAAACACATGAGTTCAACTTGCAGTTTATGAAAAATTTTCCCCTTGAAACTTGTTCGATTTTCATATTTTCCTGTCAAATATCTCATCGATAATAGATTAATGAAGATGATAATTTTCATTGAAACAATGCTAAGATTTCTCGCTATTGACCTCATTTTTGATACACTTTTGGTTCAATTTGTCATCAACAAATTGAACCTGAATTTTTGTTCGTCCGCAACTGTCTAAGTGAAATCAATCAATTGATGAAACATTTATCAAAATAGAGTTAATTTCTCATGAGAATTCAAGTTATGGATTATTTTATTCTGTTGAGTGTTTTTTTTGTTTTCCCTGAGCTTTGACTTTTTCCTGCCTGACTTCTGTTTGCTCAAAGGTTCAGCTGTAATTGATTATGTTCAGGTTGAACCATTTTGATAAATCCTAACCAATGATCAATTGTTAAGCCTATTACATGGTTAGTTGAAAATGAAAATGTCAAGACAAGCAAAAAGCAGTTTAAGCAAAATAGAAACGAAAATTAAGTTAAATATTCATCGTGATTTTCAGGTTCATTCAATTTGTCTATTTATACATGGAATGGACAAGAAAGAAAAACATTTTTCCACTTCATGATGAGAACAGAATAAACGTTTTCTCGAATGATTACCGTCATTTTCAAGGTTCTGCAGTTGCTCCAGTCCAATTGAAAGTTGCCTGCAATACAAAAGGTTCAATATAAATGATCAACATTAGGATAACAACAGACCAAATGGATTGCCAATGTTTTTGCATTTTTGTACATTCAACTGTTAACTGGATTCGCAGAGTGAAAATGTTAATAATAATAATTGATTCAATGATTGGAGTGAAAAGAGGAGGAAAAATGAGCGAGATAAAAATGATGATGATGAGGATGAGGAAGAGAAATGTGGAAAGAGAGCGAAACTTTGCTTTTAACTGATTGTCTGGAATAGAGGACAATATCTAAATCTGTAAATAAACTTTACCAACTTGTTTCATTGTTACCAGTATTAATACATTTTGCCTCCCAGAACAGATTATTTAACTTTCCTTTCTTCCATTCAATTCCCTGACAATAGGCTCTTGTAATGAGAACAGGGGAAAACAGAATCATCTTTAGCTAATTAACTTTTCCTTATTTTTGGTGTTAATCTTTCTTAATCACTTGAATTTATTCTCATTTCTAATCAAATTTTCTTCTTCCATTGTCATCTCATCAACTCAACATGATAGTTAAATAATGTATATCAAGGTTTATCATTCAAGTCATGGTAGATTCAGTCAATTTTTTGGTAAAATTTGGCGTAAAACAAAAGTTGCATTAAAATTCTGAAATCATTTTCCTCGTTGCTCAACGTAAATGTTTAAAAAAGCAAAATCAAAATGACTTTTTGCTTTTAATTTCTTGGTCGCCATTTTAAACTCAATTGGTCTGCATCTTTGTTCAATTCAGATCACTTCATACTCAGCAGGAAACTAATGAAATTTGTGTTCAACTCTTGAAACCTTTGCCTTTGATTTGGACAAAATGCATTAAAAATCACTTATACATTTGATACGAGAGTCCAATATGGATTGCTTGAATGATTAGGCTTTTGGTTGAGTTTAATGATCCAAGAAGCAGCAAAAATGATCATCCTTATGATTATCATCATCGTCATCATTATCTTCATCATTTAATAGTTATCATCCAATAAAGTCCAATCTTTTCTCTCTTCTCATTGAGTAGTAATAATAACATGAAAAAAAAGTTTACTAAACAAGCTTAGCTAAGGTTCATTGAATTAAGCAAAGCAATTGATGCTGACTAAGCTTGAAACCAACAACTAACAAAAGCCAATGACAGTTGAAAAACAATGAGTTGATGTTATTATTTCCAATCAATTACCCATTATTAAAACATAACAATTTGAGGACAAAACTACTGAGAACTGAAGAGAGGAAAAAAGGAAAGCAATGAGAAAAAAAAGACAAACAAAAATCACAGTCAACCTGGCAATGTTAATATTCATTTCACATGCAAACACAAGCAAAAGGTGAAAAATGCGACAATTTGTATGAAAAAAGGAAAAGAAGAAAAATATTGAAAAATTGAAGGAAAATGAAAAGTATTGAATTTACTATTAAAGAAGGCAAATGTTTCAACATTTTAAAGTTGCTGGAAAAGGTGTTTTCAGATGAATATGGAAACAAGTCACCGAAACTTGCGAGAAGGTGAAAGTGATGAGGATGGAAATGGTGATGAACAAGAAGAGATTTGTGTTTGGAAACAATCTTAATGTGCTTCCTTCACGATATCCAATAACTGAGTAAACTTTTTTGCTGCCTTTTCCAGCCTCACTGAATGCTTCAATCTTTGTTGCTCATGTTTTATCCTTTAACCTCCAGGGAGTTTCAATCCCAGTCTGGTAAAGAATTTCTCTTTTTTCTCTCAACTTTCTCTTTCTTTTTTTCTCCTCCAATCATCATCATTATCATCTTTACTTTCAAATCTTCTTCTCCAATGAGTCTATTCACTCTTTTTTCTGCCCTTTTTCCCCTTCTCCTGTTCACCATGATTCTCATCATTTTTTGTACTTTCTTCATCTTCTCCTTCTTCAAACCAAATTCTTTACCTTTTTCTTCTTCCTTCCTTCTTCTAATATCTTGCTGGATGTTATTGTTTGATAACTCAAAATTATACTGCAACATCATCAGCCATTACCATTTGGAGTAAAAATTTTCATTTGAAAGGCAAGACGAACGGTAATGATGATGAAAAAAAAACTAGTAACAAGTAACACTATCATCATCATTAAATTGATGGCTTTGCACTCTTCTTCACTCAGATGAAAGCGATTCCAACATCGATATGTTATAATAATCTGAATAGTAATACAAGATTCTTATGAATATAATACTAGTCCAACCTTAGACTATCATCATCATTATCATCTCATTTTCCCTCCCAGTTAATATCATCTTTAAAAATGAACTTCGCTATCAGTTTAAACTCATGTTATATTCAAATATGTTTCTTATTAATGGTAAACTCTAATAACAACTTGTTCTTAACCTTCATTTTTACATTCAAACGTCAACATATTTCACCCTTTTCACAGACAATGTAAAGACAAAAATAATGTTTCAATATTTGAAGTGAAAAACTTGAAGACGAAAAGGAAACTCTTTTTTTCCCATTGAATAATTGAATAATCAGTTTCAAGTGAGAATCACAGAGTTCATGCTACCGTTTGTTGGCATGAATTTTAAGCAAAAATTATAATGGAAAGTTCAATGTTTGGGTGGAAAAGAAAAGCTCATTTGAAAGAATTTTTGATTCTCTTTTTGTTTGTTTCAATGTTATTGACTGCCATTTCCAGGATAATTGTAATTGGTTAGACTTTAAATGGCTCAATTGAAAATTAATGGAAACATTGACTCGAATTAATTCAATGGTAAAACAGCGAAATTGAAGTTTCCATGGAAATGTTTACATTCTTGAATTATCTTTATTTCTCCATTGGATTCGTTTCCATTTTACCTTCAATAATAATTGTCATCATCATGATGATAACCAAATGATTTACTAAATTAAAACAGAAAATAAATTTACCAGAAAAGAGTAAAAAAGGTAAAAAAGTAAATGAAAATCAGCTCAAGATTTACAATGTTAATGATGTAAAGTTGACAGAGTTTAATCATTCACCTTGAACCTGTTTCCATTCATGATAAAGTCGAGATTAATAACACAAAATGTGGTGACATAAAGTTTATAAATGATGAGCATGATGATGATGAGGAAAAGATAAATTTTGTAAGCTTGATGGTGAAGATGAAGATAGACAAGACATTTAATAATCTTTCATCTTTAACAGGTATTTTATTATCCATCAACTTCTTTGGTGGTTTCACTTTGCTTTCTTAACATCCTTATCATTCAGTTAGCCTTGATGCTTTAGCATGATGATAGCCGTGATGAACGACAGGTAGTCAGATGGAGAGATTGAAATGATGAGAAGTCGATCATTTGCAGAATTCAAGTCAAAATAAATAGTTTTCCATTCATCATCAATTTTCTCTCTTGAAGACGCTTCTCATCATCATTATCCTGCTTTCCATTTGAAGATTAATCTTTTATTCTTCATTGTTTAGTTTTCAGTTTTTTTTCACATTCATTGACAAATTGACAAACCTTTTCAAGGTGGAACCACTTTTAGGCAACAAAATTGCGGATATTAACATTGTCATTATTCATAACCAACGTTATCTTGATGTGAACGCCTTAATTTCGGTTAATTTATTCCTTGATTTATTTGTGAAAAGGAAAAGTTTGAAAGTTTGAAAATTTCCGTTTACATCAAAGAGTTTGTTCGTTGAGAAAATTTTGAGCTTTTCAAAGCAAATCGTTTCGTTTTACAACCAATCTTGAAATATTATTTTTGTTTTCAAGTTACTATTAAACAAGAGTCAATTGTTGCATCTAAACTTGCAACTGATTGCCGCTGTTTCAAAAGACGAAATCAAAATCTGTTCATTCATCATTTCATTCAGATTTCTCGTCATAAAAAGATTAGAAAATTTTGCTTTTGAGCTTCAATTTTACTGAGCCAGAAAGTTTTCAGAATTGTTTTGGTTTTAAAAGCTAATCTTCAAAATTCAATATTAATTTTGTATTTGAATGACTTGCAGTTGTGATTCACCGAAACCTGCAATCAACTTTTTGAAATGATTCAAGTTTAAGAGTGGAAAATTCGGGTAAAAAATCGAAATTGAAATCTTCTGATTTTCGGTACTTAATATTTATCCAAGTTTCTGTTCATTTGCTCGTTCAAAGATCCATCGTCAAACAGATAATGGACTTTATAAAGACGACAAATGGTCATTGTTCATCACTTTAATTGAAAGTGAAATGTCAAGTTGACAAAAGTGATAAAAAGGTTAAACTAACCATGATGATGTAAGTGATAAAGCAACAGATTACAGTTCATTTGATTGACAGAGTGCAAAAGATGACACAGAAAAGGTGAACTAACAATGAGGTTCAGAAACAAGGCTAATATAAATTTCAATATAATAACATATTCAAACATGAACGTGATTCAAACAAAAAGATGATATTAATAACAATGAACATTTTCACTGAGAAACAACAGAGAAGGGAAAAAAGTAAAGGCAGCAATTTTCATTTTACGTGTTAAGATGAGATTATTTTCACTGGCAACTGTTAGTAAAAAAAGATGAAAATTGAACGAAAAAAAATTCTCATGCAAATTCCATCTCTTTTTGAGTTGAACATAACTGTAAATGAGTGTTCAAATGTTGCCACTTTGCAAGTCCCAAAAGCCAACAAACAAAAAGCAATAACATAATTCATCTCAAGCCAGTTATCAATTAGTGTACAAAATGTATACAAACAGTTACTAAGAAAAGATTTGAGAAGAAAAAGTCTAAAAAAAGTGAATTTCCATCTAAAAATGGAGTTGAATTTGGGGCTCAACAAAATTAAAGATGAAACTGACCAGAAACTGTGAAAAAGAAGTGAATTTGGACAAAAGTGAAAGAGTTGAAGTAAAAGGTTGAATAACTCGCAGCAACTAAAAGAGCAACAAATGCATTTGCAGGCAAAACTCATTGGTAAACATTTTATTAGCCATGAAATTGACATGAAGAGAGAGAGAGGGAAAGAGAGAAAAAGAGAGAAGAAGAAGAAAAATTGAGGATAAATGATTAGGGCGATGGGAAAGCCATTGAATGAGTAAGTGACTTTATTCACTTGGACTAGGACTTAACATGGATGGTTAGACTGTTATATTTTCCTGTCCCAATCTCATATTTTGGTTACACATTCATACAGAATAATAAGCATCACACTTGCTATTAGCATTATAACTTTTGCCTGCAAGTGTGACTCTCTTGCCTGTCTACTAATACCTTTTGCCCTTTTGTGCTGCTTTCAAAGTTATGAGCTCTATGTGAGTTGAATAACCCAGGCAACAATGAGTAGCACACCTTAGTAAGTCTCATTTTTGTGTTTCCCCTGAGATTCAGTATTGATATATATATATATATATATGTATGTGTGTATGCTTGAGCAGAAGGAACAAAAGGTAAAAGACGAAAACATTGCTTCATGAAGCCCATTTGTTTCATGGCGAATCATAATGGCAATAACTATAAAAATTTACACTAAACTGGGAGTGATATTACTTTTTATAAATATATTTCTTCCAGTTTCACATTTCTTGCCTTCATTTCAACTCGAACAGACTAAACCAGGAAAACTTATAAATATCATTATTAACATTATCAAGATGATTATTAGCTTCCTATTTGATATCGTTTAGAACACAATTTCAACTAATGATTTACTGTTAGAAGAAAGTTTCTCTCGGTAATCATGTTATCATTGGTTTTCAATGAATTAATCTGCAATTTATCTTTTCTCTTTTTCAAGATAATCGCATTCTGTTCATGAAGTTACAAGCTTCAGGTTTTAGTTTGGTCTTGTAATGAATATTTTTGCAGCAAAAATTGAGATTTCTTTGCTTCTTCCGACTTGCATTTGTTTTCATTAGTTTTGTGTTTTGATTGATATTCTTTATGAAATTACAGAACTGTTAAAGTGATTGAAACAATTCTCTTAGTAACTATTTAATCATTGATTAATTTTCAGCGTCTTTTTCATTCTTTGAAGCTTTCTTTGTAAAAAGTAATTTTGTATAATTTCCAATGGTTCAAGGTGCTAGTGAACTTTTTGCTCTGTTTCAATTTGTTGGAATCGAACTCATAACTTTATCTATGAGATTCAGCCTGTGAATATGAAAGTTTACTTTAAGCAAGACTAAACTGAACCAAATTGATCAATAAATCATGAGAGTCAGATGCATGCTAATGAGGCAATAATTTATCAATTTTGATATGAATTAATGCTGACTTGAACAGACTCTCCAATGTTGACTCAAAGCTCAACTTTGCCAACTGTTTAGGATAATTCAGTTTACAAACATCGGCCTATTTTGCATTATTATTGAGATAGCAGATTGATAACAAGTAAAACAACTGTATTGATCATAATGTTTTGATGAGCGAAACTTGATTCGATCTTAAACATTTAAAGTTCAATTTGACTGCACAAATTGGATTAAATCGTCGGGTCACCTTGTCTGTGATAAAGCAAATATTTGTCTCTTGTTATAAGTAAGGTTTATTAAATCATTTTACTTGATAAAAAGCATTCAAGAGTTAAGAAGGTTATTCAAGTAGAAGCTCAGAATTTTGCCCATCGCTTGACCAATGGATTGATCAAGTAATCAATATACTTTAAGCAGAAATAGTGAAATTTTCAGAAAGTGAAATGCACTAAATGATGTTTCCTGTGGAAAGCCAACAGAGATCATTGACGAGCTTTGCGAGTATTCCGATTGGAGAGTGGTTAAATGGCGAAGTTTTGCGATATTAAATGTTATTTGGTGAAACTTTTAGCTCAAATTTGCGATTTCAGAAAATGACCTTTTCGTATCGATTAGAGGTTAAAGAAACGAATGACTTGAATAACTTTGAAATGAAGTGCAAGTAGTACTTCAACTTAGGAAGTGTTTAGAAGGTATTGAATGAACTTGAGACAAAAGGAAAATGGCGATTAAACTAGGAAAGTTCACATGTTCAAGTTTCAACTCTCTAACATCAAAGTTTCAGAGAATCAGCGATTCTTGCTCATAACATCGATCAGGCAGAAAAGATGAAAAATACTCTGAACTGCTGATGAACAGAAATTCAGATGTTCCTTCATTGAAATTCACTAAATGGTTATTACTATCGGTTGAAAAAGATGTCATTTTTGGCTAAAAAAGTTGACTTGATCCTAAGATTGAAACCTGAAAATTGCCTCGACACTGATTTGGTCGCAGTCTTGTTTACACTCACAACTTGAACTGTCATCCATCAAGATAATGCTGTGGCCATTACGATGAAAATGAAACTAATCAGTTCATTTGGTTCATGTTCACATTTAGTTGAGTCTGTATATTAATTGACAAGCACTGTAGTACCTTTGATTTATCATCATCATCATGATAATGAATGTTTCATGTTCATGTACAATAAAATGATCATCTTTTCTTTTCTCGTCCCTTTATCTTGTTCCCAATGTTAATCATAATAATGATAATCTGTATGTTCACATTGCCTTCATCAATAACTTATATTATCGCACTTTATTGATTATCGCAAAGATCAACATCCTAAATGGATTAATTATTTGATTGTTTAACAATTATCAGCCATAACTGTACCAATAATGGTAACCAATCTGTTTCACCAATAAAAATAACAAGATAACAGTGTTTGTATAATAAGTTGCTCAAGTCTGGATAACATTTTGATAAACAACAAAACATGAAGAGCAAAAAAATAAACATCATTTTTGCCTTCCTTTTCCTTTCTGTTTACATTATCGTTATTGAGTGAAACTTTTTCACCATTCAATGAACATATGCAAACTGATAATCTACTGATAGGTTTACATGTAAATTGAGGCAACAATTGATTTGGAACAAGAAGAAGAGAGAAAAGTGAAAATGTAAAACAAGAAAAGGTAAAAGTCTCTTCATTTCTCCGTTTTTTGTGGTTAAATTGGTTGAACCATAATTTGACTTGCAATATCAAATGATAACTCATTCTGTGGATTATTGCTATTATTATTGCCATTAGTGCCATTATTATTATAGTCATTGGCAAATGCAATAATAAAGGTAATAAAAAATGATCATTTCTGTGCAACATTTGTAATCAACTTTTGCTTTCGTCTAAAGCTTTTGATTGCTTGTGTCAATTATTACAATTTTTCATTTTTTCTGGTTCCATTCAGTTCTTTGACTTTAATCGTCAAGCAACCTGTTCTCATCCAAATGGCATAATCTTGTATTAAATTGTATTCAACATTTTCTTTGCTTACCATTCAAATGGTTATTAACATCGATTAACATTTTGAACACTTTTATGACAAAAATTGTTCCATGATGGATAATCAGGATTGGATATGGTTAGCTGTACAAACTATCAATACCGATACTAATTCGATTTATTACTTTAAGATTGGCTCGTGAATGGCTTTTCAACTTGTCTTCAATACTGCCTCAACACGAAATTATGGGTGAATCAAAAAGTTCACGAAAATGACATTCAGAAAAGATCAGTTTTAAGTTGAAATTTAACAAGTAAAATGATCTTTATTAGCTTCAATCTTTTCAAGAAGGCTTAAATAAGCCAGAAACTCCCTTAAGATAGAAAGTTTTCGAGTTTGAATTTGCGTTTCAAACCACCTTTGGTTCTTGCCGATGAAATGAGGCGCTCAAAAACGGTAATTATTTGAAGACAACCAGATAAAATTCAATGGTCAAACAGTCGGAAATTGATCTGAAAGTGGCATTAAGTGGTCAAACTAATAGAAAAATAGAATCTTAAGAGTTTTAATAGTGTAGCAGAGTTAAGCTTTGCGTCAGCTTTTGAAAAAGAGGGGATTACAGTAGGTCAGTGTGTCTATAGTGTACCGATCGAACAGGAAATCAACACAGTAGTGGTGAATACAGGATAATTAATGATGAACCTGGATGTTTGATGGTTAATTGCTAAAAAATAGAATGCAGATGTCGAACTTCAGACTTAAAAAACTAAGAATTTCATCAAACTTGTGTGCAAATAAGGAACGTTATTCATGATCAGAGAGATTTGCGAAATCCTAGAATCCATGTAGCAGAGGCTTAATGTTACAAGCAAATAGCATTAAAGTTGATATGTTTTCTAAGATGAACTAGAAGAAACAAAATTAAAGTTTTATCCAAATGACATAAACTATTATATCTTACAATGACGAAAAAGCTTTTCTCAAGAGTCAAAAAGTCTCCAATTTTAAGGCCATTGTATGGTCCATCGACACGGTCCATTATTTCCAAAATCTGTAGAAATAGATCAGATTCACACGTTGACGATTCTTCTAATTATAATCAAAACTTGTGGTTTGGTTTGCATTTAGTGTTGATGTTTGTGTTATTAATGTTTTAAAATGTAATTTTGCATGAATCAGCTTGGAGAAAATTCGATTTGGTAGCATCGAATTACGAAATCTATTACGATTACGACTAACGAAGATTCACGAAAGCATTATCAGCCACTGATATCTGAATTCTAACTTCAGGCATGTAGTTCAGGACTGTGTGAAATTTTCCTTGAAATCCTTTCAGTTTAGCCTAAATTTTTGCACCAAATTTGATTCATTGACTTTATTGTACAATGGGAATTGTGCTTTTTATGAGAAAACTGTTGGTTAATATTGGCGAAATATTCGACTGAGTTTCGATAATTCATTATAAGTAATGTTAGACTTGCTCTTGCTCATTTTATGGATAATACGCATTTATATTTACCTTAGCTGCTGTTCGCATTCTGAATCTTCTATTGATGGATAGTTGGTGCAGTTTAACTGTTAACATATTGAGCTAATAAAAAGAATAAAAACAAATGAATTATTAATCGAAATCGATTTAATATTACCTTCGAGATGAAGTTTCCAAAAATTAAACCATTAGCTGCAAGAGAAAACAGAATGATTAAACCAAGGATTGCGAACAAATTTGACAAGAAATCGTTGTAAACTTTGGCAAACAATCCAAGAAAAAGGTCGAAATCACCTGCGACAGCAAATATAAAAAAATAACACAACAAAAGGAAGCGGAACTTGTGAGAAATTGCTTCGAAATTATTAAGGTGGCGAATGATTGACAAACAAAATAAGCGAAGGTCTTCTTCATTAACCAATGTGCGAATTAATTGATCAGCAGAGTGAAGAAGATCATAAAGTTGGTAGAGATAAAAGGATATTGAGCACACTGTATACCAGAAGAATCCGATTGCGGTATTTAAAAGAAGTGCGATAACAAAGATGGATGGAAAGGACCAAACAAAAGCGAAAAAGGCTATTCCAGGGAATTTTCGCATCCATGGATTGGATAGTAATGGTGTAAAAAACAAGCAAACAGCGATCGGAGGAATTGTAAGCATCACATTATGGCATAAAATAGAGTGAACAAATATGGAGAAACGGAATCTTTTGGCAGTAAGATCATTCATTCGCAGGTTTACCGAGTTGAAACCATTTAAACAAACTTTCCATTCAGACATTATTTCGAATCCTCCTTTCGCATTAAGATTCAAAAGCAATTCGCGAAAAATGAACGCTATTGCAATCGCCATTGTACCATACATTATTAAAGCATGACGATTTTCAACACAGAATAATGAGTCACCAAAGTAGAACGCAGCAGAATAGCTTGAATTGAAACTGAGTACACTGAATCTAATGAAAGTTATGAAACAATTGAATGCTATAAACCAGTCCATCCTTTTGTACCGACGATATCCAAACGCATTTACTTCAGTAGCGCTGCTTTGTTTTCGACCATTGAAGTCAAGTTGGAAGATAATGATCAACCTTTCTGTCCGTTTAACTAATTTACAAACAGCTAAGTCAAGATCATTTGAATCGGGAAATTTAAACAAATAACTTAAAAATTTTTCCAAACTCGTCAAAACGTAGCTTTTTTGCTGCCGCAAAACATCCAAGGCATTAGTACTCATCATTTGTTTTTCCTTAATCGGCAATTGAAACTTGCGATAGAATTGAAATTTAGATTTAATCTCTAAAACATTAAATTTTATCAATTTTATTTTCCATTGTCAACTATTTCTCATGGTGACGATTGCTCATTACTAAGCAATTGATTCGAAAATCGTTTTATTTTTCGATGCTAAATAATTGATACTCATCAAATTAACATAACTGTAATCATATATTTATTTTCGACGACAATCGTTGCTAAGAGACTAGTCACAAACTATCAATTCAATTGACCCGTTACCACATAATGTCAGGGTATGCAATGTTACTTTATAAGGTTGAACAAAGGTTTTGCACGAGAAGTTGGTTTTCCAATCAATGCTATCGGGGAACCTCAAGAATTGATAAATCGATGATTGATTCTGAATGAATCTGTTTATTATAATAAGTGTTAACTTGTTAGTTTCCATCTTTTGAGTATTCAAGTTTTCGGCTTAGCATTTCATTGCTTCTCATGGAAAACTACCTATCATGCTTGAAGTCTATTAAGACATAACGATACATGTTGATTTGCTTCGATTTTTAGACTGAACTTTTATAAGATTCCAAAGAAGGTCCAATATTAATAACAAAAAGCATTAAAGTTGATATATTTTCTATGATAAACTAGAAGATACAGAATTAAAAGTTTCATCAAAATGACACCATAACATCTTACCAATATGAAAAACCTTTTCTCAAGAGTTAAAAAGTCTCCGATCTTAAGGCCATTGTATGGTCCAGCAGCTCGATCCATAATCTCCAAAACCTAAACGAAAAGAGGATGAACACGATAAACAAGTCATTATAGCTCTAATTTTAAGTTCATATGAATCCAATAAATGAACTATTCTCTACCTTGCTAACTATTGGTATTGAAAGTTTGTTCCTGCAGCTCAGTTGGTGCAGTCGTATTGTTAACCTACCAAGCTAATAAGAAGAGAAAGACGAAAGTCAATACCATTTCAAATAAAATCAAATACCTGAAGCTGTTGATATCGAAACTATTTGAAATAACTTTTCAGAAAAGCAAGTTCATCTCTGTGAACAGTTTTAAGTATCGTACAATGATTCATGTTTGAATAGAACCAAATTTCATATGAACAAACCCAAAGTTCATAAGAGTGAAACCGGCTGACTGTATGGACACAGAGCTTTCATAACAGCAAACCAACTTTCAAATAACCAAAACTTATTTTCATAAGACAAAAACTTTCGAGTTATAGAGTATCTTTATTCAGTGCGCGGATTATTTTGTTGCTTGTTCATTACTTCTTTTCTGATACATCGTGGAATATAAGTTAACATTTATCCAAATTGTTAACTTATAACATGGAATTTATAATCTTTAGTGGAAATTCATTGGAAATATCAGTGATGACTCTCTTTACATCTTCTGAGTAGGGTAGCTCTTTAACTCGAAAGTATTGGCCATTTGAAAGTTGGTTTGTTGTTATGAAAGCCCTGTGTCCATACAGTCAGCCGGTTTCACTCTTATGAACGCTGGGTTTTTTCATATGAAAGTAGGTTCTATTCAAACAAAAATCATTGTAAGAACACAACTTTTGATTACTTCAGAAATGAAACTTCCGAAAATGAGGCCGAAAATTCCAATAGACAGAAGAATTGAGATACCACTAAGTGCAATTGCATCGCAAAAATAAGCATTGTACAGTCTGATAATAGCACCGAGGAAAATGTCGAAATCAACTGCCAAAGCAATAACAGAAAAATAACACAGTAAAATGTAGCGTAAGTTATAAGAAGCGACTTCGAAAGTATTGAGATGGCTAATGATTAGTGTGCAAAATACATGCATATCTTTTTGTGTAAACAAACAGTGTTTGGAGTTTTCTAATAGAAAGTCGGCGTAATGGATCAAATCACGTAATTGATAGAGATGGAAGTATAGAGCACACATAATGTACCAGCTGAATCCCACTATTGCTTTAAAAAGAATGGTGAGCGAGATGATGAACGCAAATGACCATAAAATAGCGAAAAAAGCCAATTCAGGAATTTTGTACATCCAAGGATTGGTCAGTACAAGTGAGAAGTAAAGAAACACACAGAATAGAGGAATTAGTATCATTATCCAATAAATGATTAATGTGACTGAATATATAGTTGAACGAAATCTCTTGGTATTGAGGTTGCTCATCCGTAAGTCAATCGGGTCAAAACCATTGCAACAAACACTCCATACAGACAGAACTTTCAATTTTCCTTTGGATTCAAGGATCAGAATAAATTCTCTGAAAATATACATTATTACTGTTGCTAGCGAGATCCATAATGATAAAATATGTCCATCCTTAACGCGAAACAATGGATCACCAAGATAAACGGAAATCACACTATTTGGAAACTGACCAGCCACTCCGCCTCTTAGCACAGTGATTAAACTAGTGATTGCTACAAGCCAGTCCATCCAACTATATCGACGAAAGCCAAACGCGTTCACTTCAACAGAGCTGCTTTGGTTCAGTCCATTGCGAACAATTTGAAAGATTATTGTTAGTCTTTCTGTTTGTCTTATCTTGTCACAAACGATCGCATCAAATTCCTTCGAATCAGAAACTTTGAACCAATAATTCTTACGAAAAAAGTCTTTCCGTCCGTTCAAAACACTTCTAGCTTTAGCAGGCATTGTTCATTTCAATTCATTTTATTGTTGCAATTTAATAAATATTTTAAACTATCAAGAGCCTGGTTTATATTAATCAAATTCAATGAATAACTTCTAAGGTTATCTTCCAGTTAACTTTCTTTACAATTAATTGATTTTCAAATTATTGATTTTTATTGTTTATTGTTGATTGGCAATTAAGGCAGTCGAAAATTTTCGTCATAAAATGTCTGGCACGAAATAGAAATGAATGATAATACCGTTTTATTGCTATTGACGGCCATTTGAAAAATATAATTATCATTAAAACATAGTTGAATCTTGATTGATTTATCATTTGGTGTAAAATAATAGGCTTATTCAGATAATATGAGCTGACTTTGAACTTCCCTCACTACGCAACTGTTTCTCGCAATCGCATTTGCAACATTGTTATCGACGGCATATTTTGAGTTCTTTGTTCGTCAATAAATAGTTCCTTTCAACTTTTATAAAATTCAACTTAAACCTTTTCTGCTCATTTTATTCCTTTTCAAGGAGAATTTCAAGCTGAGGCTGAGCAAAAAAACCATACGTATCCAAAACTGTTTTAGCCTATTTAAGAAGACAATTTTCTAAATCTAAATGTTTTTTGCAATTTTATTCGCGAGTTTTTCGTTCTCATTCAATTGAGTAAAAATTCTGATTCATTTCCAAAAATTGTGCAATAAACTCAATGCAAAGATTTGCAGCTACAAAACTTCATCTATAGACAAATGAATTTCAGCATGAATCTGAATTTTTGCACGTTTTTCGTTGGTTAGCACGAATTTGAACATCAAAGCATTGAGCAAAAAGATCATGCATTACATTGCCAGAAAAGAGATTCTTCGAAATTTATTATGACTTAACCAGTGCAAAATGCCGTGCATCATAATATGCCATATAATATAACGTATAGTCGTATAACGACAGTAGTCGTGTAAGATACAATATGAATAGTATGTCAATGAATTAGGTTGGCCAAATAACGTTGCTTTTGCACAGCTTATAAATCAATGATTATAATGGAACATCGCGAATTGATAAATTGATGGTTGATTTTGTATGATTTTGTTTTATTATACTAATTGTTAAATAGGTAGATTCCATTTTTTGAGCTTTCAAGTTTTCGGTTTCTGCAGTCCTTAGCATTTCATTGCTTCTCATGGAGAGTTAAATATCATGCTTAGAGTCAGTTAGGAAATAACGATGCATGTTGATTGGACTTCGATTTTTAGACTGAACTTTTATAAGATTCCAAATAAGGTCCAATGTTACAAATAAATAGCATTAAAGTTGATATGTTTTCTAAGATGAACTATTAGAATAAATACAATTAAAAGTTTGGTCAAAATATTATAACCATTAAATCTCACCGATATGCAAAACCTTTTCTCAAGAGTTAAAAAGTCTCCGATCTTAAGGCCATTGTATGGTCCAGCAGCTCGATCCATAATCTCCAAAACCTAAACGAAAAGAGGATGAACACGATAAACAAGTCATTATTGCTCTAATTTTAAGTTCATATGAATCCAATAAATGAACTATTCTCTACCTTGCTAACTATTGGTATTGAAAGTTTGTTCCTGCAGCTCAGTTGGTGCAGTCGTATTGTTAACCTACCAAGCTAATAAGAAGAGAAAGACGAAAGTCAATATCATTTCAAATAAAGTCAATACCTGAAGCTGTTCATATCGAAACCTTCGAAGTAATCTTTTAAGAAAACAAGTTCATATCTGCGATTACAAAAACAGTTTTAAGTATCGTAATTACACAACTTTTGATTACTTCAGAAATGAAACTTCCAAAAATGAGGCCGAAAATTCCAATAGACAAGAGAACTGTGATACCACTGAATGCAAGTAACTTGGCAGCATAATTTCTGACAATAACACCCAGAAACATGTCGAAATCAACTGCCAAAGCAATAACGAAAAAATAACATAATAAAATGTAGCGCAACTTGTAAGAAGCGACTTCGAAAGTATTAAGATGGTTGATGATTATCGAGCAGAACGCTTGCATATCTTTTTCAGCAAACAAACAGTGTCTTGATTTTTCTAATAGAGAGTCAGCATGATGGATCAAATCACGTAATCGATACAGATGAAAGTAAAGAGGGCTTACGATGTACCAGCTGAATCCCATAAGGGCAGCAAATACAATAGAGAACGAAAAAACGAAGAAAACTGACCAGAAAAGAGTGAGTAAAGCCAATTCAGGAATCTTGTACATCCAAGGATTGGTCAGCATAACTGAAAAGTACAGAGACGTACAGAATAGAGGAATTGATAGTATTGTCAAATAATTGATCAATGTGACTGAATATATAGTTGAACGAAATCTTTTGGTATTGAGTTCATTCATTTGTAATTCAATCGGGTCAAACCCATTGCAACAAACACTCCATACAGACAGAACTTTCAATTTTCCTTTGGCTTCAAGAATCAGAATAAATTCTCTGAAAACATACATTATTACTGTTGCTAGCGAGATCCATAATGATAAAATATGTCCATCCTTAACGCGAAACAATGGATCACCAAGATAAACGGAAATCACATTATTTGGTAATTGCATAGCTACTACGCCTCTTAGCACAGTGATTAAACTAGTGATTGCTACAAGCCAGTCCATCCAACTATACCGACGAAAGCCAAACGCGTTCACTTCATCATTGCTTCTTTGGTTCAGACCATTGTGAACAATTTGAAAGTTGATCGTCAGTCTTTCTGTTTGTTTTATCTTTTCACAAACGATCGTATCGAATTCCTTCGAATCGGGGACTTTGAACCAATAATTTTTCCGGAAGAAGCTTTTTAGTCTTTTCAAACCACGCAAAGCTTTAGCAAGCATTGTTTAGTTACAATTTTATTATTGCATTGAATGAAATACTGTGAAGAGCCTAGTTTATATTAATCAAATTCAATGAATAATGCCTAAGATTTTCTATCAGTTAACTTTCTTGCAATTGATTGATTTACAAATTATTGATTTTCATTGTTCATTGTTCATTGTTGATTAATAACTAAGGTAGTCGAAAATGTTCGTGATAAAATATCTGGCACGAAATATAAAATGAATTGTTATAACGTTATAAAATAAAAGAAAATTAAATTATCGTTAATTTCGTTAAAATAACATTATTAGAAACACAGTTGAATCTTGATTGATTTATCATTTGGTGTAAAATAATAAGTTTATTCAGATGATATGAGCTGACTTTGATCTTCCCTCACTACGCAACTGTTTCTCGCAATCGCATTTGCAATATTTTGATCTAAAATGATTTAATCTGTGATCTATGATCGACTATTTGGTGAATAGGTTTATAGAATTTTTAGTTTTAAGGACTATAGTGTCGTTCTCAACACCAAGAGTTGATAGGATTGTTGGTTGTCAATGAGCTTTCACAGGAAACCATCAAAAGCTGATGCGCAACTATGAAAAATGTAGGAACATTGAATCTTTTTCGAGACGATGACTATAAGAGACGTATCTAGTGATTCGGTTTATTCAATCACTCATTGTTTCAATTATTTGAATAATCATTTGATTAAAGATTGTAATTATATGTTTATTATCGGTGGAAGTAGTAGTAGTAAAAATACACAAGATAACTCACTTTTCTATTAAAAATTGATAAATACTGTGAAGGGTCCCGTAAGGTTGTTCCCCATAAGGTTGTAAAAACTGGATGGCTCCAACCTTTGATTAAACCTTTGCTTCAAGTGCTTCAAACCTTTGACATAGTATTTAGTCTTCATGACTAATAAATTAGACAAATTTAATGAGTTGCGGTTCTAACACAGAGGGAGACTCAAAATTTTCACAACCTTATGGGACCCTTCTCTGTAATTATTGAAATTTGACTATTGATCAGTTATTGGTCTGTCTGAATGTAATTTAATTCAATTTATACTTAATTTTTTTGTGAATTAAATCTAATTTACTTTGTTGACATTAATTATAAAATTTGATTTTAATATAACTTTTGACAATTTGATTAACTTTTTTATAATCATCATCAAAAATTTGACAGTGGTCAACTGAAAACTAAATTAAATTAGGTTAAATTAAGAAAATATTCAGTTTTAAACTAGCACCATCAAAAGCAACATTAATCGAAATTTAACTTTAAGTTTGTAGTCAAAATATTTTACTGTTAAACAGATATCAAGATTAAAATGTTTTTTGTAAAATTTAATACTAGTACCATCTTCAAATTCATCAATATCATCATCAACAATATCATAATCATCAATTGGGGTAAAAGAATAAAAAAAGGTGAGCTAATTGTTTCTTGATTATTCCTTGAAAAAGTATGTAGCTTCGCAATTATGCTCTAACCAGAGATATTTTACAGTAGTTGGTTTGTGAGTTAAGTTGATTCCATAATTAACAAATAGAGTTGATAGATTCATTGTGTAATTTGATTTGATTTTACAAAAATGATGATTAGCAGCCTGAGAAAGTTTATCTCCATCACATTTGAATGTGAATACTTTTGAGATTATTTCCGACATGAAATTACATCTTTCTTGTTTCGTTTTTAAATTTAATAATTGAGTCTTCAGTTTATCACTTAGTTGAACAAATTAAATCCGTCATGGTGAACTGTAAATTGAATCTAATGAAAATTATTGTTTTTAATGATGGCAAGAATATAGAGAAACAGCTGTAGACTAGATAATTAATAATTGTCATGCAATTTTTGACTTATCATGACCATGTGAGACATGAAAACAAAAATGACCTAAACACTGACCTCTGTGACCTTGAATCATCAAATGAAAATATTGATTAAAAAACTTTTCTCTAAAGAAGTCTTCATTAATCTTTTGTTGTTTTCAAATTATTTGCAAACGAATACCTCTTTTTCATTGAAAAATTTGTCGCAAAGGTTTGATTTCTTTCTTTAGGTTTAATATGAAAACATTCAATATAACAGTGATGTAATTTCATGTATGGATTCTAAAAAAGTTTACTGTGCAAAAATCGGTCAAGAGCAAAAAAGTTATAGGTGTTTACAAAAATTCGTGGTTAAAATTGGATTTTCGCATAGAAGGAGTGATTTTTTCGAAATTTCGGGTTCAAACAACTTCTACAGACCGAAGGTCTGAGTAAGTTGAGCAACCTAAAAAGATCGGAAAAAGATGCCAATAGCTTTTTACAGAAGTCTTTTATCTTGACGCATTGATTTTCTATGCTATTCTAAGTTTAGACTAGTTAGATACATAGGTTTAGTATGGGCAAAGGTCAAGAGGTTTACATAGTTAAAGGTAGGTACAGGTTAAGCATATGTAAAGGTTAGTAGAGGTTAAACAAAGGAAGAATTAAAGTAGGGTAGGTGTAGGGTAAGGTAAAGGTAAAGGTATATGTAGAGGTACAAGAAATGTAGATGTAGAAATAAAGGTAAAGGTAGAGGTAAAGGCAAGGTGGGTAAATGTAGAGGGTAGAAAAGGAAAGGTAGAGGTAGAGGTGAATCCAAGGTGGGTAAATGTAGAGGTAGGTGTAAGGTGGGTAAAGCTAGAGGTAGAGGGAAAGAAAAGGAAAGGTAAAGGTAAAGGTATTGGTAGAGGTAGAGGTAGAGGTATAATTATTGGTAGAGGTATTGAAGAGAAAATAACAAAGATAAAGTAAGAGGAAAAGCAAATGTATAATAGAAAAAACTTACTTTATGTGCGTATTGATGGTGTCGATGGTGCTGATGGTTTTGCTGCTGTTGATGGTGTTGATGGTGTTGATGGTGTTGAATAAATAATAAAAAACTAAACAATCAATAAAAAACTAAAGTATAAAAAATAACTTTGAAGTTGATGTTGATGTTGACTAACTGTCGCAAAAAATGACTTTTTCGATGTTGATGATGATTTTCTGTGCGAAAGAGCTCCCTTTTTATACTATTCCAGGTGCATGCAAAGATACATAATTGTCATGCACAATTAAATAAAGTTGAAACATTCGCTAAGCGAACAATAACTGTAAATAATTACAATATCATAGTAAAGCCTGCGACATCTAATTCTATAATTGCTCGTTCTAAAATTGTTACATTTGTTCAACGACTCATGACTCGAACAATACAACAATGTACATGTTAGGAAGATTTCCTTATTACCTTTCTAAAATTGATACATAGTTAGATAATTATTAATTTCAAATGTTTAAGAATAATGCATACAATACAAAAATATTATTATTCAACCCTTTGCTTACTTAGATTGTACAAAGATTAATTGCAAATAATCAAGACTATTGTATGCAATGTATAAGCACCGTTATTAAGTCTATTGCTTACTTAACTAAAAATAATCATCGAATGATTTAATTTACGTCTGCTAATGCAATTTGAACATTTATATGCTTTAACTCTTTCCTTTGATTCAACGTTAACAAAGGTTTGCAATGATGGCACGATAATAATTATAATAGTTTCAGACACAATGCATTAGCAACCATGCGTTAAATTACGCCAACAAAAAATATCCAATCATGCACTGCAATCAAACTTTGCAAAATTGCAATCAATTGAAATCAATGGTTCAATGTGAGTTATCTTGTGTATATTTGCTACTACTGAAGTCTTTTCTGAAACTAAAACTATTTACAAACTTTCAATTCAATCCACTCGCAGTCGTAGAATGACATATTATATAATATGATATTAAAATATGAATAGTATGTCAATGGATTAGGTTGGCCAAACAACGTTGCTTTTGCACAGCTTATAAATCAATGATTATAATGGAACATAAAGTATTGATAAATCGATGGTTTACTCTGTATGATTTTATTTATTTTGATTGTGGTAAAAATAATAAATTTAACATTAAAACAGAGCTTACATTTTTCGCGTATTTTGGTTGTGAACATAGTCATAGGTGATAATGAAATAGCAATGTCACTAACCTAATTAACAACTTCTAATCAACTTCATACTGATGAATCAATGACCGAGGAAGAAAATGAACATGGAAGTGGACAGGGTGATGAACAATCTGATAATGAACCGACACCTTCAACTTCAACTGGAAGAATACGTCATCTTGGACTTCTTCAATTTCAAAGTAAGTTTCTTTTAAACTTGAAAAACTGGTTTTTCATAGATAGACTTTCTTTAGAGTCTACACCAAAAGGCCCTGTATTTTGTAGAGTAGGTTGCACTAAGTCTTTATGGAAAGTGAAAAATATACTTGGTGTTTGGATTAGTGAAACTGGCAATTCGTTAATTAAATTCGAATGGGGAAAAATGTTTTGTACACCAGAATCATTACATGATTTGGGTGATCTCGATGAATATCCACAATTGACAAAAAAGAGGTGGTTGAGGATGCGGAGTGTTATGAGGAAGCAGAAGCAGACGCAGCTCAAGAAGTTAAACGGAGTCCCATTGTATTTCAATGTGATTATTGTAATGGCACATTCAAGAAATCAAAAGGATTGAAAGAGCATCTCTTTGGTGTCGTACGAGAAGGAAACGGTAAAAATAGATATAGAGTCTCCTGTCCTCAGAGATTTGCGCGCGATAAAGTGACTGGATATGACAGATTGCAATGTCCAGTTAAACTTAATGTAGATCATCCAGTTAAAAAGAAGGTTTGGGCCTGGGTTTATTGTCAGGATGACTCTATGGTAAAACCTGATGGGGATTTTGATGTTCCACCTGTCATACAAGCGGAATGGGACAAAGAATTCAACAAAACCAGAAAATGTACGAAAGTGTCATAGAAATAACAAATGATTCTGTTTTATGTCTTAAATTTATATTTTCATTTTATTTTATATTGTCTTTTTATAATCTCAATTATAATTTTCATTTTATAATCAATAATTACTGCTTTTCAATGTAATCGGAATATTTTTCAACTTGTATGCGCACCCTTAAGCCTTTTACACCTTCATTTTAATAAATGCATTTACTTATACATCTATGCCTTGTTTTTTTCTGAATATCGAGAATCTGGTAACTCGAAACCATAGAAATTCACCTTAAACATGTTTTATCTGATAGAGCAATAGTTGATCTACAATAGTCTATCCCTTGAGAAACTTATCTTCATGCTGTGTGAAATTACCATGGGAAAATCAGAAATTGGCTTTTTGTCAATTCTGAACTTATTTCAAATAATAAAAAGACGATTCAGGTATCAAATTAATTCACTTACAGTTCTCAATCATAATCAATGAGAAAAAATTATAAAAATTAATTATCTCATGAATTCTGAATTCTGAACCGGTTTTTTCATTGTTATTTACCTTAAAAATACAAAACTGAATCTGGGCCTGAAAAAATATCTGGAAGTAGGTGAAATTGGTCTCAAATGATAGAGCAACACTCGGGCTATCATATATTATCCCTGCAAAATCCTAATTGCATTCATCATGGAAATATCATGAAAAATCATGAAAATGATGATTATTTAATTTTAAGCTTATTTGACCAGCTAGAAAGACAGTTAAAACATCAAATTGATCCATTCAAAAATTTCTATGCGTTGCTTACTTCATAATACTGACTCCAAGAAGGGAAACATTCGTTTCCTTTATTTCAGTCAAAAATCATTCCGGAAAATTGACATTAAAAGATGATGTTAAGACAAGCCTAAGGGTATAAAAATGTCGTTGAAAGATGGTGTTAACCATGAACATAGATGACCTTCAAATAGCCGTTGAAAGACGGCGTTCAACCAGAAATGTCAGTTCAAGCGGAAGTGCCGCAGGGAATGAAATAGCCGTTGAAAGATGGTGAGGGGTCAGTGACGGAGGGGGCGTGAGAGTTTTTTCCTCATTTCCGTTTCCGGTCTGTGGCCCAGAAGCGTATGGTTCTATACTACTATAGTCTCTGCAGTCCTTTGCATTTCATTGCTCCTCATGATGAATTAAATATCATGCTAAGAGTCTGTTAAGAAATAAAGGAGAAATAAAGATGCATGTTGATCCGCTTCTAAATATATGATTCCAAATAAGGTCCAATATTAATAACAAAAAGCATTAAAGTTGATATATTTTCTATGATAAACTAGAAGATACAGAATTAAAAGTTTCATCAAAATGACACCATAACATCTTACCAATATGAAAAACCGTTTTTCAAGAGTTAAAAAGTCTCCGATATTAAGGCCATTGTATAGTCCGGCAGCTCGATCCATATTCTCCAAAACCTGAACAAAAAGATACGATGAACAAAATTCACAAGTCATTATTGCTCTACTTTTAAGTTGATAAAAATTCAATAAATGAACTATTCTCTACGTTACTATAATATTATTATAATTTTAATAATATAATATAATATAATATAATAATAGCTATTTGCATTTTAAGTTTGTGTCTGCAGCTCACAATTGTCAGTTGGTGTAGTCGTATGGTCAATCTACTGAGCTGCTGAAAAAAAGAGAAGACGAAAGTCAATACAATTGGTATAAAAAAAATGCCTTAAGCTGTTCATGTTGGAATTGTCACTAGTCGAAGGAACTCCTTCGAATAGTAAGTCAAGTTCATCTCTGTGATTACCAGAAAAGAACAGTTTTAGTATATTGTAGGCTGTAATTGACTGATGATTACTTCATAATAAAACTCGCGGAATAAGGTCGAAAATACCAATAGAAAAAAGAACGAAAGTACCAACGAATGCAAAAAATTGTAGAAAAAGGTATTGTACAGTCTGATAATAGCACCGAGGAAAATGTCGAAATCAACGGCCAAAGCAATATCAGAAAAATAACACAGTAAAATGTAGCGAAGGTTATAAGAAGCGACTTCGAAAGCATTGAGATGGCTTATGATTAGTGAGCAAAATACTTGCAAATCTTGTTCAGCGAACAAACAGTTTTTTAAGTTTTCTAATAAGAAGTCAGCGTGATCCATCAGGTCGCGTAATGGATACAGATGAAAGTAAAGAGGGCACATAATGTACCATCCGAATTATCCCATTGTAGCATTTAAAAGAACAGTAAAAGGGAAAACGAACGAAAATGACCAAAGGAGAGCGAAAGAAGCCAATTTGGGTATTTCGTACATCCATGGATTAGTGAGCACAAGTGAAAAGTAAACAAAGATACAGATCAGAGGATTTAGTAGCATTATCCAACGAATGATAAATGAGACTGAATATACAGTAGAGCGAAATCTTTTGGCATTAAATTCGTTCAAGACCGTTGCAGCAAACACTCCAAACAGACAGAACTTTCAATTTTCCTTTGGCTTCAAGAATCAGAATAAATTCTCTGAAAAGATACATCGCTATGTATCGCAGAGTATTAAATTTCAAAATATTTCCATTCTTCACTCGAAATATTGGATCACCGAAATAAATGAGAACCGATTCATTTGTAGTTAGACCAGTTATTCCGTTTTTTATTATAGTGAGGAGACTAGTGATTGCTACAAGCCAGTCCATCCAACTATACCGACGAAAGCCAAACGCGTTCACTTCATCATTGCTTCTTCGGTTCAGACCGTTGCGAACAATTTGAAAGATTATTGTTAGTCTTTCTGTTTGTCTTATCTTTTCACAAACGATCGCTTCAAACTCCTTCGAATCGCGGATTTTGAACCAATAATTCTTCCGGAATAAGCTTTTTAGTCTTTTCAAAACACGCAAAGCTTTAGCGGGCATTGTTAGTTGCAATTCATTTGATCGTTTCATTGAATTAAATATTATATTTTATGAAAGTTTAGTCTTCATGAGACAAATTCAGAGTAAAAAGAACTTCCCAGATTTTCTTTCGTTAACTTTCTTAGCAATTAATTGATTTTAAACTATTGATTTATTACATTGTTTATTGTTGAAACTTTTAATGTTCACTTTGATTCAAGTGATCGTTCAATCCTTTATTTGTTGGATTTCACTTTAAATTGGAAAGCAATGAAACAAATATCGTAAATTGAACGTTCAATATAAAATGTCAAGCATTCAAAGATCTATTTTTATTATTGACGCAAATCCATTTGCATAAATTTGATCTGAAATTGTGCAAACATTTAAAAATTTTGATCAATTTAACAAAAGTTCATTATTGAAATCAAATTGTTTGCTTTGCTGTGATGCATTCGTATACAGATTTGCTTGTTTGGTAAAGTATACAAGGTATTACTTTCGTGCTTTACTCGAATTGAAAAAATTTGTGATTGCATGTTTTCGATAATTAAGCAGAAAGAATAATGAAGCCACAGTTTGCATTACAGTCTTAATTCAAAAAGTCGATTTTTAATAAAGAATAAGTAAAAAATTCTGTTGAGGCAAGATTTGGTTATTTGAAGTTTTTAGAGGCAACAAAACTTGGTCCTGTAAATATCTTCAGATCGACCTTTTTCAAAAAAATCGAATTCAAATGCGCACTTTTGCAAAATTGAGAATGAAAAGATATAATAAAAACTGTTTCTTCAAACAAATAACTTAATGAAACATTTCGGTATCTAGTTGAGCTTCAACAGTGAAGACTGAGTTGAACAATCGGTTCCCCAAAACTAATGGCCACATTTCCCAGACTCAAAGTTGATCAAAGTCTAACTGGTCTGGCTGAGTCAACTTTAATAGACCTCATAGGGTTCATTTGCAATTATTGTGACAAGAAATTAATTATACCCAAAGCCATTGTATTCATAACAATGATGATTACGCTACTGATGATTTGATCAAAATGAATAGTCTTTTCATTGAAAACATTCAAAACTCGTGCAAAGTTGAGGTTTCAAATTGCTTTGTGGTCGAGATACAAGCATATGAACTAAAACAAATAAAATCAAGGTATGCAGTATCGCAATAGTATAAAAATTGCCGCTTTTATTTTGAAAATTGATTACATTGTATGAACTCGACTTGCTTTGGTCAATAGTTTTGAATAACTTCAATTTCATCGGGTTATGTTTCATTACTGTGGCACAAAGCAAACCTTCTGCTCGAATTGATGACTCAACGGCTAAAGCTGATTTTATACTAATAAAAGCTGCAGCCTGGGTCAAGCTTACAAGCCAACTAAATATCATTGGTCATTTGCCGTAAAAATTATATTACGATTTTATTGGATGACTAAGTTTGGTAAGTTATACAACTCGATAAAATGGTCAACATTTTGATTCAAAGTCTCAATAATGTAGAGGTGAAAATGCTTACTCTATGCACAGACAAGCAAATGTATCGCTTTTAATGATTCCTTGAAAGACTTGAGCTGATTTGATTTTTGTAAAATAAAAAGTTAACTTGCAAAACATTCAAAACAGGACAATCCGTGTGTTTATTCAGATGAGAACCAGACATTTCTTTGAACCTTTTGCCTCCAGAGGCTGTAAGTCTATCAGTTATAAACAATATTTTCTGAATCATTTTCAATTGATTATGTTAATGGTCTGTTCAAATCGCAACCATTTGAAAAAAGCAGAGCAAACTAATTATGATATTGTTGAATTAAGTTAACAATGAGAGTTGCTTGCTGCAAAAGCGTCAGCTCAACTTGATAGAAGCAAGATTAACCATGAAAATTGCATTCTATCTCATTTTGTCATTTTTCATCTTCTCCACATTCAATACAATGCCGTCTCTCGTCAAGGAAACTATTGTTGTGGGTCGATAACAGTATGATAGGTTAAAGGTAAAAGATATTAGATAAATAATTGTTGCAGGCGATTGTTGACATTTGAATAAGTTCTGAATAAATTAATGAGGCTGAAGGAAGAATTGAATTTTGACACAAAAAGAAAAGAGTTGATCAGTGCTTATTGAATATCAAATAATAAACATTCCAATGATGATAATAATAAATAAGGTTAACAGATGATGGTAAATTACATGAAACTTGTAATATCATGCTTCCATTATCATGAAAGAAAAAGTTTGCTGATAAAATTGGCAGAATGTAAAGGAAAAGCGAAAAAAGCGGAAAAAGAAATGAAAAGTAAATTCAATGAGAAAATGTTTCAAAACTGAACAAAACTTTATTCAAATTCAAATGCACTGATGATATCAAGTTATAACAATTTTTATTTTTAAATTTCAAACACATCTATTCAGGGTTCACAATGCTTATCAGCATTATTGACCTCCTACAGTTTCGCTTGAAAGTAAAGTTCATCTTTTCACATTGTTCAGTTTATTTGGCGAACAAAAGGCTGGGAGTGAATTTGCACATTTCAATCAGATAATTGGCCTTAACAATGAAATTTCAGCCCAAAATAAGGTTACCAAATACAAAATGTTAACATTGAACAAAAATTATTTATTTACTTGTATCAGCTTTTGTTTGTTAAGATAAAAACATTGATTTATCTGAATCTTGAATTTCGACTTTTTTCTCTCTTCCTTTTTCAAGCTGAATTTGTTGCAAACTTTTTCAACTGAAATTCATTCAATTGTTACACTTGACTGAATGAGAAATGTTTTTGTTCAGCATTTTTTTCCCTTGTTTTTGTTTTCACAGTAAAATGTTTTCCAAGAAATTTATCGATATAATTTCAATAATTTTCTACTGATCATTATATTCAAGTTTAAGAATGGAATTCAGGCTTTCAGATGAGTTCCGAGTGACCTACTTTACAAGTTACTTGTGATAGCTTACAATCTGAATAAAATTGAACAGTAAACTTGAGAGGGAAGAAGAAAAAGTTGGAATAAGAATTATGATGAAAGTAAAAAGTTGGCAGCAAAATTTCAAGATGATCAGTTGGTTAAAAGGCTTTGGGTGAAAGGAGAAGAAGATGAACTTGGATGAGGAAGGATGAGAATGAAGTAGCAATAAGAGGAAAGAAGGAGTTGGATTATTGGTTAAAGATGAAAATATGAGGAAGTTGAAAGTGAAGATGGAAATATGAAGGGAGTTTACGCGGAACCGTGAGAGAGGTGAAGGAGCTTGATGATGGGATGAAAAGGAAGTGATGGATAAATGGCAACGGAAATGCAAGTCAGTCATCTTTGAGGCTATGTTGATGAGAATTACATTTTTTACAATTTTTCTCATTCACTTTTGACCTCTTTTCATTGGTAATGAAATTCAAATTTTATCCCTTTTCCAAGTATCTCTTCAATCACTACCTATACTCAGTAAATCGATACAATAATTTTGTCCAATTTTGATCTTGAAGTGAATCGACTCAAAGTAAATACTAATTTAAGCCAATTTTAAGTAAAGAGGGGGAAAAGATTACTAGAGATTGATTCAAGTCTTAAAGCTTTAATCTTTGTTACAATGAGTTATTGACTTAATCCTCACTAAGTTGATCTAATTGTTTAAATATTGGAAAATTTCGATAAAGCATTGAATGAAGAATGAAACTTCAATGGCATAATCTGTACAAATATGGAATTGTGATGATAATTTGAAGAATTCGGTTTTTTAGAAAAGTATTCTCGGACCATTACCAGCTGCTTGGACGACCTAATAGTGGTCAATAAGTCCACTGTAAAGATTCATTGCTAAATGACTTTAATTTATCGCTGTTACAATTTGGTCGATTGAGCTTTTTTCATTGTCGAGAAATTATTGAAATAATCTTCATCGAGTTTGTCTCATTTGTTCATAATGAATCAACATATCGATTTGAATTTGCTTTTTGTCATTCAAAGGTGAGAAAAGCAAATTTTCAGAGTAAATTGAATAGATTATGCAAGTTCATGAAAGTTAATGTTGAAAATGACTGTTTCTAGACAATCTAATTAAAACTGTTCTTTATTGTTCACTGATTCAGAAATTTTGTCCATTTTGATCAATTTAAACGAATGCAATTTTTGCCATGAAATTTTGCCATTATTTGTTAACGGTTGCTAAGTGCGCTGAAAATGCATTGAATGAAACTGTTTTTTCATGTTGATAATTGGCTGACATTTTTTTAGCAAATTGAATAATGAGATGGAAAATGAACTTCTCTTTACTCTTTATTGTCTCTCAATTTTATATCCTTTCAGGTTCATGACAATGTTAATTTGCGTGTTTAATGATTATTTGTCAATGAGAACAGACTCATGAATAACTTTTAGTTTGAAACAAAATTTCAAGGTTTCTAAATGAATCATTTTGATTCAGGTTGAATCATTATTGCACTTGATAAATGATGAATCGAGTTCAATTTCACGATTAATCTGAAGATCACAATTTGATTCTCTTTCCTTTTTCTTTCACTGTTTATTCAATTATCAATAATTTCATTGAAGGCATTTTAACTCTTCATTCATCAAGATTCACACCTAATGATAATCAATTTGACTGAATATCTAATTGATTTTGTCAGGTAAACATAATGATGCAAATTGTGCTCAAGCTTTAATCCTTTCAGCCTGTCACTAGCCAACTCCCAGTTAATCATCATTAACTATTGAATGAGAAGGAAAAGCGTTAATTTGTTTTCCCTCTTAAATTGACAGTTTTAATTGGTAAAACTATAGATTGATGTTCACGATTATCGTTGAATGATTATACCTTTGATGGGCCTCAAGGCGGTTCAAGTGGCCAAAAAGGTAGAGACGCTTTTATTGAGTCACGCGCTTTTTTCATCGCTACTGTCCCATTCAATGCATCGCTAACCTCTTGCCATTGATCTTAACCCATGAGAACTGACCTCTCCCATTGACCCTAAGAGGCCCGTTTTACTCTGTTCATCGGCACACCTTTAAGATGCTAGTTTAATGAATAGGCAATGAAAATGATGAGAATTGAAAAATTATTGAGCAAAAAAGACGCCAAAACAGTTACAAAAAGTGAAACAAAAGGTTGATTTTGTTGTTGATGTTTACTGATGAGCAGATTCTTGCGTAAATCCTGTCTCAAAATGTAATTTGATTAGCTTTTATAATTCAGCTGAACACACGGAATCAAGTTTATTTAACAATTTAACTGCAATATCAACTCAATAATGTAAACAGAAGAGAAAAGGTTTTCCTTTGAATCTTTTCACTTGTTTTGTGTCTTTGGCTTAAAAACATGAGTCGATTGTAATGAAAGCTTTCTTTTCATTGCCACCGCTAAACAACAACAAGACGATGATGTTGTTGTTGATGATGATGATGATGATGAGGATGAGGAAGAAGATGATGAAGCTAAGAGTGAAACGGTAGTCAGTAATCGGTGACTCGTGACGGAGTATGAATGAAGAGAAAGATTATGATGAAGAAGAAGAGGAATTTATTTAACAGTAAATCCCTATTTTGAAAATGCATTTAACGGCCACGCGATTCCCTTGATTTATGGTTTTTTTAGCTTCACTTTTATCCTTATCTTCATCATCATTTTCATCTTTACCAGCTTCATCAGTTTTCCTTATCATCTTTTGCTCTTTGCTTGCTTATAAAGGCAGAAAATTAGTTTGATTTAGTATTGAACATTGATGATTTTGATTGTTTGCCTGTTTTTTTCAATTCCCTAAGTCAACTTTCGCTGCTCCAATATTAAGCCATTATTATCATTATTATCATTACCATTATTTTTATCACACAAACTTTCCTTCCCTCTCGAGTATTCACTTGATTTTTATTTTGCTCCATCAAATGTATTAAATGTACAAACTCGAGTTACAGACATGAATTGCTCTTTACTTTACTGATGGGTAAACCTATTAGCATTCATTAATAATTAATAAAATTATTGACTTGCCAATGGTTGCCTTTCAGCTTAAACATTCACCTTTTAGAGTAAAAAGTAATCAAAGTAAACGCTCAACAGGCTTTTATTGTCTGATCAAAGCCCAGTCGAGTGATACACTGACGCCATAAAATGAGCGCACAGAGAAATTGTCAGATTTGGCGCAAATTTTGCGCTAACGCTTATTAAATTCAAGCAAAAAGATTCCTCAATCCAGCCTCGATCCCACTCATTCAATTCTTCTTATCCATTTCCTTTAACCACTGAGCTACGAAAATTATTTGAATGAGCAAAATATAATTAATAGTTTATAAGCTGAAAACAGACATTAATACTCTTTTTTAAATGTGTTAAACGCAATCAAACGCAAAAAGACAAATTACTCTGGCGTTTTTTTTTCAAAAAATATCGTAGTGAGCGTGAAACGCGGCTCAGTGTAGTAATTTTCACTCGACTGGGAGATCATTTGGTTAGAAGAAATTAATTGCAGAATTTTTTCAGTTTATCGATCCTTGATCTTTGCAATTTTGTGTCACTTCAAATGTTTTATCGCTTTGGCAGATTTCAATGAAAATATGAATTGCTTGAAGGTATTAAAGAGGATAAATTGTCAAAATGCCATTGTTTATTGTTTCTCTTTTCAACATTTTTGCTAGAGTTTTTGACGTTTACTCACAAATTAAATTCATAACCAAGCAGGTTGATGAATTTCCGTTAATGATGTTCAAGTGCATTTTTCCATGACCTAGAAACTATGGATAAAACATTTCATTTTAAAAATAATGTTTTTTGTTTAACAGGTATCGACATCTATTGTTGGTAATAGTCACCATTTGAGTGACTTAGAAATCGTTCATTATCAATCAAAAATGTAACGACAATTTAAAACGAGCTCTTGCTTCATCTTTCAACCATCATTTTCCTTGAGTTGCTATTTTCTATTGAAACACGTTTTTCATCATGCTCGATCAATTTTGTGATTTTTCAATTGCATGCACTTACAATTCCTATCTTCCTTCTGTTGGACCATTATTTTGAGTAAAATTGAAATTCGTATTTTTTCATGATTTCCATATTATAGCAGAGGAATCATTCCAGCAGGAGTTAAAATCAACTTGATAGAAAAGGAGCATAGATGATGAGAATTTGCGAATGCATCGTCTGCCGAGATATTCCATCAAATAAACTTATTCAAATGTAATTGAAATATGCAATGTAATACCTAATATTGATTATAAAAATCAATTGTTTATCATAAAGGATTCCTAACAAGTACTCGAAATGAATTTGAAACAGCAGCTTATCGTCGGGATATTAAAGAAATTTTGATAGAAAATGAAACAATAGACTCTTTTAAACAAATTTCAATAAATAGTTTAGTTAAATTCGTGATTCACATATGCTAAATAAGGTCGAACGCGATGCTCTCGCAAAACAAATAAATTCATTTTATTTTAATTGTGGTGCATATGATTCTAAAGTGACCTGGCAACATTCCAAATCACAAGGAATTCCATCATCAACATTTACGGAATAATAAATAGGTTCAATGATGAATCAATTCAAATCAAATCAAGGGCCAATCGATTAAACTCTTGCCATTCCTGTTGAAGCGCAACTTGGGATCGGAATGTTTCATTAAATTATTTGTTTGAAGAAACAGTTTGTATCTTTTCATTATCTTTTCATCATTTAAACCAACTCTCGGAATAAAATTCATGCCCTCACAAACTAATACTTTTGGTCATTTGCAAACAAAAATAATGAGTTTCAGCTCTTACGGTCACTGGAAGCGGCAGGTTCAACCGAAAGTCGAAGTGATCTGTTATACAGAATTGTGCCTAAGGATTTCGAGTTGTCAACTTCGACTGCGATTTCTGTCGATAGGAGAAGAAGGGCTACATAGGAATTGATTGAAGGTTAAATAGAGGATAAAGAAGGGTTACAGGTTGACATGACATCGGTGAGAGAAGGTGCAAGTGGAGGGTGAAAAGGGTAAAAAGGGACGTGAGGCCAGTTCAGGAAGAGGTAAATGGAGCGAAAAGGATTGGCTTTGGCTACAACAGTACAAATATAATATTGAAGTTGATTACAATACATTGTTTGATGGAAAACTCAGACAATGAGTTTTTTACTGTTTAGAGTTGAATCTTGACTGACTGACTTTTTTCCTAAATTTCTTAGATTTCTATACCTACAAGTATTACATTACTTACGTAAATGTGTCTAATCTAAATACATAATTATCCTTATAGCAAAGAGTAATAGCAAGAGAGAGCACGGCAATGGGAGCTATAGATAAGGAGGGAAAAGGAGCAGAAAGGGATGGCGCTACTAGTAAATTACAGTCCATCAATGGGCAAATACATATAGTTGACTGTAATACAGATACCTCTATGGGTTTCTCATTATAAGTATGTGTTAGAACACTACATTGGAAGATATTCATGCATAAGATGCGAAAACCCTTGGGGACGAGAATCTTATCAATGAATGTCTTCCAATGTAGTTATCTAACAAACTTATACAAATTTTAGATAAAATTCAACAAAAATGCAGTATTAACTGTATTAGCGCAATATACTTTTTTGAAAACAATGGCTTTCCTATAAAAAAGTTGTATAAAGACTGTAATACAGTCAACTATATGCATTTACCCATTGATAGACTGTAATACAGTAATTTATATGTATTTTCTTACTGATGGACTGTATTCATTCAACTCTCTGTACTTATAAACTGTTAAAACAAATTGAGATGCAAATATTGGCCAATTATGATTTTTTACCGGCATGCTTTGGCAATGGCATCGAAGGATGAAATTAATTTATTGAATTAATTTCACCTAAGTATTTCCTTGGGCATCAACAAATTTTTCTTTACAATCAAATTGTTGTTGATTTCATTTGATGTCAACCAGTTCTTGTTGAACCTGGTAAAGATTCGTCGTTAAGTTAACGATCACATGTACTAAAACATTAGTTTTGTGTACTATTTCACAATTGTTTTCGCTAGGTAGTGTTCAAGTGAAATCCACCCACTTTTTTAACCATCAGCACTGAGCCCCATGGTTCATCGCTTGATTTCCAGATTTCACTATTGACCTCATCATTATCACCGAGAAAGTTTTTGAGGTATAGTTGAATATCCAATGGAAGTTCATTGGTAGATGAAATTTCAGCATCCATTGGACTGAGTCTAATGGTATCACAATCATAAATTTCTTCGATAATTGAAGTTGTATGGAACATTGTATATTTTAAGGTTGCACGTAAGATGTTTTCAAAACCAAAGAACAACTTTGATTGAAAAAAACTTCGAAATTGAACTGTTTTTATACTAAATTGATTCAAGTTTAGTTTCTAAAGTGTTTTGCTTAATTATCATAGTTGCAGAGATTATGCTTGGATGCAGTAACATATCACTGAGGATAATGACCGTAAAATCTGTCAAATGTCAAAGTTGAAAACCTTAAGATATAATCAACCATAGGTCAAGATGCATTGCATTAACATTTATAACCTTCAGTGTATTAAAATTATAAATCGATGTCAATGAACTTAAGTTCGGATAAGCTTACTCAGATTTTTAAAAAGTCAAACATGATTAACATAAATGCTGTTGCATAGTATGCTCAAATAGACCTGGACAACACGAAAATTATTATATAAACACATAAATCTACAACTTGAATCATTCAAAGGCAGTCTAACTTCATCAAAATATCAAAGTTAGTAATCAACGTTCATCTTACTTGGTGTAGTTATTCGATAATATTTCATCTTTAACTTCAAAGACCAAGAAAATCTGGGACTACTGGAAAATTGATTGTTAATTTTGATCATTTCCTTGGTTATTTCTTCTTAAAGGTAAATTTAACGATTTATATTTAGTTGTATTTTGTTTAACTTTGTTAATTTGAGTTCAATTAGTGTTAACCTGTTGCTTATAGCAACGTGAGAAAATGGCGGAGTTAAACCTTTACTGTTCAGGTATAAAAACCCGAACAATCTTTTGGTCAACACCATTACGGTCAGACTACAGTAAAATCATCATAATTTTAAAGTTTAACCATTTAAATGTTTTAACCATTTATTGGGCAGTCGTCCGGGATTATTAATACTTTGATATATTGTCTTTTTTTTGTGAATTTTATTAATGTTATTGTAGTTTTATTTTTGTGATTTTCATCCTTGTTTAAAACCCTTTAATTTTTGTACTGGCTAACTTCATCTTTCATTCATATTACATGTGAAGTGCATCTTATCCTTTTCAAATTCACAAGTTGGACAAAAATCTATTTTGACTTTATTTGAACAACCTTAGAGATTGACGGTGGTCTGTGGTCCTAAAGATAAGTATAATATGTTGCCAATCCATTGTACCTATTGTATTATCTGGATATTTGATTTTATTTGATTGATTTTGGTTAGGGTTTGACCTTAAGGTAAAATGGGAGTTTAATATTTAATCTATATAAGTAGAAGAAATAAAAGTATTATTTTAGTGGAAATTTAAGTGAATTAAAAGAAGATTTGTTGATAAATGAAATTTAAAGCTTATTGAGTAAAGATTTAAGCTAACTGATTAAATACTTAAGTGTTATAATTTATAATTCTGCTCCATCTATATTATTCAAAGTAGACCAAAGGCAAATATCAGCATCATTATCAATATCTATATTTTATATCTATACTCTCAGTCAGTTCATCAACACTAACTCCATTTATAATTGATGCAGTGAATGAAAATTTAAATTCAACAAATAAAGATTTACAGCTTATGCAGTGAATATTTAAGCATATTAAATGAAATTTTAAGATTATGAATCCAAATTTCGAAAGAATATGACGACGCTATGATATTTGGACATCCAGGTTTATTTTTAACATACAATGAAATTAAACAATTTTATTGGTGGCTTCAAATGTCTAAAGATATCACAATCTAAGCTAAAAATTAATACATTTGTCAGCTAGAGACCAAAATACTAAATATCAAAAGGCTATAAAACTTCTAAAACGAGCATCTGATCAACATTACAAGAGTGATAAACCAACAACAGTAGCAAATTGATGTAATACAAGGACTAATACCTATTGTTTCCTTTCAAGCAGCTGGTGTTGTATGCAGCTATGCAAAAGTTTTATGAAAGTATAAAGCGGATCAAACCAACACTAGATCCGCATTTTTTAAGAATCTGAAAATAAATTTACCATGTGATGATTGCGATTAATCATTGATTGAATAACTTTCAGTAAGAGTTTACAAGATAGAAGAATTTCCAATCTTAAGTTTGAATTTCACAACATTCAGGCATGATCCAGTCACAAAGGTATACCAAGCTGATCAATCGTATAATTCAAATCTATGAGACGCATACATGTAAAATTGTGTATAAAGGGCCAGAATTTCTACTGGTACAATTCTTTGAAGTTGATAAAAACGAGTTGAAATCTCCGAACCCTATGTTCAAAAGGGTGTCAGATTGCCCAAATAGTTTCAATAAAACACACCTCTGGAAATATGAGCATTGCGTATCAATAAACATAAACGAGACAATTGTGGCAGAGAAGATTCAAGTTGAAAATTTTGGAGACCACTATGTGATTCATTGTGCCGGACATAGAATCGACGAACTTTTGTCTTGTTTGGTGTCCTTGCATCCCATTCGAACACCATCATCCACCAAACTCTCAAAAAGTTGGTTGGAGATAAGGTGATAAGTTTATCAAAAGTCGCTAAATATGCATCTGAATTCAGGCAAGGTTAGACAAACGTGGCCACGGATTTGAAAGAACAGATCCCACTACTTTGCAACAACAAGTGGCCAAAATTACAGCACTAATGATTCAAGACATTGGTTTCGGAGGAGTTTATCGATGGTATCGGGTGTCCCGAAAACTACTGTGGGCCACATATGTAAAGACATTTTGAAGTTGCGTAAGTTGTAATATACGAATTTCAGTATTGGTGATATGAAACACTTTTTTGCATTTATTCTAGAGGTCCTAGAGTAACTCAACATACTCAAGCGATAAATTTAAAACTATTCCAACCAAATATCGCGGTAAAAAACATCGCAAACAAATTAAACAGAGAACTGGAAAAGCACGATGGATTAAACTTACCCCCTTTCATATTGGTTAATTAAAAGTAAATTATTAACACAGTTTTAAATATATTATTATTTTTAAGAATCTCAGTAGTCCATTGTGATTTTTTGATATCATGCAAGAAAAATCCCTATATTCGAATCCATTTAATGAAAGAGTGGTGACATTATTAGCAGAGGTAGAAGTAGTAGTAGTAAAAGTAGTAGTAGCGTTGAAAGAAGAAAAATTCTCAAGATGAATAATTATTTTATCATCTGCATTTTCATTGTTTAATATATTTCCAAATATTTCATCATTTTATTTAAATACATCCTTCTTTTCACATAGGAAGACGTATTCGTTTTTCTCTTTTCTTTTAAAAAATTTCATCGTCGGAAGGGTGATTCATCATTCGATAGCTCTTCATATAAAAAATCAACATCTGCAGTATTATTGATTCCAGTGATTATTATCTTTCTATAAAGGAATATCATTCCCACAGGTTTTTTATCAGATTTTCGTCTCCAATAAATTCGAAGGAAAAGTTATCAGATGCCAACATAGTGTTGTATTGCATTCAAATTTGATATGAAAGTTAATTGAAGGTCAAATCCAAAACACCAAACCTAGCCACATTCAGGTTAGCAGGCACATACACAGATTTTTGATCCTAAACACCTGGTTTTCGCCTAACATGAGTTGGTTAAATCAAAACACTCAGTTTGATGTAAACACAATCACTTGAATTGAAATTACCTGGTTCACAATAGTCATCAACTCTAGACTATTCTGGTTAATAAAATTTTTCGGTTAGTCCACAGGTTCAATTATCAGGTGTTGTCGGTTTGATTGGTTTTACGTTGATCAGAAAGACTTGTTTGAACACAAAATTAGCAAAGGGCATCGCAAGCATTTATTCTTGTAAAATAAGGGGTTACAATAGGAAGGGTTTCTATGAAATTGAGATTTAGATCTCGACGAAATTAACTTTGAGAACTGATTCTCAGCAAAAGGATTAACAATTGAGATATTTTACATCTTTGAATAAGATTCACAATTTAGGTTCATAGGTAAACTTAACAGAGTTCTCGTAGATGGCTAGGTTCATACTCTCAAGGAAAAATATAAACCTTTTTTATGTGATCACAAGGAGAAAGTCTTCTCTCACACCAAAATATTCCTCTTACTTCCTCCTGACCAGTTGTTTCAATTAAGTTTGGTTTCCTGTTATAAATTTGTGTACACAAGGAAATAGTTTAACTTTTTGTTTTCCTTGAAACTCAATTATTTAGATGATGATTTTTAACCAATTTGCGTTTTGATGAAAATTACTTTTCCTTTCAATAGCATTAAAATCCAGCTCAAAATCGATTTTTCCTTTAGCTGTCATATACGTTGTAACAATCTTTAATTTTGTAAATGGATGTAACACACCCTATCGATCGAGATATCTCGATCGATAGGTATGTAATATGGTATGAGAATGAAGAGATAAAATAAAAAGTTGAGTTCGACCTCCAACTCGGACGAGAAAAGTTGAAATTCCTTTTCAATTAGTGACCAGGACGTGATACTTGAAAAAACCTAGTGTTGTGTTTTATACAGTTTCCTTTGATTAGTGTAATTTAAGGATTAGTGTAATCTAATGATTAAAAAGCGTACTTAAATGTGATAAGAAATAGTTAACTTATTCCTTTTGAGTCCAGGATGGAACTGCCTTAATCTTTATTATATAATAATATTATATACTATTCTAGTAATCATCCTATCGATCGAGCTCTTTCGATCGATAGGGTGTGGTACATAAACTATTCTTTGACTAAAAATCTTTACTAAAAGATTCGTTACATATACCGGCCGCCATTCTGAACAGCCACTGTTCAGTTACAATATTTAAGCCATTCCCTCGGCGTCGAAGATTTGTATCTTTAGCCTTGACCTTTCATTAACTGGAAAATTTACAGGCAGAGCGGTTATTATGGTTGGCTTGAAACAATATTGATGTTGTTTTAACAATTTGTTATCGTCTAGCAAGGTATGGTCTGCCCTCAGTATTGCGCCGACTTTACAATTTGTCACTTCTTCAATCTGGCGTCGTAGGACAGAGCCGGTATCATTTAATGAGATATTATTTATTTGAAATTTCTATCTAAGTATCTAACTGTGAATTTTGTGTATCTACCTTGTGGATCATTCACACTACACATAGGATTTGAGGTGGATGGGATTCCTTGTGTAGAACTATTATTTGCTATTTCAATTTCTTTCCTAATTCTCTTATTTTTGCTTCTGCCCCTTCTACCATTAATTTTCTAATTGCGTTTGATTCAATCTTATTATCTCTTCGTCTTTAGCTGCTAGCACTGTTTGGGTAGAACTAAGTTCTTCCATGCAGTAACTAGTATGACTCTCTTGATTCCAATTCTTGGAAGTACATCGAGAACAGTTACTAACATTGTAGGGGTATATATTGGTGTGATTATTGTAGTTGATATTATCAATAATAGTTCTACACGAAGGGAATTCACAGTAAACCTGTAATGTGTTCCAGGTTTCTATTGATTTAATACCTCTCTGAGGTCTATATTTATATTTAAGTGGTTTCCTGCAAGTAGGACATACTTGTCCATCTACAGGTAACCGTTCTATACTAATTTTGTAAGCTTTCAGGCAAGTATCGGGACACATGCAAGCTCTACAAAACACACAGGTGTGCTTTTTGTAGTGGTCAGGTATAATCTCCATACAGACAGTGCATGCGAAATCCTTGCACGCTTCGCTATCTACGAAATCTCTTTTAAATTCAATTTGTGGAGCTTGTCTCATTATTTCTACTATTTCGGCATTTATCCTGATCGCTTCTTCATCTGGAGCGACAACAAGATTCCCCCAATCTACTGGAGAAACTGGTCTCCTGGGTGGCCATGGATCATAATCTGGATCATCAGGTAGGGGAATAAATCGCCGACGAGGCATATTATGTCCTAGAAATTAAATAGATTTGGAAAAATCGAATTACATTCGTATACTAGATAATATAATCTAAGATATGTTAGATCTAAATGATAGTTATTATAATAGGTATTATAGTTATTATCATAGGTATTATTATGAGCATTATTATAGTTGTTATTATAGTTGTTTTTATTTCAGGCAACAGGCAGTATTAAACTAATATAAGGAGCTTATCGGAATCGCAATTGGATTTGATTGAGTTTTAGAATCTTGATAATTCAAATCGGGAACCATGTTTACTGCAATGACAGGCTTTTTAATGCAATATAATATCGTGAAAAACATCTTCGATATTATGAGTAATATTATGCAGATAGTTATCACGGCTAACAAAAATGTTATCAGGCTTCTTTTAATCCAGGATAACCATGATTCATCGCGATTTATTTCTGTTTTATGTTGTGCGATGAGTTCTTCTAGCATACCAAGATCATACGGTTTTTCTTCAACAACCGGTTTGACGTTTAGTAACTTCCAATTTATTAAATTAGATACCGGTGTCATTTCATAGTGTTCTAACGTAGCGAGTTCACTGAAAGGGTAAACTTCACCATCGATAGAAAAATTCTGATCCATCGAAACCTTAGTAATTTCATTCGAACACGGTCCAGTGCTACCATATTGAGTTAAATTATGTCCAGCACAGAAGACATAATAATAATCATTAACAATTTTTATCTGGGGTTTTGATGAAAATTACTTTTCCTTTCAATAGCATTAAAATCCAGCTCAAAATCGATTTTTCCTTTAGCTGTCATATACGTTGTAACAATCTTTAATTTTGTAAATGGATGTAACACACCCTATCGATCGAGATATCTCGATCGATAGGTATGTAATATGGTATGAGAATGAAGAGATAAAATAAAAAGTTGAGTTCGACCTCCAACTCGGACGAGAAAAGTTGAAATTCCTTTTCAATTAGTGACCAGGACGTGATACTTGAAAAAACCTAGTGTTGTGTTTTATACAGTTTCCTTTGATTAGTGTAATTTAAGGATTAGTGTAATCTAATGATTAAAAAGCGTACTTAAATGTGATAAGAAATAGTTAACTTATTCCTTTTGAGTCCAGGATGGAACTGCCTTAATCTTTATTATATAATAATATTATATACTATTCTAGTAATCATCCTATCGATCGAGCTCTTTCGATCGATAGGGTGTGGTACATAAACTATTCTTTGACTAAAAATCTTTACTAAAAGATTCGTTACATATACCGGCCGCCATTCTGAACAGCCACTGTTCAGTTACAATATTTAAGCCATTCCCTCGGCGTCGAAGATTTGTATCTTTAGCCTTGACCTTTCATTAACTGGAAAATTTACAGGCAGAGCGGTTATTATGGTTGGCTTGAAACAATATTGATGTTGTTTTAACAATTTGTTATCGTCTAGCAAGGTATGGTCTGCCCTCAGTATTGCGCCGACTTTACAATTTGTCACTTCTTCAATCTGGCGTCGTAGGACAGAGCCGGTATCATTTAATGAGATATTATTTATTTGAAATTTCTATCTAAGTATCTAACTGTGAATTTTGTGTATCTACCTTGTGGATCATTCACACTACACATAGGATTTGAGGTGGATGGGATTCCTTGTGTAGAACTATTATTTGCTATTTCAATTTCTTTCCTAATTCTCTTATTTTTGCTTCTGCCCCTTCTACCATTAATTTTCTAATTGCGTTTGATTCAATCTTATTATCTCTTCGTCTTTAGCTGCTAGCACTGTTTGGGTAGAACTAAGTTCTTCCATGCAGTAACTAGTATGACTCTCTTGATTCCAATTCTTGGAAGTACATCGAGAACAGTTACTAACATTGTAGGGGTATATATTGGTGTGATTATTGTAGTTGATATTATCAATAATAGTTCTACACGAAGGGAATTCACAGTAAACCTGTAATGTGTTCCAGGTTTCTATTGATTTAATACCTCTCTGAGGTCTATATTTATATTTAAGTGGTTTCCTGCAAGTAGGACATACTTGTCCATCTACAGGTAACCGTTCTATACTAATTTTGTAAGCTTTCAGGCAAGTATCGGGACACATGCAAGCTCTACAAAACACACAGGTGTGCTTTTTGTAGTGGTCAGGTATAATCTCCATACAGACAGTGCATGCGAAATCCTTGCACGCTTCGCTATCTACGAAATCTCTTTTAAATTCAATTTGTGGAGCTTGTCTCATTATTTCTACTATTTCGGCATTTATCCTGATCGCTTCTTCATCTGGAGCGACAACAAGATTCCCCCAATCTACTGGAGAAACTGGTCTCCTGGGTGGCCATGGATCATAATCTGGATCATCAGGTAGGGGAATAAATCGCCGACGAGGCATATTATGTCCTAGAAATTAAATAGATTTGGAAAAATCGAATTACATTCGTATACTAGATAATATAATCTAAGATATGTTAGATCTAAATGATAGTTATTATAATAGGTATTATAGTTATTATCATAGGTATTATTATGAGCATTATTATAGTTGTTATTATAGTTGTTTTTATTTCAGGCAACAGGCAGTATTAAACTAATATAAGGAGCTTATCGGAATCGCAATTGGATTTGATTGAGTTTTAGAATCTTGATAATTCAAATCGGGAACCATGTTTACTGCAATGACAGGCTTTTTAATGCAATATAATATCGTGAAAAACATCTTCGATATTATGAGTAATATTATGCAGATAGTTATCACGGCTAACAAAAATGTTATCAGGCTTCTTTTAATCCAGGATAACCATGATTCATCGCGATTTATTTCTGTTTTATGTTGTGCGATGAGTTCTTCTAGCATACCAAGATCATACGGTTTTTCTTCAACAACCGGTTTGACGTTTAGTAACTTCCAATTTATTAAATTAGATACCGGTGTCATTTCATAGTGTTCTAACGTAGCGAGTTCACTGAAAGGGTAAACTTCACCATCGATAGAAAAATTCTGATCCATCGAAACCTTAGTAATTTCATTCGAACACGGTCCAGTGCTACCATATTGAGTTAAATTATGTCCAGCACAGAAGACATAATAATAATCATTAACAATTTTTATCTGGGGTTTTGATGAAAATTACTTTTCCTTTCAATAGCATTAAAATCCAGCTCAAAATCGATTTTTCCTTTAGCTGTCATATACGTTGTAACAATCTTTAATTTTGTAAATGGATGTAACACACCCTATCGATCGAGATATCTCGATCGATAGGTATGTAATATGGTATGAGAATGAAGAGATAAAATAAAAAGTTGAGTTCGACCTCCAACTCGGACGAGAAAAGTTGAAATTCCTTTTCAATTAGTGACCAGGACGTGATACTTGAAAAAACCTAGTGTTGTGTTTTATACAGTTTCCTTTGATTAGTGTAATTTAAGGATTAGTGTAATCTAATGATTAAAAAGCGTACTTAAATGTGATAAGAAATAGTTAACTTATTCCTTTTGAGTCCAGGATGGAACTGCCTTAATCTTTATTATATAATAATATTATATACTATTCTAGTAATCATCCTATCGATCGAGCTCTTTCGATCGATAGGGTGTGGTACATAAACTATTCTTTGACTAAAAATCTTTACTAAAAGATTCGTTACATATACCGGCCGCCATTCTGAACAGCCACTGTTCAGTTACAATATTTAAGCCATTCCCTCGGCGTCGAAGATTTGTATCTTTAGCCTTGACCTTTCATTAACTGGAAAATTTACAGGCAGAGCGGTTATTATGGTTGGCTTGAAACAATATTGATGTTGTTTTAACAATTTGTTATCGTCTAGCAAGGTATGGTCTGCCCTCAGTATTGCGCCGACTTTACAATTTGTCACTTCTTCAATCTGGCGTCGTAGGACAGAGCCGGTATCATTTAATGAGATATTATTTATTTGAAATTTCTATCTAAGTATCTAACTGTGAATTTTGTGTATCTACCTTGTGGATCATTCACACTACACATAGGATTTGAGGTGGATGGGATTCCTTGTGTAGAACTATTATTTGCTATTTCAATTTCTTTCCTAATTCTCTTATTTTTGCTTCTGCCCCTTCTACCATTAATTTTCTAATTGCGTTTGATTCAATCTTATTATCTCTTCGTCTTTAGCTGCTAGCACTGTTTGGGTAGAACTAAGTTCTTCCATGCAGTAACTAGTATGACTCTCTTGATTCCAATTCTTGGAAGTACATCGAGAACAGTTACTAACATTGTAGGGGTATATATTGGTGTGATTATTGTAGTTGATATTATCAATAATAGTTCTACACGAAGGGAATTCACAGTAAACCTGTAATGTGTTCCAGGTTTCTATTGATTTAATACCTCTCTGAGGTCTATATTTATATTTAAGTGGTTTCCTGCAAGTAGGACATACTTGTCCATCTACAGGTAACCGTTCTATACTAATTTTGTAAGCTTTCAGGCAAGTATCGGGACACATGCAAGCTCTACAAAACACACAGGTGTGCTTTTTGTAGTGGTCAGGTATAATCTCCATACAGACAGTGCATGCGAAATCCTTGCACGCTTCGCTATCTACGAAATCTCTTTTAAATTCAATTTGTGGAGCTTGTCTCATTATTTCTACTATTTCGGCATTTATCCTGATCGCTTCTTCATCTGGAGCGACAACAAGATTCCCCCAATCTACTGGAGAAACTGGTCTCCTGGGTGGCCATGGATCATAATCTGGATCATCAGGTAGGGGAATAAATCGCCGACGAGGCATATTATGTCCTAGAAATTAAATAGATTTGGAAAAATCGAATTACATTCGTATACTAGATAATATAATCTAAGATATGTTAGATCTAAATGATAGTTATTATAATAGGTATTATAGTTATTATCATAGGTATTATTATGAGCATTATTATAGTTGTTATTATAGTTGTTTTTATTTCAGGCAACAGGCAGTATTAAACTAATATAAGGAGCTTATCGGAATCGCAATTGGATTTGATTGAGTTTTAGAATCTTGATAATTCAAATCGGGAACCATGTTTACTGCAATGACAGGCTTTTTAATGCAATATAATATCGTGAAAAACATCTTCGATATTATGAGTAATATTATGCAGATAGTTATCACGGCTAACAAAAATGTTATCAGGCTTCTTTTAATCCAGGATAACCATGATTCATCGCGATTTATTTCTGTTTTATGTTGTGCGATGAGTTCTTCTAGCATACCAAGATCATACGGTTTTTCTTCAACAACCGGTTTGACGTTTAGTAACTTCCAATTTATTAAATTAGATACCGGTGTCATTTCATAGTGTTCTAACGTAGCGAGTTCACTGAAAGGGTAAACTTCACCATCGATAGAAAAATTCTGATCCATCGAAACCTTAGTAATTTCATTCGAACACGGTCCAGTGCTACCATATTGAGTTAAATTATGTCCAGCACAGAAGACATAATAATAATCATTAACAATTTTTATCTGGGGTTTTGATGAAAATTACTTTTCCTTTCAATAGCATTAAAATCCAGCTCAAAATCGATTTTTCCTTTAGCTGTCATATACGTTGTAACAATCTTTAATTTTGTAAATGGATGTAACACACCCTATCGATCGAGATATCTCGATCGATAGGTATGTAATATGGTATGAGAATGAAGAGATAAAATAAAAAGTTGAGTTCGACCTCCAACTCGGACGAGAAAAGTTGAAATTCCTTTTCAATTAGTGACCAGGACGTGATACTTGAAAAAACCTAGTGTTGTGTTTTATACAGTTTCCTTTGATTAGTGTAATTTAAGGATTAGTGTAATCTAATGATTAAAAAGCGTACTTAAATGTGATAAGAAATAGTTAACTTATTCCTTTTGAGTCCAGGATGGAACTGCCTTAATCTTTATTATATAATAATATTATATACTATTCTAGTAATCATCCTATCGATCGAGCTCTTTCGATCGATAGGGTGTGGTACATAAACTATTCTTTGACTAAAAATCTTTACTAAAAGATTCGTTACATATACCGGCCGCCATTCTGAACAGCCACTGTTCAGTTACAATATTTAAGCCATTCCCTCGGCGTCGAAGATTTGTATCTTTAGCCTTGACCTTTCATTAACTGGAAAATTTACAGGCAGAGCGGTTATTATGGTTGGCTTGAAACAATATTGATGTTGTTTTAACAATTTGTTATCGTCTAGCAAGGTATGGTCTGCCCTCAGTATTGCGCCGACTTTACAATTTGTCACTTCTTCAATCTGGCGTCGTAGGACAGAGCCGGTATCATTTAATGAGATATTATTTATTTGAAATTTCTATCTAAGTATCTAACTGTGAATTTTGTGTATCTACCTTGTGGATCATTCACACTACACATAGGATTTGAGGTGGATGGGATTCCTTGTGTAGAACTATTATTTGCTATTTCAATTTCTTTCCTAATTCTCTTATTTTTGCTTCTGCCCCTTCTACCATTAATTTTCTAATTGCGTTTGATTCAATCTTATTATCTCTTCGTCTTTAGCTGCTAGCACTGTTTGGGTAGAACTAAGTTCTTCCATGCAGTAACTAGTATGACTCTCTTGATTCCAATTCTTGGAAGTACATCGAGAACAGTTACTAACATTGTAGGGGTATATATTGGTGTGATTATTGTAGTTGATATTATCAATAATAGTTCTACACGAAGGGAATTCACAGTAAACCTGTAATGTGTTCCAGGTTTCTATTGATTTAATACCTCTCTGAGGTCTATATTTATATTTAAGTGGTTTCCTGCAAGTAGGACATACTTGTCCATCTACAGGTAACCGTTCTATACTAATTTTGTAAGCTTTCAGGCAAGTATCGGGACACATGCAAGCTCTACAAAACACACAGGTGTGCTTTTTGTAGTGGTCAGGTATAATCTCCATACAGACAGTGCATGCGAAATCCTTGCACGCTTCGCTATCTACGAAATCTCTTTTAAATTCAATTTGTGGAGCTTGTCTCATTATTTCTACTATTTCGGCATTTATCCTGATCGCTTCTTCATCTGGAGCGACAACAAGATTCCCCCAATCTACTGGAGAAACTGGTCTCCTGGGTGGCCATGGATCATAATCTGGATCATCAGGTAGGGGAATAAATCGCCGACGAGGCATATTATGTCCTAGAAATTAAATAGATTTGGAAAAATCGAATTACATTCGTATACTAGATAATATAATCTAAGATATGTTAGATCTAAATGATAGTTATTATAATAGGTATTATAGTTATTATCATAGGTATTATTATGAGCATTATTATAGTTGTTATTATAGTTGTTTTTATTTCAGGCAACAGGCAGTATTAAACTAATATAAGGAGCTTATCGGAATCGCAATTGGATTTGATTGAGTTTTAGAATCTTGATAATTCAAATCGGGAACCATGTTTACTGCAATGACAGGCTTTTTAATGCAATATAATATCGTGAAAAACATCTTCGATATTATGAGTAATATTATGCAGATAGTTATCACGGCTAACAAAAATGTTATCAGGCTTCTTTTAATCCAGGATAACCATGATTCATCGCGATTTATTTCTGTTTTATGTTGTGCGATGAGTTCTTCTAGCATACCAAGATCATACGGTTTTTCTTCAACAACCGGTTTGACGTTTAGTAACTTCCAATTTATTAAATTAGATACCGGTGTCATTTCATAGTGTTCTAACGTAGCGAGTTCACTGAAAGGGTAAACTTCACCATCGATAGAAAAATTCTGATCCATCGAAACCTTAGTAATTTCATTCGAACACGGTCCAGTGCTACCATATTGAGTTAAATTATGTCCAGCACAGAAGACATAATAATAATCATTAACAATTTTTATCTGGGGTTTTGATGAAAATTACTTTTCCTTTCAATAGCATTAAAATCCAGCTCAAAATCGATTTTTCCTTTAGCTGTCATATACGTTGTAACAATCTTTAATTTTGTAAATGGATGTAACACACCCTATCGATCGAGATATCTCGATCGATAGGTATGTAATATGGTATGAGAATGAAGAGATAAAATAAAAAGTTGAGTTCGACCTCCAACTCGGACGAGAAAAGTTGAAATTCCTTTTCAATTAGTGACCAGGACGTGATACTTGAAAAAACCTAGTGTTGTGTTTTATACAGTTTCCTTTGATTAGTGTAATTTAAGGATTAGTGTAATCTAATGATTAAAAAGCGTACTTAAATGTGATAAGAAATAGTTAACTTATTCCTTTTGAGTCCAGGATGGAACTGCCTTAATCTTTATTATATAATAATATTATATACTATTCTAGTAATCATCCTATCGATCGAGCTCTTTCGATCGATAGGGTGTGGTACATAAACTATTCTTTGACTAAAAATCTTTACTAAAAGATTCGTTACATATACCGGCCGCCATTCTGAACAGCCACTGTTCAGTTACAATATTTAAGCCATTCCCTCGGCGTCGAAGATTTGTATCTTTAGCCTTGACCTTTCATTAACTGGAAAATTTACAGGCAGAGCGGTTATTATGGTTGGCTTGAAACAATATTGATGTTGTTTTAACAATTTGTTATCGTCTAGCAAGGTATGGTCTGCCCTCAGTATTGCGCCGACTTTACAATTTGTCACTTCTTCAATCTGGCGTCGTAGGACAGAGCCGGTATCATTTAATGAGATATTATTTATTTGAAATTTCTATCTAAGTATCTAACTGTGAATTTTGTGTATCTACCTTGTGGATCATTCACACTACACATAGGATTTGAGGTGGATGGGATTCCTTGTGTAGAACTATTATTTGCTATTTCAATTTCTTTCCTAATTCTCTTATTTTTGCTTCTGCCCCTTCTACCATTAATTTTCTAATTGCGTTTGATTCAATTCTGATCCATCGAAACCTTAGTAATTTCATTCGAACACGGTCCAGTGCTACCATATTGAGTTAAATTATGTCCAGCACAGTAGACATAATAATAATCATTAACAATTTTTATCTGGGGTTTTCGTATTTTGAATTTCGTAGCCTCAATACAATTTTCTTTCTCCCAGAGCTCAACTCCTTTCGATGTCTCGCAATAATTAGGGAAGTGTATTAAGTATTCTTCTTTCACTTCGTCAGCCTCAACACTACACATTTCTTTCGAAGTTAAGTTGACTGTGACATACTGAGGTCCTTTGTATTTCAGTAAACATACTGAACCATTATTTTTTTCAAGTAGGGTGAACGGATCAGCTTTTCGTACAACCAAATCAGTCGCTATCCTTGCAACTTTAAATGTAAATTGCAACTGTGTATCCTCTGAACTTTGATTTTCCCTTTTGATTACTCGACATTTTGCATCTGACACCTTTGTCAATAGACATGTTTCCCCGCACGGCAAGGTGACATTGAAAAAGTCAAAGGTTGAGATTGGAATAGTATTATTCGCCTTAATGGCTCTCATAGTTTCTTGCATAACTGTGATCAATCTATTTACTTGGAAGGATATATCGGCTGCTCGAAATGAGTTCTCATAGGCACTATGTTCCAGTTGAGCAACTCTTATCTTTAAGTCTGCTAATTCCGCTGACATATGCATCATTTTTGCTTGATGTGCTTTCAGAGCTGCTGAAATTTGGGTGAGCGCGTCGTTGGTGATTTGGTCTACTGTTTGTGAGCCGCTATTGTAGCTATTGATCAACGCGCTTACTCCAACAATCAGGATGGAAGCAACGAAAATCACAGCTGTTACACCACCGTCTCTTCGTTGCCTTGACGAAACTTCTTTCTGACTGCACAGTTTTTCAACCATTTGCATTTTTTCTTTGATATATCTCAAACATGTGTGTCTAGCAATGTAGAAAATATCGTTAACATGTGTATATTCAAAGCAAATTTCGTCAGCTCGATCATAACAATGAGTACGGTTTCCTCTTTTGATAAATTCTTTACACCCCCGGTAAGTTTTGACAACGTTAACTTCCAGTTCATCAACATAGACAATTTCACCAGGTTCGTGTTGAACTCCCCATTGTATTTCACAGTCTATTGTGCTATTGTGAGTATGTTTCCATCCAATATTCTTTTCGTCAAACCAACTTTCATATTCGGGAATCTGTTTACATAGATTCACCAAAGTAATTGTGTGGTTGACACGGATATAACCTTTTAGATATTTATTGGACGTAGCTTTATACGACGAAGTTCTTTAGCTGATGCTCATTCATAATTGATAAATTCTACATATCTAGTGAATCTGATTTCTTTATTTTCTGGATTCAGTTTTAGGTCTATCGGTAAATTCGCTTCTCTTCCATACAGGAGAAAGAATGGTGAGTACTGAGTACTCTGGTTTGCTGCACTATTGTAGGCTAAATTTATCAATGGCAATATTTGAGTCCATCGCAAACGATTAGTTTCCTGACAATAATGACTTAACATTTGACAAATCGTTCGATTTACTCTTTCGGTCAAACCATTAGTCTGAGGATGATAAGTGGTTGACAACTGCCATTTTGTATTCATAAATTCTGAAATTTCCTTGATTGTATCGGCGATGAAATTACGACCTTGATCACTAACGATTGTTTTGGGACAACCATGTCGTGATAAAATATTTTTAATTAAAAATTTTGCAGTGCTTAATGCATCCTTCTTTGCCAATGCCTTCATTTCTACCCACCGAGTAAAGTAATCAGTGGCCACAATGATGTATTCTTTTCCTGAAGAAGGAGGCAAAGGACCAAGGATATCTATTCCTACTTTTTCAAACGGGCCTGTGACGTAGATTGATTTAAGTGGCGGAACTGCATTACCAATTCCTTTCTTGTTAAGCTGACATTCTTCACAAGAATAAATATATTTAGTAATATCTTTTGTCATTTTTGCCCAATAATATTTTGGTTTTAGTTTCGCATAAGTCTGATAAATACCACAGTGACCTGAGTTTACGTCATTGTGATACGATTGCAAAACCTTTTTGACAAGGGCTGTTGGTAGGACTGGAACCCAGTTAGTTCCTACATCCGTAATAATTTTTTTCTCAAGGATACCATCTCGCATTCTAAAATTACGTATGATTCTATTCTTTATTTTAGGTTCTAACTTATCTATATCGTTTAATTGTTGAATTTGAGATTGGGTTAACGGATCATTTCTTTGTTCTTCAATGAGATTAAGATTTTCTTCGTCCTGTTCACTAATTAAAAGTGTGAAAATATCATCTCCCTGTTCTTTATCGTCGTCATTAATTTTGTTAAATTCAGGGTCATTAGTCGGGTAACGACTTAGACAATCAGCGTCTGCATGAACCTTACCAGATTTATAAGTTATCTTGAATTCAAAAGCTTGAAGTGTCATTGCATAGCGCATTAATCTAGGGGGTAATTTAGTTTTAGACCTTAGAAAGCATAATGCACAGTGATCGGTCACTACTTCAAATGTAATTCCCTCTAGGTAATGCCTAAATTTCTCAAAAGCATAAATAATAGCAAGACATTCTTTATCTGAAACCGGGTAATTAATTTCTGCACCTCTGATTTGTCTACTTGCGAAAGCCACAGGCTTCCATTTATTTTCGTGTTTCTGGAGTAAAATGGCTCCTAAACCCACATCTGAAGCATCTGTTCTTAGTTGTGTTTCTAAATTCTGATCATAATGGGCTAATACAGGTGCTCTTACTAGACAATTCTTCAGCTACACAAATGCTTCGACCTGATTTGGACCCCATTCAAAAGGAATGTCTTTCTTTGTTAACTGTGTTAATGGTTGTGCAATTTTTGCAAAATCTTTGATAAATTTTCGATAATAGGAGCAAAGAGCGACAAATGCACGAATGTCTTTTAATGTTATGGGAACGGGAAAATTTTTCACCGCTCGTATCTTTTCTGGATCGGGTTCTTGACCAGCTGCACTGATGATATGCCCAAGATAAAGAATTTTTCTTTTAAAGAAAAAGCACTTGTCTGGCTTCAAAGTCAAACCAGCTTTTCTCAGGCTATCGAAAACAGCTTGTAGTCGTTCAAAATGTTCTCTGATTGTTTTACTAAAAACTATTATGTCGTCAATATAAACAAGACAACATTTATATTTCAACCCACCAAGACAACAATTCATTAATCTTTGAAATGTAGCAGGTGCATTACATAACCCAAAAGGCATGGTTTTGTATTCGTACATGCCGAAGCTGGTCACAAATGCACTTTTTTGTCTGTCCTCAGGTGCAAGTTCTACCTGGTGATAGCCTGACCTGAGATCTAAGAGACTAAAGTATTCTGCACCTTGTAGAGCATCTAACGAAACATTTATATTTGGAATAGGATATGAATCTTTTACTGTCACAGCATTTAATTTACGATAATCGACACACATTCTCCAATCACCTGTCTTTTTGCTGACTAAAACAACAGGTGAGCACCAAGGTGAGAATGAGTCAACTATTATGCCATCTCTTAATAGTTCGCTAACAATTTGTTTCGTAATTTCTCGCTTTTGAGTACTTTGAGAATAAGGTGATTGTGCAATAGGCGCATGGTTACCTGTCTCAATTCGGTGCATAAAAAGATTAGTCCTTCCTAATTCTTGTGGTGTAACAGCAAAAGCTTCTCTATAGTTATTGCATAACTGATACAACGTTTGCTCTACTCCACCTGGTACACCTTTTTCGACATTTAACTCTAGTTCAAGTAATTTTGGTTTATCTACGAACGTTGTGATAGGTTCAATTTCGGTACCTTCGGTCAATTCTGATAACTGTTTTGTCTCAGAAGATACAAAGTCATCCAAGTCATGCATTCCACTGGAATCCTCAGATGTTACCGAAGTATCTACAGTCGGTTCACTATCTGACGACTCACTCACTGATTCTTCTTCAGTAGTAATCAATTCCACGGCTGGTTGTTCTTTACCTATTTTTATCTTTTTATTTGCACAATCAATGTTTACCTGAGCTTTTGTCAATAAATCTTGCCCTATTAATACCTTGAATTTGCGTGGCAAATTATTGACTACTTGCATTTTAGTATCAATCATAGCTATTTTCTTTCCGTCTGTAATTTTTAACTGAACCTTAACTTTTCCTAAGATTGGTAAAGGTTTATTGTTTGCAGCAAATGGTGTGGGACCTTTATATTTAGTTACATTTAAGTTAAGTTTATTAACTAAATCTTTAGTGATAAGAGAAATCTCTGATCCCGTGTCTAGCATTGAGTCTACCTTACAACCTTTACAAACTGTTGTATAAGATTTTGATTAAGTAAATGAACAACTGGATTAACAAACATATTGTCATCTGATTCAATACAGGGCATTTCAGCTATCTTTACCGATGTTGAACGGCTATAAATTGGCCTGTGATTGACCTAGAGACTCGAGAATTTTTTTATGCAAATTTCGCGGATACTCATTTGTAATATTTCAAGGTCAAGGTCATCCAAGGTCATTTTTCGGAAATCGCTCCTGACGATATTAGAGGTCAAAGCAAGGTCAGATCATAATTTTAAGAGTCAAATAAGTGTACCGGTCAAGTTTAGACATTCTGTCATAAGTGTGCCGTGAGTTATTCACATTCGAATGCGAAGACCTAACAGAATTCAATCTGTTAACTTTGTCTTTCAGTCGCCCTCAGAGGTAAAAGTCACACACAGTCAGGTCATGAGGTCTTGGCGCACATTCTCAAGTGCCTTGTCTTCCAATCCACTCAGAAAATGTGTCGTCCAAGAGATACCTGACACTGACTGCGTAATGAGCAGGTGCTCCATCCTGCTGAAAGATCAAATATTAATCCCAGTCTTCCCTATCCTTATGTGCAGCATGTGTTGCTTTAGAAGGCAAGCAACTGAAGCTAACAAAGATTACAGTTAGTGCGCTTTTCCCGGTAGGCAAGGGCATCCGGGTCAGCAAAACTGCCCAAAGGTCATTAAATTGCAACTTCACGCCCACGAGGTAATGACTGGGTCACTCCAACGAAGCTCTGCAATTTTCATAACAGATTGAATTCTGTTAGGTCTTCGCATTCGAATGTGAATAAGTCAATAAGCACTTATGACAGAGTGACAAAATTTGACCAGTATGATTTTTTGGCCTTGAAAATTATAATCTGGTCTTGCTTTGACCTCTAATATGATCAGGAGCGATTTCCGAAAAATGACCTTGGATGACCTTGACCTTGAAATATGACAAATGAGTATCCGCGAAATTTGCATAAAAAAATTCTCGAGTCTCTAGGTCAATCACAGGCCAAGTTATAGCAGTTTAACATCGGTAAAGATAGCTGAAATGCCCTGTACATTCAGAATCCTCGGATTGTTCATTCCGATAAGTTGTAATTCTTAGTTGCGGAGTCTTACCGCGACCTCGACCTCTACCTCTACCTCTGTCTTTACTAGGTGGTCTACCTCTACCTCGCTTCGGTGAAGGTGATCTTTCTTTTGATTTACTCTTACGTGCAGGTTCTTTAGGTGGGTCTGTTTTTGCTTCAGGTCCCGCAGTAGACGTCGAAGGTCTATTTCTCCAATTTTCAGTATCTGCAGTCTCTTTAGGAGGAATTCGCTTTGCGAAAGTTCTATTACTAACACCTGTATTACCTGGAGTGTAATTTTTTACTGCTGTTTGATAATTTTGATTAGCTTGCGCAATTACCTGCTGATAATCCTGATTGTATTGCGAGACATTTGGGTTGTAGTTACCTGTCGGGTAATTATTCAATGTTTGATTACGATTAGCATAGCTATTTTGACCTGTTTCATTTTCAGATCTTTTAGCGAAGTGGCACCTTTCTTCAGTATGCCCTAATCGTTTACAAATATTACATCTCTTAAAAGAGTCTAATTTTTCCTTCATTTGCTGCACTTGTGTTTGCAACTGAAGTACTTCTCGATTAGGGGCATCGAATGGTGTTGAGCAGCTATGCATAGCTCGCTCAGCCAATCTTGCCGCCTCGACTAGTTCATGCAAAATTTTTGGGTTTTGAAGAGCAATCCCATATTTAATTTGTGGTAATAATTTTTCTTTTATCATGCTGATGATGAAAACTTCAGGTGTTTGTTCATGAATTCTTCTACATAATTCATGGATTTCATAAATAAAAGCGATGGCGGATTGTCCGACTTTCTCCTTAGATTTATATAGTTCCTGTGAAAGGTACGATCTGTAATCTGCAGGACACAGATCTGCAATCATTCTGTTTTTGAGGTCGAGATAATCTTGCGGTGGGCCTTGTGGTGGTGTAGTCATACCTGTTGGTGCGTCAGGCAGGCTAGTTACACTAGGTACATGTGAAGTTATGGCGTAATACCATCTTCTTGCAGTTCCTTGCAGGTAAGCTGGTAACACATTGAACATATCTTTTTGTGTCCAGCCCAGAGCTTTGGCTGCAAACTCAAATGAGTCGAACCAGTCAATAACATTTTCATCGTCGTCAGCCGAGAAGAAGTTGATATTGACTGGGACGTTTGGAAAAGTAATATTAGCTATAGTAAGAGGTGACACTAAATTAGGTAATAATAATTCAATTGTGAATGGCGAACTTAAGCGTTCTGTATTCTTGAGTTGAATTAAATTAGGTATTAGAACTTAGAATATGTCAATTAAATGTAATTTCAATATCACATGCATCTACTACCTATACTACATAGATTATCATTTACTTACAGTTTGACTGTATTGATAATTAAATCAAATGTTACTGTTGATATTGCAAATTCAACTGGATTCCAGATTAGCTTATTAACTTACGAGGACTATACGGCACCAGATTCAGTTTTTCACCCATGCAACAGCATCTAGGTTTATCTTAAATTCACTGGTTGGTATTATGTGTTTATCAGGATTTAAAATTTATCGAAGTAACAAATGTAAAGGTTGAAAGGGTTTTGCATTGATTTCAAAAATTGAATTTACCCAGTTTGTAAGATTCTCAAAATTCGATGGAAACTGTATATTAGATGCCAAAATTTGAAGAAATGTAAAAGTTCAAGTTGATTTGCATAATCAATGATGAATTGAGATCACAAAATAGTATATAATGGAATTCTTAGTTCACAAAGCTGTTAGATGAGATCACTCTGAATTATCAAAACTAAGTAAAACATTAGGTTCAACGTTGGTTGCACTGCTGTTAGCGATTAGTTAGGTTTAATATGTGAATTAACACAGTCGATTACCTATTTAGTTGAAAGTGGCGAAGAGTCGAATTTTGAATAGTAATCAAGAGATTTCACAATATCTTTATACATAGCCAATGAGATCCTCATTAGATTATGGTTTGTTGGTGAAAATTAGTTATGAATATTGTTGATACTGAACAATTTATTAATAAAGGTAACAATTAGGCTAAAATTAATTATTAACTAATCATAATGGTGAATAACAACAAATAGAGCAGAATGTCAGTGAATCATGTTAACACAATTTATGTTGAAGGCTTGATGTAAGTGTTGATGGTTAAAGATTCTCCAGTAGATTAAATTTATATATCAGAATATATCAGATGAACTTATTAATTCAAATCATTTAATAACTGTATAATTCACAACACTAAGTTTTTCAGCCCTCATACGAGCCACCAATTGATAAGAAATAGTTAACTTATTCCTTTTGAGTCCAGGATGGAACTGCCTTAATCTTTATTATATAATAATATTATATACTATTCTAGTAATCATCCTATCGATCGAGCTCTTTCGATCGATAGGGTGTGGTACATAAACTATTCTTTGACTAAAAATCTTTACTAAAAGATTCGTTACAAATGATTTGAATCAATAACTTCATCTAATCTATCTATTTAATCTACTGTCAATCTTCTAACATCAACACTGACATCAAGCCTTCTAAATAAATCCAAACATTGTGTTAACATCTCTCACTGACATTCTGGTTTATTTGTCGTTATTTACCATTATGACCAGTTAATAATTAATTTTTGCATTAATTTTAGCTTAATTGTTACCCTTATTCATAAATTGTTCAATATCATCAATATTCATAACTAATTTTCACCAACAAACCATAATCCAACCAAAATGAGGATCTCATTGGCTATGTATAAAGATATTGTAAAATCTCTTGATTACTATTCAAAATTTAACCCTTCACCACTTTCAATTAAACAGCTACGACTTTGTTAATTTACATGTCAAACCTAACTAACCACCAACAGCAGTGCGACCAACGTTAAACCTGACGTTTTACTTAGCTTTGATAATCCAAAGTGATCTCTTCTAACGATCTTGTGAACTAAGAATTCTATTATGTACTATTTGTGATCTCAATCCATCATTGATTCTGCAAACCAACTTGAACTTTTACATCTCTTCAAATTTTGGCATCTATTATAAAGTTTCAATCGAATTCCGTGAATCTCATAAACTGGGTAAATACAATCGTTGAAATCAACGTTAAACACTTTCAACCTTTACATTTGTCATTTTGATAAATTTCAAATCTTGATAAACACATAATGCCAATCAGTGCATTTAAGATAAACCTAAATGCTGTTGCATGGGTGAAAAACTGAATCTGGTGCCATATAGTCATCGTAATTCAATAAGTAGATCTGGAATCTAGTTGAATTTGCAAAATCAACAGTAATATTCGATTTAATCAATACAGTCAAACTGTAAGTAAATGGTCATCTATTTAGTGTAGGTAGTAGATGCATGTTATATTAGAACTACATTTAATTGACATATTCTAAGTTTTAATATCTAATTCTTTCCAACTCAAGAATACAGAACCTACAGGGCATTTCAGCTAATTTTACCGATGTTAAACGGCTATTACTTGGCCTGTGAGTTACATAGAGATTTGAAAAAAGTTTTATTAAAATATAGCCAATACTTATTTGCTATATTTCAAAATCAAGGTCATTCAAGGTCATTTTTCGGAAATCGCTCCTAATGATGTGGTTCGTGAGTTATTCACATTTGAATGCGAAAACGTAACAGAAATCAATCTGATATGCAAACTGTGGAGCTTCGTTGCAATAGCTCAGTGATTACCCCATGCCATACTTTTATCTCTCTGGCTTAACTCATGGAGTTCTTTATAAACTCTTTGAATTCTGTTACGTTTACGCATTCAAATGTGAATAACTCACGAATCACATATGAAATAGTGACATAACTCGACCAGTGACATTATTTGACTTCAAAAATCATGTTGTAACCTTAATTTGACCTCTAACATCATTAGGAGCGATTTCCGAAAAATGACCTTGAATGACCTTGATTTTGAAATATAGCAAATAAGTATTGGCTATATTTTAATAAAACTTTTTTCAAATCTCTATGTAACTCACAGGCCAAGTAATAGCTGTTTAACATCGGTAAAATTAGCTGAAATGCCCTGTAGTTCGCCATTCACATTTGAGTTGATAATACCTAATTATTATCTAAGTTCATTCTAAGTTCAAGAATACAGAACCTAGTTCACCATTCGTACTTGAGACGAATATAAACCCAAATTACCTGTTTCATTTATTGCTCATAAGGAGGGTCTCCAAAAATCTTCACTTTTTTACTTTTTATTAGTTAAGAACTCAACTTTTTCAGAATAGATGCGACTATGTAGATCACAAGGATTTTTAAGGCCAAAGTGCGTGACTTTCGGGTCTGCTGCAGGCAATACCATGAAATATTTTATTCTCATATTTCAGAATCTTGTAGTATGCATTTGACCTAATAATTGATTAATGCTATCAAAAGTTTTTTTATTAGCTATGAATGCCGAGATAATCAAAGTAAAAAAATCGGACAAAATCGGCGCTTGAGGGCGGTGATTAGTATATCACTTTCTTGCTTTGTCGAAATGATAAGCTCATTATCGTCTATAGCTCTGAGTAAAATAAAAAAATAAAATAAAAACAAAAAAAAATAAAACATGTTCTTCTCTTCCTTTGCCACTAGGGCTTTTTAATGTGAGCTTAATACATTACAATTGTATCAAAACACAAATAATCCTAGCGGTAATCTTAAACATAAAATATACCACTTAAAATACGCTTATTACAATCATGTTATTTTATTTCTAATATACCTATTTTTTTATACTAAATTTAACTAAACCATTTTTGACCTGAAATTCCTATGTTCCATGGTAACCATATATACCCAGAACTTTTTCTTAAAAATTATCAATAAAGTTTGACTACTTTCAACTTGGCCTCTTCACTCTTTAGTTACTTTTCACTATAAACCGAAAGGTTTTAGAATAGTGAGTTCCTTCCCTTTCTCTTTACTTTTCACTTTTGGATAATCTCCATAGAAAAGTAACTAAATTCTTCCTCTTTTGACTGTTAGCGGTTGTAAACGGCTATGTTTGGCGCAGTCGACAAGATCCTTTTCCTGTTTTTTTATCAGAACTAATCTCTTGACTTTTTCTCAATCTATTTTTAGTGGATTTTCTCTCGATTCTCCCCCTTGCTCACCCGGACATTGGTTTGATAGCGACACCTGTGGTCTAGAATCTGAACCAACCCCTGCTGGACCTATTAGTAAACATTTGGAGGTTTTGGTGGTGGTTTAAAGCTATATACGCCTCATGGTGGTACTTCTCGACCATTGGCTTCCAATTCTAGCCCTTTTCCTTACTCCAGTCGTCCTACTGGCCTTCTTGTCACCCGACCCTTCCATCCTAATCGTCCTTTGGCAGAACAAAACCCCCCTAAACCAGTTGATCGACCCAGCTTCCTCCGTCCTTAGGTAACCCCTAAAGTTTAAGCTGTTGAAACTCTCCCTGGTCCTGTTGTTCAACCTATTGGTCAAGTTAAACCTGGTAAAGCCAAGAACAAGCAACGACGAGAAAGAAGGAAACTCTATCTTCGCAAGCAGTGTTTGGAATTAAAAGGAACTGTCTGCTTGACTTACGAAGCTCATCTTCAGAAGAAGCAGAAAAAGACTGAAGAACGAGCCGCTAAATTCTTCAAGCAAGGAATCCAGAAAGCTGCTGAAGCTTAACAGTTTGAAGATCAACTTGCTCAAAACATATTGGCCTTCTCACTCGCTGCTGAATACAACTCCTTCAAGGCTAATCTTCCAGCTCGACAAGAAACTCGACAACTTCTTAATAGAGCTACTTCAACAGCTACCTTGGCTCTTCATTTTGACCCTGTTAATCGTTCCTTTGTCCCAACCATTGTATCTCAATCTGCAACACCAGTTGAGCACCTTCATAAATTAGTTTTTAAACAATAAAAGCGTTTTGAATCAATATAGTTATTGTCCTACTTGTAGGGAACCACTTGAATATAAATATAGACCTCAAAGAGGTATTAAATCAAAGGAAGCCTGGAACACATTACAGGTATACTGTGGATTCTCTACATTCAGATAACAATGTAGATAACATTAATTACAATCAACACACCAATATATGCCCCCATAATGTTAAAAACTGCGCTAGATGTACTTCCAAAAATTGGAACCAAGAAATTCACACGAGCATCTGTATGGATGAACTTAGTTCTACCCAAGCAGTGCTCGCATCAAAAGATGAGGAAATATTAAAATTGAATCAAACAATTGCCATCAGAAAATTAATGATAGAAGGGGCATAAGCAAAAATAAAAGAATTAACCAAGAAACCAAATTAGCCCAAAAAGAACTCGAACACACAAATAGTAGTTCTGCATTTATGATTCAATCCACCTCGAATCCTATGCGTTTCATTAGTAATTCACAAGGAAATTTTACCAAATTTACAATTAGATACTTAGATAAAACCTTTCAAATAAATAATGTTTCTTTAAATGATTCTGGTTCTGTCTTGAGACAGAAGATGAAGAAGCGACTAGTTGCAAAGTCGGGGCGATTTTGAGAGCAGATCATACGTTGTTAGATGACGACAAGCTACTTGAACAACACCAATTCTGCTACAAACCAACAACAACCGCATTACCCGTAAACTTTCCTATCGCTGAGCGATCAAGGTTGGAGGTGCAAATCCTGAAATGGCCTAAATATGTAACTGAACAGTGGCTGTTCAGAATGGCGGCCGGTATATGTAACAATCTTTAATTTTTTAAATGGATGTATCACGCCCTATCTATCGAGATATTTCGATCGATAGGATGTGTAATATGTAATCTGGTATAAGAATGCAGAGAAATAAAATAAAAAGTTCAGTTCGGCCTCCAACTCCAACGAGAAAAATTGAAATTCCTTTTCATCATAGTGAATTCTGTTATTTCATCAAACCCGAACAAATCTTCAACAATTTTTGTCACTTGAAATAGGTGTGTGACTCTGTAACCCCGATTTTTCTGCTTTTGAAGATTAAAATTCTTGTTTTTCCTCTGCGTATAATTGTACCACTGTAACCTTTTGGGTTATAGAACTTATACACTAGGATCAAAAAAGTTTTCGAATTTGATTTTTGCGTTAAGTTTTGCACGCAATCCGCAAACAATCTGTCTGGATTTATATGTGAAAAGAAAATCAACTTATATAATTTTGATGCAAACGTTAAAACTCATTATCCAAGATAATTAGAAATAATAAATATTCCTTACAAGGAAAACGAAAAACAAATAGTTTCCTTATGAGGAAAAGTTAATCAACAATGGTTTCTGATTGGAACTTCCTTCCCTTCCCCTAAAAGGAAAACCAGGGAATCAGAAAAAAGGGAGAACAGAGATATAATGAACTCGTAGCGAGTAAAAGAGTTAACCTTTTTTCTGTATTTCAAGAACTACTAGAGTAATTCATTTTGAAGTGGAATCTTATATTTAATCGTAAATCTCAACCATAAAAATGAGTAGATTTGTTTATCATTGGTGTTTTGTTTCTCTGGAAAAGTGTCAATTGAAAATTACCAAGGATCATTGGAATGCCTAATGCAACTATAGAACGACTTTGTGACTGAATAATGTGTGTTTGTGACACCGAATTCACCAATAGTTAGCCGTTCACATCAAAGTAATCATCACCAGATTAGTGCACCATTCAATATTCACCATGCTCCACCCTATCCTTACACGCAGAATCAGATTGCATCGTTAACTCTGTCCATATTAAACAATCATTACCAGCATCTCATGTCACCTTACCACTATCTTCAATATTAAGTCCTCCGTCTACCTTTGTATCCTTCCCTAACCAAGATCTAGAAAAATTGAATTAGACAATGTTATGCTTCTTGAAATAAAAGATTTGTTGATTTAATTTGTGGCTCCTTAAAAATTCAACCCGTCCCTTCAAATTTGGCACCCGCGCGGGGCTTAAACTGATTAGTTATTGGATTCTGTTCCTTGGGCATAAAGCTAAAGTTAAGTATTACCTTTTAAATGCTAAAACATGCATTTACATTGCTTGCTATAAACTTGCTAACGAACTTTGGATGAAAAGTGTAGATTTGAAAGGATTTACTGAATTTTATGGAGCGCTTTAACTAAAATAAACTGAATTGATTTGAATGAAACTGATAAACTGAATTAAACTGAATCAGATGTAAGTGAATTTACTGGAAATTAAATGAATTCAACTGAATTAAACTGAATAAAATTGAAGTGAATTAACTAAAATTAACTGAATTGACTTGAAGCAAACTGACTAAGTGAACAAAACTGATTTAAATTGAAGTAAAACAACTGAAAATTAACTGAATTAAACTAAACTGATGATCTGAATTGAATTATACTGATGAATCGTATTGAATTTAACTGATGAATTGCATTGAATTTAATCGATAAACTGAATTGAATTAAACTAATAAACTGAAACGCATTGAGCTGATCAACTGAATTAGATGCAAAGAATTACCTGAACTGAATTAGCTGATATACTGAACTGAGCTAACTGAAAAATTAACTTTAATTGAATCTAACAACTGATGATAAGTCCAACTTCAATTACATTCTTTATTGATAGTGAAAACATTTTCAAAGTATTTGTAGCTTCATCAATTTTGATAATAACCTTTAGTAATTTCATACTGCTTTCATCAAATTAAAACCCGGTGACTTGGGGTGACTTTACATTAGATGAAATGTGTAAAACATTTTGTCGCTTTATCATTTTAGTTATTTGGATTCTAGTTTGAGTTTTAATATGAAAAATAGAATTTATGAAATTATATTGAATTCTTATAACGCATCAGAAAGTTCAGTCAATGAAGAAAACCATTTCACATATTCTATTCGAGATTCCAGCATTAAGGCACTCACACTAATTACTTTATTATCACCAAAGTTAGTTATAATTTACAAACTATTTACATCCATTTATTACATGTATTTAATTTACAATAAGCCTGCTTGAAATGTCAAATGACCACGACTCAAATCTAGCTAGTATGGCTAAGCATTAACTGAATAGCACAACTGAATAGCCTTCTATATTGGCTAAACTCCAATGTTCAGATATGTCTGCAACATCTTTTGGTTTTGCCAAAATTTGGGGTTTATTGTGAATTTCTCGTAAGACTTGACAGTTGTACCTGTTGTTGGATTTTTCATTTCTATTTTGAATGACGCCTGATCTTTAATGGCGAATTATTGAGGGCGCAAAGCCTGAGTTACCAGGTTGAACCTCTTCTTCCTCTTGAGGAATCGTTTTTTTAATAAGCTCCTCGTCGACTCCGGTTCACGGCTTTGTATACTCTCAGCCGCTTCGACATAGATGAATCTAGCTCTCCACGCCTCCTCTTCTTTTGGGGAGGCATTCCCGATGAGAAATTTTGAATACGTTTGAACGAGTTCCACTGGACGATGAAGATGAAAATTTAACGTTGTTGATGCAAATTTCACGTAAATGTAATAATGAATAATTGTTCAATTAATTTACATTACTTTACTATGTTTATGAAAATTAAGAAAATAGTAAAGATAGTTTATATGCAAAAGTCTATGGTAAAAAGAAAAAGAAAAGAAATAGAAAAACAAAGAGAAAAGAAAGAAAGAGAAAAGTTATAAAGTTAATCCTATGTTAAAGTCTATGGTAAAAAGAAAGAGAAAAGAAAGAGAAAAGAGAGAGAAAAGAAAAAGAAAAGAAAGAGAAAAGAAAGAGAAAAGAAAGAGAAAAGTTATAAAGTTAATCCTATGTTAAAGTTTATGGTAAAAGGTCTAAGAAAAGAAAGAATTGTGTTGAAGTATAAGATAGATGAGAAAAAGCTTGAAAAGGGTAATGTTCTTTCAAAAGGTGTTTTAATACAATTGAAAGGATTAAACTCATTAATTTGATTGACAAATTCCGCGTTAATTATATTTCCGTAAATAAAATATGTTTTCTTTTCCTTAATCAAAAAGTTAGTATAAATAATTCTTCATCTGTGATGAAAATCATATTGTTAAGTTTATTCTAAGTTGTGAAAGTTTTCCCTAAAAATTTGATCTTTTCCCATTATGCCTAAAAGTACATCTTCTATTAAAAAGTACAACCTCCGCATGCGGCAAAAAGAACGTGAGGAGAAAGTTCTTTGTGAAAAGTTTGGCTGTGAGCCGCTTCAAGTTGTGCTTTCTTCACATGAAGAGTTCGAAAAATTATATAACGATCCAACTTCTTCTTCTGATGATGAATCTTGGATCTTTCCAATGGGATCTGCCTGGCAGTCAGCTACTATTGATAAATCTTTGTTTTCTCCGTCCTCTTTCCCATCTTCTTCGTCTCTTTCTCCATCTTCTTCTTTAACCTCTTCTTCGTCCTCTTCTTCGTCCTCTTCTTGTCCGGAATTAACAAGTGAATCCATCAAACTAGATAATCAAGGTAAATTGATAATACCTGAAAATGATGAAGAAGTTCTTGCCCTTTTAGACGAGATTATAAAAGAAGAATTTCCAGCTGAGTTATTGCCTGAATTGGGAGCTGAGGATGACTGGATTGTTAAGATGGTTAAAGCAATTCTAAGTTGTTGATAATAAAATTTTTTTTTTCAATTTGTTTTAATTATTTTGATGTTCATTTAGTTTTTTGTTGATTGATGTTTGTTTTTTCGCGATGTGAAAAAAAAGTTTTTTGGCGGGAAAAAGTGGCCCAGAAAGGTCCTTATATTACTACTATATAGAACTGCTTTAGATCAGGGGGAGAGGTTGAGAAATCATTTAAGCACAAAGGTTCAGCAGCGAGAAGAATGTAAAATACTGATTATACGAGGGTTAATCGATCTGTTTTTACACCTGATTAACAGATACAGATTGGTTACAATCTACGTGCTCGTCATGATGAATCACAAAAAATGTATGAATGTTCAACTGTAAAATCAAATTATGCACATTGTAAAAAAGAATTAGCAGAATGTAGATTATATTCAGGGATTTTAGATCGAGAAATGACAAAAATTAATATTGCTATAATCAGTCTTAAACACAAATATGATCGTTAACATTTTCAATACTTACAACAACAAAAATTATTGAATTATTTACGTCAAGATCGGATATCTCTTTGTATAAGGTTAAGACTGTTTCAAAATCATAAAAAAATAATAAAGAGAAAGCAAGTTCTTACTCATAAATTCACTGTACATTTTTTTAACTCGAGATTAAATATCGCAAAATTCAAAACTAGCTCATCTGTTTGACTCTTCGATTGGAATATATCTACCTGCATAGCAGTAGTAAATATACACAATCTAACCCTTCTATGCAATTTGAATGCGCAATTAAGGATAAAATAAATATGCATATTTTTTTATATTTTGCAATTAAATCAATACCGTTTTGTTTTCCTTGAGACAGGTTTTTCCGTGTTCTCAATTTAGTTACTTTTTTAATCATCATTTGTCACCTACCAGATAATGGCAGTGCCTTGAAATAGCTTATTTGTACAGCAAGTCTATTAATTGAGCAAAATCAAAAATTAATTACAATAATTAATAAGATCAAATTCAATTTCTAGAAAATTCATGCAGATAAAGTTCATTATGTTAAGGATCGTTAATTGAGTTGAATTTTTCAAAAATATTCAATTTTTTAGTGATATCTTTATAATTTAAATGTAAACGCAAAGGTTTTGAGGGGCTATTGAATAATCTACTGACATTATCTGGTTGTGACATTATCCGGTAGTGACATTATCTGGTAGGTGACAGTATTTTGAGTTTGAAGTTTGAACTTTTTGTGTTTTTGACATAAATATAAAACAGAAACGCTTGAATGACAAGGAAAAAATTGATGCACAGTTATGTCTGCCCTTGATGAACGAGGAAAAAAGTTTGTCTTATCCTTGCTTGGGCTATGCATTGATAATAAGTGAATTAAGATTACCTTATTTTATTTTTAATGCATAAATCTTTTGATTAATTGTAAACAAATAAATCACTTTTCATATAATTCTGAAACGTAAATTTATAGTAAGTAAATTACTTTCCTTTGTTTTTGCACTAAGATTTTAGCTTGTGCTTTGAATTTGTCTTTGTTTTTGATTTTGGTATGACTTTCGCTTAGCCGTATAATTAACCTTCGTTTTTTTATTTTTGGTCTAACTTTTGTTTTGCCTTTGAATTTGAATTCATCTTTGTTATTTGATTTTAGATTGTGTATAGGGGTTAGATTGTGTAGAGGGGCTAGATTTTGTATATTTACTACTACTCCACATTTACCCCAGTACTTAATAGTACGCAAAGTATCAGCATATAATTTCGAATTGTTTTCTTTATATATTGCATAACATGTAGAAAGCACAAAATTTTAATTTATACTTACTTGTGACAGTAGAACTTAAATTTATAATAAGTTTACAGCGACCGATTGCGGTTGAATTAGATTGATGACCAAAAGATTACTGATTTGAGTGTCAATTTAAAACTAAGTATGGCTAAATCGACCAGAGCAAGGAGTTCCCAACGAAAGGGCAGAACAGCCAGATTAGAGATTTAACTTGTAATAGCAAGTATCAATTAAAACCAAGTATGGCTACATTGACCAAAGCATTGAAATAACCAACGAAGGGCAGAACTAAAGACAAATTAGACTTAACTTACTTAACAAAACTTGTAGAAAATTATCTTGATGAAAATGATGATGAAACTACTTTTGAATGATTGTAATAAAGAATTTCAGTGTATATATACTAAATTTTAAATCAAGCAAGGCCCATGTAATATCTTTTTCACTCTATTTATGATAATCAAGATGATACTTTTTCCAAAGTTCAATGTGTTACGATGAAAACAAATCAAGGACAATTCAGGTTCAACAACACCAATTTAATTGAAAATAGACCATCTTAATCTTCAATATTAAAGTGTTTTGACCTCAAGGTCGTCATTTAATTTTAGTACACATAGAGCTGCAAGTTCAAGTAATCTAAGGTAATATTATAATTGATTTCAGAATAAATTAAGGCCTGTGGCTCATCATAAGCTTTCGATCAATATATGGTTCAATTTATTCTGAAATATGGGCCGATTTGCCTACTGTCCTTTGATCAGTTTAATTTGTTAATTAATTTTATATTCTGAAATTATATTATATTATGAAAATTATATTGGATTAAGCCTAATAAATTCGTGTCTTTAGGATTTGATTTGCAAGATTGAGAAGTTCGGCAGACAAGAATCGGAGACGTTAATCACAATCATAATCCGCAATCCCTGACCCCTGAGCTATCCACAACCCCTGATATTCAAAAGACAAAATGCACATCCGATAAGAGTAATAGCATGGGCAGCCATCACCATAGATCGGATCTTTATCATTACATTTACCGAAATCTGCTAATTTGGTTATTTACGCCTGATGGGGTCGCATAATGAATATCCGGTTTATGTAGGATTGTGTGACACCGAATCGGACTATAGATGTATTTGAATGCTTATTCTGCATATTTGGAACCGAAATGCTATCACTCGTTTACATCGCTTATCTTCGGCACCTCTAGGCTTGTTAATGCTCGATTAGAGATCACACCGAGTGCATATATTTATAACTTCAGAATCTAAGCTTTGATTTGAGCCTTTGCATGACCTTATTTGAATTATAATGAACTCAATATGAAACATGTAACTCAATAATGAAACTCAATATTTGTTACCCATAGCTATTGTTTTGTAAACAAAGCAACGGAGAATCTGGTAAAGTCTACCGCCGAAAAATGTGATAATTCATATGCATTTTCGGAATCAAACCAATCACAGGCATCAACTGAGATTTCCTTTTCTATAATACAACCGATTTCAAATTTTGCTGATGATTCCAATCGAAATGAAATTTTTTATTGAAATTCAACAGTGCAAAATCATTGTTATCCTTCGCTTGTTATCCTGTTTTCAGTAAAATTGTTCACCATGTTCAAGTGTGAATGCAGAAGAAACCTCAGTTGTGATCAATGTTCTGAGAAAAACGAATGAGTTTGAAAAGTGAAACCGTCAGACCATTGATTTTATTCAAATAATTTTCGGAATTTTTCGATTCGTAAACTAATATGAGATTTAAAACTAGACTTTTAGCTCAAGTCCAAAAAGCTAAAAGTCTAATATTTTTCTTTAATGTCCAAGTATAAGCTAAAGTCATGATTCAATTTAGACGTCTAATCTAAAGTCTGTTCGTTTAGACCTGAAATCTAGACTTATTCAAGCTCTAATCCTGTGTAATCATTTGTTCATATTTAACGTTAAGCCATCTGGTTGTTGAGTTATTTCAAAGGTCATTGTATAATTGTCACCTATTACCACTAATAGATTTTTAAATTAATTACATCAGATTCAAATTCGACAACATGTACAAAAACTCTCCCAAAATTATGCCGATTTGATGCACAATCGAGAATGCTGCGTCTCTTCAAAATAAGATCTATTGAATGCAAATATTGAAATTGTACTAATAATAAGTAATAATCAATATCGGTTCAAGAAATATCAACTGATCTTCTCGTGAACAGATCAACCATTTGATGCTTTCCCAATGGATCAAGATAGTTGCTCATATAATGATTTGAACCTAAACAACATCATTAATAGCAAGTACCTGTGCATGTTGTACATGTAATATAATACTAATAATATTAGTAAATGTTTATAACATTGATTGGAAAGATGAACCTATGAAATTCAATTCACAAAACCAAAGTCGAGTTGGTGAGTTAAGTCAATCTGCCTTTAAACTGATTTGTAAACGATTTAATCAGTTGAATCGTGTTTAACATGTCAATTTTCTCCCACTTTTGTTCAATTAAAACTCACCTTGGATGTTATCTCGATGTTAAAGGTGATTCAAAATTGGTTGAGAAAGTAATCGATAAATTAAATTCAATATTGCTTGAAACTTGTATATTGAAAAAAGGTTATCATCAAAACCGGGAGAACTCATATTCCGGTTTACCTAATTTTGGTTCATTAATTTTTTCTCTTCGATTATTGAGCTCAATCTTGATATTTCGTTACATCATCGTTATATTAATTAATAAGACTTCATACATTCATATAATTCTTGGTAACCAATTTTATTTGGCCCCTGCTTCATACATTTTCCCTGCTATTTTACTCGCTTTTTGCGTGTTAGGACTGATTTCTCGCGAATATTGTCTAAATATGGAATCAAGAGGCGATCTTCATTTTTTGAGTCAAATTTTCATTATTAAAGACCATGGCTTTGATGATTCAAGATTGAACCTTTCATCTCATCAGGCTTACATCGTTAAAAAACGAATTCAATTTTGTCTCACCTTTTGGCTTTACTTTATTTATCCACTTTGCTATTCTTTTGCTCCGATGATAATTGCTGTTCACCTTTCCAACCAAAATATTTGGTCTGATCCAGTATACTTTGTGTCAAGCGCGATTTGGTGCACAGTTGAAGTTATCGCAGTCATTTATCTTAACACGAGCCTATCAGCGGTCGTATGTACCATTCTTATATTAGTATGGCTTTGCGTTGGACGAATGAAGACCATTATGGAGAGATTGACTTTAATTTCAACCTGTGGTCAAGTATACCAAATTGGAATACAGCTTGAACCAATAAATTGTTTCTTTATTCAATTTCTCAACGATTTTAGGTCCTTAGTGTTTAGTATAAAGTATTACGTTTTATATAATTTTTTCATCATCGCAGTTGTATCAGACTTTGCCATATTTTTTGGATTCATCGTTAAAATCCATTCACCGGTGACTTATAATTCGATGGCATTTTCAGGTTTCCTTACAAGTGCAATAGGTTCATTAATAATTTATGTTGGTTCAGCCTTTTGGTATCAAGTGAGTTACAAGTTTTTCCCTTTTGAGTCCATTTTGTCTTCAAAAAACTGTAAAATTACTAACCTGATCATTGTTTCTAACTTCAAAATTCAAACAGTTCAATCTTTTCTGTGGCATTTACTCGGCTCTTTTGGCTCGATCCAAAGCCAAATTGAACATAACTCAAAGATTAAAGGTAAATAAGTCTTTTTGATAAATCACAACATCCATCTAATTTTCGTAGATTCTACATATTTTAGAAATGTGTTCATACAATGGCTTAAAAATTGGCGATTTTTGCATCATGCGAAACACTCTTCTTGTCTATGTATGTACAGTGACGGTAACGAAAACTGGCAACTAATTTTTATCGTTTCTCAATTTCAGTACCTTCTTGAAAATGCAGCGGCAATAATGTTATTAGTTGTAAACTTGAGATCACTAAATGCTTAAGAAATATAACAAGTAATCAATTTGCACATTCTAATTCATCAAACGTACCTAAGTTTGTAAATAACTTCGACTCCTCATCGTTCATCAGACTTGGCAAACAAAACCAGAAACGCTTTTTATTCGACTTACAATAGTAAACATCTTAAATTTAAACATGATCTTACTTAAAGTTATCATCAATCAACAGTTGAAATGCATTTGGACTAATGAATCGGTCAATCGATAAACTAAAAGACTTTTCACTTGACAAATTAAAACATTTGAAAACAACAAAACACTCAATATTTGCATTTTTAACCATCAAAAGTTCTCAAGAGCATCAAATCTATACAATATTATGACTTGAGTCATGAAATTTTCTCCATAAACCATTAAATAACGAATCGAGACAGTTTATATTTACTCAGTTTGCAGCTTATTTTGAATTGATTAAGTAAATTGTATTCGTTGTTACATCTTTAATTGCTGCTTTTCATATTTAAGGTTCAATAAAAGCTCAATATTTACGATTTAAGTACTGCATTAAATTGATACTACTGATAGTACTGAACAATTGATTAACTAAAATGCTTAAAAGTAAGTTTAACAAAAAGAATTGTTTTTCATTTCATTTTATTCATTCACAATGATTAACCGACGAATGTCTTCTTTCAACTTAACTCGACTCTTTCATTCATTTTTAGGTCTCAACGCTGACCATAAAGTTGTTCGCGAAGCCATTGTCAAACTCAATTCCATTTCCCTTTACACTTTCATTTTGAAAAATGGCCTTCGACAGCACCAAACCTATTCTGGTTTAGCCAATTTCACCCTGAAACTGTTAACCATTCGTTTACTTCTCTTAATCATGGCTATTCGTTTAACCATTTTAACATTCGCCGAGAACACTTCGAGTGTTCACACTTTTCTGGGCAATGCATTCTATCTGTTTTCAAGTTCACCAATTTTCAATGGACTCATGTTGGCCTATCTAATATTTCTCAGCTTTTGTCGAGAATATTGGCTCTACTTGGAATCACAAGGTTGCCTTGACTTTTTAACTCAACTACTCGTCATTCACGACCATGGTTTTACTCGGCATCTAATGGCACTATCGTTGCTACAATCGAACAAATTCAAAAGATTAGCCTTGTTCTGTCTCATCAATTGGTACAAAAATATTTATCCATCTTATTACAGTTTAATCCCGTTGTTTATTGTATTTCACGCTGCTAATCCCTTCATGTGGTCAAGTTCAATCTATTTTGTAGTCAGTTTCATTTGGAGTTTACTTGAAATTTTCATTTTCCTGCTTTTAGTTCACAGTTTGGTCATTTCTTACTGCATTGCATTCATATTCACATCACTTTATGTTGCACGTTTGAAAACCTTTACTGAACAATTGTCTACACTTGCAATTCATCAACAATCGCATGATTGCCGGCAAGAAGTTGAATCAATTAATCGACTTTTCATTAAATTTTCAAATGATTTCGACGAAAAGTCACTAACATTTCGATACTTTTCTTTCCTCTTTTTCATGGGAATGTCCATCACTATGGATGTATCTATATTTCTTGGTTTCATCATCAAAATTCATTCACCTTTAGTCACTTATGTGCTTTCATTTTCAGGTCTATCAAGTTTAGTAGCAAGTACGGCCATAATTCATCTTTTAAGTCAATTTTGGAATCAGGTGCGATCGATTGTTCCGCAAACTTTGTTAAAACTCAAGTTATTCCACAATCGAAAAGCTTCAGAGTAAAAACAAATTCTGAAAACAAAGCTGATTGAATGAGTAAACAATCATTTCAATCATTATCAATCGAAACTATAATACTGTGTATAACTGCATAAAATATTAATTTAACTTTTTTTTATGATTTTCTTCACCTTTTGATCAAGTTCAATCGATTTTGTGGTTGTTATTCAGCGCTGATGGCTCAAACAGGCGACTTCAAATTGAATATTCATCAAAAGTTGAAAGTAAGCTGCAAACATCATTATCAGCTAATGAATGCAAATTTAGGAATGACGTGTTTATTCAATCGATTAGGTTTTATACATTCTAGAAAGATGTTCAAACAATGGCGTTAGAATTGGCGACTTATGTTTCATCAAAAAATCACTCATTGTCCATGTAAGTAAGAGTCAATAGAAGCAAATATTGTTCATTTCATTCATCAACTTTTGATTCCAGTTTTTCCTTGAAAATGCATCAGCCATAATGCTGTTGATTGTTAATTTACGCTCATTGCAAGATGGTTCCTACAAAGGATGATCGACTGACAGTTTTGGTAAATGAACCGTTGGCATCTTTCATGGCTGAAACAGTCAAAATTAAAGTAAAATGAGTTTACCAAGACTTACAAAACTTATATAAATGGTATATTTTTCAACATCAAAATAAATTTTAGATGAAAATCATTGAACAAATATAATCATTTTTTCTATTCACTTTGAGAATATATTTAACCTATTCGATTCGTTTAATGATGAAAAATTTATTTGATAATCGGAAAATACGATAAAACATCAAATATTAAAAACTAAATTTAATAGTTAGGAAATCTATTGCTCTTCTTGTTTCAATGAAAAACAAACAATGAATGCAAAGGTTGCAAGTGTTGAGCCTAAAAAAGGTTACTTTTCTAGATATTTCAAGCGATTGATTCTTTATCCCTTTGAAATACAAGATTCAAATGAATTTGATCAAAGTGCTAGAGAGTTGATAAAACGAACAGAAAGATTGACAATAATCTTCAAAGTTGTCCGCAATGGTTTGAATCAAAATAACTCAATAACAAATGGAAACATATTCCGTTATCGTCAATATAATTGGCTGGACTGGCTCATTGGAATAATAACTTTGGTTAATATGATGAGATTCATTGTACTTATTTTCAACACTCGTGATTCTGTCTCTTTTATTCTTGGTGATCCATTATTTCGTGGCAAAGACCGGCAAGCGCTATTGTTATGGGTTTTCCTTGTTTTCACAATCATGCTTGTCTTTCGAGAGTGGATTTTGAATCTGGAAGCCAAAGGAAAGCTTGATTCATTAACCGAATGGAGTGTTTGCTTGAAAAATTTCAATCCAGTTAACTTACAAATGAATAAAGTAAACATAAATAGATTTCGCTTGACTATTATTTTAGTGTCGATTGTTGCTTATTGCACGATGCTTTTGGTTCCTTTATTTGCATTGTTATTATTTTTTACTCCATTATTAACCAATCCTTGGATGTATAAGATTCATGAATTGGCATTCTATTGTCTCCTTTGGTCACTTTCAGACATATTTGTAGTGACTTTTCTTTTGAATGCGATTCTCGGATCTAGTTGGTATTTAATATGCACACTCTCCTTTCATCTCTATCGGTTGATGGACTTGTTGGATAGGGCCGATCACCTGAAAAAATCAACTGAAGCACCTTTAAAGGAGAAACGCATCCAATTATTGAGTTTACTTATCATTCGTCGTCTGAACAGTTTTGAGTCGACTGTTAGCAAGTTACGTTATGTGTGTTTGTATTACGTTTTTGTATTTGCTTCTTCAGGCGATGTGTACATTTTCCTTGGAATCATTGTCAGAGTTTACAACGACTTTCTAGCCAATTTACTTGCCATAGTTGGCATTTTCATTCTTCCATCTATTGGAGTTTTCGGTCTTATTTTCGGAAATTTCATCTCGCAGGTAATCATTACAGTTGATTACCTAATATTGTCCTTCAAATATTTCAGGCACATTTGCAATATTGATTTCTTAAAAAAATTTATCAAAATTTTTTATCAATCTTAAAGCGTAGTTTGTGGTCGAGAAAACGTCTATTAACATTAGAATCGACAGTCATGATCGTAAAGTAATTGCTTACGGATAGGATACAATAAATACACATCGAAAAGACCTGATTAAGATTCGATACTTTGTAAGGCATGAAAGTTGAGCCAATTTGCGCAATTAAAAAAATTCTTTAATCAACGTATCGAGTTAGAATCCGAGTTGAAACACCGATTCTCTTTTCAACATTTTAAATAACAGACTCTATACACTCGAAAGACAGATGACACTGACCCAACAATGAACCTGAATAAGCAAAAAAATTTTTCTCAAATTCAATCGTTTTAAGTACGGACTCCTCATTGTCAGCCTATTTGCACGAATTTCTCAGTACCTGAATTTCAAGACAGTTCCAATTGTTTAGCGGTTATAATTCAATCATAGTTCACATATTTAGCAAAAATTACCCTAAAAACACGCTGAGTTGGCCACAAATTTTTCATAAGAATCTGCTTTTCGCTTTTCGACTTGTTTTATTTATAATATTAGTTATCCATTTTTTATTTGATATGAGATACCATCGACTGGACAATTTTAGGTATCGACAAACCATGATAATCGACTTTTTGTATTATGGTACTCGATAGAAAATCTTCTCATTCTTTTCTTTCATTAGCTCGATAAGTTAACAGTTGAATTGCACCAGTTGACTTTGAAGAATCGACTCTCACTGAACACAATGAGCAAGGTAATCATTCGGTTTTTCATTCTAATAAAATACTGAAGCAACCTATGATTAAATATAACAAAGACTTTTGAATATTCAATTTTTATTCAGGTTTTGGAAGTAATGGATCGAGCCAATGGGCCATACAATGGTATCAAGATCGGGGATTTTTTTACTCTTGAGAAAAGCTTTTTCATTCTGGTAAAATAATTTGCCTGGTGTTTTATCAAATATTAACTCTTGTTCTTTCTATTATAGTTTATCTTAGAAAATATATCGACCCTCATGCTATTTACGGTCAACATTGGACCTTTGATACATTGAAACAAAGTTCATGCCTGTAAAATTGATGTAAATATCTCATGATGTAATCTATTCTGAGTTTCTCTTTGCGAAAAGCATTGTATTATATATTTGAAACTTGGCTATTAATATTTACAGTGTATAATATGATATTTAATATGGACAGTTATAAATGTCGAACAGCAATTGTTATTAATAAGTTTATGATCCAGCCTTTTTACACAGGTTTTAGAAATAATGGATCGGGCTGCTGGACCATATAATGGCATCAAAGTCGGAGACTTTGTGACTTTCGAGAAAAGATTCTTTGTGTCGGTAAGATGCGTTAATCAATTTTGAACTAATAAAAGCAATAGCAATCGATCTATTTCAGTTTATCTTAGAAAACATATCAATCTTAATGCTGTTCACGGTTAACATTGGACCTTTGATAAATTGAGCGAGAAATTCGCAACAAGAAATGGTGCTGAATTAAAACGTACTCTGGCTTCAAAGATGACAATTCTATTGACTATTCTTTGGCACCAAGAAGGAATTAATCGATGACTTGATCCGAAACTATTTATACAAAACTCAAACCATTTTCACATATTTGGATTGATATAAACAATACAGAGCTGTACTAACAATATGTTAAGAATCACTCTCAAGGTAACAAAAACGGAGGTTTGCTTTGAGAGTTGAGAGTTGAGAAACTTGAGAGTTACTCTTACAATTTTCATACAAGTTGTCCTCTTTATTGTTATTATTATAACAAGCGGGCTTGCGATCATGACTGATCGCAAAATTGTTTTTAATTCTGAACACATTCAATGTCATCCAAAGGACTATAGCCAAAAACTTTGACTTATTAGTTAAGAGTTGGGACTTTGTGGGTTTGTAGTGTCATAGAAAAGGTCCATTTATGGAATAAAAAACTTTTATGATCAGTAGTTTTCAATAAAATTGAGTCCAAAGTTGAAACTTGGATCTCCTTTTTGAAGTCGAAGCACCAGGTTATTTCACCAACTCTTAACTCTTTAATTGAAAGTAAGTTTTACATAAAATCCTAATCCAACAATAAACCTAAATATCCAAAGTTTTTTCCCTAAATACAATGTTATAAAATACGGATTCTGCATTTTTTCCCCCACACTGTTCAAACGTGAATTTCTCATGAACCTGAATTCAGAGAAAGTTCTGACTATTTTTCGTGATTGTAGTTTAATCATGGCTTTCATGCTATGTAAAAATTTCATTTAGAACCCGCTCAGTTTGGACACAATCTTCCCGCAAAAATTTCATGTTTTGACTTTATATATTGTATATGTATAGATATGAATCAATTTTTATTGTAAACACGCTTATTAAATTATATTTTATTACACACCATGACAGTTGCTGTAATTAAAAAATACTCATAAAACATTTTCTAATGATCAACTGCTCCTTAATTAATTGACAATTCAGACAATTGTGTAACAATGTATTAATAACTAATGAGATCAACCTTTCGCAAATTGATTTCATTTCAATAGTTAATGTTGATATTTTCTTCTGAATTGCTAAAATTGTAATACTTTTGCAGTTTTAGGGATTCATTATTTTTGTTAATCAATCAAATAAAAAACTAGGGTAAATTTTAAACTGTTAATGAACTTAATATTAATGAATCGATCGATCGGCATTGACATTTCATAGCAAACAATTTAATGGAGATTCAGCTTATTGATTTGAAATTTTGAGCGCAATTGTTTTTTAAGATTATTTGAATTTGATATCATAATGAACTTTATCACACTCTGAACTTCAAAATTTCACCATTTTATAAGCAATTTTCAAAACTGCTTACTTCAATGACGCTACTATCAATAAACGAATCAATAACATGCTAATAAGTTACTGATATTACTCGATGGTTTTCATTTCTAAATTTTCAGTGTACAAACAACTTTAGCTTGTGCTTGTTGGATCCAACCATAAATTATTGAGACTTCAATCTTGAAATTCATTTTAAACTGGATTTTATTAATCAACTTCATCAGTAAATCCTCTGGGCAATATTATTGCTGACAGTCGACACAAATCAAGGAAATTTGAAATTAAAATTCGCCTTTCAATGGGATTAATTTACAGTCAATCTTGAATTCAATATTGAAAATTCAATTATGTCAAAATTGATTCAACTCGTACTTGGATTCCGACCAAGTAGCGTCGATGATGCTGTTGTAATCAAAGACTTAAAACGACTTGAGTCGTTTTGCATTGCATGTAATATTTTACCAAATGGATTTGCTCAAGATTCAGATGTGACACCATCAAAATGGACTACAGCAAAATCCATTATTTACTCTTGTCTAATAATCGCCAATATCAGTCATCTAGTATTGTTAAGCGTCTTTAATTTGCCCGATGAATGGCTTCATATTTTTGGTGACTTTTTTTATGGTCACCCAGGTCGTCGATTTTTTTGGCTTTTCTGGTTATATATTTCCATTTTTGGTGAAGTGTTGAGACATTTTTGGATATATTTGGTTAAAAAGGGTCGTTTAAAGACACTTAGACTGTACAATACATTATATTCAAAAGGATTTAGAAGTGAAGTTTTACTCATGAGTCAAATTTATTGCCAAAAGTTTCGTTTTGTGTCTAATAATCTAGCAATTTGGTGGATCAAAGTGATAGCTCTTATAACGATCAGCCTTGGTCCGATTTTGATTATTATTAGTGAATCGGTATCCCAACTGCCAAAAACACCTCAGCAATTTATTTACACTTATTGTTGGCTTTTCGTCACTTATCTTGGGCTTGTTTGTGCCTTGATCAACCTGATGTTAACCGGTGGTTTGGTTACAATTCACTTGTCTTATTTTTTCTTTAAAGCTGCTCATGTAGCTCAGAATGTGCAAAAATTTGCCATGAAAAGAGAAAACCTAAATAAGGTTGACTACTTGCTTAAGTACAAAGCTACCATTTATGAGATTATTCGATATCAGAATGAAATTGAACATCTCAACGTTCGCTTTAGAAACTGGCTCATATTTCTTTACCTCGGAATGTCTTTTACTTCAGATTTTGGGTTTTACATTGCAGCTGTTGTTCACATTGACCACAACTATTTAGACGTTTTTCTCGCAATAGTTTCTCTAAATGGTTTCATATCGATTGGAGTTTGCTCGTATGTCAATGGAGTTGTATTGACAAAAGTAAAAATTAATTTGATTTGTCTTTTGGTCACTCAATTATTCCTAATTGAATTTGATCATTTTGCTTTTAGATGAGCTCTTATTGTAAAAATTTAAGGAAAGGTACGTGTCGTTTACAATTGGATGCAATAACTTCTATGAAGGTAATGCTTTCTCTGTAAGTCATGAAAAAATAGAGAATTTAATTTACTTTATCATTTTCAGGAAACTGATCTACAAGATCGACTCTCAAGGACTGATATTGCTTTTACTATCGGCCAATTCTTAGATATGACCACTGAAATATTTGTGTTTGTAAGTATCATTGCTTTACAAGGATGCATGATAATAATTATTATATTATTATTATAACTGAACTTTTACTCTTCGATTTACAGTATCTGATTGAAAATATTTCGCTTATTATGATGTTTACAGTTAACTTTCAATAAACTTCACTTGTTAAAAACAACCTTGTTCATTTTAGCGTTTAAAATTACAAATCGTGATTTTTTTGCAAATTATTAACGTCTCGGTAATCGGCGAGAACCCTAAACATTTTATCTTCATAAATTATTTTAATCAATCATATTGATGGATTTTTTTAAACAAATGAGTTTTCTTAATCCCAATCAGAGTTCAATTTATTTTGAGTTACAAAGGTTCGGATCTTTAGATTTTAAGACCAGAGGATTAGAAATTCTAAAAATACTGGAGAGCATCGAGGTCAGGTTAGAGAAGAGTTCGGTAGAAACACCTTTGGGTACGATGAATTGAATTGTTTTGTTTTCATAACTGGTAGGCGAGAAAGAGGCCATTTCAATCATAAATCCTTTAACACATTTCAAAACAAGCTCGGCTCTTTTCAAACACCAATTCAAAGTGATATCATCAGAAAGTTCGTGGATCAGCAGTAGTGGTATTGATATTGTATTTATGTCATTCCAATGTGCAACCTTTAAAATATTTCTAAGTCCAAGTATAACCGAATGCCGAGAGCTAACATCATTGGAATAAATGGACTCATCAATAACTAAATGAAAGACAACATGGACTTGGGACAAATTGGAATGTCGAGTGATGTAAAAGTCTCCTGGTTTTAGCGGTGATAGTTCTATAGACTTTTTATTGGCATCAAATTTACTCGCTTTTAAACGAATTGTACTTAATTGTTCCTCAATATCAGGGAAATGGAAATCGGTTGATTGAAGACACTTCTCGCTGAATTCTGAACAGTAACAAAAATAAATAATTAGTAAAGTTAAATGAACGATATCATCGAAATACGTTTATATTAATACACTGTATATTTACCCTTTTTAATGCCAGTATAACTATTGATTCTATTGTCAACAAGAAGGATAAGTCCAGAGAGAGAATTTGAGTAAAGCGACATAGCTGTTTGGATTCGATGAGGATTTGGTTTTGAAATTAAGCTGTAAATAAAAAATAATTAGTTTAAAATCTAAAATGGTGGCGTAAAAAAGTTAAAACAGCTAAAAGTAAATTACCCGGTACTTGAATCACACATATCCAAGATTTGCATTGACCTTAGACGAAGATTATGCGATGATTTAAGCTGAGCACTTAAATTTATTGTAAAACTTTCTTCCATATCAGCATTGTCGATCTCTGCTATATCAGACCATTCACCGTTGATGAGAGATAATTTTGATCGCTCATTAATCTCTTTTACCAAAAAATCTTTTGCTTGCTGGTTAACAAAGTCTTCATAAATTTTATGAATCCAATCACGGAATTCCCTCTTTTGAGCTGCTTGGAGATCATGTATTGATTGATCCCAACGAGTTTTCAACGCCTCTACTTTATTAAAATATCTTAACGAGAGTCTATTAACGTCTTCATCAGTTTTTCCTAAATCCATTTGTCTGAGTAGTTTTTCAGTTTCATCTGCTTGCTCTTCACAAACAGCACTTAGTTCATCGAGTTTTCGTGAAACCAAATCCTGTACAGCAACTCGATACGAGTGATCCAAAAATATGATTGGCTCAGTTAAGAATCCAGAATGAATCAAACGATGATACTTCTCATGAAATTTGCATTCCTCATCAGAAACTGCTTTATCTAAAACTCGAACCGATTTACTTTTGTTCAATAAGAGCTTATCAAAATTGAGTAAATGTTCACTTCTTTCTTGTATGTTTTCATCCTTGATGAATCGCTCTTGAGCTTCTATAAATCCCCGTAATTCGTATTCTTCTTCTTCCTCCTTAACGAACTGACTCAATTGGTTAAATAAAATGTCCTCTAAATTGGGTGGAATATTATACTGGTTAAAAATATAGTAGGCCATTTCTGAAATATTAACACATGATGGTAGGGGAATCAACAGCTGATGGCTGATGTCTATACCATAACGATCATATTTAAAATTGAAAGTTTTTTCAATTCCATTCTCCATAATGGCAGTGAATTATGATGATAAACTGATGAGATAATCACTGCAAGCACAAATTAAACAACTGATTAATTATTTTCTTCTGCAGTCTCCTCTTCCTTTAAGTTTTCAGGAGAAATGGGCTCGTGAATAGCTGCTGATATTGTTAACCACTGTAAGGCCTGAGCTGTGACATCATTTGAAGATGATTTTGTGTCCCAATTCCAGACTCTAATTTTGTCAAATTTACCAATTGGTTTTAACTTAATTTTGTCAAGTGATCCAAATGTTTTTTCACAGGCAACACCAATTGTATCTTCACCAAGTTTCAAGTCTCCGCCATCCAATGGTTTACCTCTGAATGACCCAATATAAGATGATTTAGTAGTTTCACTGATTGTTGGTTTGAAATAGCTAGCTACCTTAGCTTCACCGGTGTAATTAATTTTACAAGGGATTAATTCACAATCAACAGGCTGTAGACTGTTGGTATCACATGAAATGGATAATTGAGACATCAAGATATGGAAGAAGCAGTAAAAAAGATTGTCAATTGAGTAATGTAAATACACAAAGGGGTAAATATGAAATGTTGTTGGTTGACAGATAGATGGTGGGTTAATTTAAATACGATGTACAGCACAAGTTAAATATTAACTTTAGAGTAAGCTTATTTCAAGAACAAGCTATTATGCATTATAAGCTAAAAAAGAATGGACAACATGTTCTTGTTGAAGGGAGAGATTTCAAAACATATGTTTGCTTGAAAACAAGTGGAACCAAAAAGATTTGCTCTATAAATGAAACCCGTTAACTTTAAAATCAAGATTACTTAATTATTTAATTATGGGAGATGGAGAAACATTTGACTGGTTTGTCGAATTACTCTGGAATCTGTATGGATACTCGACAGTTTTACTTCCAATTGGAATCATGGTGTATATGGTTAAGCACAAACACTGTATACCAACATGTAAGTCTTGATTTATTACTTTTTATTGTTTTCATCCGGGTTTTATTGTTTTCAATGCATTCTAATCGGTGTACACTGGATTTTGTACATTATTAATTGCTAATTACGGAGCTCTGCATCATTGACAGGAGAGAAAATTGAACTATACAAACCTTTTGTAACACTAATTTTTTTTATTCATCACAGTTTCCAACTTGACAATTGTACGGATCATTGTTTATGGTAGAGATGTCAACACAAATGGGGTTTGTGATGTTGAACAATCAAAGCAATTAATTGATGTGAAGAAAGAAATTGGTGAAGACATAAAAGATCAAGATGTTAAGAATTCTAACAGAAAGAAGTTGGTCTTATTTATCACTTGTTTCATTGGTTTACATTGTTCTTACCTGGTTTGGGGTGTTTTCCAGGAGAAGATAATGACAACCGAGTATTTAATTTCAACTAATCGTACACAGTTTATTATAAAACAGGGTATGTCAATCAACACAACCATCAATCAATTCTATTGTTAACTGAAGGACAAATCTTCGTTGATACTCTGATGGCTCAAATATTAATATTAATCTATATTTTCTCTTCGTACTTCTTGATTTCCTTTACAGAATCACAAAAAGTAAAAAGTGATAAAATTAAATTTCACGACTCTCAATTTCTGGTACTCATAAATCGCATTTTCGCCTTTATAATTGCGCTAGTCGTTTTCACTATAACTCAAACAGGGAAACTGCCTAATCAAAGTGGAACGCCCAAAAGACTTGTAATCGCACCTTTCCATGAATTTTTCTATTGCTCGTTATCAAATATTTTAAGTAGTTGGTGCCAGTATGAAGCGCTGAAATTCGTCAATTTCCCCACTCAAGTAATTTCATTTAATAATTCACTGATCTGCTTACCTTTTCACAAACATTGTCTTTTCTCTCTTCTTATTTTTAGGTTTTATCGAAGGCTTGTAAAATACCTTCAGTCATGTTGATGTCAAAGTTGATTTCAAACAAAAAATATGAAACCTTTGAATATATTACTTCAATCAGTATATCATTTGGAATGATTTTATTCCTTCATGGAAACCACAATATTGATCACAAAAATGAATCTGCAATAACGCCAGGGTCTATGAATAGTACCTCAAAGCTGTTTAATGGACTAATTGTTTTGGCCTGTTATCTTGTTTTTGACTCTTTTACCTCAAATTGGGAAGAAAGCATTTATCATAAATATCGCATTTCAAGTTGGCAAATGATGGCGGCAGTCAATCTCTGCTCCGTAATATTAACTTTAACCTCACTCACTCAACAAGGGAATTTAATTCCAGCTTTGATCACGGTGACTAGCTCCAATCGGTTACTACTTGATTGCATTTTTTTATCCATTTCCTCTACAATTGGACAGTTTTTTGTATTCTTCACAATTTCTCATTTCGGTGCTCTCATTTTTGCTATGATAATGACACTCAGGCAGATATTTGCCATCCTTTTATCAATGAACCTCTACCACCATTCCATATCCATGCTCTCTCTTTTGGGCATGTTTGTTGTTTTTGCATCCATTATCACTTCAAGAATCATGAAAATTAATAAGGTCAAAAAGTGAATTTCATTATTTTTGTTACAAATGATTATCACGAAATTTTATGACGTTGCTTTATCACAAAAAATTAATAAAAAACAATCGTTACAAAGTTAAATTACAAATGTACATCTTTTTGCGAGGCCATGATTTAAAAATTTCTGAATCGAGACTAGCTGAAATAGCTAGCTAGCGGAAAGTTGGATAAACTAATAATAAGCTTGGATTAATTTAAATTGAAAAGCCATTCCAGTTGAAAATAGATCAAGAACTTAACACTTTCTAATCTTAATCTTAAACACTTCTGGAAATTTTCTCATTTTTAACATGTTTGTTTGTCAACTAGAGCAACGTATTTGAGATCAATTTTACAGTTTAATGATTAGCGTTCTATCGCTCTTCACTTTCTGATTGATTGGTTGATAAATCAGAGTCATCTGTGCTTGAAATAACTTTGGAATCGATTTTAGAAGCTAAATCACAAACATTAAAAGAATCAGTTTTTAATCCTATTGCTCCAAGAAGACGCCCGATTTGACCAGAGGTAATTTTTTCAATAAAACTCATGCGTCTTTTATTTTTACGCTCACGTGACGGTGAACGATTAGATCTGACAAATGGTATTTTTCTTTTAGCATTGAATTCATCAGCCGAAGATTCTGAAACTCTAACAATATTTTGTTCTTTTGGCAGAGGGTAATGTAGTTCATGAAGATAAGATGTGATCGTTAAACTTCGGTATTGATCCCCATTAGCATATCTGGGAGGAATATTGATCTTAGGTCTATCTTCCATTAGATTAATTCGCAACCATGGGTGGTTTAATACTTGAAAAAATTTAATTCGCCGAACTGGATCTTTATCCAACATAGAATGAATTAAATTAGATAAGCATGGGTCGATTGTTAGCACATCATCAGGTTGTGGGTTATCTTTTAAAATGGATTCAGTCATAGCGATGAAACCTGATTTTGATGAGAAAGGCAATTTTCCAGTTACCATAACATAGAGAGTAACTCCGGCTGACCAGATATCTAAAGCAGAGGCAGAGAAACCAGCATCAGTTGAATTGATCACTTCTGGAGATTGATAGGCAATAGTTCCATAAGTATTGAAACAGACATCTGATTGAGTAAATATATCAACAACATAGCTAACACTTAGATCCGTCAATTTAATTGTATCGAAAACGTTAATCAACATATTGTCTGGCTTTACGTCTTTATGGTAGATTCCTTTGGAATGGAGATAATCCAAACCGTTCAACAAACCAATAAAATAACGACGAGCTTGGATCCGCGGCAACTTTTTAACTTGACTTGGATTAGAAAGTTCCATTAATTCGGCCACTGAGGCCATGCAGTACTCCATATAGACCCAAATTTTATTCTTCCGTAATCTTCTTCTAGATTGACTGTGCTGTTGATTGCTTGATCCATTCTTTCCATTTTTTACCGTTTCTTCATAATTTTTTCGACTGCGATGTACATCTATCAATTTGATCACATTTGGGTGGTTACAACCTGTTAATAAAGTTATCTCTTGATTAATCATTGCGATCATTTCATCTCGGTTGAATTTACGATCAATCTTTTGCAAATCATAAATTTTAACTGCTTGTCGCTCCAATGTGATTAAATTTAAAACTTCATAGACTTTGGCAAATGTTCCTTGACCCAAAATATCACCAATTAAATATTTACCATGTAGTTTAGGCTTTGGACGCAGTCGCTGGTTCCACGAAAATTCACCAATATCTATTACATCAATGGCATTTATTTCAGTTGAGCTAGAACTAGTAGAGTCTAATCCACTCATTTTATTTAGTCTGGTAGAAATTAATCCTGAAACTTTTCTCGTATTCTTAAATATACTGCCATTTGTTCCTTATTGTTGTTTAAATTATCCTTTTAAAGACGCTCAATTTTACATTAATTGATCCAGATGCACTATTATGAGATATAACTATTGTCTTATGTTGATTATTACATTTTTTAATATTGATTGATCTGAAATCATTGTCCCAGTAAAATATATGTTACATGAAAGAAACTGATGATAAAGATTCAAATAAGATTCCTATAAATCTACAAACTGATGTTTACCAAACAAAGGATGGTGAAAAAGCGGATGTTATAATTGCTCGTCGTGGGTATAGACTAAAGGATAAAATTGGATCTGGAGCTTTTGCCACAGTTTTCAAAACAATTAGACTTTCAGACGACTATGTTGTCGCTTGTAAAGTAATTGAAGTTAAACGTAAACGTAAAGAAAGGTTAACTGATCTTAAAAATGAATTATTTGTATTGGAAAAAGTTGAACATCCAAATATTGTCAAATTATTTGAACATTTTGTGATAGATGATAAAGTTTATATTTTCATGGAATTTGCATCATCTGGAACATTATCAGAATATGTTAGGAAAAAAGGACCAGTAAAGGAGAAAAGAGCTCGCCGGTGGTTCCGTGAGATTGCTTCCGCTATGCATCATTTACATCGCCTCAACATATCCCATCGTGATTTGAAATTAGGCAATATACTCCTTGATGGTGAAAAAAAAGCCAAGATTACTGATTTTGGATTAAGTCGAATAAGCTATCGTCCAACTAAAGGTGTACTGTACTGTACATCATGTTGCGGTACCGAACCTTACATGGCTCCAGAGATATTGAAGAAGAGATCAGACGGTACAAGACTTTATGATCCAATGATTGCTGATATATGGGCTTTGGGTGTTTGTTTATATGCAATGGTGAATAAAGCTTATCCTTTTAATCCAGAAGATAAAGAACTAATGATATCAAATCAGTTACATCGAAAATGGAAATTTGTAAGAAGACAAAAAAATAAATTGAGCAATGAGGTGAAAGATTTGGTTCGGCATATGTTGGAGCCAAACCCAAGGAAGCGAATTACAATGTTAGGGATAATGGGACATCCATGGTTAAAGCATGATGAACACGCTGATGGTGTACCATTTGATTCCAGTAAACAGACAAGTCCAAATACTGTTAGTACAATCAGGTTACCTGGAGAATCGACCAAATCTAGGAAATGACATTAAAAACAGTGAACTTTTTCAAGTGCGTTGATTAGGACGATAACCAATTCTTTCTGCTGCTGTTAAAGTTGAACTTTTCGTCGTTGAAGGGTCAATGGTAACACAAGAAGCAGCTTTACTTTTCTCATCAAGATCTTTTTCCCATTTTTCAAACTCATTGACATCATCCATTCTCATTTCTAGTCGTGTTGGGTTACGTCTGAACATTTTTAATTTGAAGGGTGTCTGGAGAAACAAAAACACTAATGAAATTACTGGTCTTAGATAATAAAAAATTTAACAAAAACACTCATATTACAGTCGCCATTGAGACATTGCACCTCACTAGAAATAGCTTATTTATACTATTTGTCGAGCAACGTAATATATGATTTCCAATTTTCCTTAATTGATCAAATTTAACCTGAAATGTTGGTCCAAGCTGACTTTGTGAGTTTTTGGATTATTATTGCACGAAAGGAAATTGAATTAATTTAATTGAAAATTAAAACAATCGAATTGAAATTTGAAGAACAGCAAAAGTTGTTCTAACTCCTCCTTAAAAGGGGCCGTTGAAAAAATGAGAGCTATAGATATGAGCGATAAGAAGTTACAAGGAAGCAGGAAAAGAGGAAGTTAACAGCGAGAAAGAGAAAAGGAAAGAGACGAAAAAATGACAAAAAAGTTCAAAAAAAATCAAAGAAAAAATTAAAGGATTATTAATGGCGCCAACGCGTTCTACTCCTTTTCCTATCCTTATCTCAAAAAGATAGTTAACATGGTCGTGCTACCTCTTGTTGTACTCTTTGTTAAATACTCACGAAGTATGTTTAAATTGTATTCAACTTCAACTGCATTCTCAAAAAGTCAAAATAAAACACTGAATGTAGTCAAAAATATGCAATAGTCACTCGATTTTTGCTTTCAAAAAGAGTTGGAATAGCTGGTGATTATTTTAAGATAACTAGTCAAAAGTTATAATCAAACAATCATTAGAGTGGCTATAAAACATCGAATTAACGATAGAAAAATTTCATATAAATTAGAAGAAACCTTCATTTAAAAGTGAATTTAGGTAGAAAAGACACATTTTTCTAACAATGTAAGTCAGTTTTTGAAACAAAAATCGAGGGATTACTGTAGTTGGACTTTCATATTTGAAATAGACTTCCATATCCACTTTCACACGACTATTTGAGATCAAACAAATCCGGCCAAAAGAGCTACCCTGAAGCAATTATCAATTGGACAAAACCTAAATGGAAATCTTTCGGTTGACTTTACCAATTGTAAATCCTAATTATTTAAGTAAGCTTCTTTGTTCTCTCTTCCAATACTTTACACTATACGCTGTTCACTTGTTTACGATTTGACGCCACCTATTGTTTCAATTAATTTGCTTAAAGGGAGTTAAGGGTTGAGGGAGTCTAAGCGTCGACTGAGCTTTGAAGGTGTGAAAACGGTTGGATCGTTTGCTCATGTTTTATCTTACAAAATAAATCAACAAGTTAAAGAAGCTACTCATTACGAATAACTTTTGCTCAAAGAGTATTCTCTTGTTTTTTTGAATTTTGCATTTTTAACCAAATCATCATAATTTTAACAAGTGACCAATTTTGTCAAACAATGGACGCGAAACCTAATTTAACCGATGACAACAACTTGAATCAAAGACTTTATGAATTAATGGAGCGAACAGGTTATAATATAATCCTGGCTAATGGCCAAAGACGTTTCGGACCACCACCAAATTGGATGGCGGGTGAACCACCTCGCGGTTCAGAAGTGTTTATTGCAAGGATTCCTCGCAGTTTTAGTGAATTGGATCTTTTACCTATTTTCGAACGAATGGGCAAGGTGTACATGCTTCGAATGATGCTCAACTTTTCCACCACCAATAGAGGATTCGCTTTTTTGAAATACACTTCTCCTTCAATGGCGGAAAGAGCTGTCCAAGAGTTGAACAATTATGAAGTTGAAGAAGTTACAAAGGAGGGAATTCGTAAGGTAAAACTTGGTGTTGTCAGGTCATTCGACAGGAACGCACTTTCAATTCACCCAATTCCTACCAAGGTCAGCTTGCATGATATTTTGGAACTTTTATATGGAAACGATATTGAAGACTCTTCCTTAGTTTCTCTCAAAAAGGAACTCTTGAGTGATGCCAATTACAAAATTATCGTTGAATTCGATGAACATCGAAGTGCTGCTTTAGCTCGTCGAAAGCTTCTTCCACTGAAACACCGAAACTGGGATGGTCGTTTAGTTATCGATTGGTATCCTCCAGAACCTAAACAGAGCAAAGCAACTCAAAACAATTCAAAAATTGTAAGACGATTCAATAAAATTTTTCATGGTTGATTACTTGAAACTAATTTATTTACAAGATATTCTGCACCTTAATTTGCGTGTTTACTTATGAAATTTTAAGCTGTTGAAAAAAACATTAGGTTAGAACAGTTATTGAATGCAAATAATAGTTATATGGGGAAGAAAAAATATAGATTCGGTTGCTTTAACGGTTGTTTTGGTTGAAAAGAAAGAAAGCGAAAAAATGCGGCCCATCTTTAAAGTAAACCGTTGTCTCAATTATCAGAAAGGTCCTCATCAAAATCTCTATCTCTATTATCTCCACCATCAAGAGTGGCCACAGATTCAACTTCATTCTTATCTTGTAACCGAGGATCTTGTCTCCTGTAATTTTCCAAGTCGTCGTCTAAATCTTCACGATCATAACTTTCACGATAGCTATCACGATAGCTATCACGATGAGAATGCGGATTTTTAGAAAACATCTTTTTATGATAAAAACGGAAATACTCTTCCAGATCTTTATCAAGAGCGTCTTTTTCAGCAATATACTCAGAACGTGTTCTAAAGACAGTGTTACTTGGTTTCACGTAAGGAGCAGCAGCCAGTCGAGCAGCAAATCTTATACGATCCAATCTTCCAATCAAAGTATTTGGAATGTTTATCTCTCGATATCCTGGATCAATTTCCTTTTTTTGGAGCTTGCAAAGAAGCTTGGTAAATCTATCATGAAGCGTCATCTCGCAGTCAGATGGAGGTATAATTAATTTCTTTTCAGAATGGTGCAAGGGTTTAACAATTTGGATTTCTGGCTTGGTTTTGATAAAGGTATCACTACGAACATCTTCTTCCATTTTCTCGTATTCCTTCATGTCGATATGAACAAGTTGAATCAATTAAAACAACAAAATTCAGATGAGAATTCGAAGGGAAAAATAAGCTTTTTTTCAAACTTTAATTTTGTTAAACTTAATTTCACTGTAAAAAAACTTAACTGGACTATGCAAAATTGAAAGGAAAACTGTCGATGATTTAAAGCTGAGTCAAAAGTTGTATGAGAATAAGTGCGAAGGAAAAGCTAGTTTGCTCAGCGTGAAACAACGGAATAGGATAATTTTATGATAATTATTATCAATTTCGCTCTAAACACTGATGCAATCTTTTAATCAATTTGTTGGAGCGCCATCTATTATGATGTTCAATTATGAATATCTAGTTATCTCCATCTGGCGGTGAATTTCGTTAATGAGACTTGCAGTTTTTGTTTTGTTTTTTTCTTGATAATTTGATTTCAACTGCTTCTTTCTATTTCTGAATTCTTTTCTTCAATTTAATTATTCTTCTCTTCAATTATTGTATCAAGTACAATATGAAATTAAGAAAACGTGATAAGAATAATGGTGTTCCATCCGCTGCATCATCAACATCATCAACATCAACCTCATCATCCATTGTTAACAGCACAGCTAAGCGAGCGGGAAAAAGTGCCAGAGGTCGATCAAAAGTGGCCAGAAAAATTCTTAAGGAAAAAAATGCCCCCAATGAAGATGATAACGGCAAATCAGTTAATATTGATATTATGGCCGATGTATTTCAAAAATGTCAACATCTTCGCTTTCATGAAGAATGTATAAGTAAATTGCGGGAGATTTACCATGAAACCAGCCATAAAGATTTCTGTACCAAGCTCAGCCATTTCATCAGGATTTTCCTTCGTAACGACCCAAAAAGTCCTTTCACTAAACATTGTATTCAGTTTATTCCTAAGTTGATAAACACATTGGACAATGAAAAAAAAGGAGTTGATCTGAGAGGTAGTTCTATTTAACACCAAAAACTAAAAGACATTATTTTGTTTTTACAAGCCTTTCTAATGATATTTTTTTCAATTTGTAACTTTTTGTTTTTCTCAAAGCCGATGAAACTGTTGACGAATTGGGTGAATCCCTTTTTGGTGAGGAAATTTTCACAGAAGCATCAAGTGGAAAAGATTGTGTAATTGATTATATTATATCTGAGCTCCTGATCAAAGAGCTTGACTCTGTCAACACCGCTGTCCGTCAAAATTCATGCAGCCTTATTTTAAGGCTTCTTCATGGAGTTAATGATATCCGTCGAGATATTTACAATGCACTTCAACTTGCATTGCTGGATCGCTTGGCTGACAGAAATTTTCTTGTTCGCGCTCTTGCGGCCTACACATTGCGAAGGTTTCAAGATACAAGTAGGTCTGATGACCCAGTTTTGACAGCTTACCGTTTCCATCTTACTAAAGATCCTGCTTTCCAAGTTAGACTAGCAGTACTCATGTCTATTGAAGCATCTTTGGAAACTTTACATTTCATAATTAAAAAAGTTCGAGATGTTAAAGCTGTCATTAGAAAACAAGCATACATTAAAATTGCTGAACATGTACCTTTGAAGATGCTTTCAGCTGAACAGAGAAATTTAATACTCAAGGAAGGACTCAACGATAGACACCCTAATGTGCGAAGAACTGTTGAAGAAAGGCTGCTTGCGGCATGGCTCAAGCAATGTGATGATGATGTTATTCAACTTTTGATTGAAATCGACGTGCTAGCAGATTTGAAAATTTCAAAGAAAATTCTTTATATATATGCAAATCAGTTGATGGAAACAGCTTGTGATCAATTTGGAACGAAATTTCACTCTCTGGTTCATCATTTTCGACAATCTTATCTTGATCAAGAAAAATTGTTAATAGAAGAACATTTGATTCCAGAAAAGGTCTTGATCTGGCAATGCCTAAACACCTTTATTAAATCTAATGAAGATAAATTCATCAAATTGGCAGACAGAGGATTTGCTACGGCAACACACAACCCATCAATCAATACATCATTGCCTGTCAATGAGAAGTTTACGGAAGCCGAGATTTTAGCTGAAGAATGGGCAAACCAAGCCATGGGAGAAAGCTCGAATCAACCTAAAGATGACTCTCACATTGCTGATTACTTGTTACCTGAGTTACCTCATATGTGTCAATATTTACAAAAGTAAGTTACTTTAAACTAACTCTAATTTAAATTTCAAAAATTTATTTATCAACTTATTCAATCTTCCTTTTAGATTCGTTGATACTGTCGATTCCTTACCTCAATCCACATCTACTGAAGAAATAGAGGCTAAAGAATTCATGTACAATCAATTGGTTTCAATTCTTCTTTTGTACGATGTTTGCGATGAAGCTCAGCAAAATTATCTCTTAGAAATGATCCAAACCATTATCTTTTCACCTAATCTTCATATTGTTTTCGAAGATAGTATTTCACCAGTCATGAAGTTTATTGCTAGGCGAATTTTCAAAGATGCAACCCATCTGCTCGAGTTTACTGCTGAATGTACTAGTAAAGTTTACAATTTAGCCGCAGAAACTAGTGTTGATGAAGGTATCGCCAAATCGAAAACTCCTGAGCCAAGTGAAGATACCGAAAACACTTATAATGTTGAATGTGCACGATTGACCACGGAAATTGAGGAGTATAGAGATAAACAAGAAAAAGCAGAAGAGGAAAAAGATCATGTGGAAGCTCAAAAGATCAAGGTTAAAATTATTGAATTACAAACAGAACGTGAAAGATTACAAGCTAGGCGTGTTAATCAAATAAGTCCCAAATCACAACAAATTCCTCAAAGTCAAGTTCCCCTGTCTCAGCCTTTCAATTTGAATGATCATCCTGAAACTCTACTCAAATGTTTACAAATTTTTGTTGGAGCCCTTGAACATGGCAAATTTGACTCAGCACACACTCTTATTTTCCATCATATCGACTCAATTGTAATACCCGGTGTTATTGAAAAAGAAGAACGAATTCGTGCACTTGCTGTCAAAGCTTTAGGACTTTCATGCATCCTTAGTGATTCATTGTTTCGACAACACTGTAATCTTTTAATGCAGATTCTCAGCATTGATTCTCAAGCTATTCGAATCCTTGCCTTACAGAGCTTTTTGGATTGTCTTTGTAAACATGGAATAGAACCTTTAATTAAGAAGCCAGAAACATCACCACCTGTGCAAAGGTCCTCAGCAAGACAGATCGAAGATGATATTGCAAATCTTAATATTGAAGGAGCGGACCCTGATCTGGAAAATATTAGTGAAGCAGAAACTCAAGCTGATTTACAACAATCAATGATGGAAGATAATGAGGAAGATGCTGAAGAATCAGAAGCTGATATGTCTATCTACAGTAACAAACGTGGTCACCACTTTGAGACCTTAAACAAAAACTCTGAGCAAGATATAATCAATTCACTTGTGGAAATTTTCACCGAAAGACTTTTCAACTGTGGAATTGATCCGATTGAAGAGACAGCTATTGAAGGTTTCGCTAAACTGATGATTCTTGGAGTTATCTATTCTCCTTCACTACTCTCTCGATTCATTATAACTTGGTATCTTCCTGAAACAAAACCCAACATTTTGCAGTTTCTTGGAGTTTTTATTCCAATTTACGTTGGTTCTGAGAGTAAATATGTCCGAGAAGATGATCATATTACTGTTACTGGACAAACTTGTCTAGTTGACTGCTTCATTGATACATTGGAAATACTTTTTGAAGCTAAAAATTCTATTCATAAAGAACCAGATGAGCTCCGATTGTTCCATTTCTTACCAAGTCTTGATGATAACACTCAATATCGTCAAATCGACTTGAAAAATGTTATGAGTTTTATGTTGAATTTGGTTAAACCTAATCAACATAAAAATCTCCTAAGTAACTTGCTTTATAAGATGTTTGCCATTGTCTCGAGCGAGGATCAACAATATAAATTTTATGAAGACTTTTTAATTGAATACCTACTCAAAGCTGCCTTACGCTTATCATTGGATGATATCGATGATAATTTTTTCGGTGAACTCCGTCCAGTTATGATGAAAATTATTACTAGAATGAAATCTCGTGTCGAAGATATGCGAGCAAACCGTCGCAAAAAAGTTGAAAAATTTATTCGATCTTTTCTTGTATTTTACAAATCATTGGGTCGAGGTGAACTTAATGCATCAATATCTAGACCCTCAAGTGGAATGGATGGTGATGCTGAAGAAGCTGAAGATGCTGATTATGATGAACTGGGTCAGATGGAAGGAGATTTGGATCTAGACCCATTAGGATCAATGCCTGGGTCAAAAGATGACTCAAAAGAAAACAATGATGATGCCGGATCAGATGGGGAGAAAGACGAAGAAATTGCAGCAGAAGATGACTGTAATGATGATGTTGACTCGCTGTCAGATGTTTCAGAGACTTTAAGATGGTCAGATGTTGATGAACCTGAATCTTGTGGATACTAAAAAATATGCAAATCTAAAAATCAGCGACTTTTTTATTCCAATGATTTATCTGTCAAAATTTTATGTACCACTCCTGTCCCAATGTTAATCAGTAATAAGTTATCTTATTTAACTTCCAGTCACAAATCATCATTTTTGTTTATTAGTCATCAGTTTTTCATGTAAACTTTTTCATTCAATTATATATTTTTTCAATCTTATTATGCTTCTTACAAACAATTCATTATCTTAATAATTTCCATCATTTATAAAATATGTTTTAGATCGAATGTAAGTTGAAGTTTGAGGTGAACGAATCCGGCTAACAAAGAGCTTCATTTGACAAAAAAGTTGCAATCACTACAATATTAAGATTTAAATTTAGGTCACCACGTCCAGAACTCGTTTACAATTGATGTGTTCAATTTGATAGCTATTTGTGGAAAGACTAAATATTTTCAGATCTTCATACATTTGTTTATTTAAAACTGCTAGTTTTAGATAGTAACAGCTGATATACACACTCTTCAGATCAATGTAATTTTTGTATTTGTTTTCCTCTTTTGTTTTGTTATTTGTTTTCTATTTTATTTTCTATTTTTGCAACCAATTATTGATATGTTTAATTGTGGGTTACTGCTGATTCATTCTCCATTAAACAAGATTCCAACTAAAATTGGACACTTTCTCAATGAGGCAAAGTCATTGGTAAGTCAAGTTCTTTACATCAAAGTTGAACGAAATCTAACCGAAGAAATTGGTCACAACAAACAATCAGACGATAATCATTATTACATACCTAGTATTTATCGAGCAGCAAGCTCAAGAGTCCCTCATTTAGATGTCCGAGTTATAATCAAGCCCCAATTGTCAAGTTTTCGCTATCAACCTCAAATTCTCCTTTGTAACCATCCTTTGGATCACATTAATACAAAGTAAGTAGTGCCTTCAATTTGCTTCAAAAATACACTTGATAACGCTTATTGTGATAAGTGAACGAGTGAACAAGCTGCAGCTTTGCTTTAAGTTTTTAGTTTAGTTTTAATGACAAATTTTGCTATTTTTATCCCAAAGCATTGTTTAAAAACTGTTTTTCTATTTGTTTTCATCTCATAACTAGAAACTTCCCTAGTCTAGTGGGAAGTAAAGTTGATCTTGGCCAATTCAAAGAAATAAAGATAATCACTAGTCCAGATGAGGCTACAGATTCAGCACCTGTATCTTCAACGGATTATGTCAAGCATGATCATGTTTGTCTTGGTGGAACATTTGATAACCTTCACAATGGTCATAAAGTATTACTCAGTGAATCTCTGATACGTACCAATAAATCATTGACTATTGGAGTTACTGATGTTAATATGATCAGAAAAAAGGTTCTCTGGGAATTGATTAAACCACTAGAAGAACGAATTGATGATGTTCGTCAATTTTTAACTGATGTCTGTGATTCGATTGAATATAAAATTGTTGGTATCACAGATCCTTTTGGACCAGCAATTGTCGATCCACAATTGAGTTGCATTGTGGTCAGCGAGGAAACATTGAAGGGAGGCGAAAAAATTAATACGATTCGAGAAGAAAAAGGCCTGAAAAAGCTTGAAATTGTGAGCTTTGATTTAGTCAAAGATGAAGCTCATGAAAGTGCCCATGAAGAAGAAAAAATAAGCTCATCAAGTCTACGTATGAGAAAACTCGGGACTTTAATAAGAAAACCAGTTCCTCGAGATCAATTTCCTCGTCTGCCATATCGTATTGGCCTGGTTGGAGGAATTTGTTCAGGCAAATCCACAATCTGTCAACATCTTTCTGATCTCGATATTGTAACTCTGAATGCCGATGTAATTGCCCATTCGACTTATGCGAACCCCAACGCTATCGCTTATTCCAAGATAGTTGAAGCTTATGGTTCAGATATTGTTAATCCTGATGACAAATCAATTAATCGACAAAAATTGGGTTCGATTGTCTTCTCTGATAAAGATAAATTGGCTCAATTAAATTCTATAGTTTGGCCAGCAACTAAGGAGCTAGTTGAACAAAGAATTAGTGAAATTTCTGATGAACACGATATTGTGGTCGTTGAAGCTGCTTTGATGTTGGAAGCAGGCTGGCAAGATCAATTCCATCAAATATGGGCATCAATCGTTACTGAAGAAGAAGCAATCAAGCGTTTGAGAGAGCGAAATGGCTTGGATGAAGATGAAGCACGTAAACGAATAGCTAATCAAATGTCCAACTATGAGCGAGTTCAACATGCAAATGTTGTTTTCTCATCTCAATGGGAGCGAGAATTCACACAGAAACAAGTCGATAAAGCGGTTGAAATGGTGCGAAGTCAATTTTTAAATTGAATCAAAATCTTAATCAAGAAAAACAAAATCTTATAAAGCATGTTATTTTTGTTACACACTACAATTGTTTTGGTAAAAATTAAATCATTGATTCGTCCAAAGACTTCGTACTTTACTCCAAAATTAACCTCATATTGATACAATCAACTCATGCAATTTGTTTAGCACAAGTGTAACAATCCAGTTAACCAAATAAAATTCAAAGGAAAGCCAAAATTTGTCAATAATATCATTCATCGGTCCAGAATCAGATTCACCTGACTGTCTTTATTGGTAAAAAACGATGCCACAATTTGTCTTATGGAATCAGTCAACTCGGTATTCAGTATATTCACATCACCATCACTTGCATCATCACCAATAACTATAATACAGAAAGTAGAAAAAATTTTCTATCCATGATATACCAAGCATATTATGATAAATCTTTCTTTTCCTTCTCTCCTTTCTGTCTTTTCATTCCTTTTCTTTATTTTTCCTTTCCTTTCCACTTTCTATTACCTAGTAGCTAAGTAATCCTATTCATTTACCTTTTGTTGTCTTTCCTTCTTTCTCTTTCTCTCTTTTCATCCTTATCATTACCATCATCAACATTTTTGGTTCCTTTTGATAAACAACAATCAAACCCTCCTTCACTTCTCCATCTCTTCAATTAATTGTGAATCATCACCATGTTACCTGTGATTCCTTTCTGACTTTTTTCTCCTTTCTTTTCTTCTTCTTCCTCTAAATCATCTCTCCACGAGCCATCAAAGGCTCACTTTTACCTTCATAATTAGTTAAACTGATTGCTTTCCTTTGCTATGATTAATAAAAAACAGTCCAATTCGCTTGATTCACAGTTTCTTTTCACAATTTTTGCCCTTCAACAACTTCCATTGCAAGTCAATCATCTTAACCTGAATCTTTCCCTTTTTACTAAACAATACTTCCAATGCACAATAACACTCAAAAAACATTTATTCCTACGACAATTTAATTCATCTTATACCTTCCAATTTACACATAATACACATTTAACAATTGTTAATCAAGGCTAACAACTGTCTGTTGATATTAGTATCACAGGCAAATTGTCAAGGCTTCCCTTGCAACACTTTAACCATCAACTCACTTGTTTACCCTGAAATACTGTATATTTACAAAGAAAAAATGGCAACAAAAAAGGTTTATACAATTAATGATCATTAGCATGTTAATTAATCATTAATTTGTCCATCTCACTTTCAATTGAATAATTTTATGACCAAAAAAATGAGATTATTTTGTTTAAATTAATTGAACCAACCAGTGAATCAATGTTAATACAGTTTGAACGCCGTAAGGTTTTTAACTGTTGACAGCTGTTGTGCCTCATCAATCATTAGTTAATCAGTTTAATCGAGTTAATATTTAAAAATAACGCTGATGAAGCACTTAAAAAGTGTTAATAAAATTGAACATAAATTCAGTTTCCAATTGTTAACCATTTTACTAAAATCCTTAGCTCAACTTGTTTAACGATTAAAAATAGTCAAACCTTAACGTCTATTGAATATGATGATGAACAATAAATGAAGGATGTTTATTAATTAGATGGTTTATTGTTGAAAGACAAAAGAGTGTCCGAGCAGTTAAATGTTTCCGGTAAGTTAATTGTATTTAATTATTAATGAATAGATTGCGTTCATTATACAACGCTTATAATTGACTTAAAGCTAATGTCCGTTCATCATTGTTTTCATTTTAAGGTTCACTATGAAAATGAAAATGATGATGATGATGATGATCTTTCCTTTCATTTGCTCATTATCTTTTGCTTCTAAAAAAAGGATAAAAGTTCAATATCAATGTCAAAAGGTATATCACCTTCATGGCTTCTTGATTGTAGTTAATTTAGGAAACAATTGATGCATAAACATAGCGACTTTATCCTTTTTATTATCAACTTTTATTTGATCCTTAGTGGGAGGTAAAATCCAGTGAAATATGATAATTTTGTTTTTCACTTGATAAACTTCCGTAACTTACCACATCATCATTACCTGACTTTCATTTAGACATTGTATCTAAATAGGAACGTTTGGATGATGGAAGGGAAAAAAATTGAATGAATTAGCTGATGAATGAAAAACTATCAGATACATTTTTTATTATCATTATTTTTGAGGCTCATCAAGAGAGTTGAGCTGATGAAGTCTTCCTGTTTGCATTCAGTAAATCGTATAAGTTAAAGTTGTTTTGTTTCGAGGTTCCATCAGGGAATAGATAACAAGTGGATGATGCAGTAACACTGACTGATCCAGGTTGACTCTTGAGCCCTAGACAGCTAGTCTCTTGTGTACACGTCTAATGTATCTAGACTCGTATGTATATCTATTGAATTGGCTATGGTACAATGAAACTGAATACAATAGACGGATCGATGGCTCTTAGAGCGAGAAAAATAACAACAAGATGATAAAAGGAAAGGTAACTTTTTTTCTTTCTCTATCTTCTTCCTTTACCTTAACAACATCCTGACTATCATCATCATAAAAGATAATGAGAATGAGAATGGTGAAAAAAAGATCATGCAATTGTTTAAATATTGTGGTATATGTGATTACATGTGGCATTATTCAACAGATACAAAAGGCCAAAGGAATACTTTGCCATTTCTTGAAAGCTAATTAGTGGATTACCTTTTGAAGCTTGGGTACGTCGTTGGACAGTATTGAAACTCAAGATTGCTGATTGCTGTTCAGTGTAATAATAAACAATTTACGATTAAAACATGAACTCAATGTAGTCTGTGTGAAGCAAGAATTGTCAAAAACGCTAACATCACAAGTTTGCTGCTAACATTTTCCTCCAACCGATTTTGATTTAATCTAAATTCAGTAAGAAATGAAATCTTTGCAGCTTGAAATGCTTTAGTTTCAATATTTACTTAAAACGATTTTGAAACAAACAGTTTAAAGACAAATCACTAAATGGTGAAAAACACTAACAATGAAAAGAGCGACGAAGCTTCATTTCAACATTGAACCAATAGCTGTTGAAGTCTATCCAGTTGGATGAGAAACGCAATTTATTTATTAATCTAGTAATCAAGGCATACAATTGAGTATTAATCAATTTAAATTTCATTTCAATCTTGAAATACTGAAGTGCATTAGAATGATTACCTTTTTTCCCGTTCTCTTCTTCCTGTATCTTACCTTTTCCCAACTCATAATTCAATGTCAAAACTGAAATGTTTTGCCTTCTCGGTTGACTTTACAATTGAAACTTTTGGCAAATTGTTATTAATGTAAATGAAGAGTCAAGAGTTGACAAACATGTAATCATCTTTTAATCAATAATACAATTGCAGGTATAAACAGGAGACCCATTATTTGATCTACTTGTAAGTAGTTACCTTAATAGCATCACATCACAAGGCAAACAAAAAAGAAACAGATGAGCAAAAGCAAAATACTTATTAAAGCTTTCATGTAAACGCTCCCATCAACAGAGCAAAAAAGGATGATAATTCTAATGATTTTGATGATGATGATCAAGCAAACTTAATGGATGTTACATTATGATTAAAAATTATGACCTGATCATCATCATCATCTTGATCATCCATCGTAACGCCTTCTTCTTCTTCTTCTTCTTCTTCTTCTTCTTCATGAGTTATGGTATTTTCCTTGTATTAACATCAATTAAATTATTACATTGATTCGTTTGCGATTATTCAGATTGTTCATTCATTTCTCATCATTATCATTCCTTGTCAAACCAGAAATGTCAAGCTACCATTAAAAAATTGAATTGAACGATGAGCAGAAAAGAGACAATTTTTCTTCATCAAAAATTGGATTGAAAACATTTTTTTATTTCATTTTCTTCATCACTTTTTGCGTTTCTCATCCTTTCCACTATCAGTCATAATCATTTACTTTTCAACCCAAAATAAAAATCTGATGATCGATAGCTAATTACATTCAATGGTTAAATTTAATTTCAAACCTGCTGATCAACTCATGATTATCAATTCATTTAATTGGTAAATTTGATTAATTTCAATGGTTTAATCACCATATTTTGCCAAATTAAAAGATTCACAGGTTTCATTGTTAAACCTGGAAAGTATAATCACTTAATAAATCAACAAAAACAAAAAGCCATTTCTTAATTTACCAAAAGATTCAATGTTAAGTTTATACAAAATGTAAACCTTTCAACTTTGAATCTTCAAGTGAATAACTTGCAACAATAAAGCTTCATCAGTTCATGTTTACCGAACCTTTTCAGTTTCATTTCAAGGTAAGAAAACAATTCTTGAAAAATATACAAAAGCAAAGCCAAGAACAAGATGAAACATTAAAGGTTTAACCGTTAGATGACGCTAACTTGAACAAGTAAAAATGTTTGCTCAAAAAAAGTTGAGTTTACTCATGAAAATAAAGCATTTTGGTTTGTTATAGAAACAATGAACTTATCAGATGACTAGCGATGAAAAAACAAAGCAACGATAAACTGATCCTGACTGGACTCTGGTCCAACCGATGATCATCTTCCTCCTCCGCCTCCTTCTTGTCATCATCCTCAGTGGGAGGTGTGACTATCAAGTACAACCTTTTATTGGTCTGTAGAAACAAAAGTGCATAATGATGATCAATGAAGAGAGTGAGACAAGTTGAAGGAAGATGCGTAAACCGACCCATCGTCATGAAGAGTGAGGAAGATGAGAGAGGGTGGCATAAAAAGGTGGAGTTGCAAATGTCAATGAATGGTTACATGATCATGATCAATATGCTTATGAAATTGTGATGAACAATTTTTCACGAAATTTAAGGTTAAAGAGGATGATTATTAGCGCTTTTAACACATCACATTGAGTGTGCATAAATTCAGTTCAATCCTATAAGATTCATGAGGAACAATTTCTTTTTCCTCTTTAAATATTCCAATTTTCTTTGTCCTTTTCATTCTCATCATCATTATCATCACATTTCTCTCTCTCTCTTCCCTTCTTTATTGTGACTGTTGAAAGAGTAGCTTACCTTTGCTTTTGTTTGTTGTTAACTGATTCTAATCTTGTTCAAATAATGCAAGTTAAAAGATGGCTTTTAATGTTGAGAAAAGTTGTCCAACAAGTTTAGCGCATTGCAATTAAGTGTCAAAAATAATTGAGTTAAACGTCATTATGTGCCTTTGCACTTCATTATAGGATGATTCTGATTCAATGGTCCACTCAGGTTATCTTGATGAGAAAGGATTAAGATATATCAGGTAACAATTGTCTGTAAAGTGGCTCAAGTCAGGTAAAGAAAGCTCTCACTTGGCTGATTCATTTTAACAAGTTAAACGTTCAAATGAAAACAACCGTTGAGATTGGATCAAAGAAGCCAATCTTGAACCATCTCAGACTCAAGCTAACCTCAAGCCAAGACTCAACTCCATTTATCGTTAATCAGTGGTTCAGCTTAAACATTTTAATAACAAGCAAGGTTGATGTGAGTATTGATCAAGTCAACATGACCAATTGAACTGTCCAAATTTACCAATTTCACACAAATTGGTGCCAATTTTAAGTTAAAAAGTGGAAAAAAATTGAGTCGAAAAATTTGATAAAAATTGTTAAGTGAAAAGTCAATGAAGTAAATGATGATTTGATGAGCAGATTATCACTAATGATTGGATAGAGTTAATTATTTAAATGATTTTACCGAAAATGGAAAACTCTTCTCTTGATCTCTTGGTCAACATTTTATTGGAACATTTAATTGTTTCTGTTTATCTTCTTCCATTGACCTTTCCCTTGATTAACTCTAATAATTCATTTCTGAGTGATGGTCATCTTTATGATAATTTACCTAATCTTATAAGGTTCATCATTAACAGCAAACAAACAGACAATACAAAAAGTTCCAAAAAAAACAGGAGAAAAGTACAATTGTCAAAGTCCAGTCCAATTGTTCATCTTTTCAATGGGATTACTGGACCGAAATGGTCGCCATTCATTTAATAATAAGCATGATAATAATAATGGTAATGATTGTTCAATTTCAACCAACCAGGTCAACTAACTGTCTGACTCTTCATTGAAAATTGTAATCACATTTTGCCTTCAATAACTAAACTGAAGAGTAAACAATTGAATTAAAATGCAATAGAGAAACAAAAATTGTTAATAAAGTCCAAATTAAAATGATAATGATAATGTTAATAAATTGATTGTTGAAATTTGTTTCATGATAGTCTTGAAGAGGCGTTTAGTATTGGATGAAAAAAAGAAGGGAATCTAAATGAATGAGAAAAAAAATTCAATCATCATTCATCCATTTACAATATTTTCATTTGGTAGAGATGAGAAGAGAAAAGAAGCAGAAAAAATGGAAAACAGAACAAAATTGTCTTAACTCATTGCTGGAATATCATGTAATCTTGAAACATTATCATTGAGGTAAATTAAGTTCCAAAGTTGAGTGGGTTAGAAATTGAGATGAAAATGAAGATGATGAGAATGTGATAGATGAAGAAGATGAGGAAAGAAGAAGAAAAAAGAGAAACGTTTCTAAACTCTTCGCCTCTTAAATGAGACTGTGAGGTGAGAAGATTACTGTCATATTGAACATCTCATTCAATGCGACATGAAAAGGTGAGCTGAATAAAAAAGCAACGATAAAGATGGTGAAGCTTCTCATTTCCATGTGAATGAAGGAAAGCATCATTGAAAGTCAAGATGGAGGCGGTTAATGGCCAAAGATCAAGAACAAGATTTTTAGTCTGTAAATCTGCACCATCATCATGTAACATGACTGAGCAAGAACAGAGGAAATGATAGTTTCAAGTTTAACATTTTTTTATGCTCTTTCCTTATCCAAACCCTTAGGCTTATGTACATTGAATGTTGATGCATTGGCTATGCTTTCCCAGGTTATACTTTAACTTGATCTCTGGGTCTCTCTCCATGTGAGATTTTACATTGTTTCTGCCAGTGAAACATTCATCTTGATCATCTTTCATCTCTTTAACTTGATTTACCCTGAATTCCGTTGTTTCCCTCTTCTTCCTTTTACTAAATTAACTAAATTGAGTGTCAAATGATTTGGTTTGAGGAAAGCCAAAGTGATTAGCTGATTGTGACGGGTAAAGATAATCGAGACAAATGATTGTTTCCAGAAAACAACACTTTCAGCTTTTACCTTGTTACTTGTTGTTATTGTTGATTCAATTCATCATTAACTTTTGCATTTCCATGATCATCATCAGTTTTAACCTTGAAATGAATGATGATGATGGTGATCATCTTGCTTTTTTTGCACCAACAGTGAAAGTAAATATAGTTATGTGCTTTACATTACAATTACAATGGTGAATAATATTGAGAGAAGAAAAAAAAATTTCCACCAAAAACAATTGCCTCTGTCAATGTTTAAATCAACATTTTTACCTTCAACCCGCTGAGAGAGCAAAAAGATCAACTATCAAAGGTTAAATTTTGATATTGATTAGTTAACTTGTTTTGTTTCAATCATCATCAACATCAACATTGAACTTGGCTGTTATGCATATTATATTGTCCCATGTAATAGTCAAAATGAACAATTGATTATTAATACATCAATAGATTCATTTGAGTGAATATTTTTCTTTCCATTTCGCGTATAAATACATGATGAGACAGGAAGATGATGAGCAAGATGAGACGAAGAGAGAAAGAGAAAGACTGACAAAATTGGAGTCAAGCAGAGTTTTCATTTTTTAGTTCATCATCATGATCCATCTGAAGATCAACGTTTTTTTGGCAACTCAGTCATAGAGGTTTTCTGGTCAATAACAACATTTAATCAATGTTTAAATAACATCATTATATACATTATGTATGATAACATGTTTATTTATTTTCATTTAACGTTTCACGTAGGAGTTTTAAGGTCAACTTATCGTAACCAATGTCAGGTCAGTGTTTTTTGCTTTCCGTTAATTTGCACACTTTCATTTCTTGTCATTCAACTTGATCGCTCCGTTTTCAACCCATCAACGTCTTAATTGAAAATTTAGATTGAGATTTGGGTTCAACTTTTTTGCTTCATTTCTTGCCCGCTTCGTGGCTTATTATTATTATTATTATTATTATTATTATTATTATTGTCATAATGATAATTGATATTGATACATGATTTAGATTGACTTTGTTACACTAAGTTTAAAGGTTGATTTTTTATAATACAATGAGGAAGACTAAAAAATGGTTTCATGAAGATGGAAGAATGGAGAAAAGGAAGAAAATGGAAAATAAAATAAAATGATGAGGAAGAAGATAATGTATAATAGGGAAGATCAAATAATATTATAAACAGTATTCTAAGAATAATTGATCTGGAAAAGTTCATTTTTTGGAATCAATTGTTTGCTTCTCTCACAGCTATTGTATTATTATTAATCTAATGGTGATAATAATGATATACAATATGTAATATATATTGCTTTCATTTGATAATCATTGAGAATGTATCATCATTATTATTTTGTGTGTAAAGGAAAAGAGAGAAAGAGTTTGATCAAAGATTTGTGTGTCGCTTCATATGAAGCGATAAATGATCTGAACGGGAAAATTTTCTTTCGCATAGACTGCATTTGAATGGTTTATCACCCGTGTGTTTACGGTAATGACGGGTCAATTCATCTGATCGAGCAAATTTCCATCCACAAGATTTCCAAGTACAATGATATGGCTTCTCTCCTGTATGAGTTCGAAGATGAGCTTTCAAGTGGGATGATTTGGAATAGCTTTTACCACAATTAACATAAGTACAATAATGTGTCGTAACCTTTTTACGACCTGAACTTCGACGACCTCGACGACTTTTAACTACAATCCCTATTGATGTTGCTGTTGTCGCTCCGGTTGGGGTTGATCCGCTTGTGGTTGTTCCGATTTTTGTTGAACCTGAAGTCATTAAAGGTTGAAGCACTGATGAGTTGGTTGGAGGAGGTACAAGTGAGTTGAGTGTTGCTGTTAGGGATACTTGATGGTGTCCATGTTGATGTACATTATGATTTTGTGCTTGTTGGTGGTGCAGATGAGGGTTTGTCTGTTGTACTGGGTGATGGTGATGCTGAGAAACATGTTGATTGGGTTCATTTACGGGTAAACCATTGACTGTTGATCGGTTAACCATAATGTTAGAAGGTTCAAAGTAACCTTCATTACTATTATAACGTATATTATTATAACGAGCATGATGGTGGTTTTCAGGGTGTTGATGAGGATGAGCATGGCCTTGGGCTTGTTGAGGTTCTTGTTGGTGTCCTTGTCCTTGTTGATGAGATTGGCCTAAATGATTAAGATGACCTGAACCGATCAACATTTCCTGATCATTACTTGATGATGGTGATGGAGGAGTGGTTAAACCACGTGATCCATATGTAGGAGTGCTGGCTATTGGAGATATATAGGTGAATTCAGGGAGAGTGTAAGGAGTACTTCCATGTTCACTTTGAGGGTGGTTATGGTGGCTATGAAGTCCATGGTTAGAGACGATAGAAGTCAGAGAATGATGAACATTTTGATGACAAGATTGATCTGACCCATTGTCTAGGTAAACGTCTTCAGAGTAATTAACATTTGAGTTTGTCGATTGTAATCTATTTTGTTGATGCACCATTTGTTGTTGTGATTGGTGGTGATGGTGCTGAGGCTGATGATGGTGATGTTGATGGTGGATATGTTGATGATGTGATTGATGAAGAGGTTGATGATGAATTGATTGCTGATTATTGTTGAAATTTGTATTCTGGTGAAGAGTAGAGTCATGTTGATGTTGATGAACAGGTTCAATTTTAATGATTGCATGTTCAGTGTTATTGTTATTCAAATATTGCTCATGATTATTATGATGACCATGGCCATTTTGATGGAGATGGGGATGAAGATGGTGATAATGATTGATATAGGGTTTGTTCTCGTTTTGGGGTGAAGCTGGAGGTGACATTTGGGATCCAACTAGTGGTATTAAAGTACCACAAAGAGATGACACTAAGCTGGAGCTAGTGTCGAAAGGGGAAGAAGATGACGACGAGGATGAACAAGACGAGGAGGAAGATGAAGATACTGAAGACAATGATCCATTTAAAGAAGGAAGAATATTGTTTGTCGTTGTGGACGACGACGTTGCATTTGTTGTCGATGATATCAATTGGTGAGGAGGTGATGCTGGGGATGATGATGATGTGGGTGAGGGTGAAAAATATTTACAGGAATAACCAGTTGAGCCTAAAGGCGAGGAATAGCCATGTCCTTGGCTATTATTACTTGATCCATTCAAATAGTTATGTTGTTGTTGTTGTTGTTGTTGTTGTTGCTGCTGCTGCTGTTGTAGCTGTTGATGGTGTGGAAGATGATAATTTTGATGAGATTGGTGATGCTGATGGGAATGATGATCGTTTAATGGGGAATCACAGAAATAGCTTAGAGTTTCAACGGGTTGAAATGCATTGCCATTAACATTAATATTGATCATGGTACTTTTTGGTGAGTTTGCATTTTGTGATGGCGATGAAGTTGACGATGAAACGGATGAATTAGACCAGATCATTGGATCTTTGGCACTTGTTACCATTTCATGAGTCCATGAAATCCCATTGAGATCATCATTTGTCTCTTCATTTGCATCACAATTGATACCAGAATTAACACTTAATGGGTTTGAATGATTAATGTTACTACTATGATGGTTATTGTTATTACTTGTAATCATTTTGTCCGATTCAGTTTTACTACTATTACTATTATTGTCAATGTTATTACTATTACTATTTGTATTGCTTAAATTGACACTATTTTCATTATTATTATTATTACCATCAGCATTGTTGTTATTATCGATATTTTGTTTATCACCGTTAATTGCATTTTCATTATTATTTGTTGCACTATTACTATTTATACACCGATTGTCACCAGAAATGTTGCTTTTAGTGATGGATCGATTTATCGTCAAGCTTTTGTCTTCACTATTGCTGCTATTATCACTGGTACCATTGTTGTTACTGTTGACATTTCCATTCCTATTAATTTTTGGTATATAATTAATTTCAACTGAAGAGGGACATTCTAATTTCTCCTGTTTAATCGGATAACCATTGGTCATGATATTTTCTTCAACCATTGAGCTTGGCGATGATGAAGACGGTAATCGATTACAAATGATATCATTATTAAATGAACTTGACTGTTGATGTTGCCGAGCAAGTAATCTTGAAGAGGTTGACAAAGTAACGGGTAAAGTTTCATTCATAACCAGACCGAGATCATTGGCACACAAGACAAACTCCAAATCTAGCCAAATCTGTAAGCAACAAGAAAATAAAATATACATTAACCAAACAAATAAAAACAAAGGATTAAAGTTAAGGCAAGAAGATAATGATGATTAAGGAAAAGGAAACTTTGTTTGATCTCTTTTTTCAGTTTCAATCTCTCTTTAGTTCCATTGTATTCATCTTTATCTTTATTTACCTTCATGAGTTTTCAGCTAAGTTTGTGTTCATTTTTAATTCGCACTACAGGGGTTCTTTTTTCATGGAATAAAATAACACTTGGATGAGGATCAAGGGACAATTTGTAGGTTGGATTAAACTGCGCAAATCAAAGAGCTAGTCAACTTGGAAAATAATTTGTTTCTTTTATGATAAACTGCGCATCAAATGATAACTATTTCCTTCTTCTTCTCATCTTATTCTACCTCCTCCTCCTCCTCTGACTCTCTCTCCTCCTTTTTATCCTCCTTAACATGTTCATGTTTACTGTTGTTGTTCATGTTATGCATCATTGTAGTTGGTGAACAATGATGCAAAACAACAATATCAACAGCAACAAATATGTATTTTCTTAAATGTTAGCTTTAGATATATCTTGAAACCCTCTGCAGGGAGTTTCAACATAAGTCAAACCAATATTATCAAGTTGCAGGTAATAAGTTGAAGGTAAGAGATGAAAAAGATGATGATGGAGAAACAAACGGTAAGCCTGTGATTAATGACGAAGACACACAGAACCAAAGCTAATTATCTACCCATCATCTTCTCAATATCAACCTCATTCTTCATTTTTTACAACCGCATTCATTATTATCATCATCTTTTACATCTTACATCCATTCAATCTATCCCAATAAATATAATTTTCCAGTTTTTACTAGCTTTCTTTTACTTCACATTGTTTTATCTCACATTTACGCTATTAGGTATTAAATGTGTTCTGTCTTAATAAAAAAAGAGACTACGTCTCATATATTTTACCTAATAACTCAAGCTGCTCTAGCTTACCTTTTTTTATAGAATAGCTCATTGGTTGTATAATAGCAATCAGCCAAACAAAAATGAAAAAACAATTGAGTTGATAATTTTTATACGAGAAACTAACATGTGTAGTTGGCAAAGGCTTTTGGCTCAACAAAACAAGCAATTTGTTTGACCAAGCAAACCTTTGAACAGGCATTTGATTTACACAACCAAGTAACATAATTGAGGCATACACTTAATTAGATTTAATAATTAACGGCTAACACAATCTAGATAATAACTATGATGAGAAAAAAATGAGGCAGACGATAACCGATAAAATGGCGTGGTGTCAAGGCAGAAGAGATTCTCAACAAAATGGTGACTAAAGTGTTGGGTGACTAAATTATTGTGAATTAAACAGAAAACAGCAATAAACTAAAACGTAATTAAAACACAGTTTAAAATTGAAATAAAACTGAATAGATATTTTACTATCTAAAGCACAGTATAATACTAAAACAATAACAATAACAATTGAAACCCAATGTAAACCAGAAAAAAAGGTTAAATAATCCTGGTTGGACAATTGTCTAACTGATGATGTCATCTCATTTAAGGCGCTAAATTTGTTCACCTCAACAAATCAAGCTTTTTGCACTTTCTTGGTCTCTTTTTACTAGTAAATTATTTTCAAATCTAATTCAATTTGCAGTTTATTTAATATATATATATATATATTGAAAAACTGATACATTTTCTTGGCAATACAATTGAATCGATACAATATTAAACTATCATTAAATTGCCTTTTCAAAGGATCACAATAGACTCCATCATTGTATGTAATCCCAATTGAAAATAATGAATCTGATATCTTTTTATTTCGGATCATTATTTGTTTCCAAATAAACTCAACAGCAAAGATGAAAAGGTTTGCTTGATTAAAAGCAATGCACAAAACTTTACAAATCCTAAATTTTAATAACAAAAAATCCTAATACAGATCTTAATTTGGTGTAAAGTAAACAAAGTTGAACAATAAAGTTAATAATCAATTGATGACAGAAGTACAATTTAATCTCTAAACGAAAGTAATTCATTTGAATTCGTGAGAAATTCAATTATAAATCATTTAAATGAACCTGAAAATTATGATTAATTTAATTTTCATTTTTCATAGTTTATTGTAACAAAAGCCTGAAGAGTGTTTACCAAATAAAATGTAGGAAGCTAAAAGTTAAGGACAATCAAAAGTGAATCAGTTAAATGCAATGTCAAAACCTAATTGAATGAAAACAGAAAAGGTAAATTGCAAATTGATCAACATTTCTCATCTTTGAAAATGTTGATCAATCTAATTGGAAAAAGCGAGAAATGAAAAACAATCACAATTGTCATCAATTGTAATATCAAATAAGGAAAAGTGGAACAATAAGAAGAGCACAAGTTTAATTGTTTAATAAATCAAAAAATTGATTGATCTAAATTGTTGTCTAATGAGTTACATTGGTTGTCAAGATGAAAACGATGTCAAGCATTTGAAGTGAATAAAAGCAGCAAAGTAAACTTCAAGTTCAATGAAAAACGTTTGACCAGCTACTTGACAATTTTCAATTTTTCACTGAACTTATTGAATATTTGATCAAGTAGATGGTTCCATTGAAATAACTTAAACATTAAACCATAAATAATCATCACTTTGAAAACCTGAATGAATAGGAAGTTGAAAATATATTGATCTACTTTTGGACGCTTCAATTTGCTTCTCTAATTCAATCAACATCAAATTAACACCTTAACGGTTAACGCGACTAACCAGATTTAAATACTTTAAGGATTTCTGATTATGATTAGAATATGATTAAGGATTAAATGGTAAAATTAAGAGTAAACTTACCTCTTCCTCTGGTACACTATTAACTGAATCCATAGTTTGACTGAGCGTCATTGAAGTTCACTGTTGGTCAACTTTTAGTGTTAAATGGTGATGATGCACATGAGGGACACTTGGCTTTTGGACACTTATCAACACACAGAAAAGGCCAATTTGATGGAAATCCTTGAGAGACAAAAAAAGGTTAACAATTGAAGATGATCAATCAAATGTAAATCAAAGGCGAGATTAAAGTAAATTAGAAATGTCTTTTTGTGTTGCTGTTTTTTGCTGGGATTTTACGTTTACTTGTAACGTTTCTCGTTGAGGTCAACTTTTTTCACTAACATTCATTTACTTGGTTTGTTAAGGTAAAAAAAGTGAGTGAATAATGATGATAATGATGATGAGAGTGATGATGATGAGTGGGAGCCGCGATTTAAACGCCATCTAAAGGGGAGAGTCAATGGAAGGATGATGATCGAGATGAGGTTGAGTGAGTTTTTACCTGGTTTTTCATATTCACAATTCTTCTTCTTCTTCTTCTTCTTTTCCTCTCTTTTTTTCCTCACATTTCCGCTCACACTTCAAAGTCAATCACAATCTATTTTACAATTAACTGGACAAGCTTGGAATATAAACAAATCAAATTAAGCAGCAATTTAAGCGCCAATTCCAATGGTTAAAAGATTTTGTTCTCAACCTTTTTTTGTTGCTTTTTTCTTCAGGTAATGTTAACAATTAAATTGGGTTCTTGTGTGTGTGTGTGTGAGCTGGATAAAAGTGAAGATGAGTTGATGATGAAGAAGATAAATAATGAAGAAGGCAGATGAAAGTATCTTACAATATTTGATTTGCGTGATTATTATCGTTATAAACATTAAACTGGTCAAACAATCTCAACATCAATATTGGTCCATCTTTAGGTCCATTGTTTTTTTGTTATTCACAGCTTTTCTTGTATTTGTAATAAATGTTGATCCCAATGACCATTCAATTGGGTAAACTTGAGGCTCACTTAATGCGCCATCATTTCCATCATCATCAACGATCTTCTCGATCATCATCAACATTATTTATTAATAATCAACTTTTGAACAAAGACAATTGTATTATGCTTTTGTACTGCTAATGATACAACATTGATCTTGATTTTTGTTCCTTTTATTTGTTTTCTGCTATTTTCTTGCTCATTTAATCTTGATTAACTTTCAGTTTAATGTATTTATTGTTGCCGTGATTTACATTATTAATTAAGTGATTTACCTGTTTCTTCTTCTTCTTCTTCTTCTCTGATTATTTCCTTTCCTTGATGAGTTTCTTGTTTTCGCGTTTCCTTCTGACTCCTCATTTCAATGGCTAATCGTTGGCTTTTAAGGTGAACTACCATAATCAACCTTGATGGTTGTCATTTGAAATTGAGGACAATTTCCGTTGACATTACATCTTCACGGGACCGCCTAATATTAATTATTATAGGAATCAATTTATTAATCATTAACAAGCTTCCTCACTGAATCAGAGTTAAAATCAAAATCTATAAAAACGATTGGTAAAGTACGTTAACAATGTGACATTTGTCAACTTAAACAAAGGCCAGTCTTTTGCATAAATTGATACTTTTAGAGTGAAAGATGATTTTCAATGTTGAAAGGTCAAAGAATCAAAGTTGATCAAGTCTCTGTTAAATTCAAATTCAAGCGAACGTAATCTCGTTTTTATTTCATCCAACTTGAAGCTTTTCAAGTTCATTTCAGTAAAATCTCAACTTCACTCGATATTTACCGTCAAACTAATTCCGATCAGTTTTACAAGCGACAAAAGTCAATATCTTTTAACTAGTAAACATGAAAATTTAACAAAACCAATGCTTCCAACTTGGACTGAACAATAACATGTTTTCTGCTCTTTCAATCAATCGTTGACAAAATGAACTCTAACACAGCCTAAAGTTGATTAAAGACTGATGTAATACAATGATCATTAAATGATGAGCTAATGTGATGCTTTCAGATAACATTAAATGATCAAATGGAAAGTCTTTTAATCTCAACTTGAACTGAATTTCACAACAAATCTCAATCTGTTAATCATTACTGTTCATTTTGTTTAATGGCTTCAAAATGAAATCATTGCATTTGATAATTAAAAATGAAGCAAAAAGAAGTTTCTTTTTGTTTCTTTGTTTGTTAAGAAAAAAGTTAATTAATTTAATTATCACAAGTCAATGGATATCAACATAAACTTGAAACCTATTCGCAGTTTCACAGGTAAGAATAGACTCTATAACGAGAAAAGAGACTGTCATCATCATCATCATCATACTCATAATAATAACCATCAGAAAGTATGACTTTGAAGTAGCGTGAGTTGAATAGAAATGAGATGAAGATAAAGAGAAGAGAAATGAAGATAAAGGCAATTTTCCGGTTTCCCTGAAAAAAAGTGTTTTACAAACTGAATGAATCTTTTTTACGCTGAACCAATGAGATTATCGTGAGAGACAATCAAATGAAATCAAACTAATCAACAATAATCTGTACTCGTCAACATCAATTGATTCGCTAATCAAAAGGTAAACAATTGATTAGCGAAGCACACAAAGGAAAGCCAAAGCAATTGTGAAAAGAAAACCATTTTCACCTAAAACTGTAAATGAAGATTGAATAACAGAAGAATAATAAAAGTTTCAATTTCGTCAAAAGTAGAAACTGGAATTGAGGTTGAAATTGCATGTTAATTGATTGGAAAGCAATTCTTGGAAGCAAATTGATTCAAGTTGAAGAATTGAAAATTCATGTTCAACCAATCAATGGATGTGATAATGCGCATGGAAACAACACCATGAAACACCGTCTCATGCACATTTTCATCTTACTTTCACCAAGAATATAATCATCAGATGAAAGAAGAGAGAGAAAAATTGTCTTCCTTCGCATTTCCATACTATTCGATGAGTTGATGTTTCTTGAAGCAACTTTCATCCTCTTTCATCCTCCTTCATCCTCCATCAACTTTACCTGTTCCTCCGCCTTTTTCACCCTCACCTTAACCACCACTTTACCACCCCTTTGTTTTTGCTCAAGGAAACCTCAGGGAGTGGCTTTACTCGATGCCAACTATAGCATCAACCTCATCATAATCTCTTCCTTCTTCTTACCCTGATCATCATGAGAATCATTTGCTTTTTCACATTAAAATTCAACACAAAAGTTCATGACAAGTTTCCGAGTTTGACCTCATTCTTTTATTATACTCTTTCCATTATCATCATAATTTCATTTTTACTCTGTAATTTCAATATTTGCATTTGCCTTCCATTTGATTAAAGTAGCTTTCCATTTATCGTTGAACAGTGAAAGTTTTGTCTGCCTTTTCCCATTGAACGATTGCCTTTTGTTTTTCACTTTTCATTCCAGGTTTACAGTGTTGTTACCGTTTCTCTTGTTGAATCGCTGTAATTGAAAGCTAATGATTGGAAGCAATCAATGCAATTATTGTTATATTGGCCATTATATGGACAGTATAAGAAGAAAGCGAATAATAAAACAAAATTTTAACCTGTTTACCTTATCAAGGTAAACATTCTTTTCTCTTTTCTTCTTCTTCTTTGTACCACCTTTAGTGATCTAAAGCTTCTTGCCTGGTGAATAACATGATCAACATTTGCTTCTTTATTACCTAATCTGGCCAATTTACGGCTCACACTTACTTCAAAAGACTTACCTTTTTTTTGTTCACTTTCTTCATGTTTAGGTATAAACTGAAAGTTACACGCGCAGTTTCACGTAACACTGTAAAGTGATGATGCTGAAGATGATGATGATGATTGTGATTATGATAAAGTCTTGTAAGACCACACACTGTAACTGACTGTGATAATTATTGACGAGAAACTAGAGAATATTAATGTACAAAATGATGTTCTTTTACCTTTTTTTCTTGCGTCTTTCCATTTCTTTCCTCTTTATTCAATGAGATTCCCCACAGCTATTACATGATACATTCTTGGGTAGCACTTTAAAAGGAAATGAACATTGGGTCAAGCTAAAGTTTACACAAGTAAATACGAATAGAGGTCATTTTGGAGGGAGAATTGGTTTTGACTTTTTTGGCAACAGTTTTCATCTCGCCAACTTTGCCATTGAAAAACTACTAGTAAAAGGAAAAACAGTTAAATGAATGCATTAATGTTAATCAAGGTGCTAATGTAAAGTGCTAATAGCTAGGTTGACCTTTCACGTAGATTGTTACAGACAAAGGACAAGAAAACTTTGACCTGGTTTATGTTCCAATGCAATATAAACAACTGTATCAAGCAGATAAAAATAGCAGTTGCGTATATTTCAAGACGTTTAAGTGCCAAATAAACGTGAATATGACCATTCTAGTCGGTCAACTTGTTCAATTTGATGCGAAATCGTATAAAATAAAAGATTATTTCAAGAAATTTGCAAAATTAAACTAAACTAAATGCACCAAAATACTCGCCCGAGCTCCATAACTGTGTGTTTAAATTGCTTCTACTTTGAAAGGTGTAAACTTATTTTAAAGATAAAAAATCGCAATTTTCATTTTCCATTTTTCTATTTCAATTTGTTTGTGTTTAATCGATAAGTTCGCCAATCGATCGATAAGTAAACTGGCAACATTTTTAGTTAATACCAGACCTGACAAGGTGACTTAATCTCTTATGACAAATTATCTTATAATAAGTTCAGATCAATACTGATCACCAGTGTTGATCAATATTTGATTTTATTCTGAATTAACACTGTTAACTCTATTTCTTGAAAGTGAATTCCGTTCCGTTCTAATTGATAAAAATGGATTAGAAGCTCAACTAAGTCCATTCACCGTTCAACTAATTTCACCCAAAGTGGAAAATGTTTCAATCGTTCGACTCTGCGTTCGTCTTCAAATGATTTGACCGATTTGATTGTGAGCAATAAATAAAACATTGCTTCGTATTGTTTCAACTATCACTGGACACAGCATTTGCTCCTTACTCTTTCGCCTTTGAAAAGTGATAACAAATTTGGATGTAATCCTCAGACTTTATGGTTTCATGTGAAAACCGAAAGACTAAAGATATTTCAACCTTTTCTGTTTTGCCTATTTTGCAGCCGCTATTTTGACCTTTTCAGAGCTGCATAATTGGATGGTAAAACTTACGGTTCTAAAGCTGTTCTTTACTCTGAATGCTCATGCAAATCTGAAAGAGCAAGCAATTTAATCTTTAATCTTACAATCAGATTAAAACAAAACTCAATATTAGAAAGTTGCTTTTACTCTTTGCTTCAATTGCTTTATTTAACCTTTTATTATTAATCTTTTACTGAGAAACGCAATGCAAAACTTGATAGATTTGAACATTGATTTACAATTAAATTGTGATCATTTAGATTGGATCAGTAAACCAGTGAATGGCCAAATGATTGGTATAAAGATTAAAGAGAAGAGCAAATTGAGATTAATAGGGATTAACAAGAAAAATCATTAACTTTTGATTATCACTATTGATATCGTTAACCATCATAATCAAGGAATCATAATCATCATTTAAGAAACAAGAGAAAAGGTAAAATGTTTTCTTCTAATTTGATTATCTCAACAGGGATTCTGGATTCGCATTACGAATGTTGAATGTTGCTCATCATCAATGATCATCTTGCTAGTTTAAACTGAAAACTGAAAAGATTGAAAAAAGGACCCAAAAAAGCTAATTATTATTTACTGATGTTAATTGTAAAAAAAGTAAGGATTAATTCTTATTCTTGCTATTTATCACTTGAGGCCATTCTAACTCTTTCCTAAATAATATGAAATCCAATAACTGAGCTTTAGTTCAATCAATAGTTCAATGTTGAAACTAAACTGCAATAATCAACAGTTAATTTCAATCAGAAAAGTATAATCATCAGTTTCTATCGGATTCACAGTTATTTCAGGTAATCGTTTGAGCAATTCTGACGATCTGTTAAAGTTCAAATTGAAACCTTTAATTGGATTTGAAGCTATACTATTTCATTTGATACGAAAAAAGCATCTTTTCTGTTGCACTAAAGACGGCAAAAGTTTAATTAAAATGTGATTGATATAAATGGACTTTTGATGTGATGAAGCTGACCACAATGATAATCATAAAGTCATTACTGGGCAACTACTCATCTGCTGGTGAAGCAAAAAAGGTTCAAAATGATGAATAATTGATTGGTGAATCAATAAAAATAATTTCAAATTCAGTTCAATTATCTTCAGAAGAGAATTAGTTTTGAGAAAAGTTTTGAAATACGAGTTTTGAATCAAAAATAATCTCAAAGTTCAAAATTCGGATCAAGATGAATATTCAGTAGCATGGAGTGAAAGTAAAATTTTGTTATAAAAAGTTATTCGAATCGTCAATTTGCAAAAATGTGGAATTTCTTTTTCTTGGTTTTAAAATATTCTAGGTTTTAGTTGATAACATTCTGAATGCGAAGAATCAAAAGTGAACCAAAATGACTGAATTTAACGATGACCATGCAAAGGTCATTCAGATGGCATTCAAGTAAATCTTTAGATTGTTCATGATCGATGAAAATGAAGTGAAAAATGTTGATGAAGTTTCACATTAATAACAACTTATTTATTTCATTTTGCTTTTTTTACGTTCATTAATTTTATTGGTTAATTAATCAACTCTAATCATTGAGTTGAATCTTTTCTTGTGGCGAAACAAAAAACTAATTGTTTACACCGAAAAGGCAAAAGTGTTGATATATTGAGAAAAGCAATTCATTTCAATATTCACCTTTTATCATGAGCAACATCTTGAGATGAGCAATGAGGAATTTAGTTTCAATTAATTTCAATTAAACTTGAAACCTTAATTATTTCAAAGAAAAGCAAAAGATGTTTTCAATTATCAAACCTTGTAATCTAGTAATCTTGTTGATCGACTCAGTCCAGACCTTTAATCAATAATCATTTAATCCAATTATAATTGATGATGCACAATGAACCTTTGATTGTCGAAAAGTTTCTCCATGAAAAACTGAACTTTGCGTCTTTTCTTTCATTTACATTTCTTCATTTCAACTTATCATTAAAGCAAACAACTGATGAATTGATAATTGTTGCTAAATCATTGAGATAAACACGAGTTATTTGCTCAAAAGATTAACCAAAGATTCCGAGTTTCATTACTTTGTTTTACATCGTTTCCGTTAATCATGATTTTTCATGGTAAAACTAAAAAACACTTTTCTTCTTATTTTTTCTTCTTTTCATCATAATACTTTGTTAAAGTTTTTTACCCTCAACAATTCTGAACAATTCATTATCAGATTAAAAGATTGCAAGATTAACAGATTAGTTTAAAAGGTGTTAAAGGTTAATCATTTTTATTCATCACTTTATTGGAGTGATTGTTGAAATGAGAAATTATCTTGTTCTTGAAAAGAGGAAGAAACTGTTCAATTGAATGATTAAAATGTGAGAAAAGGAATAAAGAAAAAAATGTTGAAAAAAAAAGACTTTAAGATTAGACTGATGATGAAGATGATGAGGGAGACAAGAAGACCTCCTATTGATGGTAAGCCTCAGGTAATAAATTTATATTGCAAGTTTTTCGTTGTTTTTCCGCTCTTAACTGCCAATTGAAGACAACAAACCAACTTACATATTTTACCTTCTTTTTGTGGTCAATACTATTGATTGAATGAGAGGAGAAAGAAAAAAATCAGAGAAAATCTTTTTTTTTGTTTTTCCTTCTTTTCCTTGCGTTCCAGAGGTAATACATTTCTTACCTTGTTAGGGTAACAGGTAAAGGTACCAAAAATCACAGTGAGAGATGGCAAAGGAAAGGGGGCCAACAAGGCAGGTGCAAGGAAGTGGTACAAGGTAAGTTTTTTGTAGAAAGTCTTTCCGTCTGAAACGAAGCAAAAATGACAACAAACACTCTTCTCATTGTGAGTGTTGATGGATCCAACTTTTTGCAAGGAAAAAGTTCACTTTTTTTTCTGTTCAACGTTAAACGAAAGATAAAGATAGTTGAGTAATGTTAGTCAAACGTTGGTTTAACGGTCTAAACAAAGGTAGAATGTTTGTTTGAAAATGTTCAGGTGAAATGAAAAGGAAAAGTTTATTAGAAGCAAATCAACGACAAAATAATTGCTCTTTGATGAAGTTTTCAAGGTTTTTCATGTTTCATCACAATATGAATAAGACTTGCAAGTCTTAAGTTTAAGTAAGTTCTTATATTCAGCTTTTTACCTATTTTTTACCGATGAAAGTTTTTGTTTGTTCACCTATTGTGCCCATTTCCCCTTTTAAATCAACCTCCAAACGATTACCAAATCATCAATCGTTGTCAACTTTTTTATCGCAATAATAATGTAAAATGCTATGTTGCACCTCTATGTTGAGGTACATAACTGGTATTTAACCAAACAGTTAGATGGTTACACATTTTTTGCGAAATTGTTTGAGAAAAGCGTTTTTACGCATTTAGACTAAATGACCTGAACTGAGTTCTAAGTCAAACACGATGAGGTTTGAGGATCCCTTTCATTTTGGATAATCAAATCGAGTTTAAATAACAACAGAAATAAGGTTAAATACCAAATCAATAGATCTCCATGGGTGAGAGTACATTTAAATTAGAACAATAAATCTCTCATTTTGTGATATGGAAGAGGCTGGAGGGGTGCGGAGGGTTGCCGATTGAATGAATAACCCTTAGACTAGTTGATTGGAATTTAAAGACAATGAGAAAGTAATGATATTCAAATGAGTCAGTAAAGAAAAAACACAAAATCTTTATTAAAATAGCAAAAGCTATTGTAAGCATTGAGAAGGTAAGACAAAAAGTTGATTTGAAAATAAAAAATGATCAGATTAGATTACATTTTGCTTTGAATCAGTTAAACCTCTTTATCTCAAGCTATACGCTATAAAGCTATAGCTATATCAACCATCATTTGAACTTGAGCAACATTTTCAACTGCTAATAGGATTAAATTGAACATGATAACTCACAATTATCAGATGAGCTTTGGCAATTTGTTGCCATAATAATAATGCAAAATAACTCGAATTGAATTAACCTTCGATTCAACTTTCAACTTGAACATTTACTGTTGACTGCAAACTTGTTTGAGCCTGAAAAACTGTCTAGATTAATGATCCATACTGAACTCTGAAATTGTCGAGGCAACAAATTGAAAATTGTTTACATGATTACAGGTCACTCATTAGCGGTGAACAGAATGTTTCCTCAATTTCTCAACCTTCAATGACACGAGTTTTGATAATCATTTTTCAAGTAAAATGATAATCTTTCCTTCGTATAATTCAGTTGAGTTTGATTGGCTAAAGACAAAAGTGATATTCATGTTAAACTTGAATCACATCTAAATTAACTTGTTATACCGTTGAGTCAATTGTACTTTCAATCAAAAAGTAGCCCCAAGTTTGTTACTTTACAATTAATTCATTTTAATTAGTTTGTGCTAATTATTGGCTCTTTTTCTGCTTACCTGTCAGTTTAATGAACAGGACATCAATCAAATTTTAAAGTTAATAAAGATATAAATGAAACTATATGACAATATTGATGATGATTATAAATTATTACAAAGGTTCAAACTGTGTTATTTGGATAAAATTGGAAACTTTTCAACTTTTTTTTTCTTCTTCTTCTTGTTTCAGGTTTTACGTTTCTCATAATTGAACACCAAAGTGAAAACTGAAAAGTTCATTTAATAGAATCATTTGAGTTAACCAATTTATTAATTTAGAAGAGGCAAAAAGCGAATCATTTTTTGTGCTTCTTGTTGTTTCTAACGACGAAATGGGATGAAGGTGAAGAGGCAGAGAGATAATGATGATAATGATGATGATAATGAGTGAGAAAGAGAAGTGAGATAGTAAAGTCTCAATATTACATGAGTTTATTCTGGAAGAAGAAGAGAAGGGGAGACAGAAAAAGATTTTTCTCTTCTCTCTTTTTCTCTTGCAAAAGATGATTTTATAATGAAGACACCTAGCAGGGAAGCTGATAAATTGGTTGAGAAGGAAAAGATTGTTCATCATACCTGTTGAAGATGTGAAGTGGAAGATGAAGCAAGAGAAGAAGAAAAAATAATATTTTCACCTCAAATAAATTGATTCTCAACATTTTCATCATAATATTCTTGTTTACCTCCTTTTCTTGTTCAACTGAAAGGTAAATCAAAAAAAGAGGAGAAAAAATATGAGTCTTGAACTAAACGGTAACCCCGTTGCTCGGAAAGTACATGTACTTATCAGTTGGTGATAAAGTTGCAAATGATAAATGCCATGGAAATGTCACAATTATAGTCAAACACAGGCAATCGACTCATTTGAAAAGCTTCCGATAACTGCTGTTTGCAAATCTTAAATATTGGGAAACCTTTTAGGCGAACTATTGTCTGCAGGGGAAAATTTCGAGCTGTTGAAAGGCTCATCTTCAGCATGAAGAAAACAATAAAACTCATTGAATGCAAGTCAAGTCACTAGCTGTTCAAAGCTGTGAAAATTTTGTCTTCGATATTAATTTCAACGTTGATTGTTGTCTTCGTAATCAAGAACTTTGAATAAAGTTTCGGTGTAATAACACTTTAAAATGAAATGGAAAGGGTTTTTGCTGAGAATCTTCTTGTCCAAATGATCAGACTTGAACTATTCGTAAACATATGTGATGTTGTCTTCAAAGTAAAACTTGTCTCTTAGAAATATAGATTTTCTCTATTTTAACATTACGATTTGCCAAATATGAACGAGGCTCATCGCTACTTCAAGGCTATCGGCGATGACGAGCGGAATAAACTTGAATGCAGTTGGGTTTAGAGATGAAATTCAATTTTCATTTTCTTGTTCATCTTTTTCTGTTTATGCAAAAGATTGGCAAGTTGAGTTAGTAAATTAAGTTTTTAAAAGCAATGTATCAAAGTGATTAAGAGGACAGAGGCATCACCTTGATGGAGGAAACATGGACTATAAAGATCACATTTCTTGTCCTACTTCGAGAATTGGCTGTAAAATCTGTCTTTACTAAACAAATAGCGATTAATTTCCAAAGATCCAGACTCATTTGCTTTTGAAGCGTCAACTTTTTGCTCGCCAACTGTGCAAAGTTATTAAATACTAGCACAGTTAGTCTCAACAAGAAGAAAGTAAAATCAATGAATAGCCACTGACGATAAGAATCATTCATGTGATTACAATTAATGTACTTTTCGCAAGGTTGCTATACATTTGAAGGCGATTCCAGTCCATTATATGACTAACATTAATGACACAAATTAGTGTCAAAATATTTAATGTTTTTCTTTATCAAACATGTGACCAGTTTACAAGCACATTTGGTCAACATGTTTCAATTGACTATCAAAGTGAGCTTCCAACAGAACCTAATCTAACCTATTGATCGGTTGCTTTTACCAAGTAAACTCAATGATCAATCTTTTTAAATGCAATTTACTTCATTCCTCTGTAACTGTATCACACACGAGTAAAAATTTGAAAGATAGTTGCATGCAAACCAATTACAACACATTTATCAGTTAGCATTATTGGCTTCGGAGTGACGACTTGAAAATTTAAATACCATTTGCTATCAAAGTTGATCATGAAATTGTTCAACAGCAAAAGGCCATTTTGTGTTTGACAAATTAACTTGTATTGGTTAAGGTGAATCAAAGAGAACCGTTGATTAATTGCATTAAACGCGAAAGAAGAAAAAGTTATCTTAATTATTTCACGCCAATGAACTTGATTAACAGAATCGATGTGAAACAATATTTTGTCTCTTCTTTCATCTCAACATTTTTCTTTATAAATGTTGATCATCATCAACATCATTAGTTTCCATTTTTGCTGCTTCTTCTTCATCTTTATCTTTGTAATAAATTGATTAAGATTTTTCACCATTATTTTGACAACTTTACCTCAAGTCTTATCATTTTATCCACATTTTACTTGAGGCCTTTTGCAAGTTATAAACTGTCCAATGATCATTTTAGTTTTGCCACTTTAACCAGGATCATCGCCAATGAATCGCATCATGCGCTTCCACCAACTTTGGGTGGATAGATGGGAGATATTGAGGATGATGATGTTTGTGATGTTTATGATGGAAAAGAGGACGATCATGTTTACGGTGATAGATTGCATGTGGAAATGTAATGATAAAAAATATCACGATACGGAATGAAGAAATGGAA